>JBBHAA010001632.1:2500-602500 GCA_037953035.1 Aquarana catesbeiana
GACCACAAGGGAAGGGGCAACATGTGGATGGCCAGGTATGTACCCCATGGCCATCCACATGTGCCCAATGTGCCCAGTCTGTGCACAAATGGGCACTGATTGGCACCATTATATTTCAGTGATGCCCAGCAATGCCCCTCAATAGTGTAATCGGTGCCACCAATCAGTGTCATCAGTGCCACCCATCAGTGTCCATCGGTGCCACCTGTCAGTGCCCATCAGTGCCCACCTATCAGGGCCCATCAGTGCCCATCAATGCCACCTATCAGTGCCACCCATAAGTTGTCATCAATGCCACCCATAAGTACCCATCAATGCCACCTATGAGTGCCCATCAGTGCTGCCTATGAGTGCCCATCAGTGCCGCTTATGAGTGTCCATCAGTGCCGCATACCAGTGCCACCTATCAGTGCCCATCAGTGCCACCTATCAGTGCCCATCAGTGCCACCTATCAGTGCCCATCATCAGTGCCCGTCAGTGCCACCTCATTGGTGCCACCTCATCGGTGCCCATCAGTGCCTCCGTATCAGTGCCCGTCAGTGCAGCCATATCAGTGCCTGTCATTGAAGAAGAAAATGTACTTATTTACAAAAAATTTTAACAGAAACAAAGAAAAACTTGTTTTTTTTTCAAAATTTTCGGTCTTTTTATTTTTTTGTCGCGCAAAAAATAAAAACCACAGAGGTGATAAAATACCACCAAAAGAAAGCTCTATTTGTGGTAACAAAATGATAAAAAATTTGTTTGGGTACAGTGTTGCATGACCACGCAATTGTCATTCAAAATGCGACAGCGCTGAAAGCTGAAAATTGGCCTGGGCAGGAAGGTGTCTAAGTGCCTGGTATTGAAGTGGTTAATTTAAAGAAGACCCGTGCTGGATCAAGAATGAGTTGAGTACAGACCTAAGATACATCCATTGTTTCTAATGTGTCTGGTGTTGTTTAGTCAAAATACTGATACAAATGTAATTCTGTACTAGACTCCCCTGATTCATTCAACGTTGTCCTGGACCATGACCGCGGCCAGTTTTATCAACATGTACTACAGACCCACCGTTTCTAATGTAAGTTTAAATTGAATATTTCCTGTCTGTCCTTCTCAAGTACTGATCTCTGTGATACCCAAGATAACACGATTGCTGATCAGTCCTTCTAAAGTGTCGTCTTTCAAAAAAGACTTTATAGACAGAACCTTGTCAAGCCAAAAACTGTGAAAAGAGCAAGACCTGATCATGAAGACCAAGCTTTGTTCATTATGTAAAAGATTACACTTATAGGGCGTACACACGGTCGGACTTTGTTCGGACATTCCGACAACAAAATCCATGGATTTTTTCAGATGGATGTTGGCTCAAACTTGTCTTGCATACACGCGGTCACACAAAGTTGTCGGAAAATCCGATCGTTCTGACCGCGGTGACGTAAAACACGTACGTCGGGACTATAAACGGGGCAGTGGCCAATAGCTTTCATCTCTTTATTTATTCTGAGCATGCGTGGCACTTTGTCCATCGGATTTGTGTACACACGATTGGAATTTCTGTCAACGGATTTTGTTGTCGGAAAATTTTGTCTCCTGCTCTCCAACTTTGTGTGTCGGAAAATCCGATGGAAAATGTCCGATGGAGCCCACACACGGTCGGAATTTCCGACAACACGCTCTGATCGGACATTTTCCATCGGAAAATCCGACCGTGTGTACGGCCATTAGGGTCATATTCTAGTTCCCAAAAAACACAATACTTGTAATTCTTTGTTGCATCACCTCATCATTGCATTCATTCATGGGAATTAAAGTATATATATATATATTAATCCACAGGGGTGCGAAAAACAAAAACATGCATGTGGAACACACACAAAAAAGTGCACTTAAGGGTGTGCTTTTGTCTACTCCCCGAAGAGGTAGGACCTTACCCTGAACCCCTAGGACGCAAGACTCATGATAGGGACAAGGTTTACGAACTTGGTCCACCTAGCCAAAAGACCAGGCGGACCCCTCTCCTCATGGCCAGCCAAAGTTGACCACCGAGTATTAGATTGAGAGGCTCTCCCAAAGAGAGACCCTACAGGTTTAGGGGAGGAAGGAATCTGATGGCCACACATCCTCCCTCTAGACTTCAGGGCAAAGCTGAGGACTGACACCCTCCATCAAATGAAAAAAAAACCACACAAAGGTGAAAAGTGACAAACATGTAAAGGAAAATAAAATAAATAAATAGTGGCTGTGCAATGTGCACTGGCTAGGCCCTGAGACCAGGTAGCAAAAATTACCCGGGCTTAGCCAAAAGGCCAAGCCCATGGAGGTGCAGTGGAGAAAAAGTATTTAGTGCCATGACCATGCGCCTGTTCACACAGTGTGGTCCCACACCCAAGTGTTACTAAGAGCACCCCTAGGATGACCACTCCCAGGGGGCACAGACACCGCAGACTCTCTGCTTTTTCAGCCCATGGCCAGACAAGGTAGATCCATTCAAACCAGGAGGAACTGGGCCCATCCAGTTTTCCCGGGGGGCATTACTCCTGTGCCCCAACTGCCTGTGAACGCCCCAGTTTCTGTTCCAGCCGGTACCAGCCTTCAGAGCCCCCATCATACCAGCAGGTATACCACCGCCAGCCACTCTAGCTCCGGGTTAAGCCAGAATGATAGCGTAGCACCCCTACTGGACATTGATAAGAATAGATACTACATTTGATCTCTGGATAAGGATTAGAACCCCTGTCAGGTTTTTATTGCTGTTTGTGCCCCCATTAGGGAGACTCCTCCTCTCTATATTTCATGTTCATTTTCGCCAAAAGTGAAAGTAAAAGAAAGTCCCACATTTTGGGTTGTCCCCAGAATAGTAATAGAGAAGAAATCTTCCAATACGTTTGGGTGAAAACCAAGGATTCCCTCACTTTGGAGTGAGGTCCTCGTACTTCCTGTTTTGGCTATGGAACAGGAAGTGAAGTAGAATCTCTCCAATGTGACACTGATAGCAAAAAAAAAAGAGCTACCCTGTATATTGTATGTGAAAAATAAAATACTAGATCATAAACCAATTTGTAAAATAAATGAATAAATACACTTGATAACTTTCATTAGATTTTGGTGTTAGTAATTATATGTGTATAGCACCCTCTAGTGTGTGCTAGATATAAGGTAGGTCTGTTAGTGTAGTAAAATTTAGTTTGGCTCAAGGCCAAGCCTGGGCTATGAATCTGGGTCAGGGGTCAGTGACTCAGGGCTGGATGACTCATGCTGACAGCTTTTCTGGCGCCTCCTCCTGTTTTCTGGGATATTGGAGAATGTTCTAGACATTGTGGGTGGAGGGTAGGAGCAACTGTTCGGAATATTTATGAGGACCTCAGCCAATCCCCAGTATAGGGCTGGCAGGGGGCAGGCCACCTCATAAATAAGCATGGGTCATGCCAGCAGGGGCAATTGGGTGGAAGATGGAGATATAGTGCTGTGGAGGCTGTCAGTGGCCATCGAGGGTGCCCCCTAGTCTGGGGGGGGGGCGGAGGACCTCAAGGAAGGGCTTCCTCAGTGTGTTATGGGGGATCCTTCCAGCACCCTTGGTTGTGTAGCAAAATTACAATGTACAGCTTGTATCACTCCTGTGGCTACACAAGCTTGGGTGCTGGAAGGACCCCCCACAACACATGTAGGAAGCCCTTCCTTGAGGCATGGGAGCATAGAGAGGACAGCGGGAGCAGGTCAGCGCTACTGGGGACCTACAAGGTCAGCCAGTTTTCCCTGAAGACAGTGGTGTGCTTAAGTCTTCTTCCCTTCCCTGGGAGATCTCCTGAGCAGTCCACCGGATGGGCTGGTGAGAGTCAGTCTAGAGGACTGTGGAGAGAGTATCATTCTGAAGAACTGTGGTGGAGAAGTTAGCCTGGAGGGCTAGTGAAAGGGGCAGTTGCACCCAGGTGGGTTGGCAGTACCTAAAGAGGTGGTGATGGGATCAGTAGCCACAGGAGTGATACAAGCTGTACATTGTAATTTTGCTACACAACCAAGGGGCCACAGGTTCCTGCCTGTAATGGGCCATTGCACTTAATCTGACTGTCAGATCTTCACAGTGTTGCAGCTGGGTTCTGCAAGCAAGTGTGTGTTGGACGAAGAAGAGGAGCTGTATATAAAGACTGTATATAGGAAGCGTGTCCCTGAAGTTTGTAGTTGAAGTCAAGGCCCATAATCTTCCATCCCTATTCAATTTATTATCCTTCAATAAAAAAACAAAGCCTGTTCTTTGCCTGTGAAAATTCAGTGTGCCTGACTGTACAGGGTGGGGGATCCCAGTTCATTAGCGGCCCCCATGGGGGTGTGCTACACGTGTTTAATTAATTAAGGATGATTTTATTTACAATTGCTGTCCTTGATTTTTGTTTTTATAGGCTGGCCTTTCTTTTTGTTGGCTTATAGCCAGTTTAATCCTCCCTCGTAACCCATTCAATTTGGTAAGTAAATTCCTAATCGATCGTGTCTGTTGCCATTTGTGTAAAGCCATAATATTATTCACCTTTGTTCTAAATGTTATCTAAATAACTGTATTTATATTCATTTAATTTAGAATCGGACAGTCTTGAAGACGATGGGTTATAGTTTGGTGCTTTGCACTTTTTGGAAAGGCAGGCAAATGCCTAATACCACCAAAGTGAGTCAACCACGTTGTGTTATGCTTCATATGTTTCCTGTAAATCGAATATAAATTGAAAAAGTTGGCCTCCTGATTTGGCAACAGCTGATGGGGGACATCTGTAAATTGACATTTAGCACCCTCCGGTGTGCTAAAAGTGTAAATTGTGGTTTTTTTTGTACTAGTAGGTATATTGTCAGGCTTGGCTGTCAGCAAAGCCTGTGTTGTTTTATCTGGATCAGGGGATTGATCCAGGGAGGGCTGGATGACTCACAGGCAGCATACTTCTAGAACTGACTGAAGACTCCTAGAAGAATGTGAGGGAGATGAGGTGGAGCTGCATGGAGTATTTATGAGGACCCTGACCAATCCCCAACAGATACTTACTGGAGACTTCTAGAAGAATGGGAGGGGAGGTAAGGTGGAGCTGCCTGGAGTATTTATGAGGGCCCTGACCAATCCCCAACAGATACTTACTGAAGACTTCTAGAAGAATGGAAGGGGAGGGAAGGTGGAGCTGCCTGGAGTATTTATGAGGGCCCTGACCAATCCCCAACAGATACTTACTGCAGACTTCTAGAAGAATTGGAGGAGAGGTGAGATGGAGCTGCCTGGAGTATTTATGAGGGCCCTGATCAATTCCAAACAGATACTTACTGGAGACTTCTGGAAGAATGGGAGGGGAGGTAAGGTGGAGCTGCTTGGAGTATTTATGAGTGCCCTGACCAATCCCCAACAGATACTTACTGGAGACTTCTAGAATAATGGGAGGTGAGGTAATGTGGAGCTGCCTGGAGTACCTATGAGGGCCCTGACCAATCCCCAACAGATGGGTTGGCAGGGGGCAGGCCCCCTCAAGTACTCAGGGTCAGCCCATTTGGAGTGTGAGTTTCGGGTGGAAGCTGGAAATGGAGTGTTAGGCTGTTGGAGGCCTTTGAACGTAACCCCCTAGTCTGGGGGGTGAACTCAGGCCTTTGGGTATGGGAGGGACCCTTCTCATGACACACAGAGGGATCCTGACCAGGAGGCACGGGAGCAACAGGACAGCAGAAGGACACTGCTGGGCAAATATCCATTGGCTCTTGCTGCTTTCAATCACAGCCAGGAAGGAAGGAGCAGGGCCGAGCAGTGCTCTGTGTGTACTCGAGTACCCCCATAGCAAGCGGATTACTATGGGGGGCACTTGGTGGGAGGGAGGAGCCAGGAGCTCCAGTGGGGGGCCCCAGAAGAAGAGGATCGGGGCTGCTCTGTGCAAAACCATTACACAGAGCAGGTAAGTATAACATTTTTTTTATGATAGCTTTAGAATCACATTAACACTGCATGTGTTGCTGCACATGTAGCGTGAAGGAGTACACAATCACCTCGTAGGTGAGGTTTGAATTTCAATTTCCATAGCGGATTAGGAGAGGGGTGACTCCGGGAAAGAAGAAGTGAGACAAAAATCAGGTCTTTAATAAGGCCTTCTTCTGTGCGCTCTTCTTCCTTCCCAGTGGCGCCCCTCCTAATCCGCTGTGGAGGTGAGACTGGAAATTGCCTCATTCTACAGTCATGGCTGGTTTATTAACCGCTTCCGGTCTGCCCACCGCATATATACTGCGGCAGGGTGGCCCAGCTGTGCAAAATCACGTACCTGTATTGTATAAATTTGTTGTTCTGAGCATTTTTGTTGTTTTATTATTGACTTATTATTTTATATATTATTGAAGCACTCACGTCATGTCTTCCCCCTCTGCTCCCCGCACACCCCCACCTCTCCACACCACATACGTGCGGGGAGACATATATCTGATCCTCGTGCACACAGTCCCCACCACTCCCCACCTCCTGTGTGCGGGGCGCCAGGTGGTCGGGTCCCCTGCTGCAACTCTTAAACTTTAAATTTTTTAATGCACTGCTATGCACCCAACCCCCCCCCCCCTTTTTTTCTTCTTTTTTCCTTTTTTTTTCGTCAGTAACACTACAATTTATATTTTTTGGGAATGCAATTGGTACAAATTATACAAGTATTGTTTAAATGTGATGCGACCCGATAAGTTATTGTCTGACGATATGTTATTTTTTTTTCTCTTGAAATAAGCAATAAAAATGTATTAAACCCACATCTTTTTTTTGTTTTTTTCTAGGTATTGGAGATGATAGTTCAGACAGTCCTGTGTTCTCCAATCACCCTGGTAGCTCTATGATTTCACCACCAATGGACAGATCACCGGAGACGCCATGATATACTGGAAAATATACAAAAAAGATACAGTATGTTCCCTCCAACAACCTTCTCTTCCATCATTGTAGCCAAATACTTACTAATAACATTTATTGACAAAATGGTTCTGTTTTTAATGTTTTATGTCTTCAAACTGGCATTTGTTTTTGACATTTACTTTTAGTAGAATTTGCTTCGGTTTATCAGGAGAGAACATTTGAAGGGACGTACTAAACTGCATATTGGGATGATGGGATGATTGGATTATTGGCTGCAATACTGAGAACTCTCACTAGATGTCAGTGTACCATATACACATATATATGGTAATGACTCTGTTGTTTCTCAAAATATGTTATTCTTTACTGCAGTGCTTGATACAATGTTGCAAGAAGCAGTTGCTAATGTTTAACTCTTCACTTGCTGATATATATGCAGCTGTACAACAGTTGCTGATATATATGCAGCTGTACAACAGGATACAGAAGTAATATAAAAATTACATTTGACCTGTTTTTGATGGGAATATGGGTAGAATTATTATTGCTCATGGGGATTATTGGAGAAATATCATGTTAACACCCGACAATGAACATATTTAATTAACAATAATAATATGCATATACTTTTTCTACATAGGGATTATGGGTGGAATATTGTAGTTAGACATACATAGGAATATATTAAACATATTTCTGATATAAATATGTATATAATTATTTTTCTACCTGGGGATTATTGGTGGAATATTGTTTATACATATACATAGCAGCATATTAAACCCATTTCTGATGAGAATATGCATATAATTATTTTTCTACATGAGGATTATTGGTGAAATATTGTTTAAAAATATACATAGCAACATATTAAACCCATTTCCAATGAGAATATGCATATAATTATATTTCTACATGTGGATTATTGGTGGAATATTGTTTATAAATATACATAGCAACATATTAAACCCATTTCTAAAGAGAATATGCATATAATGATTTTTCTACATGGGGATTATTGGTGGAATATTGTTTATAAATATACATAGCAACATATTAAACCCATTTCTGATGAGAACATGCATATAATTATAATTCTACATGGGGATTATTGGTGGAATATTGCTTATAAATATACATAGCAACATATTAAACCCATTTGTGATATGAAGATGCATGTAATTATTTTTCTACATGGGGATTAATGGTGGAATATTGTTTATAAATATACATAGCAACATATTAAACCCATTTCTGAAGAAAATCTGCATATAATTATAATTCTACATGGGGATTATTGGTGAAATATTGCTTATAAATATACATAGCAACATATTAAACCCATTTCTGATGAGAATATGCATATAATTATTTTTCTACATGGGGATTATTGGTGGTATATTGTTTAAAAATATACATAGCAACATATTAAACCCATTTCCAATGAGAATATGCATATAATTATATTTCTACATGTGGATTATTGGTGGAATATTGTTTATAAATATACATAGCAACATATTAAACCCATTTCTGATGAGAATATGCATATAATTATAATTCTACATGGGGATTATTGGTGGAATATTGTTTATAAATATACATAGCAACATATTAAACCCATTTCTGATAAGAATATGCATATAATTATAATTCTACATGGGGAATATTGGTAGAATATTGTTTATAAATATACATAGCAACATATTAAACCCATTTCTAATGAGAATATGCATATAATTATATTTCTACATGTGGATTATTGGTGGAATTTTGTTTATGAATATACATAGCAACATATTAAACACATTTCTGATGAGAATATGCATATAATCATTTTTCTACATGGGGATTATTGGTGGAATATTGTACATAAATTTACATAGCAACATATTAAACCCATTTCTGATGAGAAAATGCATATAATTATTTTTCTACATGGAGATTATTGGTGGAATATTGTTTATAAATATACATAGCAACATATTAAACCCATTTATGATATGAATATGCATGTAATTATTTTTCTACATGGGGATTATTGGTGGAATATTGTTTATAAATATACATAGCAACATATTAAACCCATTTCTGATAAGAATATGCATATAATTATTTTTCTACATGGGGATTATTGGTGGAATATTGTTTAAAAATATACATAGCAACATATTAAACCCATTTCTAATGAGAATATGCATATAATTATATTTCTACATGGGGATTATTGGTGGAATATTGTTTATAAATATACAAAGCAACATATTAAACCCATTTATGATATGAATATGCATGTAATTATTTTTCTACATGGGGATTATTGGTGGAATATTGTTAAAAAATATACATAGCAACATATTAAACCCATTTCCAATGAGAATATGCATATAATTATATTTCTACATGTGGATTATTGGTGGAATATTGTTTATAAATATACATAGCAACATATTAAACCCATTTCTGATGAGAATATGCATATAATTATAATTCTACATGGGGATTATTGGTGGAATATTGTTTATAAATATACATAGCAACATATTAAACCAATTTCTAAAGAGAATATGCATATAATTATTTTTCTACATGGGGATTATTGGTTCAATATTGTTTATAAATATACATAGCAACATATTAAACCCATTTCTGATGAGAATATGCATATAATTATTATTCTAAATGGGGATTATTGGTGGAATATTGCTTATAATTGTACATAGCAACATATTAAACCCATTTGTGATATGAAGATGCATGTAATTATTTTTCTACATGGGGATTATTGGTGGAATATTGTTTATAAATATACATAGCAATATATTAAACCCATTTCTAATGAGAATATGCATATAATTATATTTCTACATGGGAATAATTGGTGGAATATTGTTTATAAATATACATAGCAACATATTAAACCCATTTATGATATGAATATGCATGTAATTATTTTTCTACATGGGGATTATTGGTGGAATATTGTTTATAAAAATACATAGCAACATATTAAACCCATTTCTGATGAGAATATGCATATAATTATTTTTCTACATGGGGATTATTGGTGGAATATTGTTTAAAAATATACATAGCAACATATTAAACCCATTTCTAATGAGAATATGCATATAATTATATTTCTACATAGGGATTATTGGTGGAATATTTTTTATAAATATACAAAGCAACATATTAAACCCATTTATGATATCAATATGCATGTAATTATTTTTCTACATGGGGATTATTGGTGGAATATTGTTTAAAAATATACATAGCAACATATTAAACCCATTTCTGATGAGAATATGCATATAATTATAATTCTACATGGGGATTATTGGTGGAATATTGTTTATAATTATACATAGCAACATATTAAACCAATTTCTAAAGAGAATATGCATATAATTTTTTTTTTACATGGGGATTATTGGTGGAATATTGTTTATAAATATACATAGCAACATATTAAACCCATTTCTGATGAGAATATGCATATAATTATAATTCTACATGGGGATTATTGGTGGAATATTGCTTATAAATATACATAGCAACATATTAAACCCATTTGTGATATGAAGATGCATGTCATTATTTTTCTACATGGGGATTATTGGTGGAATATTGTTTATAAATATACATAGCAACATATTAAACCCATTTCTAATGAGAATATGCATATAATTATATTTCTACATGGGGATTATTGGTGGACTATTGTTTATAAATATACATAGCAACATATAAACCCATTTATGATATGAATATGCATGTAATTATTTTTCTACATGGGGATTATTGGTGGAATATTGTTTATAAATATACATAGCAACATATTAAACCCATTTCTGATGAGAATATGCATATAATTATTTTTCTACATGGGGATTATTGGTGGAATATTGTTTAAAAATATACATAGCAACATATTAAACCTATTTATGATATGAAGATGCATGTAATTATTTTTCTACATGGGGATTATTGGTGGAATATTTTTTATAAATATACATAGCAACATATTAAACCCATTTCTGATGAGAATATGCATATAATTATAATTCTACATGGGGATTATTGGTGGAATATTGCTTATAAATATACATAGCAACATATTAAACCCATTTCTGATGAGAATATGCATATAAATATAATTCTACATGGGGATTATTGGTGGAATATTGCTTATAAATATACATAGCAACATATTAAACCCATTTCTGATGAGAATATGCATATAATTATAATTCTACATGGGGATTATTGGTGGAATATTGTTTATAAATATACATAGCAACATATTAAACCCATTTCTGATGAGAAAATGCATATAATTATTTTTCTACATGGGGAATATTGGTGGAATATTGCTTATAAATATACATAGCAACATATTAAACCCATTTCTGATGAGAATATGCATATAAATATAATTCTACGTGGGGATTATTGGTGGAATATTGCTTATAAATTAACATAGCAACATATTAAACCCATTTCTGATGAGAATATGCATATAATTATAATTCTACATGGGGATTATTGGTGGAATATTGTTTATAAATATACATAGCAACATATTAAACCCATTTCTGATGAGAAAATGCATATAATTATTTTTCTACATGGGGAATATTGGTGGAATATTGTTTTTAAATATACATAGCAACATATTAAACCCATTACTGATGAGAATATGCATATAATTATTTTTCTACATGGGAATTATTGGTGGAATATTGTTTATAAATATACATAGCAACATATTAATCCCATTTATGATATGAAGATGCATGTGATTATTTTTCTACATGGGGATTATTGGTGGAATATTTTTAAAAAATATACATAGCAACATATTAATCCCATTTCTGATGAGAATATGCATATAATTATAATTCTACATGGGGATTATTGGTGGAATATCGCTTATAAATATACATAGCAACATATTAAACCCATTTCTGATAAGAATATGCATATAATTATATTTCTACATGGGGATTATTGGTGGAATATAGTTTATAAATATACATAGCAACATATTAAACTCATTTCTGATGAGAATATGCATATATGTTGCTATGTATATTTATAAACAATATTCCACCAATATTCCCCATGTAGAAAAATAATTACATGCATTTTCATATCAGAAATAGGTTTAATATGTTGCTATGTATATTTATAAAGAATATTCCACCAATAATCCCCATGTAGAAAAATAATGATATGCATTTTCATATCAGAAATAGGTTTAATATGTTGCTATGTATATTTATAAACAATATACCTCCAATAATCCCCATGTAGAAATATAATTATATGCATTTTCTCATCAGAAATTGGTTTAATATGTTGCTATGTATATTTATAAACAATATTCCACCAATAATCCACATGTAGAAATATAATTATATGCATATACTCAATAGAAATGGGTTTAATATGTTGCTATGTATATTTTTAAACAATATTCCACCAATAATCCCCATGTAGAAAAATAATTATATGCATTTTCTCATCAGAAATGGGTTTAATATGTTGCTATGTATATTTATAAACAATATTCCACCAATAATCCCCATGTAGAAAATAATTACATGCATATTCTCTTTAGAAATTGGTTTAATATGTTGTTATGTATATTTTTAAACAATATTCCACCAATAATCCCCATGTAGAAAAATAATTTTATGCATTTTCTCATCAGAAATGGGTTTAATATGTTGCTATGTATATTTATAAACAATATTCCACCAATAATCCCCATGTAGAAAAATAATTATATGCATATTCTCATCAGAAATGGGTTTAATATGCTGCTATGTATATTTATAAACAATATTCCACCAATAATCCCCATGTAGAAAAATAATTATATGCATTTTCTCACCAGAAATGGGTTTAATATGTTGCTATGTATATTTATAAACAATATTCCACCAATAATCCCCATGTAGAAACATAATTATATGCATATTCTCTTTAGAAATGGGTTTATTTTGTTGCTATGTATATTTATAAACAATATTCCACCAGTAATCCACATGTAGAAATATAATTATATGCATATTCTCATTGGAAATGGGTTTAATATGTTGCTATGTATATTTTTAAACAATATTCCACCAATAATCCCCATGTAGAAAAATAATTACATGCATATTCCTATCACAAATGGGTTTAATATGTTGCTATGTATATTTATAAACAATATTCCACCAATAATCCCCATGTAGAAAAATAATTATATGCATATTCTCATCAGAAATGGGTTTAATATGTTGCTATGTATATTTATAAACAATATTCCACCAATAATCCCCATGTAGAAAAATCATTGTATGCATATTCTCTTTAGAAATGGGTTTAACATGTTGCTATGTATATTTATAAACAATATTCCACCAATAATCCCCATGTAGAAAAATAATTACATGCATATTCTCATCATAAATGGGTTTAATATGTTGCTATGTATATTTATAAACAATATTCCACCAATAATCCACATGTAGAAAAATAATTACCGTATATACTCGAGTATAAGTCGTTCCGAGTATAAGTCGAGGCCCTAATTTACCACAAAAAAATGGGAAAAACTTATTGACCCGAGTATAAGACGAGGGTGAGAAATGCACAGCTACTGTAAGTGGAAAAGAGGGTCAACAATGCCCATTTGCAGCATCACTGTGCTCATTTGCAGCCATAGGTCCCCTGAACTTCAAACTCGGTAGTTAAGGGTTCCTAGATGCCCCCTAGCTGCAGCCAAAATTTGGGGTCTCTGAACCCAAAGGGTCCCGAAATTACATTGCTGCAGGTGGACACAGTTGACCGAATTTGGGGCCCCGTATCTCGGGGCCACTTAGAGCTAAGAACCCCAAATTTAGTGTGCAAACCCAGTGGAACTAGCACCATAACATTTCCAAAGCTGGGGTTTCTAGCACCAAGTGGCCCCGAGATACAGGGCCCCAAACATCAGTTGAGAAAATGTCAAGCACTTTTCTGCAGCAGAGAATGACATTTTCCGAACCAGTTTTGGGGCCATGTATCTCAGGGCCACTTGGTGCTAGGAACCCCAGCTTTGGATATGTTATGGCACCAGTTCCACTGGGTTTGCACACCAAATTTAGGGTTCCTACCACCAAGTGGCCCTGAGATATGGGGCCCCAAAATCGGTTCAGAAAATGTCAAGCACTTTTCTGCAGGAGAGAATGACATTTTCTGAACCAATTTTGGGGCCCCGTATCTCGGGGCCACTTGGTGCTAGGAACTTCAGCTTTGGATATGTTGTGGTACCAGTTCCACTGGGTTTGCACACTAAATTTGGGGTTCCTAGCACCAAGTGGCCCTGAGATACAGGGCCCCAAATTCGGTTCGGAAAATGAAATTTTTTCTGCAGAAAAGTGCTTGACTCCAGTATAAGTCGAGGGGGGCACTTTCAGCACAAAAAAATGTGCTGAAAAATTCGACTTATACTCGAGTATATACGGTATATGCATATTCTCATCAGAAATGGGTTTAATATGCTGCTATGTATATTTATAAACAATATTCCACCAATAATCCCCATGTAGAAAAATAATTATATGCATTTCTCATCAGAAATGGGTTTAATATGTTGCTATGTATATTTATAAACAATATTCCACCAATAATCCCCATGTAGAAAAATAATTATATGCATATTCTCTTTAGAAATGGGTTTAATATGTTGCTATGTATATTTATAAACAATATTCCACCATTAATCCACATGTAGAAATATAATTATATGCATATTCTCATTGGAAATGGGTTTAATATGTTGCTATGTATATTTTTAAACAATATTCCACCAATAATCCCCATGTAAAAAAATAATTACATGCATATTCCTATCACAAATGGGTTTAATATGTTGCTATGTATATTTACAAACAATATTCCACCAATAATCCCCATGTAGAAAAATAATTATATGCATATTCTCATCAGAAATGGGTTTAATATGTTGCTATGTATATTTACAAACAATATTCCACCAATAATCCACATGTAGAAATATAATTATATGCATATTCTCATTAGAAATGGGTTTAGTATGTTGCTATGTATATTTTTAAACAATATTCCACCAATAATCCCCATGTAGAAAAATAATTATATGCATTTTCTCATCAGAAATGGGTTTAATATGTTGCTATGTATATTTATAAACAATATTCCACCAATAATCCCCATGTAGAAAAATAATTATATGCATATTCTCTTTAGAAATGGGTTTAGTATGTTGCTATGTATATTTTTAAACAATATTCCACCAATAATCCCCATGTAGAAAAATAATTATATGCATTTTCTCATCAGAAATGGGTTTAATATGTTGCTATGTATATTTATAAACAATATTCCACCAATAATCCCCATGTAGAAAAATAATTATATGCATATTCTCATCAGAAATTGGTTTAATATGCTGCTATGTATATTTATAAACAATATTCCACCAATAATCCCCATGTAGAAAAATAATTACATGCATATTCATATCATAAATGGGTTTAATATGTTGCTATGTATATTTATAAACAATATTCCACCAATAATCCCCATGTAGAAAAATGATATGCATATTCTCATCAGAAATTGGTTTAATATGTTGCTATGTATATTTATATACAATATTCCACCAATATTCCACATGTAGAAATATAATTATAAGCATATTCTCATTAGAAATGGGTTTAATATGTTGCTATGTATATTTTTAAACAATATTCCACCAATAATCCCCATGTAGAAAAATAATTATATGCATATTCTCTTTAGAAATGGGTTTAATATGTTGCTATGTATATTTATAAACAATATTCCACCAATAATCCCCATGTAGAAAAATAATTACATGCATATTCATATCATAAATGGGTTTAATATGTTGCTATGTATATTTATAAACAATATTCCACCAATAATCCCCATGTAGAAAAATAATTATATGCATATTATCATCAGAAATGGGTTTAATATGTTGCTATGTATATTTATAAACAATATTCCACCAATAATCCACATGTAGAAATATAATTATATGCATATTCTCATTAGAAATGGGTTTAATATGTTGCTATGTATATTTTTAAACAATATTTCACCAATAATCCCCATGTAGAAAAATAATTATATGCATTTTCTCATCAGATATGGGTTTAATATGTTGCTATGTATATTTTTAAACAATATTCCACCAATAATCCCCATGTAGAAAAATAATTTAATGCATTTTCTCATCAGAAATGGGTTTAATATGTTGCTATGTATATTTATAAACAATATTCCACCAATAATCCACATGTAGAAATATAATTATATGCATATTCTCATTAGAAATGGGTTTAATATGTTGCTATGTATATATTTAAACAATATTCCACCAATAATCCCCATGTAGAAAAATAATTATATGCATTTTCTCATCAGAACTGGGTTTAATATGTTGCTATGTATATTTATAAACAATATTCCACCAATAATCCCCATGTAGAAAAATAATTATATGCATATTCTCATCAGAAATGGGTTTAATATGCTGCTATGTATATTTATAAACAATATTCCACCAATAATCCCCATGTAGAAAAATAATTATATACATATTTATTTTAGAAATAGGTTTAATATATTCCTATGTATATCTAACTACAACATTCCACCCATAACCCCTATGTATGTCCCTATATATGCATATTATTATTGTTAATTAAATATGTTCATTGTCGGGTGTTAACATGATATTTCTCCAATAATCCCCATGAGCAATAATAATTCTACCCATATTTCCATCAAAAACAGGTCAAATGTAATTTTTATATTACTTCTGTATCCTGTTGTACAGCTGCATATATATCAGCAACTGTTGTACAGCTGCATATATATATCAGCAAGTGAAGAGTTAACCATTAGCAACTGCTTCTTGCAACATTGTATCAAGCACTGCAGTAAAGAATAACATATTTTGAGAAACAACAGAGTCATTACCATATATATGTGTATATGGTACACTGACATCTAGTGAGAGTTCTCAGTATTGCAGCCAATAATCCAATCATCCCATCATCCCAATATGCAGTTTAGTACGTCCCCATTTGAACGTTTATGATAGACGTGTATTTGATGACTTTTTGTTTAATTCTGAAAATTTATTTTTATAAAATGAATCATTAAAAGAGAAAGTATACAATAAGTGAGTAGACAACTCAAAATGTTTGCCGTTAAATCTTTTTCAGGCACTTTTGACACGGTTGTCGTTTCATAAATGTGCTACTTTAATCAATAATAAATAAAATAGTAACTCCAATAAATAAAAAAGTTGATGTATCCGTGTAATTATGATAAAGCACATTTCCTATCACACTGCTTGCTCACTTCTGCCACCCACAGGTCATTCCTCAGCACTGCAGCAAAGGTCATGTTGCACACTCACCTCTGCCACCCACTGGTCATTCCTCAGCACTGCAGCAAAGGTCATGTTGCACACTCACCTCTGCCATCGGCACTGCAGCAAGGTAATGTTGCACACTCACCTCTGCCATCCACTGGTCATCCCTCAGCACTGCAGCAAGGTCAGGTTGCATACTCACCTCTGCCACCCGCTGGTCATTCCTCAGCACTGCAGCAAGGTAATGTTGCACACTCACCTCTGCCACCCGCTGGCCATTCCTCAGCACTGCAGAAAAGGTCATGTTACACTCTCACCTCTGCCATCCGCTGGTCATTGCTCAGCACTGCAGCAAGGTCAGGTTGCATACTCACCTCTGCCACCTGCTGGTCATTCCTCAGCACTGCAGCAAAGGTCATGTTGCATACTCACCTCTGCCATCTGCAGGTCATTCCTCAGCACTGCAGCAAGGTCATGTTACACACTCACCTCTGCCATCCACTGGTTATTCCTCAGCACTGCAGCAAGGTCAGGTTGCATACTCACCTCTGCCACCCGCTGGTCATTCCTCAGCACTGCAGCAAAGGTCATGTTGCATACTCACCTCTGCCACCCGCTGGTCATTCCTCAGCACTGCAGCAAAGGTCATGTTGCACACTCACCTCTGCCATCCGCTGGTCATTGCTCAGCACTGCAGCAAGGTCAGGTTGCATACTCACCTCTGCCACCCTCTGGTCATTCCTCAGCACTGCAGCAAAGGTCATGTTGCACACTCACCTCTGCCATCCGCTGTTCATTCCTCAGCACTGCAGCAAGGTCATGTTGCATACTCACCTCTGCCACCCGCTGGTCATTCCTCAGCACTGCAGCAAGGTCATGTTGCATACTCACCTCTGCCATCCGCTGGTCATTCCTCAGCACTGCAGAAAAGGTCATGTTGCATACTCACCTATACCATATAGAGAAAGAGGAAAGGTCTGGTGTCCCCAGTAACACACTTCCATCCCTGTAACTTAATAAAACTAAAAATTTGCCCCGGGACTTTAAATGAAGTGGGTATCGTTTACGCCAGTAAACATAACAGTAGTAAATACAGTATATGGTTTATTTAAGTAAAATTGTTTACATGCCTCAATAACACCAACAGTTGCCAATTTAAAAAAGATTCATAAACAAGAGATATTGGTACATAGATGTAATGGCAGTCATAGTACACGGGCATCATACTACCCGACTAGTTTCGGGAGATCCAGCTCGCTCTTCAGGGGTGGATGTGTGTAACAATGTACCTAGGATGAAAAAAAGTATATATTTTTGGCAATATGGCACAGTATTGATTATAAAGGCACAGGGTACGAGGGGTCGTGGGTCCCCATACTCACCATTGAGCTTGACTATGGCTAACAGGTGTGCAGCTCCAAGACGGCGGCAGCAGGTGCCTCACCAGGGAGCTGAGGGGGCGGAGTCAGATGGGACCCCACCAGGGGCCAAATGGAGAGCAGGCATGGCATGGGTGTAGTGATGTAACCCTAGAGACCTCGTTACTCCATAAAGAGTATAGGCTGTGAACAGAAGTATGTTTATCAGGCTTCTAAAGTAATAAAGTAGAATCAAAAAGTATTGGCATACAGATATGTATATATAAGTAAAAGACCTGAATCAAGGATGGTAGGGACATGAAGATGGTGGAAAACATAGGATAGCAGAAAGATACAAGCAAGTAACCAGATAAAAGGGAGAGGAGAGAGGTGAATTGTAATTTGTGTGGTGGGATCTGTGATGTCAAAAAACAAAAATGAATAAAAATAAGTGCTCAAAAAATGAACTGTGTATGAGATGTGTGGGTGTGCCTAAATGTAGTAAGTATCAAAAGGTGAATATAATAAGTACCCGAGTATGGTGAATATCTTGAGTATAAGAGTAATGAGACACAGCAGGCAACCTCCGCAGCTGTGTGTATCCTCAGTGAAGAGTGAAATTGAAATCAAAGCCATGCCTGACCTCCAATTTAACCCCGGAAGAGCCCAGGTGGCTCCGCCCCAACACCATGTATGACTGTTGTCGTATCCGTGTAATTATGATAAAGTACATTTTTATTATTTGCATGTTGCTCAATAAGGAGCACTTTCCTATCACAATGCTTGCTCACCTCTGCCATCCACTGGTCATTCCTCAGCACTGCAGCAAGGTCATTTTGCACACTCACCTCTGCCATCCGCTGGTCATTCCCCAGCACTGCAGCAAGGATATGTTGCATACTCACCTCTGCCATCCGCTGGTCATTCCCCAGCACTGCAGCAAGGTCATGTTGCATACTTACCTCTGCCATCTGTTGGTCATTTCTCAGTACTGCAGCAAGGTCAAGTTACACACTCGCCTCTGCCATCCGCTGGTCATTCCTCAGCACTGCAGCAAGGTCATGTTGCATACTCACCTCTGCCATCTGTTGGTCATTTCTCAGTACTGCAGCAAGGTCAAGTTACACACTCGCCTCTGCCATCTGCTGGTCATTCCTCAGCACTGTGACATAGTCATGCTGACTGTGAACTGCACCTCATGCAACTCGGGTTGTGTACCTCTCCACTCTTCCTCCAGACTTTAGCACCTTGATCTCCAAATGAAATGGAACATTTTCCACAGTCAGTGATGATTTGGGGAGCCATGTCATCTGCTGGTGTTGGTCCACTCGGTTTTATTAATCCAAAGTCAGCCCAGCCCTCTACTAGGAAATTCTAGAGCTCTTCATGCTTCCCTCTGCTGACCAGCTTTATGGAGATGCTGATTTAATTTTCCAGCAGGACTTGACACCTCCCACACTGCCAAAACTACCAATACCTGGTCACATGATCATGGTATCACTGTGCTTGATTGGCCAGCAAACTCGTCTGACCTAAACCCCATAGAGAATCTGTGGGGTATTGTCAAGAGAAAGATGAGAGACACCAGACCCAACAATACAGACAAGCTGAAGGCCACTATCAAAGCAACCTGGGCTTTCATAACAGCTTAGCAGTGCCACAGGCCGATCTCCTCCATGCCACGTGGCATTGATGCCGTAATTCATGCAAAAGGATCCCCGACCAAGTATTGAGTACATACTATACTGTACATGAACAGACTTCTCATTAAAACAACATTTCTGTATTAAAAATCATAGTTACATGGTTAGTCAGGTTGAAAGAAGACACAAGTCCATCCAGTTTTTAGATAAAATAAAATAAAAAATATTGTACAATCCCATATACCCAATTCTATACCCACAGTTTATCCAGAGGAAGGCAAAAATCCTTTTTTTATTGGTCTTATGTAATATTCTCATTTGCTGATATACTGAAATTTGGGTTGTCACTATCCGTAAACCATAATTATCAAAATTAAAAGAAAGAAATGCATAAAATATATCACTCTGTGTGTAAGGCATCTATATAAAATATACGAGTTTCACTTTTTGAATTGAACTACTGAAATAAATTTACTTTTTGATATTCTAATTTTATGAGATGCACCTGCATAGCAAGAATTATTAAAGCTGACCAGCTATACCAAAGTGATCCCTCTCTTGTCAGGCAATACTTTATAAAATGCCAACACTCATACCATACTTTAATGGATATATAGTACCAATAAATAGTAGGGCAAGTAGACACAGATGGAGGGGTGCTACAGATCCAGGTCTGGTTGCTGACCTGCATTATACAATAGAACCAGTAAAATAACTTTGCTCAAATCCAAACTCATGATAAGTTGGGGGTGAGACACTGGATATAGATCCTCTGCCAATAGAAAGGAAGCCCTATGAAAAGTGATCTAAGCACAGATCGCTTTTCAGTGCAATAGCAGAGCCTGCTGCAAGTGTGAACAAGCCTTTGGAGGAACCTAGGAGGAACCTAAAGAAACAGGTAGCTACCTTTCCTCTTATGACATAAATAAGAGGTCTGTTTCAGCAGGAATGGGAGAAGGTAGAGAAAATCCTCCTCAACCAATAGGTTGCAGAAGTTGTAGCCACTCACGGAGGAGGCTGCGGCTCCTTTATCTAACCCACCAACGCTGGATGTGGCAGTCACCAGACTGGCCAAGATTGTAACACTTCTGATTGAAGACTATTTCTCCTTTCACAATATCCTTGATAGATGCATTGACATGAACTTAAGAAAGTTTTACCTCACCAGGTGGGTGGTGCTTGTAAACCTGCCATTGCCTAACACCTGCAGCAAGCGCTATGTGAGTGTGGGCACAGAACTTGGAGTATGCGAACAAAAAACAGCTGCCAAAAGAAAAAAATCATCAATGGCTCTTGATGAGATAAAACTCTCTGCAGACTTCGCAGGTGAGGCAGCTATAGACATCATTCGATAGTCCTCCAGAGCCATGCTCAGCTCAGTCACAACCAAAAGAACATTGTGGCTAAAACCCTGGGCGACCGACCCATCCTCAAAGCAGAATTTCTGTAAATTGCCTTTTGATGGGAAGGCGCTGTTTGGCCAAAAAACTGGAGACAGGGTTACAGGGTTACCATCTCCAAGGTTACAGGAGGAAAATCAGGTCTTCTGCCCCAAGATCGAAGGTTCAGACGCCAGAGCGGGCAACCATCCAGAAGAGGGCCACACAAGTACCCGGATTTTGGAGGCTTTTGCCCATCCAAGGACTCCAGAAGGGGTTTGGAGGGGTACACAGCCAACCTTCGTAAGATCGCAGAGAGCTAAGGCCCCTGCGACACCCTCAGATACCCAGAAGCCCTTTTAACACTAGGCCTGCCCAGGAGGCAGTTGGATTCAGGCTACAAAAGGGCCCAGTTCTGGAAAGACCACTGCCAAAATTGGCGGATTCAGTCTGCAGTGGCGCAAGGTCATTATTGGCTGTTCAAGCGACTGCCTCCAGAATGAAGAGGCTGAATCAGTTTATCTGGATAGAGAGACTCAAGATGGAGTTTCTCCATACCATAATCCAGGTTATTCATCCAGGAGACTGGAGGATTTCAGTGGACTTGCAGGGTGCCTACCAGCAGATCCTTCAGTCATACCAGCAGTTCCTCAGATTTGTGTTGAGGGGCAGGCATTACCAGAGCCAGAGCCAGCTGGCGCCTACACAGAATATGGTCTACCTAGGGGCCCAATTCAATACTCAGGCGGCCACAGTTTCTTTGTCACTTCTGCTGCACCAGTGACGTCAACATACCAGTGCATGAGTCTTCTCGGGATAATGGCTTCATGTATCCCAATGATCCCCTGGGCTCACTGGAAACTTAAAGTTCTCCAACAAGGCTTCCTGATGCAGTGGAAGAGAGTTTGTCTAGCCCAGCCAATCAGGATCACCAGCCGAATGCGCCAGAGTCTCTGGTGGTAGACGAAACAAGAAATGCTAAATATCATCGTCCATTAGGGCTGCAGCCATGGATCATTGTTAACACAGATGCCAGCGCAGCAGGGTGGGGCACCACCTGCAAACAACTCAAGATCCAGGGCAGAGGGGAATTTCCCACTCAGGGCCTAGTTTCCAATTTTCTGGAACTTCGAGCAGCATTCATAGCATTGGCCACCTTGCTGCCTCACATACAGGGTCACCCAGTCCTGCTCCATCTGGACAACATGGCATCAGTGTCCTACATACAGCGACAAGGTGGGACACACAGCCAATCCCTCTTGAGAGAGGTGGAACCGACCATGACATTAGCACTACAACATCTCCCAGATTTTAGGGACATATATCTTCCAGGCTGTTAGAACTTGGAAGCTGATCGCCTATCCAGACAATTCAAGGATCCCAACGAATGGTCCCTTCACCCCAAAGTGTTCAAACAAATAATCCACGACTGGGGGTGTCCGCAACTGGATCTTTTTGCCTTATCAACCAACTGCAAGGTGAGCCGGGTCCTCTCAAGCCACCTTCATCCATTAGCGGAGGGGATGGACGCCTTGACCCATCCTTGGATTGTGCAACTGGCCTATGCCTTCCCTCCAATTTCTTAAATTCCTGAGGAGATTGTTGACAGAGAATTTGACAGTCGTCACAGTATTACCTTATTGGCCTTGCAGACCGTGGTTCTCTATGGCAATGGATCTCAGCGTGTGCCCATCTATCACTCTGCTGGTGACTCCACATCTCCAACTGCAAGGTGAGCTGGTTCCTCTCAAGCCACCCTCATCCATTAGTGGAGAGGACGGACGCCTTGACCCATCCTTGGGTTGCGCAACTGGCCTATGCCTTCCCTCCAATTTCTTAAATTCTTGAGGATATTGTTGACAGCGAATTTGACAGTCAAATTTGACAGTCATCACAGTATTACCTTACTGGCCTTGCAGACCATGGTTCTGTATGGCAATGGATCTCAGCGTGTGCCCACCTATCACTCTACCAGTGACTCCTCATCTCCAGTCACAAGGAGATATCCTATATCCGCAACCATCACGACTGGCCTTAGCGCCCTGGAGATTGAAAGGCAGGGGTTACAAGAGTTGGGATGTTCTCCAGAGGTTATTGGAACTTTACAGAAGTCCAGAAAGGGGTCAACTAATGACATCTAATCCAGAATATGGAATAGGTTCATGAGCTTTGCAGCTGGACATCCGTTTGACCCTAGTGACCCAAATGTATCTCAAATCCTGTCTTTCCTGCAATCTGGATTGGATTGGGGCTCAGCCTAAGTTAGCTTAAGTTGCAAGTTTCAGCCATCTCGGCTTTTACCCAAATGAAAGGGGCAGCAAACCTGCTGGTGGAGCACTTCATGAGAGTGGTACTTAGACTACACCCTCCCAAGAGAAATAGGTTCCCTCAATGGAACCTAGCAGTAGTCCTCAATTTTCTAGCAAACCCTCCTTGTGCTCTGACAGAAGAATGTTCATTATGGGATATCACCTTAAAAACGGCTTTCCTAATAACCATAACTTTGTCCCAAAAGTGGCATTGATATTTAATCTCTCCAGTGAATGGGTGCTTCCAGCCATCCCAGTGGAATCAGATGCTGATCTGCACGAGATGGACATTCCAAAAGTCCTCAAAGCCTATTTCCAGGCTACTTCTACATTCAGACATTCTGACAGACTTTTTATCATACCTACTGGAAAATTTAAAGGGAAATAGGCCTCAGCCAGAACCATCTTGGCCTGTGAATAGTAAAAACTATACACCAGGCATATAGAGTGACCGGAAAGGATCCTCCGGAGGTGGTTAGAGCTCACTCAACCAGGGCGATGTCGTCTGCTTCTTGGGCGGCACGGGCAGGAGTGTCTCTTGAGACAGTCTGCAAAGCGGCTAGCTGGTCATCACATCATATGTTCTAACACTACAGGGTGCATCCAGCGGCTCTTACTACAGTAGCGCTTGATACGGTATATAGATCAGCACCACAGATACGGTATACAGATCAGCACCACAGATACGGTATACAGATCAGCACCACAGATACGGTATACAGATCAGCACCACCTATACGGTATATAGATCAGAACCATAGATACGGTATATAGATCAGAACCACATATACGGTATATAGATCAGCACCACATATACGGTATATAGATCAGCACCACATATACGGTATATAGATCAGCACCACAGATACAGTATATAGATCAGCACCACAGATACAGTATATAGATCAGAACCACAGATACAGTATATAGATCAGCACCACAGATACGATATATAGATCAGAACCACAGATACAGTGTATAGATCAGCACCACAGATACGGTATATAGATCAGCACCACAGATATGGTATATAGATCAGCACCACATATACGGTATATAGATCAGAACCACAGATACAGTATATAGATCAGCACCACAGATATGGTATATAGATCAGAACCACAGATAAGGTATATAGATCAGCACTACAGATACGGTATAAAGATTGTTTAGGGTGGAGGCAGGGAGGGGGGTTATTATTTGGGGTGGAGAGGCAGGGAGGGGGGTTATTTTTTAGGGTGGAGGCAGGGAGGGGGTTATTGTTTAGGGTGGAGGCAGGGAGGGGGTTATTGTTTAGGGTGGAGGCAGGGAGGGGGGTTATTGTTTAGGGTGGAGAGGCAGGAAGGGGGGGCATTTAGGGTGGAGAGGCAGGGAGGAGGGGCCGTTTTAGGGTGGAGAGGTGGGGGGGACATTTTAGGGTGGAGAGGCAGGGAGGGGGGCATTTTAGGGTGGGGAGGCAGGGAGGGGGGGCCGTTTTAGGGTGGAGAGGCGGAGGGGCATTTTAGGGTGGGGAGGCAGGGAGGGGGGGCCGTTTTAGGGTGGAGAGGCGGAGGGGCATTTTAGGGTGGAGAGGCAGGGAGGGGGAGCCGTTTTAGGGTGGAGAGGCGGGGGGGATTTTAGGGTGGAGAGGCAGG
Source organism: Aquarana catesbeiana (assembly GCA_037953035.1). Lineage (NCBI taxonomy): Eukaryota > Metazoa > Chordata > Amphibia > Anura > Ranidae > Aquarana > Aquarana catesbeiana. The sequence continues at coordinate 28,080 of JBBHAA010001632.1, forward strand.
GAGGGGGGCATTTTAGGGTGAGGAGGCAGGGAGGGGGGCCGTTTTAGGGTGGAGAGGCGGAGGGGCATTTTAGGCTGGAGAGACAGGGAGGGGAAGCATTTTAGGGTGGAGAGGCAGGGAGGGGGGGGACCTTTTAGGGTGGATAGGCGGGGGGGACGTTTTAGGATGGAGAGGCGGGGGGGGGCATTTTAGGGTGGAGAGGCAGGGAGGGGGGCGTTTTAGGGTGGAGTGGCAGGGGGGGGCTGTTTTAAGGTGGAGAGACAGGGGGGACGTTTTAGGGTGGAGGGGCGGGGGGGGATGTTTTAGGGTGGAGAGGCGGGGGGGCATTTTAGGGTGGTGCGGCAGGGAGGGGGGGACGTTTTAGTGTGGAGAGGCAGGGAGTTCTAGGGGAGTTTTAGGGTGGAGAGGCGGGGAGAGGGGGACGTTTTAGGGTGGAGAGGCGGGGGGGAATTTTAGGGTGGAGAGGCTGGGAGGGTGGGGGGTTTTAGGGTGGAGAGGCGGGGGGGCGTTTTAGGATGCAGGAAAGGGGGGGTTTGGGAACCTCACAGCGGCCAGTCACTGCCCTGCACCACAACACTCAGCAGCCCCACCCCCACCCTCCCCTCCATGAAGCTCTGCAGCAGCTAAGAAAAGTGAACAGAGGTGGGGGGAGGGGGGGCAGGCTCCTGGCAGGACACACTACACACCGGAGGGAGCAGTCACTCTGTAGCCCTGCAGAGAAGTCTGAGGACTCGGGGGATGGGGAAGCATGTTGCCAGGAGGGAGAGACATGCAAAAATCCTCTGCTATTCACAGTGAGAGAGATCACCTCCGATCCCCGCACTCAGTCACTCACCTTCTGCTTTGGTACACCGCGCTCGCGCTCAGCTCTGCACCCACCCGCTGCATCTGTGATCCGCTCCCCGCCTCACATTACAGGGTCCCGGGATGCAGTAATAAAGTAGTCTCAGTATCCGCACTCCACTCCGACTCCAGGGAAACTGGAAGTGACGCCGTAGTTCTGAAAAAACACCGCCCAGTCGCCCTCCGGTCCCGGCCAATGAAAAAAAATGGACAAGAGCCAGGGGCAAATCACTGGAGAGTGGGAGTGTGTGCGGGCGCATGGCTTGCACCCTGCACAAGCCCTAAACACGGGCAAATCAGCTTCCCAGCTTGCAATCAGCTGATTGCAAGCTGAGAAGCTTCCCATAGACCGCCATGTGTCCGGCGCCTGGTCACTCTTAAAGTGATTTTTTTTTTTGCCAAAAGCTTGGGGGGGGGCAGCGCCCGAGCGCCCCCTATGGGCAGACCACCACTGATTCCCTAACACACTGGTTTCTCAAGAAGAAGTGGCAATGTTGTCTTTCCCTGAGCTAAAGGTGGAAATTTCAGCTTGTTTTTTTTATTTATCCCCATGAGAAACACGCCAGTTTTTTGAGCTTGTCAATGTTGAACTAAACTGATGGTCCTGAGGTTATTCCTATACTTCTAAGTCAAGGTGGGGCTACTCAACGTCTGTAGTGTTAGACCTGACACTTCCTGTGAAGAAACTGCATATCCCACAATCCCCGGGTCTATCCGTCTAGTGCTCTGCAGATGTGAACTATACAGTAATTAGATCAGACACCGACACAAATGGGCAGAGCATGTAGTGCTTCATATGTTTTGCACTTTGACATTTGTAATGCAACACAGAAGAAATGGCGAGGTATACACTGGTTGCCTGTCTCTTTAGGGTATAGGGACAAGCTAGTTGCAGGAATATATGGATGATGGACATAATGGGATCGATCAGCCATGACAGTACAAACCATAGCCACAGCATGTGAGATTATCATTATGGGTAAGGCAAATAAACCACATAAGGAATATAATTACACTAAGGCCCCTTTCACACAAAGTAGCCAATCAGGTCAACCTGTCAGTTTTTTCAGGTGGACCTGATCTGACCCTCCATTCACTCCTATGGACCGGTGGGTGTAAATGAACTTGGGTCCCTTTGGGTCCCTTTATACCCGCCTATCTCCAACCCGATCTGCTTAAAAATAAAAAATGGAAGGGGATCTGTCCACTTCAGTCTAGGAGGATCAAATTGGAGGGCAGTCAGGTGTAAATGGACAATGGAGTCAGATTAGACCTGAGAGCAGAGCGGATCTGTCCATGTCCACCCTGCGTAAACTGATCAGACACAGACCTGTCATCCACCCCGCTCTGCTCTGATCAGCAGACAGATCCCCGGAGTCTGCTCCATATGAAGGGGGCTTAATACCTAGATAACCCAAAAGGACTAGATAAAACAACAAGAATGTTATCATTTATTAAACAGCTGGGTAGAACCCTAAAAATCTTGCATATAAGATACACAGTGCCTTGAAAAAGTATTCATACCCCTCGAAATTTTCCACATTTTGTCATGTTACAACCAAAAAAGTATATGTATTTTATTGAGATGTTTATGTGATAGACCAACACAAAGTAGCACATCATTTTTTCAAGTGGAAGGAAAATGATAAACGGTTTTCAAAATTTTTTTTACAAATAAATATGTGAAAAGTGTGGGGGGTACATTTGTATAGCGCCCCCCGGAGTCAATACTTTGTAGAACCTCCTTTCTCTGTAATTACAGCTGCAAGTCTTTTTGCCCATTCTTCTTTGCAAAATATCTCAAGCTCTGTCAGATTGGATGGAGAACATCTGTGAACAGCAATTTTCAAGTCTTGCCACAGATTCTCAACTGGATTTAGTTCTGGACTTTGACTGGGCAATTCTACCACATGAATATGCTTTGATCTAAACCATTCCATTGTAGCTCTGGCTGGATGTTTCGGGTCGTTGTCCTGCTGGAAGGTGAACCTCCGCCCTAGTCTCAAGTCTTTTGCAGACTCTAATGCCCCGTACACACGAGCGGGCTTCTCGTCCGCCCGAACTCCGAAGGACTTTTCGACGGAGTTCCGACGGAGTTCCAACGAAACGGACTTGCCTACACACGATCCCACCAAAGTCCAATCATTTCGAACATGGTGACGTACAACTTGACTAGAATAAGGAAGTTCATAGCCAGTAGCCAATAGCTGCTCTTGCGTCGTTTTTGGTCCGTCGGACTAGCATACAGACGAACATCAAGTCCGTTGGAAAGATTTGAAACACGTTCTATTTCTAAAGTCCATCAGATTTTTCGACAGAAAAGGTCAGATGAAGGTCCGATAAAGCCCACACCTGATCGGAATGTCCGATGGAATCCTTCCGTCTGACCTTTTCTGCTGGAAAGTCCGCTCGTGTGTACGCGGCATAACAGGTTTTCCTCTAAGATTGTCCTGTATTTGGCTCCATCCATCTTCACATCAACTCTGACCAGCTTCCCTGTCCCTCCTGAAGAAAAGCATCCCCACAACATGATGCTGCCACCACCATGTTTCACGGTAGGGATGGTGTGTTTAGAGTGATGTGCAGTGTTAGTTTTCTGTCACACAAAGCATTTTGCTTTTAGACCAAAAAGTTCAATTTTGGTCTCATCTGAGCAGAGCACCTTCTTCCACATGTTTGCTGTGTCCTCCACATGGCTTCTCGCAAACTGCAAATGGGACTTCCTATGTCTTTCTTTCAACAGTGACTTTCTTCTCGCCACTCTTCCATAAAGGGCAGATTTGTGGAGAGCACGACTAATAGTTGTCCTGTGGACAGATTCCCCCACCTGAGCTGTGGATCTCTGCAGCTCCTCCAGAGTTACCATGGACCTCTTGGCTGCTTCTCTGATGAATGCTCTCCTTGCCCGGCCGGTCAGTTTAGGTGGACGGCCATGTCTTGGTAGGTTTGCAGTTGTGCCATACTCTTTCCATTTTCCAATGATGGATTGAACAGAGCTCCGTGAGATGTTCAAGGCCTGGGAGATTTTTTTATAACCTAACCCTGCTTTATACTTCTCCACAACTTTATCCCTGACCTGTCTGGTGTGTTCCTTGGCCTTCATGATGTTGTTTGTTCACTAAGGTTCTCTAACTAACCTTTGAGGGCTTCACAGAACAGATGTATTTATCCTGAGATTAAATTACACTCAGGGGAACTCTATTTACTAATTAGGTGACTTCTGAAGGCAATTGGTTCCACTATATTTTAGTTAGGGGTATCAGAGTAAAGCGGGGCTGAATACAAATGCCCCCCCACACTTTTCACATATTTATTTGTAACAAATTTTGAAAACCATTTATCATTTTCCTTCCACTTCAAAATTTTGTGCCACTTTGTGTTGGTCTATCACATAAAATCACAAAATACATTTACGTTTTTGGTTGTAACATGAAAAATTTCAAGGGGTATAAATACATTTTTCAAGGCGCTGTAATTGTGCCCAATAAGAAGTTTAGCAAGGGAGAAGTTCTTGTTATTATTTGTGCCTGAAAAGTTTGCGCCAAAAACTTGTGTTGGTTTGGTTTCTTTTTGCCCGTTGTTCCTCTTCTTTCCTTATCCGTTCTTCTTGTTGGGCCAGCTTGGCATCGTGGATGTGGTTAAGGAGGAACAATCGACGGTCTATCCGATCCCTCTTTGGGTTTCTTGGCTGCTCCATAAGATACTTGGCATTGTTTAGAGCGCTGTCAATGAACTTAAGGATGTCTGTTGTCCTTCCCAGTGTTTTCATGTGGTCTTCATTTGTGTAGTTCTCAACGGTCATCACCACCTCAGCCCTCATTCGCCTGAAAGTTTTCTCCAGTGTCAGGTAATCGGCACTATGTTTATTAGTAAGGACGATAATGGGGTAAACTCCTAGAAAAATCAAGAATACATGGAGTTCAACAAAATATCACAAATGGCAGAGCTGTGTTTAGACATCATACACGATGGTGACACCCTTTGCTCTACTCATCTTGTGTCATGTGATCATTGTATGGAAGACTAACGCTAGAATGAGCTCTAGGGGGCAGCATGGAGTCTGTCATCTACGTATCACCACTTTTCTGCCATATAGGGCACCAAACACAAGGGGAGAGATGGTTTCATGTTTCCTATAAGAGCCTTCTAACTCCCGTTACCATTCCCTGCACCCCACCAAGTTCTTGCTAAGTCATTATCTTATGTCTACTACTACCTACTGTATGTTCTTGCTAAGGATCAGTTTACTGCAGTCTTACATTTTGAGGTTTGAGGGTGCCACCTCTAACTCTATTGCCCTAGAACTGCCTCACAAGGGCTATTAGGGTAAATGCAACCTTAACAAAAGGCTAGCTTTATGCTAAGTCAGCACCAATGTTTGCTGAAGACACAGGTGACCATTATTCAAACTTTTGGCAGTGCATTCAGCTTCTATACACTGTATATAATTTTTACCGCTTCCGGACTGCCTACCGCATATATACTGCGGCAGGGCGGCCTGGCTGTGCAAAATCAGGTACCCGTACGTGATTTTGTGCACGTGATCTGGGGCGCGTGTGCGCGCCACCAGAGCCCTGCACCCTCTTAGATTGGACACATCGGGAGCCAAATCAGCAGGGTCCAGCGGCCCAGACCTCATTTGCAGGAAAGGCAGAACGGTGGTCTGCCTATGTAAACAAGGCAGACCGCTATTCCGTGAGGGAGGAAAAGGGAGATATCGTGTTTCATGTAAACAGAAACACATATCTATCTTTTCCTCCGGTGTATCCACTCCCTCCACAGTTAGAAAGGACTCCCTAGGAGCACACTTAACCCTTTGATCACCCCTGATGTTAACCCCTTGTATAAATGACAAGTGTCATTTATACAGTGACAGTGCATTTTTTTAAGACTGATCCCTGTATTGGTGTCACTGGTCCACAAAAAGTTCCACTAAGTGTCAGAGCTCCTTGTCTAGCCCCCCCTTTATATTTACTTGAGCCCGATCTCGATCCAGTGCTGTGCCTGAGAGTAGAGGCTGAGCTATGAGCAAGAGCAAGATCGTGCCTGCATGTGTGCCCACATAACAAGTGGCTTGCTTTCGGGACACTCAGTAGGGGGGAGGAACCAGGAGCGGGCAGGGGACCCGAGAAGATGAGGATCCAGGCTGCTCTGTGCAAAACCATTGCACGGGGTAGGTACAGTGCCTTGAAAAAAGTATTCACACCCCTTGAAATTTTCCACATTTTGTCATGTTACAACCAAAAACGTAAATGTATTTTATTGAGATTTTATTTGATAGACCAACACAAAGTGGCACATAATTGTGAAGTGGAAGGAAAATGATAAATTGTTTTCATTTTTTTTACAAATAAATATCTGAAAAGGGTGGGGGGGGGGGGGGCATTGGTATTCAGCACCCTTTTCTCTGATATGCCTAACTAAAATCCAGTGGAACCAATTGCCTTCAGAAGTCACCTTCACATTAGTAAATAGAGTCCGCCTGTGTGTAATTTAATCTCAGTATAAATAGAGCTGTTCTGCGAAGCCCTCAGAGGTTTGTTAGAGAACCTTAGTGAACAAACAGCATCATGAAGGCCAAGGAACATACCAGACAGGTCAGGGATATAGTTGTGGAGAAGTATAAAGCAGGGTTAAGTTATAAGAAAATCTCCCAAGCTTTGAAGATCTCACTGAGCTCTGTTCAATCCATCATCGGAAAATGGAAAGAGTATGGCACAACTGCAAACCTACCAAGACATGGCCGTCCACCTAAACTGACCGGCCGGGCAAGGAGAGAATTCATCAGAGAAGCAGCCAAGAGGTCCATGGTAACTCTGGAGGAGCTGCAGAGATCCACAGCTCAGGTGGGAGAATCTGTCCACAGGACAACTATTAGTCGTGTTCTCCACAAATCTGCCCTTTATGGCAAGAAGAAAGCCATTGGTGAAAGAAAGTCATAAGAAGTCCTGTTTGTAGTTTGTGAGAAGCCATGTGGAGGACACAGCAAACATGTGGAAGAAGGTGCTCTGGTCAGATGAGACAAAAATTGAGCGTTTTGGCCTAAAAGCAAAACGCTATGTGTGGTGGAAAAATAACACTGCACATTACCCTGAACACACCGTCCCCACCGTGAAACATGGTGGTGACAGCATCATGTTGTGGGGATGCTTTTCTTCAGCAGGGACAGGGAAGCTGGTCAGAGTTTATGGGAAGATGGATGGAGACAAATACAGGACAATCTTAGAAGAAAACATGTTAGAGTCTACAAAAGACTTGAGACCGGGGCGGAGGTTCACCTTCCAGCAGAACAACGACCCGAAACATCCAGCCAGAGCTACAATGGAATGGTTTAGATCAAAGCATATTCATGTGTTAGAATGGCCCAGTCACAGTCCAGACCTAAATCCAATTGAGAATCTATTCGGGCAAAAATGTCCCTCTCTAGATGTGCAAAGCTGGTAGAAACATCCCCAAAAAGACTTGCAGCTTTAATTGTAGAGAAAGGGGGTTCTACAAAGTATTGACTCTGGGGGGCGCCATACAAATGCCCCCCACACTTTTCACATATTTATTTGTAAAAAAAAAAAAATTGAAAATCATTTATTTTCCTTCTACTTTACAATTATGTTCCACTTTGTGTTGATCTATCACATAAAATCCCAATAAAATAAATTTACGTTTTTGGTTGTAACATGACAAAATGTGGAAAATTTCAAGGGATATGAATACTTTTTCAAGGCACTGTAAGTAAGGCATGTTTGGTATTAAAGAAAAATACCTTTACAATCACTTAAAGTTCAGATAAAAACAAATGTATGGTAATTTTGACTGGTGATGCTTTAATTGTATTATTATTATTATTATTATTATTATTGTAAATATGTTTTGCTTTATTCATTAGTTTAAAGCAGAATTCTGATTTGATTAGTATTTACCTGTCATGAGTCGACAGTTCGTAATAAAGGAGGACAGTTCAGCAATTAACTCCTCTGGAATCGAATGTTTGACACTATAAAAGACATAAATAGTTATGAAAGCACAAATTGACCAAAGAACATAAATGTATTTATTTTGTTAGAAGACATCGAGGTGCTTGCATGTAAACTGCATGTAAATGTGTTCTGTGTAAACGTGGCAAAATCGAATGTTCGCAGGCGATATTATCTGCAGATGGAATGTGTGTGTATGGAAGATACCACATTACAGCCACAAGATGGAGCTGAGGAAAATACTTGGTTCCGAACACAGATTGCACCATCTAGTGGCCACACTGCGGTATTTTTCCTATTCATTCAATCTACAGAAATTATAGCCTGAGAAGATTCGATTCGATTTTGTCCCATTAGCACAGAACAAATTTACAAGCAGTTCAAACACATTTTAACTACTTACGGACTGCCCGCCGCAGTTGTAAGTCGGCTCTTTGAAGAGGGAGTGTGTGTGACACAAATGCACGGGATTATTGATTGACTTTTAAAGGAACCCTGGTCAGGAGATTGTCCATTTGGTAACTATGTCACTTTACAATTTCTCCATGTGAATACAAGGGATTTTGTTTGTAGGAATTGATATTGCTGATATATATAAACAATGCTTGTATATTTTTTGACAGCAAATCAATCCCCTGAGGAAGACTTTGACCATGCACATTGAAACGCGTTGGTCATTTGCATATTCGATATTCGAGTCAATATTACACATACCAGAGAGACAACGCCTGCATAAGACTAAGACCCAGGAAGACTTCACACAATATAAATCTGCCCTCCTAAAATACTACTCCTGCCTTCACACTGCCAAACAGACCTACTTTATCACACTCATCAACACCTTCTCATCCAGTCCACGTCAACTCTTCTCTACCTTCAACACTCTACTCTGTCCTCCACTGCCTCCACCCACCAACTCAATCACCGCCCAGGAGATTGCCAATCACTTCAAAACTAAGATTGATACAATTCATGAGGAGATCGCCAATGCGCAAAAACCTCCCCCATGCAACACCCCATGTCCACAGATACAGTCATTACTTCCCTCATTCAACCCTGCTACTACTACTGAGGTTGCTAAACTTTTATCTAGCACTCATCTAACCACTTGCCCCCTGGATCCTGTTCCCTCGCAAATGCTACGCTCACCCTCTGACTCGATTCTACGCTCTCTAACTCACATTTTCAACCTCTCCCTCTCTTGTGGCATCTTCCCAAACTCTCTAAAACATGCGCTAGTCACCCCCATACTAAAAAAGCCCTCACTGGATCCCACCAATCTCAACAACTTACGTCCCATCTCCTTACTCTCCTTCTCCTCCAAACTTCTTGAAAGACTGGTCTACAACCGATTAAGTGACCATCTGACCATGAATAAACTTCTTGATCCCCTTCAGTCCGGTTTTCGCCCTCAACACTCCACGGAAACTGCTCTCCTTAAACTCTCAAATGACCTACTAATGGCTAAAGCCAATAGACACTATTCTGTACTACTTCTCCTGGATCTCTCTGCTGCCTTTGACACAGTGGACCACCCCCTCCTCCTCGAAAAACTCCACTCCTTTGGTCTCCGTGACTGTACTCTTCGCTGGTTCTCATCCTACCTATCCCACCGCTCCTTCAGTGTCACTTACAACTCTACTTCCTCCTCTCCTCTTCCTTTTTCCGTTGGGGTCCCCCAAGGTTCTGTTCTCGGACCTCTCCTTTTCTCAATCTACACCACCTCCTTGGGTCAGTTGATTGCCTCCCACGGCTTTAAATATCATCTCTACGCTGATGACACCCAAATCTATCTCTCCACCCCCCAGCTCTCTCCACCTGTCTCCTCACGCATTACCAACTTATTAGCAGACATATCAGCCTGGATATCACATCACTTTCTCAAACTCAACCTATCCAAAACCGAGCTCATGATATTTCCTCCCTCAGGTGCCACTTCCTCTGATCTCCCTGTCAAGATCAACGGCTCAACTATCAACCCGTCTCCCCACGCCAAGGTCCTAGGTGTAATCCTGGACTCTGAACTAACCTTTCGACCCCACATTCTATCACTATCCAAAGCTTGCCGCCTCTGTCTTCGCAACATCTCCAAGATACGCCCCTTCCTAACCATCGACACCACAAAGCTTCTAATCCACTCCCTGGTCATCTCCCGCCTTGACTACTGCAACTCCCTCCTCATTGGTTTACCTCTAAATAGGCTATCCCCACTTCAGTCCATCATGAACGCTGCGGCCAGGCTCATCCACCACACAAACCGCTCAGCGTCTGCTACACCCCTCTGCCAATCCCTCCATTGGCTGCCACTCAGTCACCGAATTAAATTCAAGATACTAACTATAACTTACAAAGCCATCCACAACTTGGCCCCTAGCTACATCTCTAACCTAGTCACAAAATACCAACCTAATCGTTCTCTTCGCTCCTCCCAAGACCTCCTGCTCTCAAACTCCCTTGTCACCTTATCCCATGCTCGCCTTCAGGACTTCTCCAGAGCCTCCCCCATCCTCTGGAATGCTCTACCCCAATCCGTCCGTTTTTCTCCTACTTTATCCACTTTCAGACGATCCCTGAAAACTCATCTCTTCAGAGAAGCCTATCTGGCCCCCACCTAACAACTGTACATTTATCTTCTCAATCAGCACATCACCCACAGTTATTACCTCTTGTATCTCTTGACCTCCCCTCTTAGATTGTAAGCTCTAAGGAGCAGGGCCCTCTGATTCCTACTGTATCAAATTGTATTGTATTTGTACTGTCTACCCTCAAGTTGTAAAGCGCTACGTAAACTGTTGGCGCTATATAAATACTGTATAATAATAATAATAATAATATTATGTACTGTTGTATGGCTACATTATTGTAGAATTGAATGGTGATACATATCTCAGACCAGAGCTCATATTTTAAATGTGTTTATGTCTTGTTGTTGTTCTTTCAATGAAAAAACTTTTCTAAAACCAAATTTTAATTATTGTAATTTTGCTGTGGAAAAAACCCCACTCGGGGAGACTTTTCCATATTGTTTTATTTTTATTTGTTTTTATTGCATTTTAGTGTAAATATGAGATCTGCGGTCTTTGTGACCCCAGATCTCATATTTAAGAGGACCTGTCATGCTTTTTTTCTATTACAAGGGATGTTTATATTACTTGTAATAGGAATAAAAGTAACTCAATTTTTTTTTTAAAAAAGAGAGTTTCAAAATTAAAAAAAAAAAGTAAAATAAATAAGAAAAAAAAAAAAAAAGTAAAGTGCCCCTTCCCTCCGAGCTCGCACGCAGAAGCATACGTACCCACATATGAAAACGGTGTTCAAACCACACATGTGAGGTATCGCTGCGATCGTTAGAGTAAGAGCAATAATTCTAGCCCTAGACCTCCTCTGTAACCCAAAACTGGTAACCTACAGTATATACGTTTTTTAAACATCGCCTATGGAGATTTTTAAGGGCAAAAGTTTGACGCCATTCCACGAGCAGGGGCAATTTTGAAGCGTGACATGTTGGGTATCAATTTACTCAGCGTGACATTATCTTTCACAATATAAAAAAAAAATTGGGCTAACTTTACTTTTGTCTTATTTTTTAATTCAATAAAGTGTATTTTTTCTCAAGAAAGTGCGCTTGTAAGACAGCTGCACAAATACAGTGTGATATAAAGTATTGCAACAACCGCCATTTTATTCTCTAGGGTGTTAGAAAAAAATATATAATGTTTGGGGGTTCTAAGTAATTTTCTAGCAAAAAAAAAGATTTTAACTTGTAAACACTGAGTCTAAAAAATAAGCCCGGTCCTTAAGTGGTTAAAATAATACACACCATAGTTGTTTTATTTTTATTTATTTATTTATTTTTACTATAAAACAGAGATGAGCTCTCACTTGTAGACAAAGACAGGGATGATGAGGTCACTTTCATTGGGTTCCATCTCAGCTTGCTCCAGATTGCTGACCACGTCACTGTAACTCTCTCTCCACACCACCCCAATGTCAAGAGGCAGGAAGTTACCTAAAGACAACACAGAGAACTGAATATATTTAACTTAATATAATATCTTTAGGAGTTTAACTGTTAGGGAAAGGCTACAGTAGTAGGCAATGTGCATGCAATGTTTGTGGTGTGCTACATTTAGAAAAATTCATGTTAATTTTTTGCTGCGTTGTGGTACATTGGCAGCCCATTCATAGTGAAGAACTGCCCTATTCCCTATTTTTCTAAATTATTTTGGTTTTGCACCACGCTATAATATGAGAATATAGTGTCTTACAATATGTTTTGTTTTCTGCATAGTCACATACACCGTGTTCCAAATATATCCCCAGAGGAAGCCCATGGTGGCGAAACTTGTCATAGTTACATACACCGTGCTCTAAATATATCCCCTGAGGAAGCCCATGGTGGCGAAACTTGTCATAGTGACATACATCGTGTTCTAAATATATCCCCTGAGGAAGCCCATGGTGGCGAAACATGTCGGGATAACTACAAAATCGTCATCCCCAAATGTGATAAGATAACATCTTTTTTGACAGCACATTATAAGACAAGTTGTTTTCGATTTCTATGTCTGTTTGAGAATAACAAACTTTTAATTGTCCACTTTTTGTATTATTAAAATGTATTTTTATAGGACTGCGCATGCGCGCGAGCTTCAAGATGGCCGCCTGAGCTGGGAACTCCGCAGCACAATCCCCACAGCGGCCAAAGCACCCCCCGAAACAGGCCCCCAACGGCCCATCTGACATTGGGACAGCGCTGGGACCCCCCAGGATGTCTGGACCGGCCGGCAGACGCGATCTGGGGCTGGAGTTAGATCGAGTAGGCCGCGGAGGGTGTACCAAGATGGTCACCGGCATTTCTGCAGCAAAGCCACACGCGGCCTATGAGGGGATACAGCAAGACTGCAGGCAAGTGATATTACCAGCCAGACTGTCTTACTCCTAAGTGGCCCAGGGGACCCCACAAGGCCAGCCAGCTCCCTCCCCAGCCTCCACTGAGTCACTGCTCAGCAGAGCGATGGAGGTTTACAACCTGTCCCCAGCAGGGCCTGCTCCTCCATTTTACCAAGCATCTCTCTCTCCCTACCTGCAGGACCAGGACCAGTCCTCATCACAGGGGGACCTTTTCCACAAATTCTCTGCCTTACTGGAGAGGGGTCTGGCTAACACAGCTGCCCAGATCACCAGAGACATTAAATCGGACTTTGCCAACCTCTGCTCCAGAATGGAAGCCATAGAAACCAAACTGGACATCACTGTCTCACGAACCAACCAGAATTCTGCCCACATACAGGTCCTCCAGGATCAACTGGACACTGCCCTGGCCAGGATAGACGACCTCGGGAACAGGTCCAGGAGATACAATTTCCGAGTCCGAGGTCTCCCTAAAAACATCATGGATATCCCCCCAGCAATTCAGGACCTCATCAAGGATCTGCTTCCTAACACACCCCCTCACCGCCTGGAATTGGACAGGGCCCATAGAGCCCTTGGTCCCCCCAGAAAGGATGGTTCCCCAAGGGATATCATAGTCAAGCCCCACTTCTACGCTGTAAAGGAGGATGTGATGAGACAATCTCGCCTCAAACAGCTAGTCACTTGCCGAGGACATCAGATTCAAATATTTGCAGACTTGGCCCCCCTCAACCATCCAAAAGTGAAGAACCCTTAAACCGCTCCTAACGGTTTTGTCCCAACAGGACATCAAATATTGCTAGACCTTCCCCTTCGGAGTGAAGTTCGCCATCCAAGACAAGGCCTATTCCTTCTCCTCCCTTCCAGAAGGGGAGAAACTCTTATGCCCCGTACACACGGTCGGACTTTGTTCGGACATTCCGACAACAAAATCCTAGGATTTTTTCCGACGGATGTTGGCTCAAACTTGTCTTGCATACACACGGTCACACAAAGTTGTCGGAAAATCCGATCGTTCTGAACGCGGTGACGTAAAACACGTACGACGGGACTATGAACGGGGCAGTGGCCAATAGCTTTTATCTCTTTATTTATTCTGAGCATGCGTGGCACTTTGTCCGTCGGATTTGTGTACACACGATCGGAATTTCCGACAACGGATTTTGTTGTCGGAAAATTTTATCTCCTGCTCTCCAACTTTGTGTGTCGGAAAATCCGATGGAAAATGTCCGATGGAGCCCACACACGGTCGGAATTTCCGACAACACGCTCCGATCGGACAATGTCCATCGGAAAATCCGACCGTGTGTACGGGGCATTACTCCACCTTAAGCTGATTTCCCAGGAAGCACCCATGGATTTTACCTCGGCACCAGGAGGATCCACCAAACGACCCCCCCCCCCCCGGCAAGTCCAGTTTCCCCACTCTGGAATAAAGGCAAGACCAAGAAGTCCAAAGTTGGCAGACGCCCTCCCGAATCTATTCCTCCAACTCACCCCTAATAGGGCACTTCACTTAGGGATAACAATTCCCTCTGTTGTGGGAGCCTAGGGCTCCAATCTTATCCCTCGTTGCCGGTCTTCAGGCCTTGCTATGTTTCCGTCTCAGGTTCCCAGTTTCATACAAGTTAACTCAATCCACGGTCAGACTGATGACCTTGACAGGGGCACCCGCCCTAGGTCTCTTAAAGCGGAGTTCCACCCTAAAGTGCTCATCGGATTCCTCCCCCCCTCAATTGGCACCTTGCAGGGGGTGAGGGAGGTGCAGATACCTGTATAATATAGGTATCTGCACCCACTTCCGGGAATAGCTAGCCGCAGCTAGCCGCAAATGCCCCCCCCGTTGTGTTGTGAGAAACACACAGTTCCCACAACACAACGGGGACCAGTGTAGACGCGCAGCACGACTCGCGCATGCGCAGTAGGGAACCCGACAGTGAAGCAGCAACGCTTAACTTCTTGATTCCCTGACCGAGGATGGCGGTGGCAGCAGCCGAGAGACGAGCGATCGATCGGCTTCGGCTGCCGACATCGCTGGACCCTGGGACAGGTAAGTGTCCATTTATTAAAAGTCAGCAGCTGCAGCATTTGTAGCTGGTGGCTTTTAATATTTTTTGTTTAAGGTGGACTCCCTCTTTAATTACTTTTGGTCAGAGAGGCAAACCAGAACATGACTTTCAGGTTCTCTCAAGTTCCATCCTTAAGTTTGATCTCTATGATCTTCTCGCTGTCTTTCGGGAAATCAACCTAAAGAACTGACATTCAAAGACTCTATTGATTTCAGGGATCTTTGGCAGAACCCAGCACAGGGTCCCCTACCAGGCGACACCACTAATAACAAACGGATATCATCACCCAAAGGAGGTAACATTTACTCCATAATTTCTTACTATGCCCCCAATAATAAAGGACAAACTAAATTCTTTCAATCTATCCTTAAAACACTATTGCCCCTTGTAGAAGGCAGGGTCATCTTCGGAGGGGACTCAAATATAGCGTTCGACCAAGGACTCGATAAATCGAAACCTCCCAAAGGCCAACTGACACGTCCCACCAAAGCCAGCTTGAACATAGCTAATCACGCACATGGGCTAGTCGACATATGGAGGGAACTTAATCCCTCAAAAAGGGACTATACCCACTATTCAGCTCCCCACCAGTCGTGTGCCAGAATAGATCATATTCTCGTACACCCCTCCCTTATTCCATCAACATATAAGGCGAACATAATCGTCACCGCCTGGTCGGACCACTCCATAGTCCTACTTTACATGCAAAACTCTCTCACTAGGCCTTCGGGCTCACACTGGCGCCTAAACAAAGCCATCCTGAGTGACCCCATTAAAACCACTGAAATAGAGAATTCACTGAAGGAATATTTCCTACTTAACAACATAGACAATATCTCCCCCGAGACCCTCTGGGCAGCCCACAAAGCTACCATTATGCGAAAAATCATCAGTATTGCAACTCAATTAAAGAAAGAAAGACAAATAGACATCACAAAACTCGAAAAGAACGTTGCTCCCTAAAAACTCCGACATAAGAAGAACCCTCTAAAGCCTTAATGGACCAACTGGACGCAACTAGGCTGGAATTGAATTTAGCCCTCACGGTAAAAGTGGAGAAGTACATCCACTGGAGTGGAGCTAGATTCTACCATCAAAAATATAAAATAGGTCCGATGCTGGCCTCTAAACTATTCCCACGACCACGTTCCCACTGTATTCCCAGGATTAGAGTAGCTGGTCAACCCCCTTCGGCTGACCCCAACAAGGTACTGGAGGCCTTCCGGGACTTCTACACCAACCTTTATAGCAAGTCCACCAAGAATATCCCCCTAATATCCATATTTCTTCGTGACATCCCGATATCAACTCTATCTGCAGAACATAGGGAGGTTATAGAGGTGTGCATCTCTGTGGAGGAAATAAGGGAGGTCATTAAAAACCTCAAAACAGGCTCAGTCACTGGACCAGATGGTCTATCTGTGCCATACTATAAGGCCTTCGTTGACACGTTAGCACCCCACATGGCTAAATTCTTTAACACGAAGGCACAGGGATCACCCTTAGATCCTAAGCTTAATGCAGCCTATGTAACAGTAATTCCCAAACCAATAAAAACCCAGAAGAAGTTGAGAATTATAGACCAATCTCTCTCATAAATAACGACCTCAAGATCCAAAATAATGGCCAATCGTTTATCCTCCTTCATAAGTCGGTACGTCCATAAGGACCAAGTAGGGTTCATCCCGGGGAGACAGGGGCAGACAGATCAAATCAGAAGTGCCATTGACCTAGTCTCCCTTCTACAATCGGGATGGGATGGGGGCCCCAAACAGGAAGGGATGCTTCCGTCCTTAGATCTTCATAAACCACTCCTAGGGGCTATTAGACCAAACGCACCACTCCACTTAACTCATGTGGTGCTCTAGGTCTCCCAATAGATGTTGCCGCGCTCCGGGGGCCTCGGGGGGGGCAGTCTTGGCACAGTATGCTCCCTTTAGGGGTGTCGGGGGAGCCTCCCGGGGCAACTGGGGCCAGGTATTGTACGAAACGAGTACCACAAGGTTTCCTCTGAAAAACATCAGTTTCTTTACTCTCAGCAAACATTGAGTTGCTATTCTCCTCAGTCATGGAATATGCCCCTTCCATGCCTACTAGAGGCATTATATGTTCTGTTATGTTATGGCGCATTGTATTCCGTCTTTATGCATTGACTGTACCTGATTTTTTGTTATTGGACAATAATAAAAAACTTTGAAAGTAAAATGTATTTATATAGATGAACCTTCTGGTTTCAATGTCTGTTGGCACCCTCAAAAATCCCTAAAAAAAAAACCTCTGTATTTATTTAATAATTTTTTTTTTTTTAATTATAAATGCATGATAATATTTATAAAATATATAAATGTAATACATTCATAAATAATTATAGTATTTATTTCAGCAAAGAGCAAAATGCAAAGTGAGATAACCTGCAGCAACCACAAACCATCCCTTAACCTAATTACAATATAATGATTGGTGGACTTTGTGCCTTGCTCCATCCTATCCAATAAATCCACTGCTGATTGCAGTGTGGAAATAGCAGTGAAAGGGATCGGGTATTTGTTCAAGGTGTGACCTTTCAAGATAAAAATATACGAGCCGTTTCTATCTTAAAAGTTTGAGTGTTTTATATCACGAGCCTATTTTTAGATTATTTTATCTAAAGAGCATATTGGCGGGTTCGTGCGCTGTGACTCTTCACAAACAACAAATTTGGAACGCAACAAAATCATCTTCGCACAATACAGTTGCATTGGAGACAAATTATAAAGTGCTCACAGGCTGGTACTTGTTCCCTGCCAGAATAGCGAAATATGCTCCCAATTACTCCCCATCCTGGTTTTCGAGGCTGTACTGATCTTGGATCACACCACCATACCTGGTGGGAATGTCCGGTGGTCAAAAGATTTTGGAAAGATATATTCCATATCATTTCAACATTATTTGAATTACCTATCTCTTCTAATCCTATAATAGCACCTTTAAACTTAAAACCGGCTTATCTTTACCGCTGTCAATTTAACCGGTTCCCGACCGGCTCACGCAGATATACTGCGGCAGAATGGCTCCCCTGGGCAAAATCCTGTATGGGTACATCCATTCCTTTAGCTGCCGCCAGAGGGCGCACGCGCCGATTCATGGCAGGGGGTCCCAATGCACGTGGCCGGCGGGCACGATTGCCGCCGGCCATGCGCGAACGCGTGCACGAGCGCCAGCCTGGGGATTTGTGTGTGTCAGGGAAGAGGAGCCATATCGTTTGTTCCTACTAAGTAGGAAAAATGATATGTCTCCTCTCCTAGTCAATCCTATCCCCCCACAGTTAGAACACACTGAGGGTTCACACAATTAACTCCTTGATCGCCCCCTATTGTTTAATCCCTTCCCTTCCAGTGACATTTACACAGGTAATCAGTGCATTTTTACAGCACTGATCGCTGTATAAATGCCAATGGTCCAAAAAAAGTGTCAAAAGTCTCCGATCTGTCCGCAATGTCGCAGTACCGCTAAAAATCGCAGATCGCCGCCATTACTAGTAAAAAAAATAATAATAAAAATGCCATAAATCTTTCCCATAGTTTGTGCAAACCAATCAATATAAGCTTATTGCGCTTTTTTTTTAACCAAAAATATGTAGAATATATATTGGCCTAAACTGATGAACTGATGAAATTTTTTTTTTTTTAAATTGGGGATATTTATTATATTTATTTCAAAATTTTCGCTTCTTTTGTTTATAGCACAAAAAATTTAAACCGCAGAGGTGATCAAATACCACCAAAAGAAAGCTCTGGGAAAAAAAGGATGCAAATTTAACTTGTGTACAGCATCGAATGACCACGCAATTGTCAGTTAAAGCAACGCAGTGCCAAATTGTAAAAAGTGCTTTGGTCGAGAAAGGGCTGAAGGGGTGTTCCAGCCGTAAAAAAATGTTTTTAAAAGTCAGCAGCTACAAACACTGTAGCTGCTGACTTTTAATAAGCACACTTACTTGTCCAGGGTGGCCGCGATGTCGCCCCCCCCCTGAGGCCGATCCGTCCCTCATATCGTGTGCCGCCGCCGCCATCCTTGCTAAAGGAAACAGGCAGTGGAGCCTTGTGGCTTCACTGCTCGTTTCCTACCGCGCATTCGCGAGTCCCCCGGCGATTTATGAATGGGCGGCTGTCTTCTGCGACACACACAGGTCCCAGAAGACACCGCGCCCAAATTTCCCAGAAAACAAAGCGAGGAGGAGAAGAATGAAGATCACCACGGAATAGGAAGTGGCAGATTAGGACAATCTGCCTAGAAACAGGCATTTCTGGTAAGTAAAACATTTTTTTTTCAAATGTTTTTTAAGGTATTTTTGTGATTTTTTTTTTTTTTTTTTTTTTTTTAGGGTGGACCTCCACTTTAAGCTCTTACTACAGATCACTACAGCTGTGAAACAAACAATTGCCAAAGCCTGGAAATCCCCAACCATGATATTAACAGAAAGCAAACATAGAATCAATCAAGCTATGGTTCATACCAAAATCGAGGCTATAACTTGTGATAAAGTATCTAACATTGAGAAAATATGGCGACCTTGGGTGACACACTTTTTGCCTCCTAATTTTGATGAGTCCCTACTAATGCCTTGGTAATTTTTACCTTGTGTTCTCTTGTTTTTTATATGAATACCATGTGACTGGGATCACATATTACCCCGGGGGATCTTTACTTTCCCTCCTCCCCTTTCTTCTCTCCTCTTTCTCCTCCCTTCTCACGATTCCCTTTCTATTTTTCAACTTATGTCTATAGAAAATTTATGGATGGAGCTGAAACTTTGAGTTGCCAAGTGACAACCAAGAAACCTTAAGGATTTAGAGAAGATCCGTAAAGAAGAGTGGACCAAAATCCCTCCTGAGATGTCTGCAAACCTGATCACCACCTACAAGAAACGTCTCTGTGATCCCCAACAAGGGTTTCTCCACCAACTACTAAGTCATGTTTTTCCTGGGGATCAAATACTTATTTTACTCACTGAACTGCAACTCCATTTATAACATTTATATTGTGTGTGTTTTTTCTGGATTTTTGGCTGATATTCTGTCTCTATCATTTAAAAAAAAACTATGATAAAAATTATAGACCCTTCATTTCTTTGTAAGTGGGCAAACTTACACAATCTGCAGGGGAGGCGATCATTATTTTCCCCTCTGTATAACAATTGGTTGTTCTTCGTGGTCCAAATTTGTTTAGTACATTTTTAACAAGTATTTTTCTAAATTATTAATAATAATAATAATAATAATACCATCTAAATTATAAAATATATATATATATATATATATATATATATATATATATATATATATGTACAGTAAGTTCATACAATAATTGATTAAAAAAATCTCAAGTGCAAAATCGTTGTGATTAAAAAAAGAAACTTTTATCTCAACTGTTTTGCATTTGAGGTTTATACATCAATTGTTATGTGAACTTACAGTACACATTATATTGATTTTATCATTTGTATGTTATTATTATTATTATTATTACGAGTATTATAATTTTTTAAGACATTTTTACCTTAAATATAACCACTGTTTGATCAATATACAGTAGGTATTTTTAAGCCCTGACATACCATGGTGAATAGCTACTTACTGTAACAATTTCCATGCTTATAACAGGTTGAATGTTACATTTAACACACATTCAACAGGTACTTTTTAAAATATCATTGGCCAGGCTGATCATTGCAGTTTATAATAGAATTTTAAAATTGCTGATGGATTGTGATTGTGCAAATGAATGTTTTATACTATATATAACCCTTGGCTTTTGTATTTCAGGTGGACTCCCTCTTCCTGCTGTAATGGCGGGCTTTTTGGCATCAAAGGTCCGACGGTCTTTCCAACTGACTTTTGACATCCTTCCGACGGACTTTCGAGTGAACGGACTTGCCTACACACGATCACACCAAAGTCCGATGGATTCGTATGTGATGACGTACGACCGGACTAAAATAAGGAAGTTGATAGCCAGTAGCCAATAGCTGCCCTAGCGTCAGTTTTCGTCCGTCGGACTAGCATACAGACGAGTATATATTTCGACTGGACTCGAGTCCGTCAGAAGGATTTGAAACGTTTCAAATCTAAAGTCCGTCTGATTTTCGCCCGAAAAAGTCCGCTGCAGGTCTGATGAAGCCCACACACGGTCGGACTGTCCGACGGACCAGTCCGGTCAAAAAAGTCCGCCCGTGTGTACACGGCATGAGCTTCTGCACAGACAAGGGATTCAATCTCTGAAGCAATGTGCCACACTTGAAGGTCTAAGTGATTAAAAAGGGTATAATTTATTTCAAGCATGTCCATCCTTTAATACTTTTATACTTTTTAAACTCTAGCCCAGAGAACATATTTCATTTAGATGTTAATAATGACTTCAGCCTCACTGAAGGTGTATAATTATTTGTTAAATATTGATTTTATCTCACAGCACTCACCAAGTTGAGCATATATTTCAGCTGTCTCGAAGTTGTTCATTTTCGGGCAGCCCCTGTTGTCCACCAGGGTTATGGTGTCTGTCAGCTGATATGATGTTCTCACCATCGTTTCGACTCTGTCTGGTCTCCCAACTTTAGCATATTCAAAGAACGGTCCACCATCCTCCAGAACATACTTACAGGAGTTAATTAAGGAGGATTTACCATGACCAGGCAAACCGAAGAGTTGAAGGAGGACCCGGTTGAAACCTTGGTTCCCCCTGGGGCCATCGTCCAGACTGAAGTTCTTGATGTTCTCTCTGAGCTGGATGTGATTCATTTCTAGTAAATGTTCCTTCTCAGTCCCTTAGTATTTCTGCTCTGTTCTATGATTTGGTACACACCTTTATTTATGCATGTTATTTCCCAGTCAAAGTCTGAAATTGCTGACAACTACAGTTAACCAACTCAAGTAGACAAACGGCTGTGTTATTTTTATTACCGATTGAAGGAAATAACTAGGTGTGGCCAATATAGTAGATCAGGGCACCATTGTCCATGGGAAGATTTCCAGTTGGGGTTCCCTCATCCTGGTCCAATGTCTCCCCTCCCATCTTTTCAAGAAATATGTAGGGGTGTAGGAAACCATTCCACCAACCTGGCAAAAGGCTAAGTATTGAAGTGGGATATCTGTGCCAAAGTGTTTACCACACTTGTGATGTGGCACAGTGCTTGTAATCACCCTGCCAAAAAATAAAGGGCAAACTTGCAGGTACCAGCATAACAAAGGGAAAGACACCCCTTCCATGGAGATACAACCAAAATGCAAGGTGTTCCTAGCTGGTACATTATCCACTTATTCCGCAGAATTTTTTGCTAGAAAATTACTTCAAGCCCCGAAACATTATAAATATTTTTAAAGCAGAGGCCCTGGAAAATAAAATTTTTCAAACGCAACTTTTAAAAAGAAATATACTTTTTTGAATTTTAATGCACAAAAACACAATATAATACCCAATTGTTTGGTAACATTTAAAAGATGATGTTACATCAGGTAAAAAGATACCAAACATGTGATGCTTTAATAGTGCACATGCCTGTGCAAAGGAGACAAGCAATGTAAATGTTGTTATCCGCAGGCGACGCTTTACACGCCGCCTTTAAAGATTACCACTTTAGGTTGACAGAGGAGGTCTGGTACTAGAATTACTGCCCATGATATTACATTTGCGGTGATACCTCACATGTGATCGGTGTTTGCACATGTGCGTTACCGATGTGTGCATTCACCTTTGAACGCTAGTGTGACAGACCTAGCCGGAAAAGAGGCTTTTGGAGGGGACTGATGGCTAGCCTCCTGCAAACCGATTATGGGCCCTGGCATTTGGGGGGACGGTGCTCTTTGTGAGCTGTATGTCTGGGGACCCTGGAGGTGGCGTTACTTTAGATTCAAGTCCATGTCCCCCAAGACACACAGACTCTGGGGACTCTGGATATGCCATTGTGATGGGAGTCACTAATAGGGGCACAGGGTGAATGAGAACCCCACTATGATCTGTGCTAGTCAGACTCAATGCTGTATATGTGTGTATATATAATGTGTGCTGTCTCATTGTGTTGTGTACTGTTTGCTTTGCTAGTTTGGGGTGGGGCTGTATTCCAATGTTCTATTGTGTTTGTCTGCCTTGGATCACAGGATGTGTATTGCTGCGAGGAAAGAGGGAGGGGGGATTCCTCCAGCAGCCCCCCTGTTAAGACTGTTTACTGAAGAGAAGTTATGCACACCTGACCTGTGTGTCTATTGTTATTGGACAGTTTAACCCGCCCTGTTTTCCAAAGGTGGGGGGGAAATGTTTTGAAGTGGGATCTGTATAACATGGGTTTTTTGAATAAAGATTCATTCCTGCTTGGAACCTGAAGACAGAGCCGTGTCTCGTTTTTGGGGTGGATTATTTGTATGGGTTCTTTGTTTGGCTGATTGGAGTGTTCGGTAGCTGCCTTTGTGTTTGGGTATGGAATGTCCTAAACGACTTTAACCCCTTTCATACTCGGGGTGTCGTTACACTGGTGGCTAGCAGCGGGATCATTCCCACAGCCCAGAAGGGCAGCTACAAGAGGACACAGGACAATGGAAGCACAGTATGGACGGCTAAAGCTCTCTTCCCTCAAGGACTTACTGGAGAACCGGGGCCGACCGGCCAACAACCGTAAGAAGAGGGACATTATCGCAGAACTAGTCGAAATGGATAGAGCTGAAAGACCCAACATAACCAAAAGGCCCAGCATAGCAGACTTCAGTCACCCCAGCGGAGATATGGATCTGGCATCAAAGTTCCCCGGGCTGCTGCGGATCGTCCTTTCAGCAATCCCCAGGACTGTGTCTGTGGATGAATACCTGGAGCACAGGCAGAAGATCCGGGTAAGACACTGGATTAGAGCCCTCCAGTTTGCTGCAACACAACAGGGCAAGTGCTTTCCAACCCCAGAGCAGCAGGCCAGTGCACAACGGGAGTTACGGATGCAATTCCTGGGAGAGCGGCCCCAGGAGCAATGGGTGACTGAGTTGGACAGGCTGGTCCAGCAAGAAATAGAGCTGGACAATCGGTATCGGGCTCTGCAATGGCACGTGGAGGAGGAATATTTAGGGGAGACAACAGAATGCTCTCCGGAGGGATATGACTTTGGTGGCCCTGGATTGTTGTGGGAGAGCCTTTCAGATTGTTTTGTGTATGGCGATGAAGGAGAACCTACCCTGGAGGACCTGCGAGAATACAGAGAGATAAATTTAAATAAACTGCGCTAAAACAAAAGTTATATGTGTTGGAGTGAGTTAATAGTGTGACCTAACACCAACAAAAATATAGAAAACGAATCCAGTAAATAAAAGTCCAAATTCCCAAAGTAGTAGGTATTCAGTATAAGTGTGGATGCTGTTCCAAATGAGCTATGATTGCTCTTACCAGAACTCCAAAGATATAAGCGGATGGCAAAAACCCTTGCCAGGGCCTCTGGGGTATTGGACCAATCAGCACCGTCCGTGGTCAGATCAAAATCCCCTCAATGGATGCAGGAGAGAAGCAAACACAAGAAAAACTGGCCATAGTGTAGTATGTTAAATGCTAGACATGGACATACGAACATACCAATCACCCTGATGTGCACATAAAAACAACCAAAAAGGGGGGGAGAGAAGTGAAAAAAACCCCACCACCGTGGCTGTAGATTGTGCTTACCGACTCATGGTGATAAACAGGTTCTTAGTAGGTTAGGAGCTGACATATAGCTGGCAAGGAGCACCCTGATACGTCCTCATTAACCCGAAGTTCACATCGTCAGTAAACCACCCAGAATATAAAAAATAAACTCTCCATGGTGAAATACGTTTAAAAACGAATTTAATAAATAAAGTAATGCACTTACAGAATAAAAGCACTTATATCGCATAAGTATATGTCGCCGGCCGGCATACAAGCATGGAAGCGAAGCTCGTCCTACTTCCTGGTCTCGTGGTAGCGTCGCTGCGTGCGTACCCAGACGCGTTTCATCATCAAAAGGACGTTCTCAATGGGGACGAGCAACGCAGTGAGCCACCACCAATAAATAGACATCCAAGCCTCGTTCTGAGTTGCGAGCGCGAGGACGCCATCTTAAATGTGGGCAAAAGCCTTAGTTCTCCCTGAAGCGTGTGGTTGGCTGATATGCACACAATGTCAACAGGAACAGGTTAAAACACCATAATGGGTATGGGCAAGTGCCATTCAAGATGGCGAGAACGCCATCTTAGATGTGGGCAAAAGGCCCTAATTGTCCCTGAAGCGTGTAGTTAGCTGATATGCACACAATGTCAACAGGAACACGTTGAAACACCATAATGGGTATGGGCAAGTGCCCTAACCATTAGAGAACGGGCGAAAAACGCACCCTAAATTAGGGCACGCAGAAAACCAACACCGTGCCCAAAAAAAATATATTTTTACATAACAATTCTACCAAAATGTGAAAGTTTAATGTCATAAATATTAAACAAAAATAAAGAATGAAAAAAATGATACCACATACCTAAATGTGAAAAATTGACCAAATCAAATCCTAACTGTCATGTGTGAACTAAAGCAGACCCCCCTGTAATAAAGCTCATAGTGGGCTCACCGCCTGGTCGGACCACTCCATAGTCCTACTTTACATGCAAAACTCTCTCACTAGGCCTTCGGGCTCACACTGGCGCCTAAACAAAGCCATCCTGAGTGACCCCATTAAAACCACTGAAATAGAGAATTCACTGAAGGAATATTTCCTACTTAACAACATAGACAATATCTCCCCCGAGACCCTCTGGGCAGCCCACAAAGCTACCATTATGCGAAAAATCATCAGTATTGCAACTCAATTAAAGAAAGAAAGACAAATAGACATCACAAAACTCGAAAAGAACGTTGCTCCCTAAAAACTCTGACACAAGAAGAACCCTCTAAAGCCTTAATGGACTAACTGGACGCAACTAGGCTGGAATTGAATTTAGCCCTCACGGTAAAAGTGGAGAAGTACATCCGCTGGAGTGGAGCTAGATTCTACCATCAAAAATATAAAATTGGTCCGATGCTGGCCTCTAAACTATTCCCGCGACCACATTCCCACTGTATTCCCAGGATTAGAGTAGCTGGTCAACCCCCTTCGGCTGACCCCAACAAGGTACTGGAGGCCTTCCGGGACTTCTACACCAACCTTTATAGCAAGTCCACCAAGAATATGGACCCCCTAATATCCGTATTTCTTCGTGACATCCCGATATCAACTCTATCTGCAGAACATAGGGAGGTTATGGAGGTGTGCATCTCTGTGGAGGAAATAAGGGAGGTCATTAAAAACCTCAAAACAGGCTCAGTCACAGGACCAGATGGTCTATCTGTGCCATACTATAAGGCCTTCGTTGACACGTTAGCACCCCACATGGCTAAATTCTTTAACACGAAGGCACAGGGATCACCCTTAGATCCTAAGCTTAATGCAGCCTATGTAACAGTAATTCCCAAACCAATAAAAACCCAGAAGAAGTTGAGAATTATAGACCAATCTCTCTCATAAATAACGACCTCAAGATCCAAAATAATGGCCAATCGTTTATCCTCCTTCATAAGTCGGTACGTCCATAAGGACCAAGTAGGGTTCATCCCGGGGAGACAGGGGCAGACAGATCAAATCAGAAGTGCCATTGACCTAGTCTCCCTTCTACAATCGGGATGGGATGGGGGCCCCAAACAGGAAGGGATGCTTCCGTCCTTAGATCTTCATAAACCACTCCTAGGGGCTATTAGACCAAACGCACCACTCCACTTAACTCATGTGGTGCTCTAGGTCTCCCAATAGATGTTGCCGCGCTCCGGGGGCCACGGGGGGGCAGTCTTGGCACAGTATGCTCCCTTTAGGGGTGTCGGGGGAGCCTCCCGGGGCAACTGGGGCCAGGTATTGTACGAAACGAGTACCACAAGGTTTCCTCTGAAAAACATCAGTTTCTTTACTCTCAGCAAACATTGAGTTGCTATTCTCCTCAGTCATGGAATATGCCCCTTCCATGCCTACTAGAGGCATTATATGTTCTGTTATGTTATGGCGCATTGTATTCCGTCTTTATGCATTGACTGTACCTGATTTTTTGTTATTGGACAATAATAAAAAACTTTGAAAGTAAAATGTATTTATATAGATGAACCTTCTGGTTTCAATGTCTGTTGGCACCCTCAAAAATCCCTAAAAAAAAAACCTCTGTATTTATTTAATAATTTTTTTTTTTAATTATAAATGCATGATAATATTTATAAAATATATAAATGTAATACATTCATAAATAATTATAGTATTTATTTCAGCAAAGAGCAAAATGCAAAGTGAGATAACCTGCAGCAACCACAAACCATCCCTTAACCTAATTACAATATAATGATTGGTGGACTTTGTGCCTTGCTCCATCCTATCCAATAAATCCACTGCTGATTGCAGTGTGGAAATAGCAGTGAAAGGGATTGGGTATTTGTGTGACCTTTCAAGATAAAAATATATGAGCCATTTCTATCTTAAAAGTTTGAGTGTTTTATATCACGAGCCTATTTTTAGATTATTTTATCTAAAGAGCGTATTGGCGGATTCGTGCGCTGTGACTCTTCACAAACAACAAATTTGGAACACAACAAAATCATCTTCGCACAATACAGTTGCATTGGAGACAAATTATAAAGTGCTCACAGGCTGGTACTTGTTCCCTGCCAGAATAGAGAAATATGCTCCCAATTACTCCCCATCCTGGGTTTCGAGGCTGTACTGATCTTGGATCACACCACCATACCTGGTGGGAATGTCCGGTGGTCAAAAGATTTTGGAAAGATATATTCCATATCATTTCAACATTATTTGAATTACCTATCTCTCCTAATCCTATAATAGCACCTTTAAACTTAAAACCGGCTTATCTTTACAGCTGTCAATTTAACCGGTTCCCGACCGGCTCACACAGATATACTGCGGCAGAATGGCTCCCCTGGGCAAAATCCTGTATGGGTACATCCATTCCTTTAGCTGCCGCCAGAGGGCGCACGCGCCGATGCATGGCGGGGGGTCCCAATGCACGTGGCCGGCGGGCACGATCGCCGCCGGCCATGCACGATCGCGTGCACGAGCGCCAGCCTGGGGATTTGTGTGTGTCAGGGAAGAGGAGCCATATCGTTTGTTCCTACTAAGTAGGAAAAATGATATGTCTCCTCTCCTTGTCAATCCTATCCCCCCACAGTTAGAACACACTGAGGGTTCACACAATTAACTCCTTGATCGCCCCCTAGTGTTTAATCCCTTCCCTTCCAGTGACATTTACACAGGTAATCAGTGCATTTTTACAGCACTGATCGCTGTATAAATGACAATGGTCCAAAAAAATTGTCAAAAGTCTCCGATCTGTCCACAATGTCGCAGTACCGCTAAAAATCGCAGATCGCCGCCATTACTAGTAAAAAAAATAATAATAAAAATGCCATAAATCTTTCCCATAGTTTGTGCAAACCAATCAATATAAGCTTATTGCGCTTTTTTTTTTAACCAAAAATATGTAGAATATATATTGGCCTAAACTGATGAACTGATGAAATTTTTTTTTTTTAAATTGGGGATATTTATTATAGCAAACAGTAAAAAATGTTGTATTTTTTTTTCAAAATTTTCGCTTCTTTTGTTTATAGCACAAAAAATTTAAACCGCAGAGGTGATCAAATACCACCAAAAGAAAGCTCTGGGAAAAAAAGGATGCAAATTTAACTTGTGTACAGCATCGAATGACAACGCAATTGTCAGTTAAAGCAACGCAGTGCCAAATTGTAAAAAGTGCTTTGGTCGAGAAAGGGCTGAAGGGGTGTTCCAGCCGTAAAAAAATGTTTTTAAAAGTCAGCAGCTACAAACACTGTAGCTGCTGACTTTTAATAAGCACACTTACTTGTCCAGGGTGGCCGCGATGTCGCCCCCCCCCCTGAGGCCGATCCGTCCCTCGTATCGTGTGTCGCCGCCGCCATCCTTGCTAAAGGAAACAGGCAGTGGAGCCTTGTGGCTTCACTGCTCGTTTCCTACCGTGCATTCGCGAGTCCCCCGGCGATTTATGAATGGGCGGCTGTCTTCTGCGACACACACAGGTCCCAGAAGACACCGCGCCCAAATTTCCCAGAAAACAACGCGAGGAGGAGAAGAATGAAGATCATCACGGAATAGGAAGTGGCAGATTAGGACAATCTGCCTAGCAACAGGCATTTCTGGTAAGTAAAACATTTTTTTTTCAAATGTTTTTTAAGGTATTTAAAGGAGCTTTTTGTGATTTTTTTTTTTTTTTTTTTTTAGGGTGGACCTCCACTTTAAGCTCTTACTACAGATCACTACAGCTGTGAAACAAACAATTGCCAAAGCCTGGAAATCCCCAACCATGATATTAACCGAAAGCAAACATAGAATCAATCAAGCTATGGTTCATACCAAAATCGAGGCTATAACTTGTGATAAAGTATCCAACATTGAGAAAATATGGCGACCTTGGGTGACACACTTTTTGCCTCCTAATTTTGATGAGTCCCTACTAATGCCTTGGTAATTTTTACCTTGTGTTCTCTTGTTTTTTATATGCGTACCATGTGACCGGGATCACATATTACCCGGGGGATCTTTACTTTCCTTCCTCCCCTTTCTTCTCCCCTCTTTCTCCTCCCTTCTCATGATTCGCTTTCTATTTTTCAACTTTTGCCTATAAAAAATTTATGGGGGGAGCTGAAACTTTGAGTTGCCAAGTGACAGCCAAGAAAGCTTAAGGTTTTAGAGAAGATCTGTAAAGAAGAGTGGACCAAAATCCCTCCTGAGATGTGTGCAAACCTGATCACCACCTACAAGAAACGTCTGACCTCTGTGATCGCCAACAAGGGTTTCTCCAACTACTAAGTCATGTTTTGCTTGGGGATCAAATACTTATTTTTACTCACTGAACTGCAACTCCATTTATAACATTTATATTGTGTGTGTTTTTTCTGGTTTTTTGGTTGATATTCTGTCTCTATCATTTAAAAAAAAAACTATGATAAAAATTATAGACCCTTCATTTCTTTGTAAGTGGGCAAACTTACACAATCTGCAGGGGAGACAATCATTATTTTCCCCCACTGTATAACAATTGGTTGTTCTTCATGGTCCAAATTTGTTTAGTACATTTTTACCAAGTATTTTTCTATAATAATAATAATAATAATACCATCCAAATTATAAAATATTTATATATATGTACAGTAAGTTCATACAATAATTGATGAAAAAAATCTCGAGTGCAAAATAGTTGTGATTAAAAAAAGAAACTTTTATCTCAAGAGCCCATTCACACAGGGGCAACTTTGGATCCGACTTCAAGTCGCCCCTAGTCGCCTCAAGTCGCGCTACATGAAAAAATCAATGTAAGTGAATGGATCCGTCTTAATGTACACTACTGCAGTCACTCAGACTTCAGAAAAGGTTCCTGTACTACTTCAATCCGACTTGAAGGCAACTTGTACTCATTGATTTCAATGGAAGTTGCCTCCAAGTCTGATCACTGTTCATACTGAGGCAACTTTACAGGAAGCAGAAAGAAAACAGAAAGTAATTTCCTCCACTAAACAGCCAGCCCCCTCCTTCTCACACACAGCTGATAGGCTCTGATTGGCCACTTGTAAAGTTCCCTGTCCTGGAGGCGACTTCAAGTTGTGTTGTAAGTTGCCCCAAGTCGTGCTGTGATTCATACTCAAGTCGTGTCCAAGTTGCCTCCCAAAGTCGCGCTGGAAGTCGTGTTGCCCCTGTGTGAATGGGCTCCAACTGTTTTGCATTTGAGGTTTATTGTTATGTGAACTTACAGTACATATTATATTGATTTTATCATTTGTATGTTATTATTATTATTATTATTACGAGTATTATAATTTTTTAAGACATTTTTACCTTAAATATAACCACTGTTTGATCAATATACAGTAGGTATTTTTAAGCCCTGACATACCATGGTGAATAGCTACTTACTGTAACAATTTCCATGCTTATAACAGGTTGAATGTTACATTTAACACACATTCAACAGGTACTTTTTAAAATATCATTGGCCAGGCTGATCATTGCAGTTTATAATAGAATTTTAAAATTGCTGATGGATTGTGATTGTGCAAATGAATGTTTTATACTGTATGTGTGTGTATATATATATATTTTGAAACGTTTCAAATCTAAAGTCCGTCTGATTTTCGCCCGAAAAAGTCCGCTGCAGGTCTGATGAAGCCCACACACGGTCGGACTGTCCGACGGATTTGTCCCGTGGGACCAGTCCGGTCAAAAAAGTCCGCCCGTGTGTACACGCCATTAGCTTCTGAACAGACAAGGGATTCAATCTCTGAAGCAATGTGCCACACTTGAAGGTCTAAGTGATGAAAAAGGGTATAATTTATTTCAAGCATGTCCATCCTTTAATACTTTTATACTTTTTAAACTCTAGCCCAGAGAACATATTTCATTTAGATGTTAATAATGACTTCAGCCTCACTGAAGGTGTATAATTATTTGTTAAATATTGATTTTATCTCACAGCACTCACCAAGTTGAGCATATATTTCAGCTGTCTCGAAGTTGTTCATTTTCGGGCAGCCCCTGTTGTCCACCAGGGTTATGGTGTCTGTCAGCTGATATGATCTTCTCACCATCGTTTCGACTCTGTCTGGTCTCCCAACTTTAGCATATTCAAAGAACGGTCCACCATCCTCCAGAACATACTTACAGGAGTTAATTAAGGAGGATTTACCATGACCAGGCAAACCGAAGAGTTGAAGGAGGACCCGGTTGAAACCTTGGTTCCCCCTGGGGCCATCGTCCAGACTGAAGTTCTTGATGTTCTCTCTGAGCTGGATGTGATTCATTTCTAGTAAATGTTCCTTCTCAGTCCCTTAGTATTTCTGCTCTGTTCTATGATTTGGTACACACCTTTATTTATGCATGTTATTTCCCAGTCAAAGTCTGAAATTGCTGACAACTACAGTTAACCAACTCAAGTAGACAAACGGCTGTGT
This sequence comes from Aquarana catesbeiana, assembly GCA_037953035.1. Taxonomy (NCBI): domain Eukaryota; kingdom Metazoa; phylum Chordata; class Amphibia; order Anura; family Ranidae; genus Aquarana; species Aquarana catesbeiana. Next base: position 59,899 of record JBBHAA010001632.1, read on the forward strand.
TATTTTTATTACCGATTGAAGGAAATAACTAGGTGTGGCCAATATAGTAGATCAGGGCACCATTGTCCATGGGAAGATTTCCAGTTGGGGTTCCCTCATCCTGGTCCAATGTCTCCCCTCCCATCTTTTCAAGAAATATGTAGGGGTGTAGGAAACCATTCCACCAACCTGGCAAAAGGCTAAGTATTGAAGTGGGATATCTGTGCCAAAGTGTTTACCACACTTGTGATGTGGCACAGTGCTTGTAATCACCCTGCCAAATAATAAAGGGCAAACTGGCAGGTACAAGCATAACAAAGGGAAAGACACCCCTTCCATGGAGATACAACCAAAATGCAAGGTGTTCCTAGCTGGTACATTATCCACTTATTCCGCAGAATTTTTTGCTAGAAAATTACTTCAAGCCCCGAAACATTATAAATATTTTTAAAGCAGAGGCCCTGGAAAATAAAATGGTGGGTGTTGCAAACTTTTTCAAACGCAACTTTTTAAAAGAAATATACTTTTTTGAATTTTAATGTACAAAAACACAATATAATACCCAATTGTTTGGTAACATTTAAAAGATGATGTTACATCAGGTAAAAAGATACCAAACATGTGATGCTTTAATAGTGCACATGCCTGTGCAAAGGAGACAAGCAATGTAAATGTTGTTATCCGCAGGCGACGCTTTACACGCCGCCTTTAAAGATTACCACTTTAGGTTGACAGAGGAGGTCTGGTACTAGAATTACTGCCCATGATATTACATTCGCGGTGATACCTCACATGTGATCGGTGTTTGCACATGTGCGTTACCGATGTGTGCATTCACCTTTGAACGCTAGTGTGACAGACCTAGCCGGAAAAGAGGCTTTTGGAGGGGACTGATGGCTAGCCTCCTGCAAACCGATTATGGGCCCTGGCATTTGGGGGGACGGTGCTCTTTGTGAGCTGTATGTCTGGGGACCCTGGAGGTGGCGTTACTTTAGATTCAAGTCCATGTCCCCCAAGACACACAGACTCTGGGGACCCTGGATATGCCATTGTGATGGGAGTCACTAATAGGGGCACAGGGTGAATGAGAACCCCACTATGATCTGTGCTAGTCAGACTCAATGCTGTATATGTGTGTATATATAATGTGTGCTGTCTCATTGTGTTGTGTACTGTTTGCTTTGCTAGTTTGGGGTGGGGCTGTATTCCAATGTTCTATTGTGTTTGTCTGCCTTGGATCACAGGATGTGTATTGCTGTGAGGAAAGAGGGAGGGGGGATTCCTCCAGCAGCCCCCCTGTTAAGACTGTTTACTGAAGAGAAGTTATGCACACCTGACCTGTGTGTCTATTGTTATTGTACAGTTTAACCCGCCCTGTTTTCCAAAGGTGGGGGGGAAATGTTTTGAAGTGGGATCTGTATAACATGGGTTTTTTGAATAAAGATTCATTCCTGCTTGGAACCTGAAGACAGAGCCGTGTCTCGTTTTTGGGGTGGATTATTTGTATGGGTTCTTTGTTTGGCTGATTGGAGTGTTCGGTAGCTGCCTTTGTGTTTGGGTATGGAATGTCCTAAACGACTTTAACCCCTTTCATACTCGGGGTGTCGTTACACTGGTGGCTAGCAGCGGGATCATTCCCACAGCCCAGAAGGACAGCTACAAGAGGACACAGGACAATGGAAGCACAGTATGGATGGCTAAAGCTCTCTTCCCTCAAGGACTTACTGGAGAACCGGGGCCGACCGGCCAACAACCGTAAGAAGAGGGACATTATCGCAGAACTAGTCGAAATGGATAGAGCTGAAAGACCCAACATAACCAAAAGGCCCAGCATAGCAGACTTCAGTCACCCCAGCGGAGATATGGATCTGGCATCAAAGTTCCCCGGGCTGCTGCGGATCGTCCTTTCAGCAATCCCCAGGACTGTGTCTGTGGATGAATACCTGGAGCTCAGGCAGAAGATCCGGGTAAGACACTGGATTAGAGCCCTCCAGTTTGCTGCAACACAACAGGGAAAGTGCTTTCCAACCCCAGAGCAGCAGGCCAGTGCACAACGGGAGTTACGGATGCAATTCCTGGGAGAGCGGCCCCAGGAGCAATGGGTGACTGAGTTGGACAGGCTGGTCCAGCAAGAAATAGAGCTGGACAATCGGTATCGGGCTCTGCAATGGCACGTGGAGGAGGAATATTTAGGGGAGACAACAGAATGCTCTCCGGAGGGATATGACTTTGATGGCCCTGGATTGTTGTGGGAGAGCCTTTCAGATTGTTTTGTGTATGGCGATGAAGGGGAACCTACCCTGGAGGACCTGCGAGAATACAGAGAGGCTATGTTCAGTCTTGCAAGGGTCTCAGAGCTTAAACCTGATCTAGACTATTTGCTAAGGAAGGAACAGCATCTGGAAAGGGCATACAGGAAACTGCTAGAATGCGTTCAGCAGCATGCCAGAGAATTGGCAGTGGAAACTCCGGAGATTGCCATCTCCAAAGCTGAAGTGCTGACAACAGGGCAGAGTTCTGCTAACCTCTGCCCAGCACTGATAGCATCTTCTGGGTTCCACGGACATGAGATTGTGAACTTCTATTCCCAGACACCAGTTGCAGACACAGGGGATTTGATGGACTTTTCTGCTGGGGAGGAACAGCCAGGTGAGCCTCCGGTGGGGGAGCTGGTGTTAAGGCCGGGCTTCACTGTGCTCTGCCCAGCACCAACAGCAGTATTTGTGGAGTTACAAGGAACTTCCCCAGCTGAAGCGCTGGTCACCGGACAGAGGGTCCAAGACCTCTGCCCTACACCTGCGGCGGTTCCGGGGGCCCAGGGTGAGAAGGAGATGGTCCCTTCCCAGCAGCATAGGGCACCCCAGAATGATGCCACCAATCCAGCAGAAGAGCTGGCAACAGAGCAGAGTGCTGCAAGTCTCTGCTCTCACCTAACAGAAGAGGGAGCTCTTGTGGTAGTGGAAGGGACTTCGGTCTTTACTAACACAACCCCAAAAATTGGTGCGGCACTAGGACAGGAGGATGTCAGCCATGCTTTGCAAGCACTGGGGGATTTTCACTTACCAAAAGTGGATGGGACTTCAGTGTCCACTTGTTTACCCCAGGGATGCTGGACGGTCGGCCCAGATCCCCAACAGCGTGACGGAGTGAGCCCAGTCACCCTGTCTTCTCTCCAGCAGGTGAAAAGACTCCAGGGAGAAGGGCCAGTCCAGGCCTCTCCCCAGCGGCGGGGATGTTTTCTGAGAGATGCAGAGGTTGGCTGGGTGAGTAATTCTCTGTTTGGAACAATTTATTTGGGGTACTTTGTGGATACCGGCATTGGGGGACTGGAACTACTGACTAACTTCGGAGTCAACCCGTCTGGGGTCTCCTCCTGTGTTAGTCTCCTGCCGAAAGGGGAGAAATGTGACAGACCTAGCCGGAAAAGAGGCTTTTGGAGGGGAATGATGGCTAGCCTCCTGCAAACCGATTATGGGCCCTGGCATTTGGGGGGACGGTGCTCTTTGTGAGCTGTATGTCTGGGGACCCTGGAGGTGGCGTTACTTTAGATTCAGGTCCATGTCCCCCAAGACACACAGACTCTGGGGACCCTGGATATGCCATTGTGATGGGAGTCACTAATAGGGGCACAGGGTGAATGAGAACCCCACTATGATCTGTGCTAGTCAGACTCAATGCTGTATATGTGTGTATATATAATGTGTGCTGTCTCATTGTGTTGTGTACTGTTTGCTTTGCTAGTTTGGGGTGGGGCTGTATTCCAATGTTCTATTGTGTTTGTCTGCCTTGGATCACAGGATGTGTATTGCTGTGAGGAAAGAGGGAGGGGGGATTCCTCCAGCAGCCCCCCTGTTAAGACTGTTTACTGAAGAGAAGTTATGCACACCTGACCTGTGTGTCCATAGTTATTGGACAGTTTAACCCGCCCTGTTTTCCAAGGGTGGGGGGGAAATGTTTTGAAGTGGGATCTGTATAACATGTGTTTTTTGAATAAAGATTCATTCCTGCTTGGAACCTGAAGACAGAGCCGTGTCTCGTTTTTGGGGTGGATTATTTGTATGGGTTCTTTGTTTGGCTGATTGGAGTGTTCGGTAGCTGCCTTTGTGTTTCGGTATGGAATGTCCTAAACGACTTTAACCCCTTTCATACTCGGGGTGTCGTTACACTGGTGGCTAGCAGTGGGATCATTCCCACAGCCCAGAAGGACAGCTACAAGAGGACACAGGACAATGGAAGCACAGTATGGACGGCTAAAGCTCTCTTCCCTCAAGGACTTACTGGAGAACCGGGGCCGACCGGCCAACAACCGTAAGAAGAGGGACATTATCGCAGAACTAGTCGAAATGGATAGAGCTGAAAGACCCAACATAATCAAAAGGCCCAGCATAGCAGACTTCAGTCACCCCAGCGGAGATATGGATCTGGCATCAAAGTTCCCCGGGCTGCTGCGGATCGTCCTTTCAGCAATCCCCAGGACTGTGTCTGTGGATGAATACCTGGAGCTCAGGCAGAAGATCCGGGTAAGACACTGGATTAGAGCCCTCCAGTTTGCTGCAACACAACAGGGCAAGTGCTTTCCAACCCCAGAGCAGCAGGCCAGTGCACAACGGGAGTTACGGATGCAATTCCTGGGAGAGCGGCCCCAGGAGCAATGGGTGACTGAGTTGGACAGGCTGGTCCAGCAAGAAATAGAGCTGGACAATCGGTATCGGGCTCTGCAATGGCAAGTGGAGGAGGAATATTTAGGGGAGACAACAGAATGCTCTCCGGAGGGATATGACTTTGGTGGCCCTGGATTGTTGTGGGAGAGCCTTTCAGATTGTTTTGTGTATGGCGATGAAGGGGAACCTACCCTGGAAGACCTGCGAGAATACAGAGAGGCTATGTTCAGTCTTGCAAGGGTCTCAGAGCTTAAACCTGATCTAGACTATTTGCTAAGGAAGGAACAGCATCTGGAAAGGGCATACAGGAAACTGCTAGAATGCGCTCAGCAGCATGCCAGAGAATCGGCAGTGGAAACTCCGGAGATTGCCATCTCCAAAGCTGAAGTGCTGACAACAGGGCAGAGTTCTGCTAACCTCTGCCCAGCACTGATAGCATCTTCTGGGTTCCACGGACATGAGATTGTGAACTTCTATCCCCAGACACCAGTTGCAGACACAGGGGATTTGATGGACTTTTCTGCTGGGGAGGAACAGCCAGGTGAGCCTCCGGTGGGGGAGCTGGTGTTAAGGCCGGGCTTCACTGTGCTCTGTCCAGCACCAACAGCAGTATTTGTGGAGTTACAAGGAACTTCCCCAGCTGAAGCGCTGGTCACCGGACAGAGGGTCCAAGACCTCTGCCCTACACCTGCGGCGGTTCCGGAGGCCCAGGGTGAGAAGGAGATGGTCCCTTCGCAGCAGCATAGGGCACCCCAGAATGATGCCACCAATCCAGCAGAAGAGCTGGCAACAGAGCAGAGTGCTGCAAGCCTCTGCCCTCACCTAACAGAAGAGGGAGCTCTTGTGGTAGTGGAAGGGACTTCGGTCTTTACTGACACAACCCCAAAAATTGGTGCGGCACTAGGACAGGAGGATGTCAGCCATGCTTTGCAAGCACTGGGGGATTTTCACTTACCAAAAGTGGATGGGACTTCAGTGTCCACTTGTTTACCCCAGGGATGCTGGACGGTCGGCCCAGATCCCCAACAGCGTGACAGAGTGAGCCCAGTCACCCTGTCTTGTCTCCAGCAGGTGAAAAGACTCCAGGGAGAAGGGCCAGTCCAGGCCTCTCCCCAGCGGCGGGGATGTTCTCTGAGAGATGCAGAGGTTGGCTGGGTGAGTAATTCTCTGTTTGGAACAATTTATTTGGGGTACTTTGTGGATACCGGCATTGGGGGACTGGAACTACTGACTTACTTCGGAGTCAACCCGTCTGGGGTCTCCTCCTGTGTTAGTCTCCTGCCGAAAGGGGAGAAATGTGACAGACCTAGCCGGAAAAGAGGCTTTTGGAGGGGACTGATGGCTAGCCTCCTGCAAACCGATTATGGGCCCTGGCATTTGGGGGGACGGTGCTCTTTGTGAGCTGTATGTCTGGGGACCCTGGAGGTGGCGTTACTTTAGATTCAGGTCCATGTCCCCCAAGACACACAGACTCTGGGGACCCTGGATATGCCATTGTGATGGGAGTCACTAATAGGGGCACAGGGTGAATGAGAACCCCACTATGACCTGCAAACTTGCAGGTACCAACATAACAAAGGGAAAGACACCCCTTCCATGGAGATACAACCAAAATGCAAGGTGTTCCTAGCTGGTACATTATCCACTTATTCCGCAGAATTTTTTGCTAGAAAATTACTTCAAGCCCCGAAACATTATAAATATTTTTAAAGCAGAGGCCCTGGAAAATAAAATTTTTCAAACGCAACTTTTAAAAAGAAATATACTTTTTTGAATTTTAATGCACAAAAACACAATATAATACCCAATTGTTTGGTAACATTTAAAAGATGATGTTACATCAGGTAAAAAGATACCAAACATGTGATGCTTTAATAGTGCACATGCCTGTGCAAAGGAGACAAGCAATGTAAATGTTGTTATCCGCAGGCGACGCTTTACACGCTGCCTTTAAAGATTACCACTTTAGGTTGACAGAGGAGGTCTGGTACTAGAATTACTGCCCATGATATTACATTTGCGGTGATACCTCACATGTGATCGGTGTTTGCACATGTGCGTTACCGATGTGTGCATTCACCTTTGAACGCTAGTGTGACAGACCTAGCCGGAAAAGAGGCTTTTGGAGGGGACTGATGGCTAGCCTCCTGCAAACCGATTATGGGCCCTGGCATTTGGGGGGACGGTGCTCTTTGTGAGCTGTATGTCTGGGGACCCTGGAGGTGGCGTTACTTTAGATTCAAGTCCATGTCCCCCAAGACACACAGACTCTGGGGACCCTGGATATGCCATTGTGATGGGAGTCACTAATAGGGGCACAGGGTGAATGAGAACCCCACTATGATCTGTGCTAGTCAGACTCAATGCTGTATATGTGTGTATATATAATGTGTGCTGTCTCATTGTGTTGTGTACTGTTTGCTTTGCTAGTTTGGGGTGGGGCTGTATTCCAATGTTCTATTGTGTTTGTCTGCCTTGGATCACAGGATGTGTATTGCTGTGAGGAAAGAGGGAGGGGGGATTCCTCCAGCAGCCCCCCTGTTAAGACTGTTTACTGAAGAGAAGTTATGCACACCTGACCTGTGTGTCCATAGTTATTGGACAGTTTAACCCGCCCTGTTTTCCAAGGGTGGGGGGGAAATGTTTTGAAGTGGGATCTGTATAACATGTGTTTTTTGAATAAAGATTCATTCCTGCTTGGAACCTGAAGACAGAGCCGTGTCTCGTTTTTGGGGTGGATTATTTGTATGGGTTCCTTGTTTGGCTGATTGGAGTGTTCGGTAGCTGCCTTTGTGTTTGGGTATGGAATGTCCTAAACGACTTTAACACCTTTCATACTCGGGGTGTCGTTACAGCTAGTGTGTGTGGGGGGGTTAATTTTAATTTCTTTTTTACACTGTGGCTTTTATTGTTTATTTTGTATTACTGTTATTGTTTTCACAGGGAATGCGCTCTGTGTTTTCACGGTTCGCTCTGTGATCAGCGAGTCTATGAGATCCCGACCCCTTACCACTTGATCAGCTATCAACCAATGACAGCTGATCATGTGATCTAAACAGAGCCGGTAATCGGCTTTTTTTTTCCCTCGCGCTGACAGCATGAGGAGAAAAAACGGATTTTTAAAACAGCTTATCTGTAAAATCCTTTTCTTGGAGTACATCACGGGACACAGAGCACCATAATAATGACTATGTGGGTTATACGCTTACCTTCAGGTGATTGGACACTGGCAACCAATAGTAAGACGGTTCCTCCCATATAACCCCTCTCATAGAGGAAGTGCCTCAGTTTTGTAGCAAGCAATGACGATCCCAGAAAGAGGGGAGGGACCTCTGTGTCCCGTGATGTACTCCAAGAAAAGGATTTTACAGGTAAGCTGTTTTAAAAATCCGTTTTTCTTTATCGTACATCACAGGACACAGAGCACCATAATAATGACTATGTGGGATGTCCTAAAGCAATGCATCTGAGGGGGGGGGGGGGCACATTATCCCTAAGCCCAACTGGCCTGAGATTATAAAGCAGCTTGCAACACCCTGTGGTCTCATTTTCAGATCTCACATCCACCTGGTAAAAGCTGGTGAACGTATGAACTGAAGACCAAACGGCTGCTTTGCAAACCTGAGCCATAGACACCTGCTGGCATACTGCCCATGATGCACTAACCCCTCTAGTGGAGTGTGCTCTTAAATCCCGGGGTGGAACCCTGCGCTTTAATCCATACGCCTGGACAATAGTCTGGCGAATACACCTGGATTTAGATGAACTTGTTGCCGGCTGTCCTCTTTTAGGACCCTCAGGCAAGACAAAAAAGCAGTCAGTTTTCTGAAAAGGAGCTGACATTTCCAAGTAAACTTTCATTGCTCTCACCAGATCCAGTGAGTGAAGCGACCTTTCCTCCCTAGTTTTAGGGTTTGGAAAAAAGGAAGGTAAAATGATATCCTGATTCAAATGAAATTTGCAAGGTCGCATGACCACTCTGTCCTGATGAAGAACCATAAAAGGTTCCTTGCAAGAAAGGGCGGCTAATTCTGACACCTTTCTAGCCGATGTAATAGCCACTAGGAAAGCTAATTTCCTGGTCAATAGGACAAAAGGGATATGCCTAATAGGTTCAAAGGGCTGATTCTGTAAGGCTGACAGTACCAAACTTAGGTCCCATGGACATAAAGATGGTTTAAGCGGTGGCCTCAGGTGTGTTACTCCCTTGACAAAGGTTCGCACCAAGGAATGGGATGCAATTGGTCTTTGGAAAAAAAACGATAAGGCCAAAATCTGTCCCTTAATTGTCCCTAAAGTGAGCTGCAAGTCTACTCCTGTTTGGAGAAAGGCGAGAACTCTTCCAATTGTATACCTACGAGGGTTCCATTTCCTTTTCTCACACCAAGAAATGTATGACTTCCAGACTCTATAATAGATAGCTCTAGAAACTGACTTTTCTAGCGTTTATGAAAGTGGACAAGACTGAACCCATAATACCATGGTCTTTTAAATAGTCTGGTCTCAATAGCCAGGCCATCAAATTCAGCAACCGTAAAGAAGGATGGAATATGGGTCCTTTAGACAACAGGTCTGGACGGCAAGGAAGGACCAACGGGTCCCCTACTGCCAACTTCACAATTTCCGAGTACCATGATCTCCTGGGCCACGCTGGAGCCACTAAGATCACCGGCTTCCGTTCCTCCCGTATTCTGCGTAGTAAGTGCGGCAGAATTTGGATCGGAGGGAAGGCAGAGCCTACTGATCCCAAGGAACTACTAATGCGTCTATCCCGACAGCAAGCGGATCCTTGGTCCTGGATACAAACCTGTCCAATTTGGCATTGAATCTGGATGCCAGCAGATCCACATCTGGGGTCCCCCAGTATTGGCAGATCTGTAGAAACACCTCGGGGTGCAGGGACCATTCCCCTGGTAACAATTTTTGGCGACTTAGGAAATCCGCCTGCCTAATGTCCACCCCCAGAACAAACACTGCCGACAGAAATGGCACATGTTTTTCTGCCCAGGTCAGTATATGATCTACCTCTCTTTGGGCTGACCGACTCCTTGTACCTCCCTCGTGGTTGATGTATGCCACTACTGTGGAGTTGTCGGACTGGACTCTGACAGGAAGACCCCGCAACCTGGACGTCCAGAATCGCAGGGCCAGACGAGCTGCCCAAATCTCTAGTAGATTGATGGGCAGAGTCTTCTCTGTCTGGGACCATACTCCCTGAACAAAGGCTTCCTCTAGGACTGCTCCCCAGCCGAGAAGACTGGCGTATATGGTTACCACTCTCCAGGCTACTGGTGGGAAAGACTTCCCTCTTTTTAAGTTGCTGGTTCTTAACCACCAAGAGAGGTTCCATAGAACCTGTGGATATAGAACCTTAGGTTGATCCAAGGTTCGAGCAGACTTGTCCCAGGCTTTCAGGATACTGTTCTAGAACAATCTGGAGTGGAACTGTGCATATGGAACTGCGCTAAAAGATGACACCATCTTGCCCAATAACCTCATGCACAGCCGAACAGAAGGTATTGGTTCTTTTTTCACCTTTTGTACAAGTTCCACTATGGAGGCGACCTTTAAGGGCGGAAGGAACACTTTTTCTTGAGCGGTGTCCAAGACCAGACCCAGATACACCAAGGCTTGGGTCGGACAAAGAGCTGACTTGTCCAAATTTAGTACCAAACCTAGGCGTTGTAAGACCCGCACTGTACTTGACACAATTAGAACTAGTGTAGGGCGAGAGCATTCCCTTAGAAGTAGATCGTCCAGATATCCTATTACGGAGACTCCTTGAGATCTTAGGGAAGCCAACACTGGGGCCAGAACCTTTGTGAAGACCCTGGGGGACGTGGCTAGACCTAAAGGCAATGCCACAAACTGGAAATGACTGCCCTCTACAGTGAAGCGTAAGAACCTTTGGTGTGGACCGAAGATCGGCACATGAAGGTACGCATCCTTGATATCTATGTATGCTAAATAGTCTCCCCTTCTCAGGGACCTTATGACCGAATTAACCGACTCCATGCGGAAAGATCGGACGTCTACAAAGAAGTTGAGAGCCTTGAGGTCCAAAATGGGCCTTACTTCCCTATTTGGTTTCGGCACGGTGAATAGGTTTGAGTAAAACCCCTTGAATCTTTCCTCATGCGGGACCTTTAAAATGACTCCTTGCATCAGCAGATGGTGTAAAGCTAGGAATAGGCATCTTCTTTTCTCTGGATCCGTCGGGACCCTTGAATGTAGAAAGCGGTTCGGGGGAACCTCCCGGAACTCTATTCTGTAACCGATTTTTACAGTGGAAATGACCCATCTGTCTTGAACCAGTTCTTCCCAGGCCTCCCCAAACAGCCGAAGCCTGCCCCCCACCCGTGAGAGCGGGGGCGCCCCTTCACAGAGTAGACTTGGAGTTAGGCTTGGGTGGCTTTTGGGTCCAGAGTTTTTTCTGACCCTGTGGTCTTTTAAACCCAGATGGCTGAGGCCGTCGATACCGCTTAGGGGAGGAGGCACCAGGCCCTAGGGGATTAGGAATTTTATAAGAGGGCTGCTTCCCCTTCTTTTTAATAGGAAGCAGAGCGCTCTTTCCTCCAGAGATCTTTTGGATATATTTATCCAGATCTTCGCCAAACAGGCGCTCTCCATGAAATGGAAAGGCAGCAAGTAGCCTTTTACATGGCGTCTCAGCAGACCAGTTCTTTAGCCACAATACTCGGTGCATATGAACTGATAATAACGCAAAACGAGACATCTGTTGAATTGAGTCTTTTAAAGCGTCTACCGCAAAACACAAGGCATGAGGGATCTCTGATAGCTCTTCAGCAGATTCCCCCTGGCAAGGTATGTTCTTTACTATCCTCTTAAAGTGATCCTTTAGGGATTGACAAATCCCAATAGCTGCAATAGCAGGCTGAACTGCTGCACTGGCAACTGAGAAGGAGGCCTTTAATAAGGACTCTAGCTTTTTATCAGCTGGATCCTTGAAAACCTGGGCATTATCTACTGCACAGGTTAAATTTTTATTCACAGTAGATATGACAGCGTCTACCAAAGGTGTGCTCCATTTCTTCCTAAACTTTTCCTCCATAGGGTATAACACAGGAAACCTTTTGGGAGGTAAGTATATCCTGTCAGGATGCTCCCAGTCCGCATAAATCACCTGCTCCAGTAACGGATGCAAGGGAAAAGCTTGGGAAATTTGTTTAGGTCGCAAAGATCCCAAAGTAGAACAGGAGAGTGCAGACTCCTGAGCCGGGGGTAACTTAAACCCAATTCGTACCATCTCCATTAGAGATTGGATAAACAATTTCTGGGAATGGGAGGCTAAAATTGGTTCTTCAGAGCCAGAGTTCTCAGCCGAGGAATCTTCAGCCTCCCCTACGTCCTGGTCCTTTATGACCAATTCCTCTGGATCCTCTGCCCATTTTGGTTCCAGGTCACCTGGACCCATCTGGCTATAAGAGTCCTGGGGCTCTAGTGACTCACCACTTGGACCAAGCTCAGGGGAGGGAGATCTATTACGCTTCCTTCCCCCCTGTGTTACAGAGGCAATCATGCCAGCTATTTTGCCTTCAAGGCCTGCTAAGGCAGATGCCAAATCATCCTTTGTAACGTAAGCCGAGACAGGTACATTGGTAGTGGCCACTATGCCTGACAAGTGCAATGGCTCAGCCAGGTCAGAAGCTGCAGGTCCTTCAATAGAGACTGAGGCTGCATCAGCATGGGGTTGGTCTCCTGCTTTTTGTGGAGGGACTCTTACCCCTGGGCTTGCCTTGTTCCCTGTTCCTCGTTTCTTGGAAGACATTACTTACACACGGGAAATAACCAAGGAGTACTCCCCACAAACTACAACCATCATTAACCTGTCACCGTTGTGTCCAAGACCATGAGACTCACGTGCCCACCATTCGTTCCGCTTCCTCCATGCGCACGCCAGGAGCTCCATGCCTATAAGCCCTAGCATGGGAGCGAGTGCGCGCATCAGCGGCCGGTGACCCGTCCTGACGCATGCGGCGCTGTGACGTGGACAGTAGTGGCGCACGCGCACACCGGCGGCGCACTCACATTCCGGCGGCACGCATGCGATGGACGCGCGACACGACACCCGCATATGCACTCGCATGTCAAATTTAAAAACTGCGCACCAACTGGCCCTCTGTAACCCTGGACACCTGATCAAGGCTTATTCTGGTAGTTTGAAAAAGAACAGAGGAAAATACATATATATATGTATATATATATATATATATATATATATATATATATATATATATATATGACCCCAAAGGGGAGTACTCACCATCCCAAGCAGCAGGGCATGTCTTGCCAGGCCCAATCTTCCCCCATCATGGCGGGTAGCGCCTCTAAGGACCTACAGGGACCGGGTCCCCCATATATTGGGGTCCACACCCTTGGACCTGTAAAGCACCCTTTGTGGTTTCCTTGGGCAAGGTTGACAAGGAATACCAACTTTAACAAGGGTCCAGCGCCTAAATAGGACACATTACAAGCAATACCTCGTTCTTGAGCCGAGGTTCGGGTACCATCCACTTTAGCTTTAGTAAGCCATCCGAATGGATCCGATTATAACGTCCTCAGTGGGACATTCTTTGAAGAAACTGAAGAGCTTCAACAGCCATGACCATCACCTTCAAGACACTGGTGAAAAAACGGAGGCACTTCCTGTATAGGAGGGGTTATATGGGAGGAACCGTCTTACTATTGGTTGCCAGTGTCCAATCACCTGAAGGTAAGCGTATAACCCACATAGTCATTATTATGGTGCTCTGTGTCCCGTGATGTACGATAAAGAAAAAAAGCCGATCACCGGCGGTCCCGATCAAGGAGAGCTCCCGCCAGCTCATCTGTGCCCACCTGTGCCACCTGCCAGGGCCACCCAACAGTGCACAACAGTGCCACCTACCAGTGCCCACCAACACCACCTACCAGTGCCCACAGTGCCACCCATCAGTGCCCACAGTGCCACCTATCACTGCCCACAGTGCCACCTATCAGTGTCACCAATCAGTGCCTCCTCAACAGTGCTGTCCATCAGTGTCACCTACCAGTGCCCATCAGTGTCACCTACCAGTGCCCATCAGTGCCACCTATCAGTAACACCTATCAGTGCCCATCAGTGCCATCCATCAGTGCCACCCATCAGGGCCCATCAGTGCCATCTTATCAGTGGCCATCAGTGCCGCCTTATCTGTGCCCATTAGTACCGCCTTATCTGTCCCCATCAGTGCTGCCTTATGTGTGCCTATCAGTGCTGCCTTATCTGTGCCTATCAGTGCCACCTTATAGGTGCCTATCAGTGCCCATCAGTGCCCACCAGTGCAGCCTATCAGTGCCCACCAGTGCTGCCTCATCAGCGCATATAAATGAAGGAGAAAAATTACCTGTTTGCAAAATTTGATAACAAACTATGAAACATGATTTATTTTTTTTCAAAATTTTCCATATTTTTTTGTTTGTTTAGCAATAAAAAACCCAGCTGTGATTAAATACCACCAAAAGAAAGCTCTATTTGTGGGAAAAAAAATTATAAAAATGTAATTTGGGTACAGTGTTGTATGACCACACAATTGTCATTCAAGGTGTGAGAGCGCTGAAAGCTGAAAATTGGTCTGGGCAGGAGGGGGGTTTAAGTGCCCGGTAAGCAAGTGGTTAAAAGCCAATATTAGCTGGATGTTAAAAAACAGTAATGGACATTTCCAAGGCAAATATGCAAGGGAATGGCTGTCCTGGGAAACTTATACAGTACATGTGGTCCTCATACAAAGAAAAAAAACACACAAGGTTCCCCGTACAAAAATGCATAAAAGCCTCTAATCTTTGATGAGAGTCTGCTATGGGTGTCAAGGGGAACCACTAATGGACTAAAAGGACTCTTACCTGCTAAGGTATGACCTGGGCAACCGTGTTAGTTAGAACTGGACTTCCGTGAAACATGTATGTACTGCCGAATTGTCTTCTGAAGTGTTCAGTAAAGTTTATTAACTGTTTCTCGCCCGGTCTGAAGTTATTGTAAAGGGGTGCAAAAAGGTACATGGCATATGCAGAAGAACAGGGCCTGTAATGGAGACACGAGTTGGTGGGAAGTTGTGAAGTTATTAAAGTCAACTAGAACTGATGGGAATATATCGGCAGCCAGCCAGCAGGAGAGCGGTATCGGGCTTGGGGTGATGGGTCTTCCCGTAACCAAGGGGTTGGTGCTGTGACTCCCTCCCTATTGGTTGGTGCCCCAGTGACAATCGGGGGCCAAATCCATGGCACCAAGATGGACCTAGCCGCAGGTACAGAGGGAGCTGAAAGAGTTCTTAGCACGTACAGTGGTCCGTACTCTGAGGGACCATGTTCTGCCACTGGGAGTTAGGTGGCAAAGTGAAAGGTAGGCTGATGGAGAGGGACACAGGCTCAGTGGTGTCCCCCTCAAAATGTCCCACTGCAGAAGACAAGGTGTACAGTGCCATACAAGTGTCCCTACATGTCAGGGCGAGTTAGCCCCTCCCACAAGAGTGTGCGCCTCCCCTCCTAACACATAAAGGGCCACATCCACTTAACATGGGGAGGGTACTTTGCCAAGGGGGGTAGTAAACAAGGCCCACAAGGCTGAAATGCGTTTACATCTTCTGTCTGTTCCTGTGTCTTTTGGGAAGAATCAATACATTCGAGGATTTTAAAGAGCAAGCAAGGAGTTGTGGACCACCTTTTCCCGCGCTTGCCAAGAGGGACCCCTTGCCAAGCAATTTGCCCCAATGTTGATAATGACAAGGGCTTCTTTCCTACAAACCACAATGCAAGGTTGTAGGAGTCTGTGGGTGGGAGGCTTATCAAAATCTTTAAAATAATCTTGCTTCCTGATATTCACTCCCCCCACCTATGTGAATGAGTAAGGGGTAATAAATAGTACCCCTACTTATTCACACACAAAATGCAGTATGGCCACTAGATGGCACTGACTATCATCATAGGAAATAACTATGCTATAAAAAAAATAACTAGAAATAAATAAATAACTATAACTCAGAGCCATCTAGTGGCCATAATGTGGTACTGTCTTGTGTTGACACATTTGAACTGCAGAACATCAGAACTTTCAATTTTGCCCCTTTGGCACAGAACAAATTAACATGCAGTTTTGATGGACAAACAGTCATACAACTTTTTTTATTTTTTATTAATTAGATACCGTTATCTCTAAGGTTGAGCTGTTATTTATTTCAGCCAAAACATAGATTTTTGTTTTATTTTTTCAAAGAAAGCAATCATAAGCAAATACTAGTATAATATATATATATATATATATATATATATATATATATATATATATATATATATATATATATATATATATATATATATAGAATAATAATAGTGCTTCGTATATAATATCAAATAATAATATAATCAGGACTCCCAAAGGCAAGTAATTACGCCTGAGCATAGTGGTTTACTGGCGTTTTGTGGGCATTTATTTAAAAGCGTTTTTGCAGCTTTTTAAGAGCATTTTTACAGCTTCAGGTGTTTTTGTTTAGCCAATCGAAAGCAGGGGGAAAAGAGGGAGAGGAAAGTAGAGGTGGGAAGCTGCTAGTTGAGCAGAAAAAGCTCATAAAATGCTTAAGCCAGGCGTTTCTATTGAAGTCTATTGGTTCAAAACCACGTGTAATCTGCCAAATGTACTTTTTTGAGTGACAGGTGTTTTGCCTCAGGTGGACAGAACACTCAGATGTGAACAGGGGCCATTGGAATGAATGGGATTTGACTTGATGAGCGTTTTAGAGCTATAAGCTTCAAGCAGAAAATGGCTCAGGTGCGAACGGTAGACATATGCACTGCCGAAAATTTTTTTTTTTTTCATTTTTGTTTCATTTGTTTGTTTGTCTTTGTTTTTTTTCAGATCATTCGTTATGATCGAAATTCGTTATTTCTAATAAATTCGTAACTTTGGATAAATTCTAATTTGTTACGTTCCATTTGTTTAGATGCGTTATTCGTTGTTTTAAAAAAAATCTTAATAATCTGAAATTCGAAAATCTGAAATTTGAAAATCTGAAAATAAGAATGAAAATCCGAAAATTCGAAAGAACAAAAATACGAAAATAAGAGCGAAAATCTGAAAATTCTAAAATCCAAAAATTCTAAATCCGAAATAAATAACTAATAATAACTAACTACAGTGGAACCTTGGATTACGAGCATAATCCGTTCCATGAGAATGCTCGTAATACAAAGTACTCGCATATCAAAGCGAGTTTTCCCATTGAAGTCAATGGAAACAAAAATAATTTGTTCAGCATTGACTTCAATGGGATGCAATACCGCATGTGTCCAGAGGCGGGGGGGAGCTGGAGAGCCTCGGAAACGGACGAAAAGGCCCGAGGGACACTTCGGCTGACCTCGGCAAACCTCAGAAAGACTTCCTACCTGAGATTTGCCGAGGTCAGCCGTGCTGTACTCGGGCCTTTCCAAGCATTTCCGAACATGACGTTCGGCACTGCTCAGCTCCGGCGCCCCCCACTTCAGGCCAAAAGCGGTACTGCACAGCGCTTTGTCCTGAATCCTGCTTGTTTTGCGAGACAACACTCGCAAACCGAGTTACGATTTTTAAAAATACAGTGCTCGTATTGCAAAACGCTTGTTAACCGCGTTACTCGCAAACCGAGGTTCCACTGTATTGAATTATAGGTATTGGAATTTCCTTTCATGGTTGGCTGTTAGTGTATATAACGAATACTAATTCATCCGAAGTTACGAATTATCCAAAATATTGAATTCCGCATCTAAACAAATGGAATGTAACAAATTAATAATAATAAATAATAATAATATTAAAAAGTTTTTTTTTATTATTATTAATTATTAATTTGTTATGTTCCATTCGTCTAGATGCAGCGTTCGTTATTTCGGATAATTCATAATAATCCGAAATTCCAAAAATCTGAAAATTTTAGATCCCGAATCAATCAAACGACCAATCAAAGTAGATAAGGAGGGGCTGAGGGGTGTGAAAATGTTTTGTGGTAGTCAGCAGACCCTCCTCCAGATACCATTTTCCTAAAAAAAATCATCATTATTTTCCAATGATCACATTTTACAATATAATAACCAATATTTAATCATCCAACATAAATGACCTTTTTAACCAGACCAGACATGATATACATGTGATAGGTGGTACCTTCCTAAGAAGTAGTCATGTGCGTGGTTTGCATGTGACCAAAATTTTTTGCTATATTCTGATATTTTGTTGTTATTAATGTAACAATATCATATCAGGAATTATTAATTATTGTGGAGGGCTCTGTATTAGACATGTGCAATTCGTTTAGTTCTGAATTGTTTTTTTAACAAATTTGGACAAATTTGTTAATTTGAAAACCCGTTTAACGTTTTTTTTCCGAATATTTGTAAATTCAAATATTAGAAATTTTGTAAATTCGTACATTCATACATTCATAAATTCATAAATTCGTACATTCGAAAATTCGCAAGTTTGTAAATTCGGAAATTAAAAAATTTGGAAATCGGAAATAATAATTAACTAATAATAACTTAACTATTGCTAACTATTAAATTATAGGTATTGGAATTCCTTTCAAATTTGGCTGTTAGTGAACATAAAGAATACAAATTCATCTGAAGATACAAATAATCCGAAATAACGAATGCCGCATCTAAATGAATGGAACGTAATGAATTAATAATAATACTGTAAATAACAATAATAATAATAAAAACATTTTATAACTATTATTTATTAATAATTTGTTCCGTTCCATTTGTTTAGATGCAGCATTCGTTATTTCAGATAATTCCTAACTTCAGATACATTTGTATTCGTTACGTTCACTAAAAGCCAAATTTGAAAGGAAATTCCAATACCTATAACTTAATAGTTATTTCAGATTTTCGAATTTTCGGGTTTTTGGATTTTCGAATTTCCACATTTCCGAATTTTCTAATTTACGAATGTACGAATTTACGAATTTTCTAATTTACGAATGTACGAATTTACGAATTTTCTAATTTACGAATGTAAGAATTTACAAATGTACGAATTTACGAATTTACAAATGTACGAATGTACGAATGTACGAATTTATGAATGCATGAATGTACGAATTTACAAATGTACGAATGTAGGAATTTACGAATTGCGATCATAACAAATTACCCAAAAACCTAAAGAAAAAAAATGAAACAAAAGCGAAAACAAACTCATTTTTTGGCAGTGCACATGTCTACTCTGTATATAGAAAAGCCATCTCCAGGTTCCGGGACTGCCAGACTCAAAAGCATATTATGTTTACAATGGCCATATAGAGAACACTTTTTTTTCCATCTTTGCCCAATTGTTGGTATGAAGCATTGATCTGTTGCAACCAGCTAAAGAACGTTCTGCTTATCAGTGCTCCAGTCTGCCAAATCCCCAAATGGATGTAATGACCCCCAATTAGCCATGTGTTATTCCATTTATGAAGGCTGATAAGTCTACTTTAGATTGCTTCTAAAAATCACATTCTTACTGGGCACGCCCCCACGTGTTGTCCACTGTACCACTTGCATGCCCTATATCTGGTCTTGTTCGGACTGTTGCCATGGTGGTCCTATTGGCTCCTTGAGACATATATTTTTTGATGAATGTACGCCATTAAAATTATTACTGACTGCCTCTTTTTCCTCTCTTAGAAATTACTCAGCTCCTGATGAAGCAGTTTGTTGCGAAACATGTAGAGCTAGAAATTTATGTTATTATTCAGTATACACTTATATTTCTTATTTTGACATGTTCTTGATGTGTTTGATCCACATTGGAGAGGTCTAGTCTTCACTGCATTGGGCAGTACTTTTTAACATGTTTTATGTAATATAAATGTAATAAAATTTACTTTATTTTTTCTATAATTGGTGCCTCATTTTTTTATGTGCTTTCAAATTACTACTACTATTGAGGACGTGGCACTGAGCTACTTTAGGCTCCCACAGATCCATCCTGTGTTGGAGCTTTTCTAGCTTGTTTGATTCATAAAAATCCTAATGACAATGCTAAGAAGTCAGATACTGTATTGATTTGTGATCTGGTACATAGGGTGATTGTAGTTAAAATTGTAGTTTCCCCTATTATTTATATGAAAGCAGTTCTAAAGCCAGGATGTTTTTACCTTCATGCTCTCTGTGCGGTAAGGTAAAAATCCTTCTGAGTGCAGCTCCCCCTCCCAGCCCCCTCCCCCCTTATACTTACGTGAGCCCCATTCATTCAGAGAAGTTCACAAGAGCAACAGTTCTCACCAAGTTTCTCTCTCCTCATTGGCTCACACAGCAGCGGGAGCCATTTGCTCCTGCTGCTGTCAATCAAAGCCAGTGAGCCAATAAGGAGAGAGTGAGGGCAGGGCCAAGCCACACCCTTTGTGTGTGTGTTTGTGTGTGTGAATGGCCAGTGTCCATTCACTGGAGCATGGCTCAGCAGCGAGCCTGCTGGAGTGACCCCATAGCAAGAATCTTGGGGAAAGGACCACTAGCGGGGACAAAAAAAAAGGGGGGATTGGGGCCGCTCTGTGCAAAATCATTACACAGAGCAGGTATGACATGTTTGTTTTTTGCTTTTTTTAAAGTTGCAACCTTTACTATATAACTTTAACTCATTCAATTATATTAGTAGCACTGCATTAAAGATGGGGTTGTACATTGGCCATTCTTGACTTTGGATGTCAGAGGACCTTGTCCTAGGCTTCATTTACACATGTGCACTGCTCTTTTGTAGATGTATGATGGTAGATTTAATTCTTAATGACACCCCCACGGGTCCTGCTAACACATATGTGTTTGTGCATGCCGAAAATATAATGTAGCACAGTGCCACACTTTTTTGGTACTGTGTGATTGTTAAAATTTGTCGGGCACCATTTTTGTGCATTTCTCTCACGTGATTTGCGACAAAGTGCAGAAAAATCTGTTTGCTCCGTTGCACCCCCAAGGCGCAAATACAGTGGAACCTTGGATTATGAGCATAATCCGTTCCAGGAGAATGCTTGTAAACCAAAGCACTCGCATATCACAGCCAGTTTTCACATAGAAGTCAATGAAAACAAAGATAATTATTTCCAAATTGACTTCTATTACATGCAATACCGCATGTGGCCAGAGGTGGGGGGGGCACCGGAGAGCCTCGGAAATACTCGGGGACAGCTCGGCTGAACTCAGAAAGACTCGGAAACACTCTGGACTCCAAGTTTTCGAGTATTTCTGAGTGATTCCGAGTATTTCCGAACGGCTACGAACGGTTCCGAGTTTCCCTGGCGCCCCCGAACCTCTGGCCAAATGCAGTACTGCATGCCCCCATTAGCTTGAATTCTGCTCGTTTTGGGAGACAACACTCGCAAACTGGGTCAGAATTTTAAAAAAAAAAGTTTCTCGTCTTTCAAAACGCTCGTTAACCGTGTTACTCGTAAACCAAGGTTCCATTGTATGTTTCTTTTGGTTTAAAAACATATTTGTTGTTAAGGCTCCATTAAACCAAAAGAAACATATTTGCGCCTGAATGCAGGCTGTTCTGATAGACAAAGCTGGGACATTTCTTAAGCCTTCTAGACACCAGTTCCTCCACATTCAATTGGCCTATCACTAAGATGGGCTTCCTCACTGGCCAATAGAAATGTGCAAGAGGCAGAAATATGAGGGCAAACCTTGGCAATATGAGGAAGTTGTCAAAGCTTTGCCTGTCAAAAAGGCCAAAATCTGACCCTAATGGGGCTTTTTTTTGGTGGCTGATTTAGATATAAGTACTTCTACAGTATGAGCCTGAAATTTATACCTGAAGAAGTTTTTTTGCTTTTTAAACAGTCCCTTTCAAACATACCTTCAGCTCCCAATGCGATGTAATACAATGTTACAATAGATTACACCGTTTCTTTCCCTCTTCCTGTTTTTTTTCCTCTTTTTTTCTCTCTCATGCTGAAGTTGGATCTGATGGATGTAGTTGAGCATAAATTTCTTCCTCTCTTTCTGTTCTTTTCTCGGGTCTCTTGGCTGTTCCAGGCAGAATCTGACGTTCCTCAAGGCAGTGTCTATCACCATCAGGATGTCGGTGGATCTTCCCAGAGTTTTTATTTTGCTCTCTTTTGTATAATTCTCAATGGCGATCACCTCCTCCGCACCCATGAGTCTAAATTGTTTCTCAATTTCCAGGTAATCTCCTTTCGTTTTGAAGGTGAGGACAATGATGGGAACAACACCTGAAGAAGAGAATGTAGTGAGCATCTCAAAGTTTTTAGTTTTTAGTATTTTCCTCCCTACCTCCGCGGTCTGTAGTACTCCCACCCACTAGTATCAGATGCTGAAAATATCACATTGGGTTAAGCGAGGCCTATAATACTATGCCATTTTTTACCTTGACCACCAAAGTATTTTTAGATCTTTTTCATTTATTTACTTTTAAAGTTTATCATAATAAAGTAGAACAAAATTATAGACAAAACATTTTTTTTCATTTTGGATAGAGTAAGGGGGGGGAGGGTTATAACCTCTGTAAGATTTATTTTTGCCACCTTTATCCCATTGGGGAGATTTCCATTCACTTCCTGTCCCATAGCCAAAACAAGAAATGAGAGGAAATCCCTGAAAATAATGGGAATTCCTTGGGGCACCCCAGGTCACCAAAATTAGAAGATTTTCACCCTATTACTTTTCTGAACAACCCAAAATTTGTGATTCTCTTTTACTTTCACAAACAGGATAAAAAAATAAAAGAAAAAAAGATTTGCCTTTAGTTATACTTTCAGTTCAATGTTTTTTATTGTATTTGGAAAAGTGAACAACAAATGTAACATCACATATTAAGCTCTAACGAGCAGGGCCCTCTGATCCCTCCTGTATAGATTTGTATTGTAATTGTACTGTCAGGAATATCGAGAGTTGTAAGAAATAAAAAACTCAGAGCAGGGAAGGGGAGCGGGGGGGGGGGGGGGGGTAGTAGGGGGGGAGGGGAGGTGGTTGTAGTGGGTTAGAAGTACATTTTTTTTTGTTTCTTTGGTATAGTTAAGCAGGACGGTATGAAATGGAAAAGATGTTATTGAATTGTATTGAAACCTGCATATGATGTAAAGATTAATAATGATAAAAGAAAGGAGAAAAAAAAAAAGTAAGTGTACTGTCTGCCCTCATGTTGTAAAGCGCTGTGCAAACTGTTGGCGCTATATAAATCCTGTATAATAATAATAATAATAATAATAATCATATTAGAATAGGCTCATTTTCAAGCATAGTAGTTACATTGAATAGTCTTTTACAGTATAAACAATGTAAGTACAGATGTACGTCATACATATGGATTATGAGATGTTACTAAAAGTGCACATGATTAAAATTTTAGGGTAGACAGAAAAGTGAAGAAACAGTAAGAAGAAGGGTTTAGGCTTCCTTACAAAAGGGGTTGCTGTGGATTACTTTAGGACGTATTTACCATTTGGAGTCTAACTTGTAGACTATGGTCCATGCCTTCCACTTGCGATAGAGCACTTGAAGGGATTGGTTTATACCAGATATATATTTTGACCAGGTGCATTGGGCATGGACTCTATGAATAACTTCAGAAAGATTTGGAGCCGTGGATTGTTAGTTATACTTTAAGGTCAGAAGTTTGATTATATGCACTTTTTGTTATGGATTAGTTGGTTTAGGTTTGCCCCATTCACTTATCAGATAGCCAAAGGAAATGATTGAACTTAACCAATACTGATATATATATATATATATATATTGACAACCCCCCACCACTACCACCACCAGAGACATACTAGGTAAAGGAAGAGGTACAGTGCCTTGCAAAAGTATTCACCCCCCTTGGCATTTTTCGTGTTTTGCTGCCTCACAACCTGGAATTAACATGGATTGTTTGAGGATTTGCATCATTTAATTTACAGAACATGCCCACAACTTTGAAGATGTGTTTTTTTTTTTTTTTTTACTGTGAAGCAAACAACAAATAGGACAAAATAACAGAAAATGTCAATGTGCATAACTATTCAACCCCCTAAAGTCAATACTTTGTAGAGCCACCTTTTGCGGCTATCACAGCTCCAAGTCACTTTGAATAAGTCTCTATGAGCTTGTCACAGCTTACCACTGGGATTTTTGCCCCTTCCTCCTTGCAAAACTGCTCCAGCTTCTTCAAGTTGGATGGTTTGTGCTTGTGAACAGCAATCTTTAAGTCTGACCACAGATTTTCTATTGGATTGAGGTCTGGGCTTTGACTAGACCAGCCCAACACATTTACATGTTTCCCCTTAAACCACTCAAGTGTTGCTTTAGCAGTGTGTTTGGGATCATTGTCCTGCTGGATGGTGAACCTCCATCCTAGCCTCAAATCACACACAGGTGGTACAGGTTTTGTTTAAGAATATCCCTGTATTTAGCACCATCCATCTTTCCCTCAACTCTGACCAGTTTCCCAGTCCCGACTGCTGAAAAACATCCCCACAGCATGATGCTGCCACCACCATGTTTCACAGTGGGGATAGTGTTTTTTGGGTGATGTGATGTGTTGGGTTTGTGCCAGACATAGTGTTTTCTTTGATGGGCAAATAGTTCAATTTTAGTCTCATCAGACCAGAGCACCTTCCTCCATACATTTTGGGAGTCTCCCACATGCCTTTTCGCAAACTCAGAATGTGACATTTTGTTTTTTGCTGAAAGTAATGGCGTTCTTCTGGCCACTGTGTCATAAAGCCCAACTCTATGGAGCGTACGGATTATTGTCGTCCTATGTACAGATACTCCATCCAGTCTCTGCTGTGGAACTCTGCAGCTCCTCCAGGGTTACTTTAGGTCTCTGTGCCGCCTCTCTGATTAATGCCCTCCTTGCCCGCTCCGTGAGTTTTGGTGTGCGGTCGTCTCTTGGCAGGTTTGCTGTTGTGCCATGTTCTTTCCATTTGGTTATGATAGATTTGGTGATGCTCCTAGGGATCATCAAAGATTTGGATATTTTTGTATAACCTACCCCTGACTTGTACTTCTCAACAACATTGTCCCTTCCTTGTTTGAAGAGTTCCTTGGTCTTCATGGCAGTGTTTGGTTAGTGGTGCCTCTTGCTTAGGTGTTGCAGCCTCTGGGGCCCTTCAAAAAGGTGTGTCTATGTAATGACAGGTCATGTGACACTTAGATTGCTCACAGGTGGACATCATTTCACTAATTATGTGACTTCTGAAGGTAATTGGTTGCACAAGAGCTTTTTTATGGGCTTCATAACAAAGGGGGTGAATACATACGCACATGCCAATTATAAGTTTTTTTATTTTTGAAAATAGTTTTATGTATATATTTTTACTTCACCAACTTAGACTATTGTGTTCTGATCCATCACATATAATTCAGATTAAAAAAAACATTGAACTAAAGGCTGTAATGTAACAAAAAAGGTAAAAAGCCAAGGGGGGTGAATACTTTTGCAGGGCACTGTATGGTGGACTCTGAGGTTCTTTATAATTAAGGCAAATTATGTGTTTTGTTAAAGGAGTAGGCAGCTCCTATATTTAAAATGTATATGCAGCCTTGGAAATTTGAGAGACCAACCAATGGTTTTAGAGTCCAAGTGGGTTTATTCCATCATAGAGATTCAAGATAACAAACCAACTTAAAACGTGTCAGCTAATGATTCAGTGGAAGGACAGGCAGTACAAGGCCTTAGTCTCTCCAACAACCCTCAGGATCTTGACCAGCAGCTCAATTACTTCAAAAGAGCCAAATAATTGGTAGCACTGATGGAAAAAGAAAAGGGTAGATAGATTGGTGTCACCAAAAAAGATCTTCACACAGTAATAAGTTACCTGTCATTTTTACACAGTTCTCCAAAAACGTTCTCAGTTCCTCCATTTCTGTAGAATTTATCAGCTTCATAGCTCTAAAAAAGAGTAAAACAACACCATGTATATCAATGTACAATGGATAAGACAATTGAAGGAACTTTCTCAGCTGTGTACATGCAAAAATGTGTTTATTTAATTTAAGCAAAAGTAAGTTATGTAAAAAAAAAAAGCTGGTCTGTTTTGTGTGTGTGTGTGTGTGTGTGGGGGGGGTGTTTGTGTTAGAAGGGGCTTATTATTTCATACAGGAAACAGCTGACAGTGCTGCACATTGTAAAGGGCATAGAAACATGTGCTATAGGCACAATGCATTGACATGCACAAACCTGAAGGCATTTCAGAAGGAGCCCCTGATGATGTCCGATCGAACGTAACGCGTTGCACAACTGAGTCTTCAGTGTTTGATGTATCAATAAACTCTTAAAACAGTTTCCTTCTTATCCCATGTGTCATTTGGTGTTTGGATGTCATTGTGGAGTGTTAGTGTCCTGTCTGATACCACATCGGAGACACATTCAGAGGAGATACGTGCAGCAGCTGTCCTCCTGCAATGGGGATTGGATTTCTGTGCGAGTTATACCTCTATTCTGAGCTAAATATACATCTGAGGGTGAGGTACTTGGTCTGAGTGTCCTACTTACCTTTCAGTAATGAGATTATTATCTGAAGCGTTTGTATTTATGGAGGATACATACTCCAGTAGATGTCACTATTTATAGAAGATGGGTGACTGAATTTAAAAGGCTATTGTACTCGTTCTCATACAAATATTATTTGGTTAGGACTTTATGTGTATACACCCTTTTTGCACCAGTTATACTTTGCACATTTGATTTAAGGCATTTATTATATATACATATTTATTGCTTGGTTTGATTCCTATATGTACAGTATATCTATTTGCACATGTAGCCAGGAGCTGGTTAAGATTGTCTACGCTATCAGGGGACGCTCTGCAGCACTTGCTACAGCATGGTTGTTCACTCCAGTGTTCAGCCTGGACCCTATGTTGTCATGCCCTGAGTGCAGATTGGAGAAAATGATCATGGGACATATAGTCTGAAGAGCCAGGTTTACACTGAAATCGAACTGCCATGGATTACAAATACAAGCTGTTTGTAGAAGGAGAACAGAATGCTGGGAGAGCTAATATAAAGCCTGCGCGGGTATCTGATCCAGTGGCTGCTGGTGCTCAAAATCTTTTGGGGGGGGGCGCAAACAAACTGAAAAATATTGAACACCCCCCATCAATTGCAGCCTCACTGTGCCCATCAAATGCAGCCATTGTGCCCATCAAATGCAGACACTGTGCCCATCAAATGCAGCTATTGTGCCCATCATATGCAGCCACTTGTGCCCGTCATATGCAGCCACTGTGTCCATCATATGCAGCCACTGTGCCCATCATATGCAGCCACTGTGCCCATCATATGCAGCCACTGTGCCCATCATATGCAGCCACTGTGCCCATCATATGCACCCACTTGTGCCTGTCAAACGCAGCCACTTGTGCCCATCATATGCAGCCACTTGTGCCCATCATATGCAGCCACTGTGCCCATCATATGCAGCCACTTGTGCCTGTCAAACACAGCCACTTGTGCCCATCATATGCAGCCACTTGTGCCCATCATATGCAGCCACTTGTGCTCATCAAACGCAGCCATTTGTGCCCATCAAACGCAGCCACTTGTGCCCATCAAATGCAGCCACTTGTGCCCATCAAATGCAGCCACTTGTGCCCATCATATGCAGCCACTTGTGCTCATCAAACGCAGCCATTTGTGCCCATCAAACGCAGCCACTTGTGCCCATCAAATGCAGCCACTTGTGCCCATCAAATGCAGCCACTTGTGCCCATCAAATGCAGCCACTTGTGCCCATCAAATGCAGCCACTTGTGCCCATCAAATGCAGCCACTTCCCCCCCACAGTGCACGGCTCTGGCAGACCTCCCTGCCTTACCCCGCCAGGTAGCAGCTCCGTGCACCAGAGCGACAGCGACCTCCGCTCCAGCGCATGTCTCCTCCGTTCCTCTTCCTAAGCGCCAGGCATCCAATAGGGCGACCTGGCGCTTTGGCCAATCAGGAAACAGGTCTGACGCCCTGCCTCCTGATTGGCTGAGAGGAAGGTTAGTTTGAAAATAGCCAAAGTTAATTCGCTATCGCCACACAATTGGGTGGGATCAGGGAGCACTCTCTGCACCCCGAGGCCACCCTATTTTGAAGCCTAATAGAGCCTCTGGCTCTAATCAGGTGCTTCAAAATGTACTACCCTCTCCTACCCCTGCCATAGGAATCCATGCGTCAGGCGTCCTGAAAGGGAAGGGGGGCGGTGCCCATGCGCCCACAGTGCACGGGATGCCACTGATGGGATCTCTTTGTTGGGACCACAGCCTGGATCTGCAAGCAGGACTACAGAATATACCCCCCCCCCACAAGGGATAAAAACTCTTGGTGCCTACTTAGACCCACACAACAACCAAGGACTCTGTCAGAGAATAGGGATAAGGAGAGTTGTTTGCTTAACCACTTCAGCTCCGTATATGTGCAGTGGCTGGGTGGGAGCTGGTTAAAAAAAACTTTTTTTCTTTTTTTACCTTTTTGGAAGTGCTAAATGTACTTCTATTCCACCAGGGCTGTGGCGAAGCACGTTATGTCCTCTTGTGCGGCGAGCCCCCTCCCCCTCCGCTGTCTTCTAGGACTTGTGTGTGTCCCAGAAGACAAGCTGGCCATTTACAAAGCACCCCCGCAGGGTTACCAACCGCCAGTAAATTTACTGACAGTTTGTAAAAATCTGTGATTTTTCTACAACTGCCAGTAAATATCAGGGGCTGATAATTTCATGCTGTGTTGACTTTTTAACCACTTGACATCCGCGCTATGGCCGAATGACGGCCACAGCACGGACCTGAATTCCTGGGAGGCCATCATATGACGGCCCTCCCTGTGCACGCGCCCTGCCGAGCGAGCTGTGATCACCGAGTCACTGAGACTTGGGTGATCACCGATCCGAGTAAGGGGCTGGTCCCGGCCCCTTACCATGTGATCAGCTGTCAGCCAATGACAGCTGATCACATGATGTAAACAAAAGATCAGTAATCGTTTTTTTTTTCTACTCACGCTGATAGTGTGAGTAGAAAAAGAAGCCGATCACCAGGTCAGATGCGAGGGATAAATGTCCCGAAGTAGAAGAGGCACATCTGCCTCATCTGTGCCACCTAACAGTGCAACCTAACAGTGCCCACAGTGCCACCTAACAGTGCCTACAAGTGCCACCTAACAGTGCCCACAAGTGCCACCTATCAATGCCCACAAGTGCCACCTATCAATGCCCACAAGTGCCAGCTATCAATGCCCACCAGTAGTGCCAATCAGTGCCACCTAGCAGTGCTGCCTATCAGTGTAACTGATCAGTGCCCATTATTGCCACCCATCGGTGCCCATCACTGCCACCCATCAGTGCCCATCACTGCCACCAATCAGTGCCCATCACTGCCGCCTATCAGTGCCCATCAGTGCCGCCTCATCAGCGTACATCAATGAAGGAGAAAAATTACCTGTTTTAAATTTTTTATAACAAAATATAAAAAAATAAAAAAAAATTAAAAAAAAATTTTGTCTTTTTACATATTTTTTTTAACAAAAAATAAAAACCAAGGAGGTGATCAAATGCCACCAAAAGAAAGCTCTATTTGTGGGGAAAAAAATGAAAAAAATTCATTTGGGTACAGTGTTGTATGACCGCGCAATTGTCATTCAAAGTGCGACAGCGCTGAAAGCTGAAAATTGGTCTGGATAGGAGGGGGGTTTAAGTGCCCAGGAAGCAAGTGGTTAAGTTAAAATCAAGCAAAATACATTGTTAAAGGTATTGCCAGTGTTTCCATATCATGTTTTACTGTTCAGATATTCACTGTGTTAGTTTTCAATAGTAGTTCTGTAATTTCTCAGGTTACCAGTAAAAAATGTGCTCCGTCAGTAAATGTTCCATGTTTTGTCAGTAAACCCTGTTTTGTCAGGTTGGCAACCCTGGCGCCATGCGACTCACCCATGCGCAGTAGGAAATCGGCGGTGAAGCCTAAAGGTTCCACTGCAGGTTTCCCTTAGATAGAATGGCGGTGCCTGCACCCGATCTGATGATCTGATGGACGTTTGTAGCTGCTGACTTTAAAAAGTAAAAATAAATTTGCAGCTGGAACACCGCCTTAAGTAATGACAAAGTTATCGCTGAATAAACAGGCTCATAGCAGAAATGTGAAAATTGCTCTGGTGCATACGGGGTAAGCAGGTGTGAGAGCGGTGGTTGAACATTACCAGTCCATGATTTCCTTCAGTTCTGAATGGATCACCATCATCAAATCAGCCCCTCACCTAATTCTGGGAAAACAAACTGCTCCAAGGATGCATCATCCAACATAAGAATCACTTACCCATACACAAAGATGGGGACGAGGAAGTCTGTGAAATTCGGGTCCAATTCTGAATTTTCTATGGCCTCCACCATAATGCTGTAATTTGTTTTCCAATTAACTTCCTGTCCAATGGGGGTGACGTTTCCTGCAAATGAGAAGACACAGAGAATGGACTACAGCATTAATTTGGAGTCCAAAAGTATTTATTCAATTTAAATAGTTCAAACAAAATCTGCATGTGCAGCCAATGCGTTTCAAAGGCTCACAGTTTCCTCCTTCTTCAGGGCTTATGGTAAATAAATTGTGGATTTGGTGAGTTAGGAGGAATTCGAAGCTGTGTGGGCAGTATGTAGACACACTCATTAACAGCTGGTTGTTACAGCCGTAGACGAAACTTTTTTGGTGTCAACTATCTAAGAGGAAAATTCCCTCACTTTGAAGAATTCCTTCACCTGAGTGTTTTTCTCACCATTAAGTATTAAAAATTAGTTTGTCCCCTTTAACTATTAGAAAACCAAACAAATGTTGTACATGTTCATGTTTTATTCATAGGACTGAATAAAAGATATAAATTATATAAAAAAAAACATTATGGAGGGAAAACTCCATTTGTTGTTGCCATCATCCCAAATATATTGTATATAGAGAATGAGTACCCCCCCCCCCCCCCCGGTACTAAGGGACTTTAAGGGCGAACTTTTGAAGATACGATTTTTTCAAAACATTTTGTGATCGCTCCCAGCCAATCAGATTCTTCCTCTGCTGCTGTATAGTAAACAGCAGCAGAGGAAATGATGTCATCTCTCCTCGGCTCGGTATTTTCCGTTCCGACGGAAAAAAAGAAAGATGACATCGATGTGAGTGCACAACACTACACACACAGTAGAACACGCCAGGCATACGTTACACCCCCAATCCACCCCCCCCCCCCACCGTCACACTGACACCAAGCAGTTTTTTTTTTTCTGTTTACTGCATTGGTGTCAGGTTGTGACAGTTAGTGTGGTAGGGCAGTAAGTATTAGCCCCCTTTAGGTCTAGGGTACCCCCCTAACCCCCCCTAATAAAGTTTTAACCCCTTGATCACCCCCCGTCGCCAGTGTCACTAAGCAATCATTTTTCTGATCGCTGTATTAGTGACACAGGTGGCACTAGTTAGGGAAGTAAATATTTGGGTTCACCGTCAGCGTTTTATAGTGTCAGGGACCCCCATATACTACCTACTAAATGTTTTAACCCCTTGACTGCCCCCTAGTTAACCCTTTCACCACTGATCACCGTATAACTGTTACGGGTGACGCTGGTTAGTTCGTTTATTTTTTATAGTGTCAGGGCACCCGCCGTTTATTACCGAATAAAGGTTTAGCCCCCTGATGGCCCGGCGGTGATATGCGTTGCCCCAGGCAGCGTCAGGTTAGCGCCAGTACCGCTAACACCCACGCATGCACCGTACACCTCCCTTAGTGGTATAGTATCTGAACGGATCAATATCTGATCCGATCAGATCTATACTAGCGTCCCCAGCAGTTTAGGGTTCCCAAAAACGCAGTGTTAGCGGGATCAGCCCAGATACCTGCTAGCACCTGCGTTTTGCCCCTCCGCCCGGCCCAGCCCAGCCCACCCAAGTGCAGTATCGATCAATCACTGTCACTTACAAAACACTAAATGCATAACTGCAGCGTTCGCAGAGTCAGGCCTGATCCCTGCGATCTCTAACAGTTTTTTTGGTAGCGTTTTGGTGAGCTGGCAAGCACCAGCGGCCTAGTACACCCCGGTCGTAGTCAAACCAGCACTGCAGTAACACTTGGTGACGTGGCGAGTCCCATAAGTGCAGTTCAAGCTGGTGAGGTGGCAAGCACAAGTAGTGTCCCGCTGCCACCAAGAAGAAGACAAACACAGGCCCGTCGTGCCCATAATGCCCTTCCTGCTGCATTCGCCAATCCTAGTTGGGAATCCACCACTTCTGCAGTGCCCGTACTTCCCCCATTCACATCCCCAACCAAATGCAGTCGGCTGCATGAGAGGCATTTTCTTTATGTCCTCCCGAGTACCCCTACCCAACGAACCCCCCCAAAAAAGATGTTGTGTCTGCAGCAAGCACAGATATAGGCGTGACACCCACTATTATTGTCCCTCCTGTCCTGACAATCCTGGTCTTTGCATTGGTGAATGTTTTGAACGCTACCATACACTAGTTGAGTATTAGCGTAGGGTACAGCATTGCACAGACTAGGCACACTTTCACAGGGTCTCCCAAGATGCCATCGCATTTTGAGAGACCCGAACCTGGAACCGGTTACAGTTATAAAAGTTACAGTTACAAAAAAAAGTGTAAAAAAAAACAAAACAAAAAAAACACAAAAAAATATATAAAATAAAAAAAATAGTTGTCGTTTTATTGTTCTCTCTCTCTCTATTCTCTCTCTATTGTTCTGCTCTTTTTTACTGTATTCTATTCTGCAATGTTTTATTGTTATTATGTTTTATCATGTTTGTTTTCTCAGGTATGCAATTTTTTATACTTTACCGTTTACTGTGTTTTATTGTTAACCATTTTTTTGTCTTCAGGCACGCCATTCACGACTTTAAGTGGTTATACCAGATTGATGCCTGCAGGTTTAGGTATCATCTTGGTATCATTCTTTTCAGCCAGCGGTCGGCTTTCATGTAAAAGCAATCCTAGCGGCTAATTAGCCTCTAGACTGATTTTACAAGCAGTGGGAGGGAATGCCCCCCCCCACCGTCTTCCGTGTTTTTCTCTGGCTCTCCTGTCTTAACAGGGAACCTGAGAATGCAGCCGGTGATACAGCCAGCTGACCATAGAGCTGATCAGAGACCAGAGTGGCTCCAAACATCTCTATGGCCTAAGAAACCGGAAGCTACGAGCATTTAATGACTTAGAATTCGCCGGATGTAAACAGCGCCATTGGGAAATTGGGAAAGCATTTTATCACACCGATCTCGGTGTGGTCAGATGCTTTGAGGGCAGAGGAGAGATCTAGGGTCTAATAGACCTCAATTTTTTCAAAAAAGAGTACCTGTCACTACAGTACCTATTGCTATCATAGGTGATATTTACATTTACTGAGATAACAATAAAAATGATTAAAAAAATAAAAAAATGAAAGGAACAGTTTAAAAATAAGATAAAAAAGCAAAAAAATAATAAAGAAAAAAAAAAGCACCCCTGTCCCCCACCTGCTCTCGCCCTAAGGCGAACGCAAGCGTCGGTCTGGCGTCAAATGTAAACAGCAATTGCACCATGCATGTGAGGTATCACCGCGAAGGTCAGATCGAGGGCAGTAATTTTAGCAGTAGACCTCCTCTGTAAATCTAAAGTGGTAACCTGTAAAGGCTTTTAAAGGCTTTTAAAAATGTATTTAGTTTGTTGCCACTGCACGTTTGTGCGCAATTTTAAAGCATGTCATGTTTGGTATCCATGTACTCGGCCTAAGATCATCTTTTTTATCTCATCAAACATTTGGGCAATATAGTGTGTTTTAGTGAATTGAAATTTAAAAAAGTGTGTGTTTTTTCCCAAAAAAAATGCGTTTGAAAAATTGCTGCGCAAATACTGTGTAAAAAAAAAAAAATGAAACACCCACCATTTAAATCTGTAGGCCATTTGCTTTAAACAAAAATATATAATGTTTGGGGGTTCAAAGTAATTTTCTTGCAAAAAAAAATAATTTTTTCATGTAAACAATAAGTGTCAGAAAGGGCTTTGTCTTCAAGTGGTTAGAAGAGTGGGTGATGTGTGACATAAACTTCTAAATGTTGTGCATAAAATGCCAGGACAGTTCAAAACCCCCCAAATTACCCTATTTTGGAAAGTAGACACCCCAAGCTATTTGCTGAGAGTCATGTCGAGTCCATGGAATATTTTATATTGTGACACAAGTTGCGGGAAAAAGACAATTTTTTTTTTTGCACAAAGTTGTCACTAAATGATATATTGCTCAAACATGCCATGGGAATATGTGAAATTACACCCCAAAATACATTCTGCTGCTTCTCCTGAGTATGGGGATACCACATGTGTGAGACTTTTTAGGAGCCTAGCCGCGTACGGGACCCCGAAAACCAAGCACCGCCTTCAGGCTTTCTAAGGGCGTAAATTTTTGATTTCACTCTTCACTGCCTATCACAGTTTCGGAGGCCATGGAATGCCTAGGTGGCACAAAACCCCCCCAAATGACCTTAGTTTGGAAAGTAGACACCCCAAGCTATTTGCTGAGAGGTATAGTGAGTGTTTTGCAGACCTCACTTTTTGTCACAAAGTTTTGAAAATTGAAAAAAGAAAAAAAAAAATTTTCTTGTCTTTCTTCATTTTCAAAAACAAATGAAAGCTGCAAAATACTCACCATGCCTCTCAGCAAATAGCTTGTGGTGTCTACTTTCCAAAATGGGGTCATTTGGGGGAGTTTTGTGCTATCTTGGCATTTTATGGCCTAGGTAACTGTGATAGGCAGTGAAGAGTGAAATCAAAAATTTACGCCCTTAGAAATCCTGAAGACGGTTATTGGTTTTCGGGGCCCCGTACGTGGCTAGGCTTCCAAAAAGCCCCACACATGTGGTATCCCCATACTCAGGAGAAGCAGCTAAATGTATATTGGGGTGCAATTCCACATATGTCCATGGCCTGTGTGAGCAATATATCATTTAGTGACAACTTTTTTTACATTTTTTTTTTGTCATTATTTAATCACTTGGGACAAAAAAAAATTATATTCAATGGGCTCAACATGCCTCTCAGCAATTTCCTTGGGGTGTCTACTTTCCAAAATGGGGTCATTTGGGGGGGGGGGTTGTACCGCCCTGCCATTTTAGCACCTCAAGAAATGACATAGGCAGTCATAAACTAAAAGCTGTGTAAATTCCAGAAAATGTACCCTAGTTTGTAGACGCTATAACTTTTGCGCAAACCAATAAATATACGCTTATTGACATTTTTTTTACCAAAGACATGTGGCCGAATACATTTTGGCCTAAATGTATGACTAAAATTGAGTTTATTGGATTTTTTTATAACAAAAAGTAGAAAATATCATTTTTTTTTTAAATTTTAGGTCTTTTTCCGTTTATAGCACAAAAAATAAAAACCGCAGAGGTGATCAAATACCATCAAAAGAAAGCTCTATTTGTGGGAAGAAAAGGACGCAAATTTCGTTTGGGTACAGCATTGCATGACCGCGCATTTAGCAGTTAGAGCGACGCAGTGCCAAATTGTAAAAAGTGCTCTGGTCAGGAAGGGGGTAAATCCTTCCGGGGCTGAAGTGGTTAAAGTAAGTGAGTAATATAGTACAACCACCTCCAATATGACACAGTGCAATAACCAACCACAGACAGAGACCCATAAATAGACAACAGACAGATAAGTACAATAAATGGGAAATACCAGGATCATAAACAATAGCCAGGCCAGGGTCATACACAGCAGATCAGCAGATGGACAGGGGATGTTCCAGAGATGTAAACATAAGCCAGGCCAAGGTCATACACAGGGAGATCAGCAGATGGGGTCAGGAACACAGGACAGGGATAGGATGGATGGAACAGACTGCAGGGCAGGGATGCAAGGTAACAGGTGGGACAGGATAGGGATCGGGACAGGGAGACAGGATCAGAAACACAGGTCACAGGTTCAGGGCACAGGAACAGGTTCAGGATCAGGATCAGGATCAGATCACAAGCTAGCAGGTTAGGGCGCAATGAAGAAACCAAGGCAAACATGTGAGTGCTTGCCAGGTATTTATAGGCCTGTGATTGGCCTCAAGTGACACCTGATTGTAGGAGGTACTGTCTGCTCCACACTGCCAGGATCCATCCACTGGTGGACACCAGTACTGCGGCCCAAAGATGACATAACATCAGCAGGGAAAAGCTCTCCTGACAGTTCCAAACTGCCAGGAGACACCTGCTGGTGGACCTCAGTACTGCATGCCAAATGACAGATATTACCAGCGAATGTAACATTTCCTGACACTTTGTCTGTTTGTTATCCTTGACCGTTACACTGTTTTATGAAATAATACATTTTTCTATGTTTTGAAAATATTGTGTCTTCAAAAGTTAACCACTTGCCAACCGCCTAACGCAGATATACTGTGGCAGAATTGCACGTGCAGGCAAAATCACGTACCTGGTACGTGATCTGCCTTCCCCGGTGCCCGAGGCGGTCGGCTTCATTCAGGTAGCGATACAGGCTGAGGGGGAGGCCACTCATTCGTGGCCACCCCCTCGCGATCGCTCCCCATGAATGAAAATCTTCCTCTGCTGCTGTAATGTAAACAGCGGCAGAGGAAGTGATGTCATCTCTCCTCAAGCTGGTCTTTTCGTTCCGGCGCCAAGGAGAGAAGACATCAAGTAAGTCTGCACCAACACTACACTAACAGTAGAACACACTAGGCACACTTTTCACCCCCCATTACCCCCTGATCACCCCCTGTACCCCCTGTCACAGTGACACCAATAGCAGTTTTTTTTTTGCATTGGTGTCAGTTTGTGACAGTTATAAGTGGTAGGGCAGTTAGGGTTAGCCCCCTTTAGGTCTAGGGTACCGCCCTTTAGGTCCAGGGTACCCCCCTAACCCCCCCAATAAAGTTTTAACCCCTTGATCACCCCCCGTCGCCAGTGTCACTAAGCGATCGTTTTTCAGATCGCTGTATTAGTGTCACAGGTGACGCTAGTTAGGGAATTAAATTGATAGGTTCGCCATCAGCGTTTTATAGCGACAGGGACCCCCATATACTACCTAATAAAGGTAAGGTAAACGCAGTGTTAACGGGATCAGCCCAGATACCTGCTAGCACCTGTGTTTTGCCCCTTGGCCCAGCCCATCCAAGTGCAGTATCGAACGATCACTGTCACTTACAAAACACTAAGCACACATAACTGCAGCGTTCGCAGAGTCAGGCCTGATCCCTGCGATCACTAACAGTTTTTGTTGGTAGCTTTTTGATACAGTTGCTAACAGTCAGGAGATTTTTACCTGTGAGTCTCACTAGTGTACCACTAAATTTAGAGCCCAAAATGGCAAATCGAAGGTACACTAGTGAAGAGGCCTACGGCTCCATGACAGATAGCTCTGACGACGGAGTTGTGGTCCCTGCCAAGGTCAGGCGTACCAGACCCCGAACTTCTTCTTCTGTCCTTGATGTGAAAGAACCGCAGGTCCCTCGTATGGAGCAGAGAAGTACTAGCGCCGATATTCCTTCTGGTGAACTGGCAAGCACCAGTGGCCCAGTACACCCTGGTCGTACATCCAGCACTGCAGTAACACTTGGTGACGTGGCGAGTCCCATAAGTGCAGTTCAAGCCGGTGAGGTGGCAAGCACAAGTAGTGTCCCGCTGCCACCAAGAAGAAGACGAACACAGGCCCGTCGTGCCCATAGTGCCCTTCCTGCTGCATTCGCCAATCCGAATTGGGAACCCACCACTTCTGCAGCACCCGTACTTCCCCCATTCACTGGCCAACCCGGAATTCAGGTGGAAACAGTTGATTTTATGTCACTGTGTTTTTATTTGCTGTTTTTCACCGAAGATCTCTATAGATCTATTGTGGACCAAAGCACTTTATACGCTGGTCAACACATCGCCAATATTCCCCACTCCTCCCTTGCCAGAGATTGGAAACCAATTATGGTTTCAGAATTTAAGATCTTTCTGGGCCTTTCCCTCAACATGGGCATAAATAAAAAGAGTGAGTTGCGGTCATATTGGTCCACTGACCCAATTTACCATATGCCCGTGTTCTCTGCCTCCATGGCCAGGGCACGATAGGAGCAGATTTTGCGGTTCATGCACTTCAACGACAATGAACTCTGTCGTCCTCGTGGAGACCCTGGATACGATCGGCTCTACAAAATTCGGCCCCTCGTAAACCACTTCAACCAACGTTTTGCAGACTTGTTTACTCCCCATCAAGTTGTCTGCGTTGATGAGTCCCTGATTAAGTTTTCTGGCCACTTGTCATTTAAACAATACCTTCCCAGCAAGCATGCCAGTTACGGGGTCAAGATGTATAAGCTCTGTGACTGGGCCACAGGCTATACATGTAGTTTTACAAGGGCAAAGATAGTCACGTAGAGCCGATAAACTGCCCTGACTACATAGGAAGCTCTGGCAAGATTGTGTGGGACTTGGTGTCACCCTTATTCGGAAAGGGGTACCACTTATATGTGGACAATTATTACACGAGCGACGAGCGTGCCACTTTTTAGTCACCTTTTTGATCATCAGATTGGAGCATGTGGCACTGTGCGACCTTATCGCCGGGGCTTTCCTCAGCGGCTTGTAGATTCCCGTCTTAGGCTGGGGGAGAGAGCCTACTTGCAGTGTAATAATTTGCTCGCTATGAAGTGGAGGGATAATAAGAATGTTTTTGTTCTTACCTCCCTTCATGCAGACACGACGGTCCAAATTACTACGGCGACTGGTGTTGTGGAGAAATCCTTCTGTGTGCATGAATATAACCTTAACATGGGAGGGGTGGACCTCAACGACCAGTTGTTGGCGCCGTACCTAGTTGCCCGTAAGGCCAGATGCTGGTACAAAAAAGTGTCTGTTTATTTATTTCAATTGGCTTTGCTGAACGCTTATGTGCTATACAGAGCTTCAGGACGGACTGGATCCTTCCTTAAATTCCAGAAAGAAATCGTCAGAGCCCTTCTGTATCCAGACGGTGCTCCACCTCATCTTCCCCAACCAGATGCAGTAAGCCAGCTGCATGAGAGGCATTTTCCTTATGTCCTCCCGAGTACCCCTACCCAACGAGCCCCCCAAAAAAGATGTTGTGTCTGCAGCAAGCGCGGATATAGGCGTGACACCCGGTATTATTGTCCCTTCTGTCCTGACAATCCTGGTCTTTGCATTGGTGAATGTTTTGAACACTACCATACACTAGTTGAGTATTAGCTTAAGGTACAGCACTGCACAGACTAGGACACACTTTTACAGGGTCTCCCAAGATGCCATCGCATTTTGAGAGACCCAAACCTGATACCAGTTACAAAAGTTAAAGTTACAAAAAAAAGTGTAAAAAAACAAAAAAAAGTAAAAAAAAAAACACAAAAAAATATATAAAATAAAAAAACCAAAAATAGTTGTCGTTTTATTGTTCTCTCTCTATTCTCTCTCTAGTGTTCTGCTCTTTTTTACTGTATTCTATTCTGCAATGTTTTATTGTTATTATGTTTTTATCATGTTTGCTTTATAGGTATGCAATTTTTTTTTATACTTTACTGTTTACTGTGTTTTATTGTTAACCATTTTTTTGTTTTCAGGTACGCCATTCAGTTGCAGCACGGATTTATTTATCTTGACAGCAACAGCATTTGCTCCCACGATACATAAAGCCATGACTCCAGCGCTGTCGGAGGTGATTTCACCACCACAGTTACATACTTCAGCATATATGCCGAAGCGTGGGGGCAGCAGTGGGTGAAGGAGCGATTTGCTTCTACCTTTTGGGGCGGGTGCCCCCATGCTTCGGCATATATAAACGGTGCATGTATGCCCATCATTAGAAGTGGGTGGATGAAGGGAGGTATTCTAATGGTGGGCATACCCACCGATCAATATCTTTTTTTCGTTCAGCCCACAGGCTGCATGAAAAAAACTTTACAATATATGCCCAACAAGGACCAGCAACATACTGGTATGTTGCTGGACTTTGAGTGGTTATACCAGAATGATGCCTGCAGGTTTAGGTATCATCTTGGTATCATTCTTTTCAGCCAGCGGTCGGCTTTCATGTAAAAGCAATACTAGCGGCTAATTAGCTTCTAGACTGCTTTTACAAGCAGTGGGAGGGAATGCCCCCCCACGTCTTCCATGTTTTTCTCTGGCTCTCCTGTCCCAACAGGGAACCTGAGAATGCAGCCGGTGATTCAGCCAGCTGACCATAGAGCTGATCAGAGACCAGAATGGCTCCAAACATCTCTATGGCCTAAAAAACTGGAAGCTACGAGCATTTCATGACTTAGATTTCGCCGGATGTAAACAGCGCCATTGGGAAATTGGGAAAGCATTTTATCTAATAGACCCCAATTTTTTCAAAAAAGAGTACCTGTCACTACCTATTGTTATCATAGGGGATATTTACATTCCCTGAGATAACAATAAAAATGATTAAAAAAAAAAAAAATGAAAGGAACAGTTTAAAAATAAGATAAAAAAGCAAAAAAAAAAAAAAAGCACCCCTGTCCCCCCTGCTTTTGCGCAAAGGCGAACGCAAGCGTCGGTCTGGCGTCAAATGTAAACAGCAATTGCACCATGCATGTGAGGTATCACCGTGAAGGTCAGATCGAGGGCAGTAATTTTAGCAGTAGACCTCCTCTGTAAATCTGTAAGTGGTAACCTGTAAAGGCTTTTAAAGGCTTTTAAAAATGTATTTAGTTTGTCGCCACTGCACGTTTGTGCACAATTTTAAAGCATGTCATGTTTGGTATCCATGTACTTGGCCTAAGATCATCTTTTTTATTTCATCAAACATTTGGGCAATATAGTGTGTTTTAGTGCATTAAAATTGAAAAAAGTGTGTTTTTCCCCAAAAAATGCGTTTGAAAAATCGCTGCGCAAATACTGTGTGGAAAAAAAAAATGAAACACCCACCATTTTAATCTGTAGGGCATTTGCTTTAAAAAAATATATAATGTTTGGGGGTTCAAAGTAATTTTCTTGCAAAAAAAAAAAATTTTTTCATGTAAACAAAAAGTGTCAGAAAGGGCTTTGTCTTCAAGTGGTTAGAAGAGTGGGTGATGTGTGACATAAGCTTCTAAATGTTGTGCATAAAATGCCAGGACAGTTCAACCCCCCCAAATGACCCCATTTTGGAAAGTAGACACCCCAAGCTATTTGCTGAGAGGCATGTCGAGTCCACGGAATTTTTTATATTGTGACACAAGTTGCGGGAAAAAGACTTTTTTTTTTTTTTTTTTTGCACAAAGTTGTCACTAAATGATATATTGCTCAAACATGCCATGGGAATATGTGAAATTACACCCCAAAATACATTCTGTCTGTACATTCTTCTCCTGAGTACGGGGATACCACATGTGTGAGACGTTTTGGGAGCCTAGCCGCGTACGGGACCCTGAAAACCAAGCACTGCCTTCAGGCGTTCTTAGGGCGTAAATTTTTGATTTCACTCTTTACTGCCTATCACAGTTTCAGAGGCCATGGAATGCCCAGGTGGTACAAACCCCCCCCAAATGACCCTAGTTTGGAAAGTAGACACCCCAAGCTATTTGCTGAGTGGTATAGTGAGTATTTTGCAGACCTCACTTTTTGTCACAAAGTTTTGAAAATTGAAAAAAGAAAAAAAAAAACATATTTTCTTTCTTAATTTTCAAAAACAAATGAGAGCTGCATAATACTCACCATGCCTCAGCAAATAGCTTGGGGTGTCCGCTTTCCAAATTGGGGTCATTGGGGGGGGGTTCTGCTATCTTGGCATTTTATGGCCTTCGAAACTGTGATAGGTAGTGAGGAGTGAATCAAAAATTTACGCCCTTAGAAATCCTGAAGTCGGTGATTGGTTTTCAAGGCCCCGTATGAAGCTAGGCTCCCAAAAAGTCCCACACATGTGGTATCCCTGTACTCAGGAGAAGCAGCAGAATGTATTTTGAGGTGTAATTCTACATATGCCCATGGCATGTTTGAGCAATATATCATTTAGTGACAACTTTGTGCAAAAAAAAAAAAAATTGGTCACTTTCCCGCAACTTGTGTCAAGATATAAAATATTCCATGGACTCAACATGCCTCTCAGCAAATAGCTTGGGGTGTCTACTTTCCAAAATGGGGTCATTGGGGGGGGGGGGGGTTGTGCCATCTGGGCATTTTATGGCCTTCAAAACTGTGATAGGTAGTGAGGAGTGAAATCCAAACTTTACGCCCTTAGAAATCCTGAAGGCGTTGCTTGGTTTTCGGGGCCCCGTACGTGGGTAGGCTCCCAAAAAGTCCCACACATGTGATATCCCCGTACTCAGGAGAAGCAGCTGAATGTATTTTGGGGTGCAATTGCACATATGCCCATGGCCTGTGTGAGCAATATATCATTTAGTGACAACTTTGTGCAAAAAAAAAAAAAAGTTTGTCATTTTCCTTCAACTTGTGGCAAAATATAAAATATTCCATGGACTCAACATGCCTCTCAGCAAATAGCTTGGGGAGTCTACTTTCCAAAATGGGGTCATTTGGGGGGGGGGGGTTGTGCCATCTTAGCATTTTATGGCCTTCAAAACTGTGATAGGTAGTGAGGAGTGAAATAAAAAATTTACGCCCTTAGAAATCCTGAAGGCGGTGCTTGGTTTTCGGGGCCCTGTACACGGCTAGGTTCCCAAAAAGTCCCACACATGTGGTATCCCCGTACTCAGGAGAAGCAGCTAAATGTATTTTGGGGTGCAATTCCACATATGCCCATGGCCTGTGTGAGCAATATATCATTTAGTGACAAGTTTTTGTCATTTTTTCATTTGTTGTCATTTTTTCGGTCTTTTTCCATTTATAGCACAAAAAATAAAAACCGCAGAGGTGATCAAATATCATCAAAAGAAAACTCTATTTATGGGAAGAAAAAGATGCAAATTTCTTTTGGGTACAGCATTGCATGACCGCGCAATTAGCAGTTAAAGCGACGCAATGGCAAATTGTAAAAAGTGCTCTGGTCAGGAAGGGGGTAAATCCTTCCGGGGCTGAAGTGGTTAAAGTCCCTTAGTACCGGGGGTACTCATTCTCTGTATAGAACAAAA
Source organism: Aquarana catesbeiana (assembly GCA_037953035.1). Classification (NCBI taxonomy): domain Eukaryota; kingdom Metazoa; phylum Chordata; class Amphibia; order Anura; family Ranidae; genus Aquarana; species Aquarana catesbeiana. Next base: position 102,549 of record JBBHAA010001632.1, read on the forward strand.
GATGTAGGGATGTCAGAGTTCCTCTTTTCAGAGATCTAGACATAATTTGATTTATGCAGGAATTTGAATATAAATATTGAATCTAAAGAGCTGACTGGGGCAGACTGACGCTGGTTGAGATCCGTTAGGTAGTGGAAAACTTCCTGAGGTTGGAGAGAGGTGTTTGCAGAGTGAGGATATGTCTGCCGGCGAAAGGGCCCCTATGTGATGCACAGACGTTCCTCTGGGTGGGTGTCTTTGCTCTGCAAACACATTATCGGTTTAGAGGATGTGCACTCGTGTCACCCCTGTATGCCTGATCAACATATTTATGGTGCCATAGGTATACACCTGCAGATAATCTCCCATCAGCAGGAATTGTAGTCATTGTTCATTGGTTGTTGTATAAATTTATTTTTGTTGTGTTGTCACATCCTGTGTTGTCACATCCTGTGTAGGTGGCGATTGGCTGTTGGAGGCAGGGCTTCCTGTTTGTGACTTCCTTTGTGTGTGTGAATAAAAGCCGAGAGTCTCTGCCCAGCAAGCAAATTTCAGCGATGGAGCTAATAACATCAGAGAGGTGACTATGTCTGTTTTCTGGGGAAGAGGGGAGACATGGGTTATTTAAAGATGCATTATACCATTATGCTGAAAGGGTGCTTATTAGGGCAAGAGTATAGTGGGTTTATCCACGACAGATCTGGTGTTGTAAGTAGTAGGACTCATTGACTACACATGGTGAAGTCCATGTCTGGTCAGTGATGTCACCCGGGAGACCTTACCCCTTTGATCAGATCCCCAGATGAAGGCACGTATACCCTGTGCCGAAGACGCGTAGGGGAGGGGCAAGACGGAGCTTTCTACACACAGACAGGCAGAGGATTGAACACCGCACCGCACGCCACAGGATTCATCTGTATTGCATGTTTTGGATAGGATGGTGCACTGACGCACCCAAGCATTGTGAGTACCCTCCTGGAGGGATTGTTTTTAGGGCTTTTCAAATAAATTCCTGGCGGTATTATGCTATGAGTCTCCTTTCTTTCATATATGTCACCATTTGAGCGAGATACAGATCATCACCAGCATACCCTGTGTGAGCCCTGGAGTGGCTCTAATGCGTGTTTTGACACTGTTTAGCTACTGTTTCACACGCTCTAAGGTGAGCGCATTATCCATTGGGGGTCACTGGAGAGCACTGCAGCATGCCTTAATGTGCACATCTCATAAGAAGAGCATGAGGAATATTTAGCACTTTTTCAAAAAAACCAGCATGAGGATTGCCTGCTATTTGTTTGGACACTATTGTGCACTTTGATTTATATACTCTTATGAATGGCTTGGACTGAGATATATTCATTTGTATGAATTGGTTTCGGACACTTTATTTATCAAGTAGCACTTATATATATATATATATATATATATTTTTTTTAATCATTTAAATGATTTTTTTTTTTTTTTGCATGGTGCATGTTACCATTTTTCATATATTCAATTGTGGATTATAGTCACTTTCTTCACAGGTGTGTGACACTGTTTATAATTTATAATTTTTAATATTGTATAGATTTATTATATTCTTTGTTCACGTATTTATAGCCTTTAGCGCATACACATATATTTATTTATTTATTACACTTTTATTGTTTGACTTTAAGCATTATTAAAATCACTGCTCCCGAAAAAACGGCCGTTTTTAAAACTTTTTTTGCATTGATCCATGTCTCCTGGGGCAGGACCCGGGTCCCCAAACACTTTTTATGACAATAACTTGCATATAAGCCTTTAAAATTAGCACTTTTGATTTCTCCCATAGACTTTAAGGGGTGTTCCGCGGCTTTCGAATTTGCCGCGAACATCCCAAATTGTTTGCTGTTGGGCGATATGGCGAACAGCCAATGTTCGAGTCGAACATGAGTTCGACTCGAACTCGAAGCTCATCCCTAATCAGTACCTAAAAATCTCCATATGCGACACTTTAAAATTTTTTACCGGTCACATATTTAGTTACAGAGGAGGTTTGGTGCTAGAATTATTGCTCTCGCTCTAAGGATCGCGGCGTATGTAACCTGTGTGTATCTGGCTCTGAGACCAGCCAGTGCCCCACCAGACACTCACCTCACCGCACGTCCCTGCAACCTGCCATATAGGCAGCACTTCCTAATCACTGGGACACTTGGACTAAGGCTTATTGAGACACCAAAAGCAACTTCGGGTTTTTTTGGTAGGTGTCCCGGCCATAAGTTCTCTCTCTTTTTTTTTTTTTTTTATGTATGACAACCTGTTTGACACCATCACTCCACATATACCTGTTAGCTAATTATTGTCTCTCTCCAACTGATGCCAGGTGATCCCAGTACATACTAACTTGAGCCATTCCATGGTCTGAGGAGGCCATTCATTATTCTTTCTAATGACATACTCATCTAAATCTGTTCATTCTGCCGGACTGACACTTATTGTCTTCAATTTTGTTTTTTGGTTTGTGACCATCCTTTGCCACTGTTCATGGAGACACTGTAAGTAATGCGGTTTTATCCACTCTGGCTCCAAGATGATGCTTTTTTTACACAAATTATATATATATATATATATATATATATATATATATATATATATATATATATATACATACATTCTAATATGTTTTTCATTTTGTAGACCACATTTACAACTATTGCTAAACTATCCCTGAGGAAGGAGTTTAACCACTTAAAGACCGCCCACTGCATATATATATATACTGTGGCAGGGTTGCTCTATTGCGCCCAACAACGTACCTGTATGTCATTTCATGCAATAGATACTGTGAGCATACGCGCGCACACCCACTGCACAAGGGAGGAGCCAATGCGCGTGCCTGGTGGACCTGGCCACCCACGATTGCTTCACAGAAAGGCAGAATGGGGATCTGAATGGGGCAGAATGGGGATCTGCCGTTCTGACAGGGGACAACATGGAGATCTGCTGTTCCTAGTGATCGGGAACAGCAATCTCTGTGTTGTATTCTCCATCTTTATATTATGTCTTCGACATGTACTGTATGTAAAGTTTTAACATTGCACAATTTTTTGATACATTAATAAACATTGGATCTTTTTAAAGACTACAAACAAATATACACTTTTTGAGCCTATAGTCCCATTTCTATTAAGGGGTATTTTGTTCTTCTATATTTCCAAGGGATGTGCCCATATCAAGCGGACTAATTAACCCCTAAGTTGTTTATAACATGGGGACAAGATGCTTTGCCAGGGGAAGACTTCCTCCCTGGCAAGGTTCTCCCCATGTTGAGGACATGTGGCCAGCTTTGGTTCAGGATTAGGGATGAGCCGAACACCCCCCGGTTCGGTTCGCACCAGAACCTGCGAACGGACTGAAAATTCGCACGAACTTTAGAACCCCATTGACGTCTATGGGACTCGAACGTTCGAAATCAAAAGTGCTCATTTTAAAGGCTAATTTGCATGGTACTGTCCTAAAAAGGGTTTGGGGACCCGGGTCCTACCCCAGGGGACATGTATCAATGCAAAAAAAACTTTTTAAAATGGCCGTTTTTTCGGGAGCAGTGATTTTAATGATGCTTAAAGTAAAAAAAAAAAAAAAAGTGAAATATTCCTTTAAATATCGTACCTGGGGGGTGTCTATAGTATGCCTGTAAAGTGGTGCGTGTTTCCCGTGTTTAGAACAGTCCCTGCACAAAATGTCATTTTTAAAGGAAAAAATCTCATTTAAAACTGCTTGCGGGTTTAATGTAATGTCGGGTCCTGGCAATATGGATGAAAATCAGTGAGACAAACGGCATGGGTACCCCCCCAGTCCATTACCAGGCCCTTTGGGTCTTGTATGGATATTAAGGGGAACCCCGCACCTAAATTAAAATAAGGAAAGGTGTGGGGCCACCAGGCCCTATATACTCTGAACAGCAGTATACAGGCGGTGCAAACAAGACAGGGACTGTAGGTTTGTTGTTAAGTAGAATCTGTTTGTAATTTTGAACGGGTACATTTTTAACGTGTTTAGCTCCAGTCGAAAAATCTTTTTTAAGCCTTTTGGAAAACATAGGGAAGGGTTATCACCCCTGTGACATTTGTTTTGCTGTCTTTCCTCCTCTTCAGAAGATTTCACCTCACTTTTTGTCCCAATGGATTGGAAAGCATCAGTGGAAAGGAGAAATGTTTTTCCCATATTAACTCTTACAGGAGAGAATTTCCCTTCCTAGGGGTAGATTTCATCTCACTTCCTGTTGTCTCCTTCCGTTTGCAAGTAGGAGTCATTTGTAAGTTAGATGTTTGAAAGTAGGGGCCTGCCCTACATACTCAGCAGAAATTTGGGCCTTAGGTGTTGTTGTGGCCACAATACGGTAAGCCCTCACAGGGCCCTGCTGTGAAATATTAGATCAAGAATTGTAATTACATGCCCCTGTTGAACAGGGGCAGAAAAATTGGGCCTTTGGTGGTGGTGGTGGTGCTGGTGCCACAACAATGTAAGTCCTCACTCGCTCTTGGTGGGTGCAGAAATGGGCCATGCTGTGAAATATTAGATCAAGAATTGTAATTACATGTCCCTGTTGAACAGGGGCTGAAAAATTAGACCTTAGGCACTGGTGCCACAACACTGCAACCCCTCACAGATACTCTAGTTGGAACGCAGGAACGAGCCCTGCTGCTAAGTATTGCATCAAAAATTGTAATTACACACCCCTGTTAAACAGGGGCTTAAAAATTGTGCCTTAGGCACTGGTGGTGGCGCCCAGAACCAAAAATGTTCTTACAAGCTATAAGCGTGATGATTGAGGAGGAAGAGGATAATTTCTCAGGGATAGTCACTCAGCATCAGTATAGGCAGTCTTTGAAGGGATCTGAGATTTCAAAAAATATTATTTGGTTACATCAGCATCAGTTGCTTTGTAGCTGGTGGTGATCCAAGACTGATTCATTTTTATGAAGGTCAGTCGATCGACCGAGTCGGTGGACAGACGCACCCTTTGATCGGTTACAAAGCCTCCATCAGCACTGAATGTGCGTTCCGAAAGAACGCTGAATGCAGGACAGGCCAGTAGCTCAATTGCATACTGTGCAAGCTCTGGCCAGTGATCCATCCTCAAGACCCAGTAACCCAGAGGATTTTCGGTGGGAAAGGTGTCCAAGTCAGATCTTGCCCCTAGGTATTCCTGCACCATGTAAAAAAGACGCTGGCAATGGTTGCTGGAACCGATCATACCTTGGGGCTGCGGACCAAAAAATTGTCTGAACGCATCGGTCAGACGGCCACCTTCTCCACCGCTCCTTCTTTGACTGACCGAAGCCTCAGCAACACGTTGTCCAGAAACAGGAGTTTGTAACCTCCCAGTCTCTGGGAACGCGTTGCACAGACCTTTCTGCAAGGCCTCCCGAAGATGTTTCATCCTCTGCTCCCTCTGCGTTGGCAAGATAAGGTCCGCAACCTTACCCTTGTAACGTGGATCAAGGAGGGTTGCCAGCCAGTATTGGTCCTTCTCCTTGATACCACGAATACGAGGATCCTTACGCAGGCTTTGCAGGATCAGGGAGGCCATGCAGTGTAGGTTTGCTGAGGCATTCGGTCTGGAGTCCTCTGGGTCACTAAGGATGACATGGTCCGCAGCCACCTCCTCCCAGCCACGTACAAGTCCATGTGTTTCTTGGGACTGATCCCTTAAAGACTGCTGCTGATGCTGAGCGCCAGGCTCCACCACCATATTGACATTTCTCCTCGTCCTCTTCCTGTGTGATCGGCGGGCACGCAGGAACACTGTCTGGATAAAGGGGGCCTTGAGAGCTAAGGAAGTCCTCCTCTTCTTGCCTCTGTCCTGCCTCAAGTGCCCTGTCCATTATTCCATGCAGTGTGTGCTCCAACAGGTGGACAAGGGGGACAGTGTCACTGATGCATGCACTGTCACTGCTCACCATCCTTGTGGCCTCCTCAAATGGTGACAGGACAGTGCATGCATCCCTGATCATGGCCCACTGACGTGGGGAAAAAAACAAGCTCCCCTGACCCTGTCCTGGTGCCATAGTCCCACAGGTACTCATTGATGGCCCTTTGCTGCATGTGCAGCCGCTGCAGCATGGCCAACGTTGAGTTCCACCTGGTGGGCATGTCACAGATTAGGCGGTTCTGGGCAGGTTAAACTCCTTTTGGAGGTCCGTCAGCCGAGCACTGGCATTATATGACCGGCGGAAATGCACACAGACTTTCCTGGCCTGCCTCAGGACATCCTGTAAGCCCGGGTACCTGCCCAAGAACCGCTGCACCACCAAGTTAAGGACGTGAGCCAAACAGGGCACATGGGTCATTGTGCCTGTCGGAGGGCAGAGAGGAGGTTGGTGCCATTGTCGCAAACCATCATTCCTGCCTTAAGTTGGCGTGGCGTCAACCACCTCTGAACCTGCCCTTGCAGAGCTGACAGAACCTCTGCCCCAGTGTGACTCCTGTCCCCCAAGCACACCAGCTCAGGCATCTTTTGGCCTGCGTACTTGCGTAGCCCCTTGAACGGCTACGGAGCACCGCTGGTTCTGAGGACAAAGCACAGGAAGAGGCCATGGAGGAAGAAGAAGAGGAGGGGGTGGAGGAGAGAGGTGTGTCACAATCATTAGCATTTTGGAGGCGTGGTGGCGGAACAACCTCCAACACTACTGCACCTTGTCCTGCATCCTTCCCAGCTGCCAGCAGAGTCACCCAATGCGCCGTGAAACTTAAGTAACGTCCCTGTCCATGCCTGCTGGACCATGAGTCAGCGGTAATATGCACCTTACCGCTGACCGCCCTGTCCAGCGAGGCATGGACATTGCCTTCCACATGCCGGTAGAGAGCCGGAATCGCCTTCCGTGAGAAAAAGTGGCGTTTGGGTACCTGCCACTGAGGAACCGCACATTCCACAAACTTACGGAAGGGGGCAGAGTCTACCAACTGAAAAGGCAGCAGTTGAAGTGCTAGCAATTTTGCCAAGCTAGCATTCAACCGCTGGGCATGTGGATGGCTGGGAGCAAACTTCTTTTGGCGGTGCAGCAGCTGGGGCAGGGAAATTTGCCTGGTACAATCTGACATCGGTGTACCAAAAGCAGATTGCCCACAAGTACTTGGCTGTGACACACCTAATTCTACACCTTCATTCCTCTCAGTGCAGGTCTCAGAGAGGACTGAAGGTCTAGTGGGGTTGGAGATCTCAGCTGATGAGGAGCAAGGAGAGGTCCTCTTTGTTCTTTGGTGTGGGTCTTTTAGATACGCTTGCCAACGAACTGCATGGCAGGTCAACATATGTCTGGTCAAGCATGTGGTACCCAAGCGGGAGATGTTTTGGCCACGCGAGATACGCTTGAGACATATGTTGCAAATAGCAGCGGTGCGATCTGATGCACTTGTCTCAAAAAAGGCCCACACCAAAGAACTTTTTGAATAACGCGCAGACTGCAGCGCCCTGCACATGTGGAGCTTTGGGGTGTGATGCAATCAATGTGCTGCCCTTAGGCTAGCCCCTGGAGGGCATCCTGCCTCGTTGGTGATGTGCCGCCTCCTCCTCCTCCTCTCTCCTATCAGGCACCCACATTGAATCAGTGACCTCATCATCCCCTCCCTCCTCATCACTGGAGCAAACCTGGCAGTATGCTGCAGCAGGGGGAGCATGACTGCCAGATTGCTGTCCTTCTTGGGCACCCCCTCTGTCCGTGCTCATGTTACTGCCTTCATCGAGCTCAGTATCATCATCAGAGCCTTCCAAACGCTGGGCATCCTCCTGGAGCATGTACCCAACACTGTGGTCAAACAGTTCGAGGGACTCCTCAGGAGGACATGGTGGGGCTAGGGAAGGAGTCACTGATGACATTGAGCAGAGGGAAGAGGCCGCTGCTTTGCCAGACAAAGTACCCTGGGCATTGGTGAGAGAGGATGAGGAGGATGAGGACGGCTTGGTCATCCACTCGACCAAGTCTTCCGCATGTTGCGGCTCAAGACGGCCAGCTGCCGAAAAAAAGGCCAAGCGTGTCCCACGGCCACGTACTGATGAGGATGCACCGTCTCCACGACCAGCACTAGACACAGAGCCTGCTTACCCTCTCTTATTGGTTTGTGACTGTCTGCCTCTCCTTCTTGGCCTTCCAGACATACTAATGGCCTGTAGCTGCACTAAGCTGGGATATATATATATATATATATATATATATATATATATATATATATATATATATGTACTGATACTGCAGCTAGCAAAATCAACTGCCTGCCTGTAGTATGAGAACACCACCAACCTTCTACAGGTAGCTTTAGCTGAACACTGTGCAGAGCTCGCAAAAAAATAACTTGTAGGTTTAGCTGAACAATGTGAGGTGGACGCACCACACTAACTTGTAGTTTTAGCTGAACACTGTGAGCAGGAGGCACTGCACTAACTGTAAATAGTCTAGCTGCCTGACTGTGGTACTAATAGGATCAAAAGAACACCAGTAATTTTCTTCAGGTAGCTGTATATACTGTAACAAGACAAGCCTGCCTGTCAGTAGGACGATAACAGGAACGGATCTAGCTAAACTGAATACAGTGTATATATATATATATATATATATATATATATATATATATATATATATGCAACACCTAGGATGCATATATATACACTATACACTGTAAGTGCAGCTAACTGACTACTGTTCTGCCTAATCTATCTAACTCAAATCAAATGACACTGTCTCTCTGTCTATCTCTTTGAACGCCGGAACACACTACACAGGGCCGCCGTGCAGGCGGCCTTATATAGTGTGGGGCGTGTACTAAATCCCCTGAGCCATAATTGGCCAAAGCCTCCTTGGCTTTGGCCAATTACGGCTCTCTGTTCAGATGGCGCTGTGATTGGCCAAGCATGCGGGTCATAGTGCATGCTTGGCCAATCATCAGCCAGCAATGCACTGCGATGCCGCAGTGAATTATGGGCCGTGACGCGCCACACAAATTTGGCGCGAACGGCCCATATCGTTCACAATTCGGCGAACGGGTGAACAGACGATGTTCGAGTCGAACATGGGTTCGACTCGAACACGAAGCTCATACCTATTCAGGATAAAGGGGGCACATGCTTTTCCCCCCATCTTTCTCGGCCTTCCAGGCTGCATGCTCAGATAAGGCCTATACCAAAGAACAAAGAGAGAGTGCACCATCCCAGTATCCTTCGACGTTGCTTTAAAAAAAGGGGAAATAAGCGATTATACCAAAACTGCAAGCATACTTCTTGGGATGCTAAAACTGAGGGGGTCCGCTCTTCATCGGAGCTATTTTTTTTTAGCTCGAATGAAGAGGGTGTCCCCCTTGAAATGCATTTCAAGCCATTTATCAAATACAAATTTTCAGGAAAAAATACATTAAAATGAATTGTAGTGCACACAAATGTCTGTTGTGAAATGGAAACGGAAATTGCACGGGGAGGTCGGAGGGAAGCGGGTTGGCAAGAGGCAAATTACCAAATCAGCAGCTCCCAAGGGAGTAGTGCGCTACATGGAGGTCCCACCGAGATTTTGCCTTCACTACCACCCGTTAACCGTACCCCAGAGCAATCAACTACCGGATTTAATATAAAGAAAGTCCAGCATTCAGTGACTGTAACATGTGTTGTCATACGTGGCAATCACAGCGGCATCATGCCACTCAATTACAGGTGTCTGGCATGGGTACAACACTGACAACCACCCACTGTCTGCAAAACACAGTAAGAATGGGGATGGGGCTTGTGGATGTCACTGTTGCCCTTGGAAACATGGACACAGGGGGTGGCGTGGCCGGGGACTATGGAGAAGTTGGTTCCTTACAGTTGGGACATCACAAGAGGGACATTTTTACTGTGTGTGTTTGGTGACTGTTGCTAACTGGCCTGCAATTCCTTAGTGCCTGCTGCCAGGTGTCGCTGGGATGCACAGAGAAAATGTAGAGTTACAGTTCCTCGAACGCTGAACCAGCAAGAGGGGGTTGGAGTTACGCCCCAGAGGAGAATCTAAAACTTTCAGCGTGCAACGCCCAGACCACGATGCGGAGGAAGATGGCTGATCGTATTCAGAGTACATCAGCCATGCAGCAACCCACTGAATTGCAGGACCGGGTGTTGGTGGATACCGGCATCCAATTGGAGGTAACAGGAGGACTGGCGCTGGGAGTAATCGTGGGAGTGGAGAGATTATGTCTGCTGTGTTCGGAATGTCGCCGACCCACTGTTGGAGTTCGTGCCTGGGCCTGGTGCGGCCATTGCGGAAGTCCCCTGACCCGGCTGGGATCAGTACAGAGGAAGACGCAGTATTACAACATACAACCGGCTACCGGACTATGCACTCTACAGACGCAGGTGACCTGGAAGGAAGAGGATCGAGTGTCGCCCACCCCTGCAGTGAGAGGAATGTCTCCTGCATCGTCCATCTCAGAGCTCTCAGAGTCAACTACTCACGGTAATACTGGGGAAGCCTGTGGCTTGGCTGGGAAAATGGAGGGGGTCGCTGTGTGTGGGCAGGCCCTGGAAGATATCCCAGAAGAGCCGGCTAATGATAAGACCCAAGCTGTACTGGTTCAGAAGGAGCCAAAGTTAAAAGAGGGGGTTAGCAAGGGCCAGGCTGTGGACTGGGGATCACCGCAGGTGTTGGAGAAGTACAGTTCTATTGAGAATCTATTTGAGTGGTTGTCCCCTGAAGAGGCTGGCTCCAGTGACGAAGAGGAGTGGTACATGGAAAGATCTGCTTCGGCTGGAGTTTCCTCCGCAACATCGGAGAGGTCTTTTAAATTTCCACAACCCTCAGTATCCTCCAGTAGACTTTCTATCGCTTCTTCTATGGGAGCACCCAAATTCAACAAAGGAGTGACTAGGGCACCAGACTCTTGTGTTCTGCCTGGGCGGGGAAGGCCAAAAGAATTAACACGGCTCTCGAGGTTCCATCGTAACGTGCAGAGGAGAGTTGCTGAGGAGTGGGGACTGGACTATCCTTATATTCCTGAGAACGTCATGCAAGTGGTAGAGAATTCCCGGGGTCAGTGGGAAGATGAGTTAGTGTGGATCTACTTGCATGTCCCACGACCATTGTGGACACCTGAGAGTGACGTTTGGATGCGGTTCCATTAAAAAGGAATGGAAGCTTGGAAGACCAATACATAAGGACCGAGTTCTTGTTGTAAAAGAAGGATAACATACCCAGTTGTATTTCGTTTCTGTTAGAGGAGAAGGGGACAGTAGAAGGAGGTTTCCTGATCCAAGATATTATTTGTGACAAGAATGGGTTAGAGTGGGTTTTCCCCTTTTCTCTACTGTTTGAGCAGGATATGGCCACTCTGAGTGCCTGGTAAAAGACAATGCCATGGACACTAGGGTATGTCACTCCTGTCCAATCCCCTTTGCCACTTTGAAAAAAAAAAGAGGACTCCTGTTTAGGAGCCGAACAGAAAGTATGTCTGACTTAACGAGTATATATGTATTCATTACTGGCGTGTCTGTTCAGGCTGCGTTCTGCAGGAGTTTGGTAGACTCCTTTTGAGGGGATGACAGCTCTGACAGTGACTCACATGCCAAAATGTCATTGTTCATTTGAAATTCTGTCACCAGTGGGAGGATTCTAATCCCCTACTGCTGGTAAAGTGTAACTTAGGGGTAGTTAGATGGTTGTCTTATATTTTCTTTTAGGTAAGCAAGAAGATGTGACGGCTGTCCATTTACAGATGAAGGCCTGCAGCAAGCAGAGTGTTCCTCCTTAGGGAGTAGCACTTTGATTCTGCTTATATGCAATGTTAGTTGTAGGAACCTACAGCTAGGATTGTGTTAAATGTACAAAGAATATGTTTGTATTATATATATTTTTTTTACTGATGTTATCTTGCTACTTTTTATTTTACTTAGGAGAATATGAGATGCTCCTCTCTTTGTAAGAGGAGAGACCATTTTTTTCAAAGTTGCGGATTTTCTTTTTTTCCACAACTAAGGACATTTGCGATTTTTGGTGGGATGTTTGTAGCGCCCCTACCAAATTTGGTAGGTGCTTAGGGTGTTTTTGCTAGAGTAGACGGAGGTGTGACCACCTACACTTGGGCTCAGGGATACCTCCTCTGCTTGGGAGTGGACTCTCCTGGCAAGAGAGGATGGGCTGAGACCTGAGTGGCAGGAAACCCCATGTGAGAGAGGTGACCACTAGTTCATTTTTGTCATTTGGAAGGCAGTCTCTCACATAAAAGGGGGGGTCACATGGACCCGGGAGGAGGTTTTTGTGGAGAAAAGGGTCTCGAGGTCCAGAGGTTCGGGACCGGGGGCCCGGGGGTTCAGAGACCCCGGCACCTCCAGGAAGGTGGCTGGAAAGTCTAGGAGTTCAGAGATCCTGGAGCTGGATAGCCGAAGGTGATACTGGGGAGGCCAAGATCGGGTTCCCTGGAGCAGGAGTCATCATGTAACGCAGGTAGAAGTAGCAACTAAGCGTAAGAAGGATACTGGGAACAGCTTTCTGTGAGTACAGCATGGACTATTGTTGGGAGGGTGCAAAGGGAGTGCAAACCCAGTGGAGCTATTCAGGAAATTCCTTGCTGTGTATTCAAGGATCGCAGTAGGAAACACTTCTCGGGGTTAGTGATGGAGGATGGACACTGCAAGTAACGGAAATAGGTGGTGAGGCCTATGACTTTGAGTTTCAACCTTCAAGGAATTATTCAGAGTAATGCTTAGCTACCCATAGTGAGAGTGTACTTCAGAAATCAGAAAAGGATCTTTAACTGGGGAGTTTAATCCACAAGGTTATGGCTATCGATTAATATTCCACACGCATTAAGAATGGGATATGTCAAGGCAGCTCATATTCTCTATTGACATGTTCTATCATTCTGTCAATCCGGTTTCAAATAAAGCAACATAAAATTTAGCACCTTGTGTGTTGTGAAATGGAAATTGCACGGGGAGGTTGGAGGGAAGCTGTTTGGCAAAAGGCAAATGAACAAACCAGCAGCTCACAAGGGAGTAGTGCGCTACACTTAAAATTGTCCATAGGTGACTCTTAAAAAGCCTTTACAGGTTATCATTTAATAGTCATTCAAAAATGATGGCACTAGAATTATTGCTCTCACTCCGACGTTTGCAATGACACCTTGCTTGTGTTGTGCAATTACTGTTTACATATGTGTGCATTGCTTTCGTGTGCATGTGAGAGGGGGAATGAGGGTGTTTTTACTTTTGTTTTTTTTTTATTAATATTTATATATTTTTTTTACTTTTTTCATTCTCAGGCCCTCTTGTGATAGCTTTGGACAGGTGACAGGTTCTCTGTATGGACCATTAATGTTTCCCCTGCCCTCCAAAGCAACTAACCAAATACAGGCAGGAAATGACAGCTCTGAAACCATAAGTGACAAAATCCTCATCACTTCTAGGTTCATTCATCACAGAGGAGATGGGGAAACAGATTTTCCTCCATCTCCTCAGTGGAAAGTAGTCCCAACCATGGAGGAATGGGAGAGTCTGGGAACCACCGTTGGTGGTGGCGTGCGGGGGGGGGGGGGAGCGGCCGTTAAGACAGCTGTAAAACTGATCAGGCAGCTGTAAAGTCACTCAGATTACTTTTACAAAACAGCTAAACCCATGGTTGAAAAAAATTATACCAAGATCATGGCTACAGTGGCAGCCATGGTTTTGTAAAAAAACACTTGCCGACAGGACATTTTTAAATGTATGTCCATCAGCAAATGGTTAACTCTTTAGAATGGGGACCCAGACAATGAGAGTGTAGCGCCACAAGTAGTAAGGGATATTCCACCCTGCACAACCAGGCACACCGGTCTCTGGACAATTGTTTACAAACAAAACAAAGTAGCCGGGGAATGTTGCCAGCAATTTAAACAGCATTTTATTTGTAAGGCCCCTCCATTTTAATCAGCAGGCCATCTGTCCACTGATCTCCTGCTGATCTGAGCAGAGCGGGTGGATAACATGTCCGTGTCAGCTTAGTTCATGCAGAGTGGACACGGACAGAGCCTGCTCTTCTCTATGGGCAGCCGGATGCAAACCAGGGACGTGCGGTGAGGTGAGTGGCTGGTGAGGCATTGGCTAGTATCAGAGCCAGATACACACAGGTTACATACGATGTGATCGTTACAGTGAGAACAATAATTCTAGCACTAGACTGTAAAAAAATTTAAAGCATCGCCTATGGTCGCCTAAGTACTGAAGTTTGCCGCCATTCCACAAGTGTGCGCAATTTTAAAGCGTGACATGTTAGGTATCTATTTACTCAGTGTAACATCATCTTTCATAGTATACAAAAAAATCTGGCTAACTTTAGTGTTTTTTTTTTTGTTTTGTTTTTATTCTTGAAACAGTTTCTTTCCAAAAAAAAAAAAAAAAAAAAAGCGTTTCAAAAATTTCTGCGCAAATACTGTGTGACATAAAAAGTTGCAACGACTGCCATTTTATTCCCTAGGGTGACTTCTAATTAAATATATATAATGTTTGGGGATTCTGAGTAATTTTCTAAATGATGATTTTTACATGTAGGAGAGAAGTGTCAGAATTGGCCTGGGTGGTAAGGGGTTAATTAACATAAGTAAGTAATATACAAATAATTATTATATATTGTTTTTAAGTTAATTTACTATATTTTCAAAATCCGCACTCAAGCAGGTGGCTTAACGGACAAATTACTGAAGTTCGAAGTTATAACTTCCAACCAGTAATTTCACAGTAAATAGATAAATAATAAATTATTATGTTATATAGCATAATAATATATGATTTAGCTTGTACCTTTTCATCAGCAGCAGATTCTCATTCTCCCTCTTAACTATGTGAGAAAAACATGGGATTGTGGGTAAATCTTATACCCATAAACATGTTTTTTCCTTCTATTTAAGAGGGTTGGGCTGGACGGGATCATTTGTCTTTTAGACACGCCCCCTTCTATGACACTGCAGTGAGAGGTGTGCCTCCACTGCAGCATTTTTATTGGACAGCTTGGGCCAATGGTGCTTCTGACAAGAAGTGAGGAGAGGCACTGTGAGCTCATCCTCTCAGTCTGCTGTAAACAGAGTGTGTCAGCTTGTATTTAACTGGTCGCTCTGTATGTAGCTTCTGATAGGCTGTGCAAGGAGCCCCGTATCTCCGGAACCATAGATGATAGGAGCCCAAAATTGACAAGTGGTGGGGTAGGACTTAAGCTACCTACCCCCCAAATTTGGGGTCTCTGTGACCCCAGGTCACTGAGCTATGACCCTCGAAGCTCGATCTTTTCTTTTTTTTTGCAAGGTCTATAAAGACATGGATGAATGAGTTTGGGGTGGATGAACTTGACTGGCCTGCACAGAGTCCTGACCTCAACCCGATAGAACACCTTTGGGATGAATTAGAGTGGAGACTGCAAACCAGGCCTTCTCATCCAACATCAGTGCCTGACCTCACAAAAGCACTTCTGGAAGAATGGTCAAACATTCCTATAGACACACTCCTAAACCTTGTGGACGGCCTTCCCAGAAGAGTTGAAGCTGTTATAGCTGCAAAGTGTGGGCCAACTCAATATTGAACCCTACGGACTAAGACTGGAATGCCATTAAAGTTCATGTGTGTGCAAAGGCAGGCGTCCCAATACTTTTGCTAATATAGTGTATGTGTGGGTATCATCTACATTTATTTCACGTTTTTTTATTAGCTAGCTTACCAGTCTTGTAGCCTTTGGGGCTCTCTGAATGTTACTCACCCAGTTGGGCATACACTTCAGCTCTTTCAAAACCATTCATTTTGTTACAGCCTCTGTTGTCTACCATGGTAATCTGGTCGGTGAGTGGATAGGCATTTCTTATCAAGGTGCATGATTCTTTTTCTGCTTTTCGGGTCTCGGCATATTCTATGAAGTTCTCACCTTCTTCCAGGACGTACTTACAGGAGTTGATGAAGGAAGATTTTCCATGGCCCATGTAGCCAAAGAGTTGTAGTAGGACCCTTGTATAACCCTGACTGCCCAGATCTCCATCTTCCAGGTTGAAGTTCCTGATGTTCTCCTTCAGTTGTTTAATATCCATTGCTGATAGTTATTATTTTGTGCTAATTTTTTCTCTTTCTCCGTTTTTTCTATTCTCAGATGTTAGGACTTCAGTTGTAGAAAGGACTTGGCATTTGCTGCCTGTTTCATGTGGCAATGAAAGATAAGCAGAAAAGAGACACACAGCAAACAGATCAAAGAGTAAAGGTTATTAACCACTCGATGTCCTCTGAACCTGTAACAAGCTCATCATTTTACAGCCGACAATCGACTGTTCAGTTAGCTGGGCAGCTCTACAGCAACCGAATAACTTTTTATTGTAGTAAGAAGGGGTTTGCTAGTTTTTTGTGAGAGCAATAAAGTTAAATTAAATAACAACAAAAAAGTGTAAAAAATACTAAAAAATTAACAATATAAATTTTTTTTTTAAATTTCAAAGCACCCTTCCATAGGCCCTTTATGTATATGTACACAACAAAAGCACCACACATGTGAGGTATCATTGTGAACGTCAGAGCAATAATTCCAGGGCAATAATTCATGGTAAACTCTACACTTATTGTGAAGGAATGTGATGTAGATAATAATAATAATAATAATCTGAAAATGTCTATTTTCTTATGTGCATACATATTTTTCTCCTTACTCATTATATAAGTATACAGGTTTGCTCTGTTCCTATATTTTCTCAAAATGGCGGGTACCCCCTGCATCCCACACATCAGAAGAACGCGGAACTGAAGATAAAACCAAGGACAGCCAAACCTCGTTATGAAGATTCTCCATCTTCTTTTCTATCTTAACCAATGAGATGTACCTATTATGCCGCGTACACACAGTCGGACTTTCCGGCATACTTGGTCCGGCGGACCAGAGTGTGCCGGACAATCCGCCCGTGTGTAGGCTCCGGCGGACTTTTCCGGCGGACTTCTTCCCAAAAGCCCGCCGGACCAAGATTTGAAACAAGTTTTAAATCTTTCCGTCGGACTCAGTTTCGGGCGGAAAGTCCGCTCGTGTGTGTGCTGGTCCGACGGAAAGCCCGCTCGTGTGTATGCTGGTCCAACGGCCCATAATTCACTGCGGCATCGCAGTGCATTGCTTGCTGATGATTGGCCAAGCATGCACTATGACCCGCATGCTTGGCCAATCACAGCGCCGCCTGAACAGAGAGCCGTAATTGGCCAAAGCCAAGGAGGCTTTGGCCAATTATGGCTCAGGGGATTTAGTACACGCCCCACACTATATAAGGCCGCCTGCACGGCGGCCCTGTGCAGTGTGTTCCGGTGTGCTGAGAAATAGAGAGAGAGAGAGACAGTGTCATTTCATTTGAGTTAGCTAGATTAGGCAGGACAGTCAGTCAGTTAGCTGCACTTAAATTGTATTGTGTATATATATGCATCCCAGGTGTTGCATATATATATACACTGTATTCAGTTTAGCTAGATCCGTTCCTGCTATCTTCTAGACTATTTACATTTAGTGCAGTGCGTCCTGCTCACAGTGTTCAGCTAGATCCGTTCCTGTTATCTTCCTACTGACAGGCAGGCTTGTCTTGTTACAGTAAATACAGCTACCTGAAGAAAATTGCTGGTGTTCTTTTGATCCTATTAGTACCACAGTCAGGCAGCTAGACTATTTACAGTTAGTGCAGTGCGTCCTGCTCACAGTGTTCAGCTAGCTGCAGTATCAGTACATATATATATATATATATCCCAGCTTAGTGCAGCTACAGGCCATTAGTATGTCTGGAAGGCCAAGAAGGAGAGGCAGACAGTCACAAGCCAATAAGAGAGGGCAAGCAGGCTCTGTGTCTAGTGCTGGTCATGGAGACGGTGCATCCTCATCAGCACGTGGCCATGGGACACGCTTGGCCTTTTTTTCGGCAGCTGGCCGTGTTGAGCCGCAACATGCGGAAGACTTGGTCGAGTGGATGACCAAGCCGTCCTCATCCTCCTCATCCTCTCTCACCCATGCCCAGGGTGCTTTGTCTGGCAAAGCAGCGGCCTCTTCCCTCGGCTCAATGTCATCAGTGACTCCTTCCCTAGCCCCACCATGTCCTCCTGAGGAGTCCCTCGAACTGTTTGACCACAGTGTTGGGTACATGCTCCAGGAGGATGCCCAGCGTTTGGAAGGCTCTGATGATGATACTGAGCTTGATTAAGGCAGTAACATGAGCACGGACAGAGGGGGTGCCCAAGAAGGACAGCAATCTGGCAGTCATGCTCCCCCTGCTGCAGCATACTGCCAGGTTTGCTCCAGTGATGAGGAGGGAGGGGATGATGAGGTCACTGACTCAACGTGGGTGCCTGATAGGAGAGAGGAGGAGGAGGAGGCGGCACATCACCAACGAGGCAGGATGCCCTCCAGGGGCCAGCCTAAGGGCAGCACATTGACTGCATCACACCCCAAAGCTCCACATGTGCAGGGCGCTGCAGTCTCTGCGCGTTATTCAAAAAGTTCTTTGGTGTGGGCCTTTTTTGAGACAAGTGCATCAGATCGCACCGCTGCTATTTGCAACATATGTCTCAAGCGTATCTCACGTGGCCAAAACATCTCCCGCTTGGGTACCACATGCTTGACCAGACATATGTTGACCTGCCATGCAGTTCGTTGGCAAGCGTATCTAA
Organism: Aquarana catesbeiana; assembly: GCA_037953035.1. Classification (NCBI taxonomy): domain Eukaryota; kingdom Metazoa; phylum Chordata; class Amphibia; order Anura; family Ranidae; genus Aquarana; species Aquarana catesbeiana. The sequence goes on from JBBHAA010001632.1 coordinate 121,138, forward strand.
AAGACCCACACCAAAGAACAAAGAGGACCTCTCCTTGCTCCTCATCAGCTGAGATTTCCAACCCCACTAGACCTTCAGTCCTCTCTGAGACCTGCACTGAGAGGAATGAAGGTGTAGAATTAGGTGTGTCACAGCCAAGTACTTGTGGGCAATCTGCTTTTGGTACACCGACGTCAGATTGTACCAGGCAAATTTCCCTGCCCCAGCTGCTGCACCGCCGAAAGAAGTTTGCTCCCAGCCATCCACATGCCCAGCGGTTGAATGCTAGCTTGGCAAAATTGCTAGCACTTCAACTGCTACCTTTTCAGTTGGTAGACTCTGCCCCCTTCCGTGAGTTTGTGGAATGTGCAGTTCCTCAGTGGCAGGTACCCAAACACCACTTTTTCTCACAGAAGGCGATTCTGGCTCTCTACCGGCATGTGGAAGGCAATGTCCATGCCTCGCTGGACAGGGCGGTCAGCGGTAAGGTGCATATTACCGCTGACTCATGGTCCAGCAGGCATGGACAGGGACGTTACCTAAGTTTCACGGCGCATTGGGTGACTCTGCTGGCAGCTGGGAAGGATGCAGGACAAGGTGCAGTAGTGTTGGAGGTTGTTCCGCCACCACGCCTCCAAAATGCTAATGATTGTGACACACCTCTCTCCTCCACCCCTCCTCCTCTTCTTCCTCCATGGCCTCTTCCTCGGAACCAGCGGTGCTCCGTAGTTGTTCCCGAGGCTACGCAAGTACGCAGGCCAAAAGATGCCATGTGGTGCTTGAGCTGGTGTGCTTGGGGGACAGGAGCCACACTGGGGCAGAGGTTCTGTCAGCTCTGCAGGGGCAGGTTCAGAGGTGGTTGACGCCACGCCAACTTAAGGCAGGAATGATGGTTTGCGACAATGGCACCAACCTCCTCTCTGCCCTCTGACAGGGACAAATGACCCATGTGCCCTGTTGGCTCACGTCCTTAACTTGGTGGTGCAGCGGTTCTTGGGCAGGTACCCGGGCTTACAGGATGTCCTGAGGCAGGCCAGGAAAGTCTGTGTGCATTTCCGTCGGTCATATAATGCCAGTGCTCGGCTGACGGACCTCCAAAAGGAGTTTAACCTGCCCAAGAACCGCCTAATCTGTGACATGCCCACCAGGTGGAACTCAACGTTGGCCATGCTGCAGCGGCTGCACACGCAGCAGAGGGCCATCAATGAGTACCTGTGCGACTATGGCACCAGGACAGGGTCAGGGGAGCTTGTTTTTTTTTCCCCACGCCAGTGGGCCATGATCAGGGATGCATGCACTGTCCTGTCACCATTTGAGGAGGCCACGAGGATGGTGAGCAGTGACAGTGCATGCATCAGTGACACTGTCCCCCTTGTCCACCTGTTGGAGCACACGCTGCGTGGAATAATGGACAGGGCACTTGAGGCAGAACAGAGGCAGGAAGAGGAGGACTTCCTTAGCTCTCAAGGCCCCCTTTATCCAGACAGTGTTCCTGCGTGCCCGCCGATCACACAGGAAGAGGACGAGGAGGAGGAGGAGGAGGAAGATTGTGTCAGTATGGAGGTGGAGCCTGGCACTCAGCATCAGCAGCAGTCTTTAAGGGATCAGTCCCAAGAAACACATAGACTTGTACGTGGCTGGGAGGAGGTGGCTGCGGACCATGTCATCCTTAGTGACCCAGAGGACTCCGGACCGAATGCCTCAGCAAACCTACGCTGCATGGCCTCCCTGATCCTGCAAAGCCTGCGTAAGGATCCTCGTATTCGTGGTATCAAGGAGAAGGACCAATACTGGCTGGCAACCCTCCTTGATCCACGTTACAAGGGTAAGGTTGTGGACCTTATCTTGCCATTGCAGAGGGAGCAGAGGATGAAACATCTTCGGGAGGCCTTGCAGAAAGGTCTGTGCAATGCGTTCCCAGAGACTGGGAGGTTACAAACTCCTGTTTCTGGACAACGTGTTGCTGAGGCTTCGGTCAGTCAAAGAAGGAGCGGTGGAGAAGGTGGCCGTCTGACCGTTGCGTTCAGACAATTTTTTGGTCCGCAGCCCCAAGGTATGATCGGTTCCAGCAACCATCGCCAGCGTCTGTTTTACATGGTGCAGGAATACCTAGGGGCAAGATCAGACTTGGACACCTTTCCCACCGAAAATCCTCTGGGTTACTGGGTCTTGAGGATGGATCACTGGCCAGAGCTTGCACAATATGCAATTGAGCTACTGGCCTGTCCTGCATCCAGCGTTCTTTCGGAACGCACATTCAGTGCTGCTGGAGGCGTGGTAACCGAGCACAGGGTGCATCTGTCCACCGACTCGGTCGATCGACTGACCTTCATAAAAATGAATCAGTCTTGGATCACCACCAGCTACCAAGCACCTGATGCTGATGTAACCGAATAATTTTTTTTGAAATCTCAGATCCCTTCAAAGACTGCCTATGCTGATGCTGAGTGACTATCCCTGAGTAATTATCCTCTTCCTCCTCAATCATCACGCTGATAGCTTGTAAGAACATTTTTGGTTCTGGGCGCCACCACCAGTGCCTAAGGCACAATTTTTCAGCCCCTGTTTAACAGGGGCGTGTAATTACAATTCTTGATCTAATATTTCACAGCAGGGCCCTGTGAGGGCTTACAGTGTTGTGGCCACAGCAACACCTAAGGCCCAAATTTCTGCTGAGTATATAGGGCAGGCCCCTACTTTCAAACAACTAACTTACAAACGACTCCTACTTGCAAACGGAAGGAGACAACAGGAAGTGAGATGAAATCTACCCCTAGGAAGGGAAATTCTCTCCTGTAAGAGTTAATATGGGAAAAACATTTCTCCTTTCCACTGATGCTTTCCAATCCTTGTTCCACAAAAAAACCCAAATTTTCAAAAAACATTTTTCATTGGGACAAAAAGTGAGGTGAAATCTTCTGAAGAGGAGGAAAGACAGCAAAACAAATGTCACAGGGGTGATAACCCTTCCCTATGTTTTCCAAAAAGCTTAAAAAAGATTTTTTGGCTGGAGCTAAACATGTTAAAAATGTACCCATTCAAAATTACAAAGAGATTCTACTTAACAACAAACCTACAGTCCCTGTCTTGTTTGCACCGCCTGTATACTGCTGTTCAGAGTATATAGGGCCTGGTGGCCCCACACCTTTCCTTATTTTAATTTGGGTGCGGGGTTCCCCTTAATATCCATACAAGACCCAAAGGGCCTGGTAATGGACTGGGGGGTACCCATGCCGTTTGTCTCACTGATTTTCATCCATATTGCCATGACCTGACATGACATTAAACCCGCAAGCAGTTTTAAATGAGATTTTTTCCTTTAAAAATGACATTTGGTGCAGGGACTGTTCTAAACACGGGAAACACGCGTCACTTTACAGGCATACTATAGACACCCCCCAGGTACGATATTTAAAGGAATATTTCACTTTTTTTTTTTTTTTTACTTTAAGCATCATTAAAATCACTGCTCCCGAAAAAACGGCCGTTTTTAAAAGTTTTTTTTTTTATTGATACATGTCCCCTGGGGTAGGACCCGGGTCCCCAAAGCCTTTTTAGGACAATACCATGCAAATTAGCCTTTAAAATGAGCACTTTTGATTTTGAACTTTCGAGTCCCATAGACGTCAATGGGGTTCTAACGTTCGTGCGAACTTTCGGTCCATTCGCAGGTTCTGGTGCGAACTGAACCGGGGGGTGTTCGGCTCATCCCTACCCCTGACGTGTTTGTTCTTGTTATGAGATTAACCATACATTACGGGGTTATAGCAGACAGTAGCAGCTAGGAGCGCAGCCTTATGTACCCCCACCCAAGGAATTTGTTGATAAGGAGCAGTGAGAAAGAATATTAACCCCTTGGTTGTACGTATTCTCCTCTCAAGCCGTTAGCCGAGAAACAGAGAGAGAAAAGAATGTGATATTGTGAAGAGGAGAAAAGATGTTGAAATAGTTGACAAAGTTGAAAGAAGTGGCGAAAGTTATGTTGCTAAAGAAACAGGGAGAAAAATCCTGTGTGATAAAGAAAATTGGATAAAGGAAGTTAAGAAAGATGGCGATTGTATTATGTTTGTGTATCACAGAGTTGATGATACAGTATGTGAAATTACCACGCTATGTTGGAACTTGAAACAAAAGAAGGGGAGGGGACAGCACTGCCCTCCGTCTAACAACCACTCCTTTCTCACCACCCAAGCACAACCCACTGTGACAACTCAGCCTGGCGGCCATCTTCGTGCACCCATGCCTTCACTTTCTACCCAGCCCAGTGCACTTCCTGCCGGTGGCCATCTTGGTACACCCAGTAAGCTTAAACAGCCTGTACCCAGCCCTCCCTGTTTTAAACCAGGATGGTTCGTACCACACATCTGTCTTCCCCAATACGGAAGCATCACATTCCAGGCCGGATATGTTAATGATGAAGAAGCATCTGAGTGGGAAGCCCAACAGCAGGCAGCAAGGCCACCCACTGATTTAACCCCCAATCCGGCTCCAGACTCTCAGTTCCGAGAGGATCTCAAACACATGCTGGCAACCTTAAGGAACAGTGCACCTTGCCAGCCCCCGCCCCAACAACAGTCTCGGTTACCAGAAGGGGCACCAGTGATGTATGTCGCTTTTACTTCATCACAAGCAGAGGCCTTAGTGACAAGTCTGCCTGACCCAGAGAAGCAGCCAATTCCCTTCTACCACAGGATAGTGCAGATACAAGAAACTTACTCAGCTGCCTGGAGAGACTTGATCAGCCTATGCCAAATCAAAGCAGGACATGTCTTTTGGCCAGTCATACAGACAGCCTTCAATGATGCCAGCCTGACAAGTGCCACTTCCTACATCTCAGGCGTGGAGTTCTGTGCACAACTCCACGAATGGACAAAGGAGAAGTTGACGGATCAGACCACCACAATCCAAGATATTACCCAAGATAAAGGGGAGTCTGTGAAGAAGTATCATGCTAGACTCATAAAGGCATACACACACATGTTATCAACTGCTTTTGTTTCAGGGCTCAGAGAGGATATTAGAAAAGGCCTGATGGTGGCCCGCCCTGAATACCATTCAATGAAAATGTCTGATTTATTGTTGGTGACTAGAGGTATAGAAAATCAAAAAGGTAAAAAAACAACGCCCCTCATGGTAACCCATGACGAAGATCCCGCCTACACTAGTCCACCACCACTGCCCAATACCAGGGAAAGGATAACCTGTTACAACTGTGGGAAACGGGGTCACATTAGGAAAGAATGCAGAGCCCCAAGATGTCCCAGACGAAAAACCTACCACTTTCCTCATTGACAGGGGTGCAGCCAAAAGTGTGTTGAGGGCGGTGAACCTGCCTGATAATTCTTTCCTTTCCACTATTGATGTTTCCTGCGTGGGAATGGATGGGGTGCCCTGCTCCAGTCCACTTCCTGATTTGCTTGCCAGATTTGTGGTGTCCTCTACATGTCCCTTGAATATACTAGGAGCTGATGTGTTGTCCGGACTACAGGCCTCAATCAGGACACGCCCGAAGGGGGGATGAAGTTACATACTCCCCTATGTTTAGAAGACTCATCTGCTTTGTGTTTTTTTGCCTCTCCTGATGACACTTAATGAAGCAAAAACTTCAAGCTCAATACTGCAGGAAGTACTTGACAGAATCCCTGCGTGCCTATGGTCCACAGGACCAGAAGACAACGGTCACTTAAAGGTGCCACCAGTTTCAGTCAAGCTAAAAGAGGGCGCATCATTGCCCCGGAAACCACAATAACCCCAAGAAGAGAACCCCTAAAGGAGAACCAGGTACCAGCTCTGGATGCCTTTGACTGCAAAATACCTCACAGAGGTGGACCTTACAAACGTTTTCTTCAGTGTCCACCCTCACCCCTCCTGCTGGTACCTTTTTGCATTCATCCACGGAAAGAAACGGCAACATACCTAAACAGTTGTGCCACAAGGGGCACAGAACTTTCCAAGCCAGTTTGCAAAAGCTATGGCTATCATCCTTGACACATGACAAGAGGAACACCCGGAAGTGATTCTCTTCCAACATGTTGATGACCTTCTCCTTTGTGCAGCTGACTTACCCCCTGTTGAAGTCACCTCAGAAAGCCTGTTGTGCTATCTTGCCAACCAGGGCTGCAGAGCCTCAAAGCCCAAATTGCAGTGGTGCTCAACACCTGTCATTTTCCTTGGACTAATTTCCTAGTGCAGAGCATGGATTCCAGAAGCCTTCCTACTGATGCTCTGCAATCAGACCCTTCCAGATGTCTCCTGAAGAAATATCTAAGTTTGAGGCCCTCAAGTGTGCCATTTCAGGCGCTAGGGCTCCCAGACTACGACAAAACACTCAAGCTCTTTGTATCCGAACGTCTGGGACATGCTGCAGGTGTACTCACCCAATCACACGGCATCAGCCTACGCCCCGTAGGATATTATTCCTGTCGGCTGGATGCGGTAGCAAGAGGAGGCCTATTGTGTCTGTGAGCTGGCTTTGCTACACAAGCCTTGCTTGCCAAAACTTTGAACTTGGTCCTCGGACACTGCCTCATTCTGCTTACTCCACATGACGTTGTTGCCATATTCAACCAAGATCCAGCCGAAACACTTGTCCACTACCAGACACTTGAGACTCCTGTGTTCCCTCCTACTGGACAGCATTACTCTATTAAGTTGTCAAACACTGAACCCTACCACCCTTCTTCCACTTCTCGAGGGGGGAAAGGAGGAGGAGGAGTAGAGTCTTGACTTGTCACCCCATGACCACACAGGACACGTGGTCACCACTGAAAACACTGTTCTACAAGCTGAAGCCTTACCACCGGTGATGTCTGCACAGGAGGCAGAGCTGTGAGCACTTAATACAGCATGTAAATGGGCAGAGGGAAAAAGAGCCAACATTCATATGAACTCAAGATATGCTTTCAGCATTGCCCATCATTATGGTGTTATCTAGGACAGAGGATTCCTGACGCTGCAGGAACACCTGTGAAAACTTGATTGATGCCTTGCTTCTCCCAACCCAAGTACTATTCTGAGTAAAAGCACACGACAAAATGAACTCAAAAGGAAGCTCGAGGCAATCATCTAGCCAATTCAGCTGCCAAACAGACAGCTGGTGGTCCACGGGAAGTGGACAGCAGGGTGGTAGAAGAAGACCACCCCGTGCTTACCTTACAGACTTTCCCAGTGGACAGAGTTTATCTAAAAGAACTACAGGAAACAACAAGTCCAGATAAGAAGGAAAGCTGGAAAGGGAGAGGAGCAACTCTCAGAAATGGACTATTCGAATGCAACAAGAAGCCTTGTCTAACTAGCCGTGGTGCAATGGGCACATGGAGCTGCCCACTTGACAAAGACTTTTATGAACTCTCTTATCAACAAGTGTTGCACCAAGAGTTACTCCACTGACCGACAACTTCTGCAGATAATGCATTATCTGCACCAAATGTAACCCAGGACGCACAGAAAAAAAAAAACACAGAAGAAGCACCTGGCAAAAGCCCTATACCCCATTCCAGAGGATGCAAATTGATCATTCTCAAGTGCCAAGAAGTGGCAGATTGGAATACGCCCTAGTGGAAGTGGTCATGACTGTCAGCACCACAGCTAAGAAACTACTGAGTGAGATAGTATGTAGATTTGGGGTCCCAGAGGTGATATTGAGAGATCAGGGACCAGCCTTAACAGCAACCCTTACAAAAGAGATTTGGGCAGTACTGGGGGTTCAGTTGGCACTACACATCCCATACCACCCTCAAAGTAGCGGGAAGGTAGAAAGGATGAATGGGACACTAAAAACAGGATGTTAAAGATGGCCCAAGAGACTAACATGAGTTGGCCAGACAGTTAGCCCATTGCCCTGTTCAGTGTCAGACACACCCCCGGGGGAAACATGCCCTATCCCCTTATGAAATTTTGTTTGGTTCAGCTCCCAGACTTGGTTGTTACTTTCCACAACAGTTACAGTTGCAGTCTGATGTGTTGACTAATTATGTAACCACTTTATCACGAGAATTAACCTGAATGCATGTCCAGATGTTTTCTTCCATTCCAGATCCTGAATTAGATACAGGAACACACCAACTACTGTCTGGAGATCCTTGAGCCAAGTTATGATGGTCCATTCCAAGTTTTGCTGACCACAGCCACCTCTGTCAAGTTGGCCAGGAAGAACACCTGAATTATTATTATTATTATACGAGATTTATATAGCGCCAACAGTTTACTCAGCGCTTTACAATGTATAAGGGGGACAACACAATTACAGTACAGTTCAATACAAAAGGTACAGGAGGGCCCTGCTCGTAGAGCTTACATTCTAAAGGGAGGGGGTGGTGGTACAAAAGGTAATAGCTGCAAAGAATGATTTGATGGGGGTGGCTCAGGGACAGTTATGTGGGTGTGGGATAGGCTTCCCTGAATAAATGAGTTTTCAAGGATCTCCTAAAGGTGGACAGGGTAGGGGCTGATCGGACATACTGGGGCAGGGAATTCCAGAGGATGGGAGAGGCTCTGGAGAAGTCCTGGAGGCGAGCATGGGAGGAGGTAACAAGGGAGCTAGAGAGCAGGAGGTCCTGGGAGGAGCGGAGGGGGCGATTTGGGCGATATCTGCAGATGAGGTTGGTGATGTAGATGGGGGCGATGTTGTGAATGGCCTTGTATGTTATGGTTAGCATTTTGAATTTTACACGGTGGGGTAGGGGAAGCCAGTGAAGGGATTGGCAGAGAGGAGCAGCAGTCACGGATCGATTAGTGAGGTGTATTAGTCTAGCAGCAGCATTCATAATAGACTGAAGGGGGGATAGCCTGCTTAAGGGTAGGCCATTAAGCAGAGAGTTGCAATAGTCGAGGCGGGAAATAATCAAGGAGTGAATAAGTTGTTTTGTAGTGTCGTTAGTCAGGAAGGGTCGAATTTTGTAGAGGTTAAGGCGGCAGGATTTAGCCAGTGATTGGATATGGGGGCTGAAGGAGAGGTCAGAGTCAAGGATTACATCCAGGACTCTGGCATGTGTGGAGGGACCAATGGTTGTGTTGTTGATATTAATGGTGAAGTCACAGGAGGGGGACCGTGAAGGAGGAAATATAACAAGCTCAGTTTTAGAAAGATTAAGTTTGATTAAGTGGTGTGACATCCATACCGATATGTCATTCAGCAAGTTTGAGATCCGTGAGGAGATAGTGGGGGTGAGTTGGGGAGTGGAGAGATAGATCTGTGTGTCATCGGCATAGAGATGGTATTGGAAGCCATGGGAGGTGATCAACTGGCCCAGGGAAGAGGTATAGAGTGAGAAAAGGAGAGGCCCAAGGACAGAGCCTTGGGGTACCCCAACAGAAAGAGGAAGGGGAGCGGAGGAGATGGAGTTGTAAGTGACGCTGGAAGTGCGCTGAGATAGGTAGGAGGAGAACCAGGATAATGCAGAATCACGGAGGCCAAGGGAGTGTAATTTGCTGAGGAGCAGCAGGTGGTCAACTGTGTCAAAGGCAGCAGAGAGGTCTAAAAGTATGAGTATGGAGTAGTGGCCATTGGTTTTGGCAGTTATTAGGTCATTGGTGATTTTTAGTAGGGCAGTTTCAGTCGAATGTTGTAGGCGGAAGCCAGACTGTAGGGGGTCGAGAAGGTTGTTGTCCGTGAGGTAGCGACTCATTTGGTCATGAACAAGGCGTTCGATGAGCTTGGAGGCAAACGGGAGAAGGGAGATAGGTCTTAAGTTATTCAAACAGGTGGGGTCTAGTGAGGGTTTTTTGAGTATGGGGGTAACCAGTGCATGTTTGAGCGGGGAAGGAAAGGTGCCGGAGGTGCCGAATGCCGAAAGGTGCCGAATGCACGCTTATCACTGCAGGAGAGCGTGTTTTCGGGTGCTGCATATCCTTTTTCTGTTTGATCTAGGGGGGAGGGGCCCAGGAGGTGGCCATCACAAAAATGATAACATAATTACGTTTTGGTGTAACTCTTCAGGTACACATGTGACCACCTTTACCTTAGATTACTGTGACATAGTACCTTGTCCGTTTGACCCTTCATGGTGATGCCATTGGTACAGTGATATCCCTGACGGTAAGGACATATATGTATGCCACACAGACAGTTACTGGGGACAGAGTTGTGGTTTCTGTGGGGGCCAGTGGGTTGGAACACAGGGCCAGACTGGGCGATCACAGAGTGTATTAGACAAAAAAGATGAAAATAGAAAGCCCCATATCCTAACCGAAGATACCCCTGATACATACACTGACCCAGCACACAGTCAGAGGAGGAAGCGAGTAGCTCTCTCTGGAAGCTTTGACCCTCATGTGTACATAGTTGCCATAGGGGTTGCAAGGGGGGTCCCTGATGAATTTAAAGCCAGGGACCAGGTAAAAGCTGGTTCGAGTCTTTGATCCCCATAACAACTGTCAACAAGAATGTAGATTGGATTAACTACATGTCATGGTTATGCAATAGAGTTTGTCGATCAACATACCTGTCTCCATGTGTTCATCTCTAGAGACCAGCTGACCCTCACCTGACTGCTTTTGTAACCTCTCCTCTAAGCATGGCTCCACCCCAGGCCCTATCAGGGAACCCTATATTAACCTGTGCACTGCAATCCAGCAGTGCTGATCAACCATTGTGTGTTAGCCTCTATATGTACTTGCTGTGTTTCCTACATCTGATTCCTGTTACTGACCTTGGCTTGTCCCTTACTTTCCTTGTTGTTCCAGCCTGATGCCTCCTTCCTCTTCTCCTGTAGTCTACCGTGAGCGTGAGCTGTGAGACCCTGGGGGCCGCGACCTGGAGCCAGACTGCAGCGCAGTCCATCCTTACCATTAAAGGCTCTGGTGAACACCTGCTGGCTCTTAGACTCCGCGCCCTGGGGAATCTATGCTCTAGCTCCCAGTGGGATCTGTGTCAGTGATCCAGTAGACCTGCTTCCTGAACCTCCCAGGGTTTAAGCCGCAGCAGTCAGCCGTAGAGTCCACTACCTTGCGGTGCACTCCTGATCCCAACGGTGTGCATCTGTCACCCAGCCTCTAGGTGACCTGACACTACACATATTATAACCAACAGAGATTTGTAAATTACACTAAAGATGCCCTCCAGGGAATTGCTGACCAGTTTTCCCCCACTTCCTACATGACATTCCAGGACCGGATGGCCTTAGACATGGTGCTAGCTGGGAAAGGAGGTGTTTTGTAAAATCATGGGAAAAAACGGGAACCTGTTGTACATACATTCCTGATAATACTGGCCCAAATGGTAAGGTTACTTTAGCTATAAAGAAATTAGAAGATCTGTCATTGGAGTTGAAGAAGAACTCAGGTATCACAGACCCATGGGATCAATACTTTAGCTGGATGAGTGGGTGGCAGAAGGTGCTCGTCCAGATACGGGTAAGGGTATTAATAATCCTGGTTCTTTTAGCCCTGATTGTATGCTGTATTCTACCTTTTATAAAAAAGTTAATGAGCAAGGCTGTAGACAATAGCACACCTACATTTCTCCACCAAGAAGAAGAGGACCTCCTTATGATGGAAGATGACAAACCCTTCACTCCTCTACAGTCACTCCCTGTCCATAACCTCACAATCCTATAGGGTTTTAGGGATAGATAGCGCCTGACTGCACCTCTCCAGCTGTATCGAGGAGGGAAGTGAACAGTTGCTGCCCAATTCTATATACAGCCTAAAGAGTTGCTCAGGAGAAGGGCCAGGCCAAAGTAGGACCTTTAGTATTAGGGACAGAAAAGAGAAAATAGTCATTTTAGGGGGGATTGTGAAGGAATGTGATGTAGATAATAATAATAATAATCTGAAAATGTCTATTTTCTTATGTGCATACATATTTTTCTCCTTACTCATTATATAAGTATACAGGTTTGCTCTGTTCCTATATTTTCTCAAAATGGCGGGTACCCCCTACATCCCACACATCAGAAGAAAGCGGAACTGAAGATAAAACCAAGGACAGCCAAACCTCGTTATGAAGATTCTCCATCTTCTTTTCTATCTTAACCAATGAGATGTACCTATTAGACTAACATAGCAATGACGTATTTTTGTGTATAAAACATTAGCACCGCCTTGAATAAATTAGAAGTGTAAAAAGTAACGATGCTGAGCGTGTCTCAGAGTGTTTACTTTTATATGCATGCATAGCCACACTTTCCAATTAGAGACAGCAGCAGATAACCTTGGGCTCGATTGGAGCTCTTAATCATTTCCATAACATTTTGACCTGAAAAGCAGGGGTCCCCAACCCCCGGGCTGCGGACCGGTGGCCGTCAGAGGCCTGTTGTTGACCGGGCCGCACAGCAGGAGATGAGCTATCGCAGATCGCGTTTGCCGATCACCTCCTGCTGTGTGTCCATGCCCGCGTGTACTGTCCCGCTTCCTCCACCCGCTGATGTCACCCTATCAGCAGGGCAGAGGTGGGAGGAGCTCTTTATTCTGAACTGCAGCTCCTCCCTCCCCCTGCCCTGCTGATAGGATGACACCTTTGGGCGGGCTGGTGGGCGGCAGAGCTGGGAGAGGACTGTTAACAGCCTCTGCCCTGAAGGTAGGAGTCCTGAGCAGGGGAGGCAGATATTAATGTTAGAGATGAAAGGAGGGGAGGGGGCAGACTGCAGAGGCACTGTAATGTAAAGGGGGGGTTTGATACTAAGGGGGCATTGTAATATAAAGTGGGGGCTGTGATATAAAGGGGTCACTGTGATATAACGGGGACTGCACTGTCAAGGGGGCACTGTAATTTAAATGGGGGCTGTGATGTAAAGGGGGCATTGTAATGTAAAAGGGGGCTGTGATGTAAAGGGGGCACTGTAATATAACGGGGACTGCACTGTCAAGGGGGCACATTAATTTAAAGGGGGATGTAATATAAAGGGGGCTCTGATGTAAAGGGGGCATTGTAATATAAAGGGGGGCTGTGATGTAAGGGAGCTAATGTAATATAAAGGGGACTACACTGTAAAGGGGTACTGTTACAGTGTTCCTTTACAGTGCAGTCCCCTTTAAATCACAGTGCCCCTTTACATTACAGTGCCCCCTTTACATCACAGCCCCCCTTTAATTTACACTACCCCCTTTACAATACACTTTATATGACAGTGCCCCCTTTACATTACAGTACCCCTTTATAGTGCAGTCTTTATTATATCACAGTGCCCCCTATACATCACAGAGCAGTTCCCATTACATTAATATAAAGGGGACTGCACTATAAAGGGGCACTGTAATGTAAAAACGGGGCTATGATGTGCAGGGCAACTGAGGACACTGTGGGACTGCTTTAAAGGGGAAAGTGTAATGTAAAGGGGGACTGTGGACACTGCTATAAAGGGGGGACTGTACTGTAAAGGGGGGGGGCTGTGGACACTGATATAAAGGGGGGACTGTGCTGTAAAGGGGGGGAGCTGTGGTGTGAAGGGGGCTGTGGACAGACTTAATATCCCAACCCCCGACTAGTCCACCACAACCACCATTCTCCCCCAGCACAGCGCCCCTCCCCTGGTCCCTTGGAAAATTGGCTGCCATGAAACTGGTCCCTGGTGCAAAAATGGGTCGGGGACCGCTGCTTTAAAGGCTTTTAAAGTGTCACATAAGAATAATTGAATATATTTGAGATATCGTCGCCATTTCACGGGCATGCACAATTTTCTTTGCATGTTTGGTATCTCTTTGCTCTACACAACTGTGTCTTTTATATTTTACCAAAAAATATGGATTTGATATTGTGTTGACCAATTTACGTTCAACCTGCACTTTAAATAAGTCCCTGAGTCTTTATGTGTTGTGGACGTGTGTGTTGATGTGTAATTGTTAATGGCGATTACCATCTCCGCTCCCATGAGCCTATATTTTTATCTCAATTTCCTGGTAATCTTCTTCGGTTTTGAAAGTGAGGACAATGAGGGGAACGATACCTGAAGAAGAGGAATGTGGTAAGGCTATCTCAAAGTTTGTAGGAATTCTCGGTAGCAAAATTAATATTTTCAATTGGCCATAGCAGGCCTTTGCCTAGGTGTAGCTGTGTGTTAGATATCCTCAAGTCCTTCCCTGTGTTCATTCTTATTGTCAAATCATATTTAGTAAAAATTTGCTTCAGCTCCTTCACTGATCAACACAAGGGGAGGGAAGGTGCACATAGATCTCACATCCTCTCTCTGGATCTCAATTTCTCTTGATGGATCTCAATTTCTCTTGATGGATCTCAATTCCTCTCTATGAATCTCACTTCCTCTCTACAGATCTTGTGTTTTCTCTCTATAAGTCTCATTCCCTCTCTATGGATATCACATTTTCTCTATGGATCTCACATCCTCTCTATGGATCTCGCTGCCTCTCTATGGATCTCGCTGCCTCTCTATGGATCTCGCTGCCTCTCTATGGATCTCGCTGCCTCTTCATGGATTTCACTTCCTCTCTATGAATTTCACTTCCTCTATGAATCTTACTTCCTCCTCTATGAATCTCACATCTGCTCTATGGATTTTAATGCCTGTCTTTGAGTTTAGCTTCCTCTCTATAAATCACTCTTCCTCTGTATGAATCTAATTTCCTCTCTATTGATTTTACTTTCTTGCTATAAATTTCACTTCCTCTCTATGGATCTAATTTCCTAAAGCTATGGATCTCACTTCCTCTCTATGGCCCCTTTTCCGATGGGGCCGATCCATTTGACAGACTCCGCTTGCTCAGCGGGGATCGCCCCACTGATCCCCGCTGAGCAGGCGAATGACAGGTCCATCTCCAACTACTGTGCAGAGCAGAGATGAACAGAGTCCCGCTCTCCTCTATGGGGAAATTGGAAGAAAACGGACCGCCTGTACTTTTTCCATCCGATCCGCCAGACGGATGAAAAATAGTACCACCATCTGTCTGGATTTGGTGGACAGGATCAGATAGCGGTGGGTGTCAGCGGACATGTCACTGCTGATATCCACCGCTCCATAGGAGTGAATGGAGTGCCCGATCAGGTCTGCCTGAAAAACTGACAGGCAGACCTCATCGGACAGCCGTGTGAATGGGGCCTATGGATATAATTTCCTCTCTCTATGTATCTCACTTGCTCTCTATGGTTCTCACTTTCTCTCTGTATATCTCACTTCCTCTCTTTGGATCTCATTTTTTCTCTCTGTGGATCACACTTCCTCTCTGTGGATCTCATTTCCTTTCTCTATGGATCTCACTTTCTCTCTGTGTATCTCACTTCCTCTCTTTGGATCTCATTTCCCGTCTCTATTTATCTCACTTCCTCTCTGTGGATCTAATTTCCTTTCTCTATGGATCTCACTTCCTCTCTAGGACTCGTATTGCAGTGCAGTATTATCCTCCCTACCATGGCTGCAATACTCTCACCCCTGTTGTCTGGCTGATAACGTGGCCAGTCAGATGCTGTCCAAAGAGCTGGTGTCTCTGATGCAAAATTGCAATAGAAAGAAGGGGTAATAGAATGATGTCACCAAAGTAAAATCACACCAGAATACATTACCTGTCATTCTTACGCAATTGTCCAAAAATTTTTTCACATCACCCATTTCTTAAAGCTTGTACCTGTTGTCTGACACTAAATAAAAGTAAAAGAACACCATGTACATCAATGTATAATGGATAAGAAGGCCCTTTCACATCTAAGTGCATGCTGTAATGTGTCTTTATTTTGTTTTGAGTGGAAAGTATACATTTTGTAAATTTATTTTTAAATAAGATTTTTTTGGGGGGAGAGGGACTTACTATTTCATTCAGAAAACAGTGCTGCAGTTTCTATGGATTGTAAGCACAATGCTGGATAGTGTACGGGCACATAAAGAAAACGAGGAGGTGCCGCGGGCACCATTTTCTGTCTTGAGGGAAGCTTTGTTTATGAGTATTTTCTTTTTTGGTCATGCTATTTTGAACACTTGAGAGGACTTGGTCTGACATGTTGGCTGCTTCGGAGGACTGCTTCTCTGTGATATCTCCTGACCAATTGAACCATCTTCCATCCTGATCTGGAACCCAGATGTGGAGGTCCCATACATTGGTGTTTACGCCACATGCCTTGTTGACTCATTGAGCATATGCCCATTTGAGTCTTCCTACTCCGGTAAGCCTCCTCACTAACCGGTGGTGGTTTTATTGTCTGTGTCTTCACTCCAAGACTGATGGCACGTGGAATTCCCTTTCTGACTATATCGTTTTTTCACTGTTTATCCATGGACTGTTGTATTCACCCTCTATGTGATGGAACACGGACTTTAGTTTGGGTGTGAATTTCACATCACTTTTCACTGTTTTTATTTAATTTTGTGGTCATTTCACACATATATATATATATATATATAAACAGTGTTGTCACCCTATGATAGGAAGTACCCTTGTTAGCAGATTTACCAGGTAAAATTCCAGTAACTAAATATACACTCCTTATAGAGATTAACCACTTGCTGCCCGCCATATAGCAGAATGACAGCGGCAAAGTGGTTGTGATATCCTGACTGGATGTCTAATGACGTGATCAGGATAACACAGCCGGGGTGCGCCCACGGGGGCATGCAGCACGGCAATCGGAGGTGCGGTGTGTCAGTCTGACACACCGCACCTCCGATTGTGGTATGAAGCCTCTGACAGAGGCTTCCTACCATGTGATCAGCTGTGACCAATCACAGCTGATCATCGCATGAACCAGGAAGTGCTGGTAAATGGCTTTGCTTGGTTCACGCTGACAGGGAGAGCCGATCAGTGACTCCCCCTGTCAGAGGGGGAGTCTATGCTGATAATCAGCACATTGATTATCAGCACAGACCCCATCAAAAGGTGCCCATCAGCTACCAATCAGTGTCCAACACTTGCCAGCCTGTCCCCATAATAAATGCCTCTCAGTGCCCACAACAGTGCCAATCAGTGCCCAAAAAAGTGCCAATCACTGCCCCATCAGTAATGCCTGTCAGTGCCCCATCAAAGTGCCAATCAGTGCCACTCAGTAATACCTGTCAGTAGCTCCTCATCAGTGCTGCCTATCCAGTGCCACCTATCAGTGCCCATCAGTCCAGCCTATCAGTGCCGCCTATCAAAGCCCATCAGTGCCGCCTATCAGTGCCATCAGTGCTGCCTATCAGTGTCGCCTATCAGTGCCGCCTATCAAAGCCCATCAGTGCCACCTATCAGTGCCATCAGTGCTGCCTATCAGTGTCGCCTATCAGTGCCCATCAGTTTTTTTTTTTTAATTGATGGTCTTTTTTCGTTCATAGCGCAAAAATAAAAACCACAGTGGTGATCAAATACCACCAAAAGAAAGCTCTATTTTTTTTGGAGAAAATGATAAAAATCTAGTTTGGGTAGAGTGTAGCATGACCGCACAATTGTCAATCAAAGTGTGACAGCGATGAAAGTTAAAAATTGTCCTGGGCAGGAAAGGGGGGAAAGTGCCTGGTATGGAAGTGGTTAAAATAAATAATACTGACTGCAATTCATTAGAGTTTCTCTTACAGTAAGATGGGGACAATAAAGTCTGAGAAATTCGGATCCAATTCTGAATTTTCGATGGCCTCCATCATAGCGCTGTAATTGTCTTTCCATTCAACTTTCTGTCCAATGGGGGTGAAGTTTCCTGGAATCGACAAGACACACAGATGTGTCAAACCATAAAGTTGGAGTTCAAAATTATTTATTAAATTTTAAGTAGTTAAAAGAAAAAAAATAGCATTTCAGGGGCGGGTCTTAGTGGGGGTTACTTTGTAAGGGTAGATACTTCCCCTAAATATCCTGCCTATTAACCCCTTTATGATAAAGGTAAAACAAATCTTAATATATTAACACAGTTTTGCAACTTCGGCATGTTTTATTAATCTGTACATATCATCACACCTTTATCTTTGTGAATTACACTGTGTCTTTTCAGGATAAATTGGGTTTTCATTTGGTGGTGAATTGTAAAAGAGATTTCCTAATTTTTATCAAAGGAAAACTGGCTCACATTTTTTTTAGATGTATATTTCCTGCCGTTATCATAACCCACCACCAAAAAACAAAACAAAAAGAAAGAAAGAAATTCCCCTACTTCTGACATTCACAGTGATATCATATATGTGTACAACTATTTATTGTTTGTAACTGGAAAAATAGTGCACAGTTTTTTAATCCAACTGAAACACAGTGGCACTAAATAAAATAGTTTATTGACATCTGACCTTTGGCCCTGAACTTGACCTAGATCAAGCCCAAATCAAGCTAATTTAGCTTTTTATTATTAATTTGTTTAATTTTTTTTTTTTTTTTTTTTTACATACTGTATACACTGCTCAAAAAAATTAAAGGAACACTTTGAAAACACATCAGATCCCAAGGGGGAAAAATATCCTACTGGATATATATACTGGTATGGACTGGGTATTGTGTTAGGAACGAAAGGATGCCACATCTTTTGATGGAAATGAAAATGATCACCCTACAGAGGGCTGAATTCAAAGACACCCTAAAAATCAAAATGAAAAAAAATGATGCAGTATGTTGTTTCATTTTGCTGAAATTTCAGTGCAGCAACTCAGAATGGCCCTCAGTAGTTTGTGTTGTCCCCACGTGTTTGTATGCATGCCTGACAATGTTGGGGCTCCCAATGAGACGATGGATGGTGTCCTGGGGTATTTCCTCCCAGATCTGGACCAGGGCATCACTGAGCTCCTGAACAGACTGAGTCGCAACCTGGTGGTGTTGGATAGACTGAAACATAATGTCCCAGAGGTGTTCTATTGAATTTAGGTCAGGCGAGCGTGGGGGCCCTTCAGTGGTATCAATTCCTTCATCCTCCAGGAACTAGCTGCATACTCTCACCACATGGGGCCAAGCATTATGCATCAGGAGGAATCCAGGACCCACTGCACCAGCGTCGGGTCTGACAAGGGGTCCAAGGATTTCATCTCCATACCTGACCGACAGTCAGGGTGCCATTGTCTAGCCTGTAGAGGTCTGTGTGACCTTCCATAGATATACCTCCCCAGACCATCACTGACCCACCACCAAACTGTCATGCTGAACAATGTTACAGGCAGCATAACATTCTCCAAGGCTTCTCCAGACTCTTTCACGTCTGTCACATGTGCTCAGGGCGAACCTGCTCTCATCTGTGAAAAGCACAGGGCACCAGTGGGGAACCTGCCAATTCTGGTGTTCAATGGCAAATTCCAATCAAACTTCACAGTGCCGGGCAGTGAGTACAGGGCCCACTAAGGCTGGATTCACACCTATGCATGTTGCTTTTGAGCGTTTTTGGAGGTTTTTTTTTTCATGCTTTTTTTGCCGCGTTTTTGCTGTGATTTTGCAGCGATTTTGCCGCGATTTGCGTTTTGAGTTTTTTTTTTTTTTTTATTTACAGTTTTTTTTACAGTCTTAAAAAAAATTAAAAATAAAACAAAAAAAAAACAAACAAAAAAAAAAAAAAAATACGGCAAAAACGCATCAAAAACGCACCAAAAACGCATCAAAAACGCATCAAAAACGCTGCAAAAAACAGTGCACTTGCGTTTTGATGCTTGTCCATTGAATTCTATTACATGCAAAATGCTGCATTTTGCATGAAAAAAAGTCCCTGACCCTTTCCAAAAATGCAGAGAAACAAAAAAGCATTGATGTGAACATGTTCCATAGGAACCCATGTTAAAAAATTCCTGTGCATTTCTGCAAAATGCAAAATGCATCAAAAAACGCGCTAGTGTGAATGGAGCCTTAGGCTCCATTCACACCTATGCATGTTGCTTTTGAGCGTTTTTGGAGGTTTTTTTTTCATGCTTGCCACGTTTTTAAGCAGCGTTTTTGTAGCGTTTTTGCGGCGTTTTTGCCGTGTTTTTTCCGCGATTTTTGTTTTGCGTTTTTTTTTTTTTTTTCATTTTTTTTACAGTCTTAAAAAAAAATTAAAAAAAAAAAAAGCAAAAACGCACCAAAAACGCACCAAAAACGCTGCAAAAACGGTGCACTTGCGTTTTTGATGCTTGTCCATTGAAATCCATTACATGCAAAACGCTGCTTTTTGCATGAAAAAAAGTCCCCGACCCTTTCCAAAAATGCAGAGAAACAAAAAGGCATGTTCCATAGGAACCCATGTTAAAAAATTCCCGTGCATTTCTGCAAAATGCATCAAAAAACGCGCTAGTGTGAATGGAGCCTAAAGGACATCGGGCCCTCAGGTCACCCTCATGAAGTCTGTTTCTGATTGTTTGATCAGAGACATTCACACCAGTGGCCTGCTGGAGGTCATTTTGTAAGGCACCGACAGTACTCATCCTGTTCCTCCTTGCACAAAGGAGCAGATACCGGTCCTGCTGATGGGTTAAAGAGGAACTGCAGTTTGCTCACATAATTTGTAATAAAAACATATTTGCCATTCTGAAGCTTTCCTCCAACCACTAAGTCTCCCTCCACTAAGTCTGGCAGCAACCATTTTAACTGTGGGCATCTGAAGCTGCTGCCTGTTCACTTCCAGGATTTACACAGACACACAGAGGTACCTCCAGCTCTGCAGCTCTCATTGGCCCTAGTGAAAAACAGTCAGAAAAGATGACTGTTTTGGAGGTCTTCTCATTGTTGCCCAGCTAGTGCACCTGTTGTTAATTTAATTAACACAAAAGCAGCTGAAACGTATTAACAACCCTCTCTGCTACTTACCTTAATAGATCAATATCCCAGAAGTTTAGCTGACTTGATGCTATACTCTGATTAAAAAGTGTTCCTACACATTTTTTTGAGCAGTGTATATCTTTTATTTTTTATAACAGGTCGGTTTTCCTGATTGTTCTTTGGCTGGAATCACACTATGGATTATGCTTTTGGCACAAACACACATTGTTAGCACAAACACACTCCAGCCAGAAAAAGGTCCACATCCAAGATGCTACATATATGTGTGTAACGCTACCCTCGAAGGACCCGCGGGTAGAGTTAGGTCCTCTGATGCTGGCCTCAACCCTCTTAAAGTTCTCAACTGCTCTGACACACTCAGCTGAGTACACAAACACTATCTTTCACAGAGAGATCAGTGGTAACACCCAAGAGCCCAGCAATCCTTCTGTGTTGAAAAAATAAAAGCCAGCACAGTGTATATAACTGCAAACCTTGTAAAGTGAGGTCTAATAATGATTAACAATATGATAGACAGAATAATAAGAGGATACGGCAGCAAATAGCCAAAGTGATTGTACACTCAATCATAAATACGTGTATAGCTTTATAGGGCAATGTCTAATACCATGTAGTCTACAGTCTCCCCTACCACCCAGGTCAGCTTAAACAGTAACACTGTCAACCAGAATGCAGCAGAGGGCAGCAATAGAGTCGGATGTGCCTAAACTCCTGGAGCAACAGTATGCTGCCCAAAATTGCAGTGGGGTGGCTATATTAGGTTCAAGGCTGCCTGAGGGACACCACCTGGGCCTGGCCAGACCACCGCAGATGATGGAAGGTGGTGTGAGGGTAGAATTGAGTCAAATGGGCAGTCTTTGAGTTTGTCTTCCGCCAGCAATCATTGGGCCCTTCCTGACATTGGTGCACTTTTTTTGAGAATGTCTAAAAGGCCTGTATCCAGTTGGGGTAGTTTGGCAACTATTACTGGTATTGTCCTTGATTTGGTTGGTTGTAGCATAGTCAGGGGGACAAGGATATATGGCTGATAGGTCCAATGTAAGGTCAGTCCAAAAAAAGAAAGGATTAGGAATTGCGTATGATGCCCTATTTCTAGTTAAAGTGAGTCTATGCTTGTTCATAGAAAGAATGTTGCCAAGACAAAATCTGGGGAAACTCAGTTCCTGCCAAAAGTGAAGACAGCAGGTTAACAACACTGTCAGCAGTCCTGCGGTTGAGCGCTAGTCGCAGAGTTAGATGGGTCCCCACCTCGCTATCCCACCAAGTCTTAAGCAAACTTGACTAGGGTCCTGCTTTGTCATGGCGCCAACTGCCTTGGGACGAAGCAGTATTCTTTGACTCCCCAGCTCCTCCTTTAAGTCTTGTTGTACCTTGGGAGCTGTAGTCTTGCCTTTGCTTCACACAACACAACTGCTTCTCCAAAGGACTACATTTCCCAGCATATCTTTTGCGGTTGTTTCGTCTGTCTCTTTTTATTCTTCCAGTCTGAGCCGACAGTTGGGGGGGGAGTGAGGCAATGAAAACGTTTGCAGGTGTGGCTCATACCGGCAGCTTCATGTTGCTAAGGCCACTTTCACACTGGGGCGTGTTGGCGGTAAAGCGCCGCTTTACCGTCGTTTTAGCGGTACTTTTTAGCCGCTAGCAGGGCACTTTTAACCCCCACTAGCGGCCGAAGAAAGGGTTAAAAGCGCCCCTGTTGCGGCGCTGCCAAATCGTTCTGCAGGCGCTTTGGCAGCGCTGACCATTCATTTCAATGGGCAGGGTGTTTTGGGCACGCTGTTTACACCGCTCCCGCACCTCCCCAAAGATGCTGCTCGTAGGACTTTTTTTCCCGTCCTGCAAGCGCAACGCCCCAGTGGGAAAGCACTCAGGTGTTATTTTAAGAGCTAAAACGCCTGAAAAGTGCCCCAGTGTGAAAGGGGTGTTCCAAAACACTCAGTGGGGAAGAACTTGCCAGAACTGGCTACAGGTATGATACCAATGAGAACAGGTTAAACAGGTAAGCCTAGGGAGACAGGTTATTGTGTGAAGAGGAGAGAACAAACCTGAATCTCCAGGAAAAATCTTTTTACAACATATCTTTTTACTATATATATATATATATATATATATATATATATATATATATATATATATATATATATATATATATATATATATTATTATATATTATATGATTATTCAGTGCACATAAACAAATTTACGATACTCGTGCAAAATTCCAATAAAAATTCTTTCAAAATACCGGTGTTCTAACAAACATTATATGAGAAAAAGGAGATAAAAGTTTTCAGTGCTTTGTCCTTGTACCAGTCCACAAAATCATCAGTGTCTTTAAAATATTTTGCACTACAAAACACCTCCACCTCTTGTTGTGGTTAAAGCGTTTGTTAACCCCCCCCAAAAAAAAAAAAAAAACAGATCCTGTTCCCTTAAAGCATGTTATACAGCCCAGCGCTTGTGCTGTGTAATTTGGCCCCCTGTATACCCTAAAAAACTGTCTGATCTTGCTTGGCTATGCCCTCCCCTCTGTAAACAGACCACGATAATCATGGCTGCTAAGCCCTGACATTGTGGTCTGTTTGCGTAATTCCGTCAGCCACAGCCTGCTATCTGCAGCTCACCTTGTGTCTGTGTCCTCCCCCCTCCCCTCCCTGCTCGTACCTGCACCGCTCCTGCTGATCGCAAATCTGCTATTAAATGTTGCCATCTTCTCTGTACCATTATAAGAAGTTCCCCTGTGCCTGTGTTCTGTAAAAAATCGGCCCCATTGTACCTGGCTGACGTCAGCAGGAGGGCTCGGCCCCGCCCACTGCAGCTGTGAGCCAGAGAGAGAAGGAGGAGAGGAATCAGCTGTGTGCCCAGAACAGAGCTCATACAGGTACATTTGTGCAGTTTTTTTACAGAACACAGGGAAACTTCTTATAATAGTACAGAGCGGATGGCAGCTGGTAGTAAAAGTTGGTTAACAACCACATTAACCACTTCAGCCCCAGAAGGATTTAACCCCTTCCTGACCAGAGCACTTTTTACAATTTGGCACTGCGTCGCTTTAACTGCCAATTGCGCGGTCATGCAATACTGTACCCAAACGAAATGTGCGTCCTTTTCTTCCCACAAATAGAGCTTTCTTTTGATGGTATTTGATCACCTCTGCCGTTTTTATTTTTTGCGCTATAAACAGAAAAAGACAGAAAATTTTGAAAAAAAATGATATTTTCTACTTTTTGTTATAAAAAAAAAAAATAAACTCAATTTTAGTCATACATTTAGGCCAAAATGTATTCGGCCACATGTCTTTGGTAAAAAAAATGTCAATAAGCGTATATTTATTGGTTTGCACAAAAGTTATAGCATCTAAAAACTAGGGTACACAGCTTTTAGTTTATGACTGCATATGTCATTTCTTGAGGTGCTAAAATAGCAGGGCAGTGCAAAACCTCCCCAAATGACCCCATTTTGGAAAGTAGACACCCCAAGGAAATTGCTGAGAGGCATGTTGAGCCCATTGAATATTTTCTTTTTGTCCCAAGTGATTGAATAATGACAAAAAAAATAAAAATTTACAAAAAGTTGTCACTAAATGATATACTACCTATCACTACCTATCACAGTTTTGAAGGCCATAAAATGCCCAGATGGCACAACCCCCCCCCCCCCAAATGACCCCATTTTGGAAAGTAGACACCCCAAGCTATTTGCTGAGAGGCATGTTGAGTCCATGGAATATTTTATTTTTTGACACAAGTTGCAGGAAAGTGACCACTTTTTTTTTGTTTTGCACAAAGTTGTCACTAAATGATATATTGCTCACACAGGCCATGGGCATATGTGGAATTGCACCCCAAAATACATTTAGCTGCTTCTCCTGAGTATGGGGATACCACATGTGTGGGACTTTTTGGGAGCCTAGCCGCGTACGGGGCCCCGAAAACCAAGCACCGCCTTCAGGATTTCTAAGGGCGTAAATTTTTGATTTCACTCCTCACTACCTATCACAGTTTTGAAGGCCATAAAATGCCAAGATGGTACAAAACCCCCCCAAATGACCCCATTTTGGAAAGTAGACAACCCAAGCTATTTGCTAAGAGGCATATTGAGTCCATGGAATATTTTATATTTTGACACAAGTTGCGGGAAAGTGACAATTTTTTTTTTTTTTGCACAAAGTTGTCACTAAATGATATATTGCTCAAACAGGCCATGGGCATATGTGGAATTACACCCCAAAATACATTCTGCTGCTTCTCCTGAGTACGGGGATACCACATGTTTAGGACTTTTGTGGGAGCCCTAGCCGCGTACGGGGCCCCGAAAACCAAGCACCACCTTCAGGATTTCTAAGGGTGTAATTTTTTGATTTCACTCCTCACTACCTATCACAGTTTTGAAGGCCATAAAATGCCAAGATGGTACAAACCCCCCCAAATGACCCCATTTTGGAAAGTAGACACCCCAAGCTATTTGCTGAGAGGCATGTTGAGTCCATGGAATATTTTATATTTTGCCACAAGTTTCAGGAAAATGACAAACTTTTTTTGTTTTTGCACAAAGTTGTCACTAAATGATATTTTCCAAAATGGAGTCATTTGGGGGGTTATGCCATCTGGGCATTCCATGGCCTCTGAAACTGTGATAGGCAGTGAAGAGTGAAATCAAAAATTTACACCCTTAGAAAGCTTGAAGGCGGTGCTTGGTTTTTGGGGTCCCGTACGCGGCTAGGCTCCCAAAAAGTCTCACACATGTGGTATCCCCGTACTCAGGAGAAGCAACAGAATGTATTTTGGGGTGTAATTTCACATATTCCCATGGCATGTTTCAGCAATATATCATTTAGTGACAACTTTGTGCAAAAAAAAAAAAAAAAAAATTGTCTTTTTCCCGCAACTTGTGTCACAATATAAAATATTCCATGGACTCGACATGCCTCTCAGCAAATAGCTTGGGGTATCTACTTTCCAAAATGGGGTCATTTGGGGGGGTTTTGAACTGTCCTGGCATTTTATGCACAACATTTAGAAGCTTATGTCACACATCACCCACTCTTCTAACCACTTGAAGACAAACAGAGTATTGGTAACTGTAAGCGCAAACACACAAGTCCATATATAACAGGAGATATAAAGGGCTGATCAACTTAGTCCATAGGGGACAGGCTGGAAGTTTAAAGGTTAAGTGGTAACCGGTAATGTAATGGTTAAAGTAGGCTGGTAGGCTAGGCGGCTGCTGTCCTCAGAGAGCTGGCTCTGTGATGGATGAGAGAGGGGTAGAGAAGGAAGTGCCACCTGAGTGTAGTATTAACAAATGATGTTTAATGACACCAGGTAAAAACACACTTACAGGATAAAAACATATAAAAGGCTCATCTGTATAGGTATGTGGTCCTCGATCCTGTGGTGGTGACGCTGCAGGGATGCTGGGCTGCAGAAGGTGGATTACCAGCCAGGAGCTCCTTCTGTGGCCATCATGAAGAGACTAGGGGCCGGCGTGGAGCGCACGTGGAGCGTGCATGACATCACAGGTCGTCCGTCTGCTTCCGGGTTCGGTATCCAGGGGAGGGATCGTCCTGGGAGGAGGGCTAGCAGGGAGGTTGAAAGAAGGCTACGTGCTCGGAGCCACTGCTCCTTCAATAGGCCTAATAGGGAGGTGTCTGCAATGCGCTTTTATATGGCAGTGCTGTGGGATAACAGGTCCCAGCGTCTATCACAAGAAAGCACAGTGCCACCTATGGGCGGGAGGGGAACTACAAGGTAACATAATATACACAGAGAAAAAAAAAACAGGAGGTTACCGTATATACTCGAGTATAAGTCAAGTTTTTCAGCACATTTTTTTGTGCTGAAAGTGCCCCACTCGACTTAGTCAAGCACTTTTCTGCAGCAAAAAATTTCATTTTCCGAACCGACTTTGGGGCCCCGTATCTCAGGGCCACTTGGTGCTAGGAACCCCAAATTTGCAAATCCAGAGGAACTGGTACCACAACATATCCAAAGCTGAAGTTCCTAGCACTAAGTGGCCCCGAGATACGGGGCCCCAAAATCGGTTCGGAAAATGTCATTCTCTGCTGCAGAAAAGTGCTTGACACTTTCTGAACTGATTTTTGGGGCCCTGTATCTCAGGGCCACTTAGTGCTTTGGCAATTTTATGGTGCTAGTTCCACTGGGTTTGCACACCAAATTTGGGGTTCTTAGCACTAAGTGGCCCCGAGATACGGGGCCCCAAATTCGGTCAAATGTGTCCATCTGCAGCAATGTCATTTCGGGACCCTTTGGGTTCAGAGACCCCAAATTTTGTCTGCAGCTAGGGGGCATCTAGGAACCCTTAACTACCGGGTTTGAAGTTCAGGGGACCTATGGCTGCAAATGGGCACAGTGAGGCATGCAAATGGGCACAGTGATGCTGCAAATGGGCATTGTTGACCCTCTTTTCCACTTACAGTAGCTGTGCATTTCTCACCCTCGTCTTATACTCGGGTCAATAAGTTTTTCCCATTTTTTTGTGTGGTAATATTAGGGCCTCGACTTATACTCGGAACGACTTATACTCGAGTATATACGGTATATAATAGTCAGTGTCATGGAAACATATATATGAAGAAGTGCATGGTAGTAAACATGGAGACAATAATATTAACAATAGTAAAAATGGGAGTAACAATGGGGGCAAAAGATGGAGGTAAGTATAAAAATATAAATACATATATATATACATATACACACACATACATATATATACATATATATACATACATACATATATGCAAGTATAAAAGCATAACACAATAATAATTCCCATGGTGATGATACAAAAGAACGAGAAAATGCAACGGTAAAGATAAAAAAAAAAAAAAATATATATATATATATATATATAAAATAAGTAGAGAAAGGCAAAAAAATGGTGAAAAAATTATGGTATAAGAAGTGGACATGGATAAAGCATGCGTATTGGGAAAACACAAGAACCAGGGAAGCACGTATCTGTGCAGGGTTCGTAAAGATATATATATTGTAGCAAGGCTACATCTGTAGGGGTGGTCTCATGAGAAAACGGGGTGGCTTAAAGTAGTATGTGCACCTCAATATCCTCGTTCAACCCCCAAGGTGCTAAAGTGCCCAAAGAGTAGATCCAGTAAGTTTTTTGCTGGCAAAGACGTTTATACCGCTCAGCGGCAGGGTATTTGGCCGGGATTGATTCAATGACCCACACACTGAGGCCAGCTGTAGATCGGCCGTGGTGAGTCAGGAAGTGTTTATGGATGCTGTGGTGGTCACGACCTTTTTCGATAAAGCGCCGGTGCTCCCCAAAGCATGCCCTTAGGGCTCTGATGGTTCTGCCGACATATATTAGGCCACAGGGGCAGGTGAGGCAGTATATAACGAAGTCAGTTGAACAGTTGTAGAATTCTTTTAGGGTATAGTTTTTTCCTTTGACAGTGAAGGTTCTCTGACCGTGTTGTATGAACTGGCAGGTTAAGCAGAGGGGTTTTTTGCATTGATACATCCCTCTGAGGGGTATCAGGGTGAGTGGTGATAAGGTGGGTTGGGTAGGCTTAATTCTACTGGGTGCAATTTTACTCTTAATGTTTCTGGATTTTCTATATGCCACTTTAGGTTTGGTATCGACTGTGGTTCTGAGATGAGGGTCTTCCAACAGAATAAGCCAGTGTGAAGCCAGAATCTTCTCCATTTTCTTGTATTTGTCATGAAATTGCGTGATGAAGCGGGTAGATTGTTTACCAGTGGTAGGAGGACGGTTGGGGCCTGGTTATAGACTACGGTAATGATGGAAGGCCGCGTCTATAAGTGGGGTGGGGTATCCTTTGTCTAGGAATTTTTTTGACAGAAGTTGTCCATGGGTGTCATAGTCTGAGTCTCTGGTACAATTCCTTCGAAGGCAGCAGAATTGGCTCTGAGGGATGTTGTTGACCCATCTCGGATGGTGGCAGCCATCATAGTGTATAAATGAATTGCCAGCAGTAGGTTTGGTAAAGTTTCTTGCATATATAGTTTTGTTGTCGTGGCAAAGCTCGAGGTCTAGAAAGGCCAAAGTGTCAGGGTCAGCAACATGAGTGAAGGATAGGCCCAAGCTGTTATGGTTGCAGTATTATACAAAGGTCATGATGTCATCAAACGTGCCATCCCAGATGATCACTATATCGTCGATGTATCGACCGTAATATATCACGTGGGCGGCGTGGGGATGGTCAGCTGCAAGGTACATATGTTCCCAATATCCCATGGTGAGATTGGCATAGCTGGGGGCAAAGTTAGCCCCCATGGCTGTTCCATTGATCTGGAGGTAGTGTGTGCCTTCTGATTCGAAGTAGTTGTGTTTGAGGCAAAAGGTTAAGGCCTCAAGAATGAAATTGGCTTGCCGGGGGTTGGTTAGGGGATCATTGGCCAGGAAGTGTTCAACAGCACGGACTCCCACATTGTGGGGGATGGAGGTGTATAATGATGAGACATCAAGAGAGAGCCACCAGTAGTTCTGTTCCCAAGTGTAAGGCTTCAGCATATCAAGTAGGTGGGGTCCATCGCGTATGTAGGAGGGGAGGTTCTGTGCCAGAGGTTGAAGGAATTGGTCATTGTAGATGGAGAAGCCACTAGTGACGCTGTCCATAGTGGCTACTATTGGACGGCCAGGGGGATTGGTTAGATCTTTATGGATCTTGGGTAGATGGTAGATGTAGGGGACTTTATAAAAAATTTTTGTGATAAAGGAGGCTTCGGATTTGGAAATGATTTTTTCTGTCAGGGCTCGGTTGACCAGTGTTGCAACTTCAAGGGCGAACTGGGATGTGGGGTCACTGGAGAGGATGGAGTAAGTATTGGTGTCGGAGAGCAGTCTATGTGATTCACGGACATAATCATCCTTTTCTTGGATAACTATACTACCCCCTTTGTCCGCGGGTTTGATGACAATGGACTGGTTGAGAGTGAGCTGTTCTAGAGCCTGGCGTTCTAAAGGAGAGAGATTGGATTTGATGTAGATGTGTTCACGGTTGGTGTTACACATTTTGATGAAGTCCGAGTATACTACCTGGTAAAAGGTTTGTAGGTAAGGGCCTTTGTTGGTGGGGTTAAAAATGGATTTGGGGCATAGTGTGGTATGCCTGACTGGAGGAGAGGTGGGGCAGTGTTGGGTGAGCCATTCCAGGTCGGCGTTAAAGTTTTCGGCATATAGTTCCTCGAGTTGAGCAAGTGCAGGTTGATATGTCTCATTAAGTATGTCATGGTCCGTTGGTTGAGGTGTCTGGTAAGTATTCTCAGACACCTGTTTGGAGGATTGGATGCTGAAATATCTCTGAACAGTCAGGTCTCTGATAAATTTGTTGAGATCCTTGAATAGCGTAAAGGTATTGGGTTGCATGGTGGGGGCAAAGGTGAGCCCCTTACCAAGGAGGGGTATGTCATATGAGGTGAGTACAGTGCATGACAGGTTGTAGATTTTTACAGTTTCCGCATTTTTCCTGACCTTCCTTCCTCGTCCCCCCCTCCGTCCTCTCTTTTGTGTTTTCTTTTGGTGAGGAACGGAGGGGGGGTACATACTAAAAAATCATTATCCAAGGTGGAGGCTAATGTATTACTAGTGGTTGCAGTCTTAGGGGATTTGGGCTTGCGCAACTGGGTAAGGGGTAGGTTATCCAAAGTAAAGTAACACATGCAAAAGTTGACACAGCTGCACACCCCAAAAAGCATTGCAAAATTACCGTAGTGGAAAAATTTCCCCAGGGGGCTTTTAAGCAGCAAAATATTTCTGAAACAATGTTTAGTAACCATGTTTAGTAAAAATATTATTTAATTCAGACATAGAATGCATTACATAAATACAATCAATATCACATAAAATTTCCAGTAGTCGACATCAGCAACAACAAAGGACCATCTCCCATGGCAATCAATTCATTTAAAAAGTTCTAATTGTACAGTTACATTGTATCAATGCTATCAATATGAATCCCCATGAATACCCCAATGCATTTCGACCCTTTATCCTTTTCTGGTCTTCTTCAGGGGGGTTTTAACTTCTAAAGAGATACATCAAAAAATTCCATTAGGATTTTCTACAATATATAAAAACAATACAGATCATTTTGTGATATTTTGAAAGTTTTTGAAAGTACATCTCCATACATATGGCGAAGTATTTACCATTTGGGAATAGGAAAGTGGGCTTGTGTCGCATAGTTTTAAAAACCGTTGCGTGTGGTGGTCCCACAATGTTTGCTCATTCCCTCTGTCGCCTCTGGGCACGTCCATAGTCCACGGGGCTTGCAAGGAGCCACGCATTTGGACCCAGTGGGGAAGGTGTAGGGCGAGGCACCTGTAATTTGATATTTGTAAAAATTAGTATATAGTCAGTGGGTGTCGGGTGGGTATTCCGTATTGTCCTATATAGCCAGACTGCTTAATATTCAAAACAATTAATAGAGTGGTCTCGACTAATATTGTCCCTTTGCTCATATTTTAATAATTTTTGGATCTAAATTGTGATATGTGAATGTATGATAGGTTGAACTAAGTGTATAGAGTACTTGATGGAAAAAAAATCACTTTAAACAAGCTCTATAGTTTCATGCCTCACCTTACAAAGGTGATAATACTGGGTGGTGGGGTAGTGTGTGTAAAAAAACTAAGTGAAGGGATCTATGTGATAAGGTGTGACATAAATAAAACGTTGTTGACCAGTGCTAAAAGCATGGGGTCTGTGTAATGAAATATAGCATGATAAAAAGTGTTGTTAATGTGTGCCAAAAACAAAAAACAAACAAAAACTTGTAAAAAATATAACAAACATGTGAAAAAGGGAAAAGAACTAAGAAGGCTGGTGATGTGTGATGGTGAAAACAATCTATACAAGGTGAAGTAATGTGAAGTGCCTAATAAAAGGAATATCCAAGGTTATAAACAGGTGGTTAAAAACCTTGGATATTCCTTTATTAGGCACTTCACTAGTTTTTTTACACACACTACCCCATCATTCAGTATTATCACCTTTGTAAGGTGAGGCATGAAACTATAGAGCTTGTTTAAAGTGATTTTTTTTTCATCACTGACTATATACTAATTTTTACAAATATCAAATTACAGGTGCCTCGCCCTACACCTTCCCCACTGGGTCCAAATGCGTGGCTCCTTGCAAGCCCCGTGGACTATGGACGTGCCCAGAGGCGACAGAGGGAATGAGCAAACATTGTGGGACCACCACACGCAACGGTTTTTAAAACTTTGCGACACAAGCCCACTTTCCTATTCCCAAATGGTAAATACTTCGCCATATGTATGGAGATGTACTTTCAAAAACGTTCAAAATATCACAAAATGATCTGTATTGTTTTTATATATTGTAGAAAATCCTAATGGAATTTTTTGATGTATCTCTTTAGAAGTTAAAACCCCCCTGAAGAAGACCAGAAAAGGATAAAGGGTCGAAATGCATTGGGGTATTCATGGGGATTCATATTGATAGCATTGATACAATGTAACTGTACAATTAGAACTTTTTCAATGAATTGATTGCCATGGGAGATGGTCCTTTGTTGTTGCTGATGTCGACTACTGGAAATTTTATGTGATATTGATTGTATTTATGTAATGCATTCTATGTCTGAATTAAATAATATTTTTACTAAACATGGTTACTAAACATTGTTTCGGAAATATTTTGCTGCTTAAAAGCCCCCTGGGGAAATTTTTCCACTACGGTAATTTTGCAATGCTTTTTGGGGTGTGCAGCTGTGTCAACTCTTGCATGTGTTACTTTACTTTGTTCTTCTTTTGGGTGGTTAAACACTCGCTCCCCTCCTAACACATGCGAGTTGCAATAAGAGTAGAGGTATATCCCAATCCTTTGAAAACACAGCAGATCATTTCCCTTCCAGTTACCTATTTAGGTTATACACGAAGGGATCTGCATTAAGCAGAATTAGCCTAAACTCAAAGAAACCGTTAATCGGTCAAAATAGACAGAGCAAGGTAGCCAAGTCTAGGAGTTATTATAACTCCACGGGTGAAAAAGACAAAATTTCTCCCTCCTTTTTGTTTCATTTGGATTGGTGGGATCTAATATACCTCTAGCTCTTCAAATTAGATAATAAAATCGCATCAATATTTTTTTCAATTTAGATAATAAAATCGCATTAATATACTACACACACCAACCTATATAATTTTAATAATCCTGGTTGCTTTGCGGCACACGCATTATTTATGATGTGTGTCCCGCATGGAGCGCCACGTCTCTCTTGTCGCCTTTGGGCTGTCCCTCTTTTCCACTCGGCTTCCCGGCATAGTGGGTAGACGCGGCTGTTCGGCGTCTCCCCACACAGATGCTTCCACGGTGGGACCCATTCTTCTTTTGGGCCACTTGAGGGAGCTCCCCTCCGTGCCGGCGGCGTTCCTGGATCACCCGGACGTTTAGGGGGTTTCGCGCGTGCGAGGTTTGACCTGTGCACGCGTGAAATGTCATGACGTCACGCATATTGCGTCGGGGATGACGGCTGTCGTCGGGGCATCGCCTTCCGGAACGCCGAGGGGGCCACGCCAATACCGCCAATCTGCGGTTGGGTCTCCAGTTGCAGGGGGAGGATGTGGGGGGGAGATGAGCACCTGGGATCAAGAGGCAATTAACTCTATTAAATAAAGGTGCAGCTTCCTGAGGATCTTCAGATGATCCCTGGATTGCTGCTGTGGGGTGGAGATGAGCACCTGTGACCAAGAGGTAATTAACTCCTATAAATAAAGGTGCAGCTTCCTGAAGATCTTGAGGTGATCCCTGGATGGCTGCCAACACATGCAGGAAGGGTCAGAACCAACAAGTAAGTGCTTGTACTGGATGAGTCCTGCCAGCCGCAGCTCACACAGTATGGAATACATTCATATTTTTTATTATTTAGGTTTCTTAATACATCTATCACATTGACATCTTATACACATAGCCCAATAATAAGTAATAATAACAGTATTATCATTTTAACCACCTGTTTATAACCTTGGATATTCCTTTATTAGGCACTTCACATTATTTCACCTTGTATAGATTGTTTTCACCATCACACATCACCAGCCTTCTTAGTTCTTTTCCCTTTTTCACATGTTTGTTATATTTTTTACAAGTTTTTGTTTGTTTTTTGTTTTTGGCACACATTAACAACACTTTTTATCATGCTATATTTCATTACATAGACCCCATGCTTTTGGCACTGGTCAACAACGTTTTATTTATGTCACACCTTATCACATAGATCCCTTCACTTAGTTTTTTTACACACACTACCCCACCACCCAGTATTATCACCTTTGTAAGGTGAGGCATGAAACTATAGAGCTTGTTTAAAGTGATTTTTTTTCATCAAGTACTCTATACACTTAGTTCAACCTATCATACATTCACATATCACAATTTAGATCCAAAAATTATTAAAATATGAGCAAAGGGACAATATTAGTCGAGACCACTCTATTAATTGTTTTGAATATTAAGCAGTCTGGCTATATAGGACAATACGGAATACCCACCCGACACCCACTGACTATATACTAATTTTTACAAATATCAAATTACAGGTGCTTCGCCCTACACCTTCCCCACTGGGTCCAAATGCGTGGCTCCTTGCAAGCCCCGTGGACTATGGACGTGCCCAGAGGCGACAGAGGGAATGAGCAAACATTGTGGGACCACCACACGCAACGGTTTGTCAGAATGTTTATACTGAAATAATAAAATAGTATTGTAATCATGAAAATATGCAAATCTTTAATTTGGGAGATTTACAATTTTCTACCAATACCAACAAGAAATTCAAGTTCGTTTATCCGTGCTATTTTGAAGACAAGTGATACAAATGATGTTGCTTAAAAATATATATTTTTAACTAAAAATACAGTGCAAAATAATATCAGGTATATTTCGTGATAAAACAAATAAATGGATATACTTCTACATATCAAAGATAAATGATGGTTCAGATAATATTCACAGTTCTCTTATTCAATTTCTTATAATAAAATACCACATTTCAATACTTAAATGAT
The DNA here is from genome assembly GCA_037953035.1 of Aquarana catesbeiana. Lineage (NCBI taxonomy): Eukaryota > Metazoa > Chordata > Amphibia > Anura > Ranidae > Aquarana > Aquarana catesbeiana. The sequence goes on from JBBHAA010001632.1 coordinate 155,721, forward strand.
ACTTGTACATTTTAAACCTGGTAACTTGTGAATAGTCTTCCGTGACTTCACGGACTTGCGTAAACAAATATTATTTACCTTAATACTATGATGTGATCTCTTCTCAAAACCAACAGACCTTCTTATTACACTCTTAAATGCACAAACAAAAAGTGTTATATTGTGCACAGCTTGATAATTTGATCAAAGCTTATATTTTAAATTTAGAATGAATCAATGGTTTAACACATACTATAACCAATCTAATTCTGAAACTTTGAAGTCAGTATTATGAGATATAACAATATATATGTATCTCCCTTGGTTTAGAAGCAAAACAAATTCATACTGCAGTTAGAATTCACTTCACTCCAAAGCAGAACTAACAATGGATTGGATTAGTCAAGAATATGCTCAACCAAACTTCAATTACCTAAAAAGGTATACATTGGAAATATTAATACTTTACCAGGTCTTTAAGAATTCTGTCAGTTTGAGAATAAAGTCCCAAAAGAGACTTATTTCCACCTTAGAGACAGACCTGTTCAGTCATCCTCGGAGCTCCTCCAGATCTTCCCATAGCTCTCTTCCCATAGCTCTCCCAGATCTTCCCATAGCTCCCCCTTTCCGGCTATCTGTCTCTCCTTTATATCTCACCCCAAAAGTGGGTGTAGGTCTCATTACTATGTAATGGATGATGTCATATGACGATGGAGTTACCTATGTTACCTTGACAACCAAGACCAACGCCATTTTGAATAATTACCAATTTCAGCCTCTTAGGGGCGATGTTGGATCAGAAATTACTTTAAATGTGATTGACATGACCTTCTGACCTTGGCTTAGCAAAACACCACTAATTGTCTAATGGTTGACAATCAAGTGTCAATATCCCCAGCCATCCTGGCGTTTCTTAAAATATATGTGTATGAGAAAATATACCTCACACAATTAACTGGGGCTGTAAATGCCATGAAAGTGAAGTCAGGATTCTTACGATAAGCCTAACAGTTGTTCATGAATGGTTTCCTAAATAAGATACCATATTTGCAACCTTATAATAATATAGATGTAGTAAACAGGTTTATATAATGTTACCTAATAAAGATACATTGTAAAGATGTATAAAAGAAACATCATTATTTAAAATATATCATTTGTGGATAAGCCCTTTTTGTTATGTGGTTTGTTCTTGAAAATACTATTTAGTTTTGCAGGCTGTGTAAGTTTGTACCAACTCCCCTTATCTATAAGTGTCAAAGACAAAAGATATATAACCTGGGATACTGGTATTTTTACACAGTCTCAAGACATAAAGCAACTTTTGCAACAATGCCTATTCATGGGCTATGAACTCTGATTCAACTTTAGAGCCAAAATGGCTCCTCTCATGTTCATTTGAAAAATATACAATATAAAGGCCTATATATATATGAATATAAATTCTTTTAACCCCAAATGTTCTGACAGGTTTTTAAAACTTTGCGACACAAGCCCACTTTCCTATTCCCAAATGGTAAATACTTCGCCATATGTATGGAGATGTACTTTCAAAAACTTTCAAAATATCACAAAATGATCTGTATTGTTTTTATATATTGTAGAAAATCCTAATGGAATTTTTTGATGTATCTCTTTAGAAGTTAAAACCCCCCGGAAAAGGATAAAGGGTCGAAATGCATTGGGGTATTCATGGGGATTCATATTGATAGCATTGATACAATGTAACTGTACAATTAGAACTTTTTCAATGAATTGATTGCCATGGGAGATGGTCCTTTGTTGTTGCTGATGTCGACTACTGAAAATTTTATGTGATATTGATTGTATTTATGTAATGCATTCTATGTCTGAATTAAATAATATTTTTACTAAACATGGTTACTAAACATTGTTTCGGAAATATTTTGCTGCTTAAAAGCCCCCTGGGGAAATTTTTCCACTACGGTAATTTTGCAAGGGGTAGGTTATCCAACCAAGCTGGGGTTGCTGCTCTTGGATGTGGTTAGAGTGATTGCTAAGTGAATCATGATCGGAGTCCTGTTCTGGATTGGGCAAACGGGTGGACACAAGAACATCCGTGGAAACTACTCCTTGGGCGGGATAGGATGGTGATATAGAACTGTCATTGGGGCGAGGTGCTGTTGTCTGAGTGATGGGGGCTTTTTTTGTTCTGTTCCTGGACCGTTTCAGCTTGGGGGGGAAAAGAATTTGGGGATGGTAGGAGGCTGGGGAGTGTGCCATGACATTGACCAGGGTCTGGGTATGTTGTGGGGTGGGGGCCTGGGTTGGGGTTTCAAACTAGGTCCAGGGGTGTTCTCATGAAGGCGGATGGACATGAGTGGGCGGGCCCAGGAGGTATGCCCTGATTGGGGTTTTTTGTGTGTTTCCAGCTGAATACTTGATTAGTGTTGTAATCAAACAGGTCCCTTCTAAATTTGCCAAGTTTGCTGGCAATGGTGTTATCTTCATTTCTAATTGTGTTTCTCTTAAGCATGCTGAACCATATGAATGGTAAATGGGGAATGGTATCACAAATGGTTTTACAAAGTGTGAGGATTTTATCTTTGAGAATCATATATTTCCTATCTCTCTGTTGGATGATGATGCCCATCCATTTTGCTGTACAAAATTTGGATACGTGAGCCCATTGGGTGGGGAGCTCTGGGACGAGGAAGGCACATTGTTTCAAGACTCTAAGTCCTCTGGGGAATATTTTATGTTGTATGTATACCTGTAAGAAGAACTTGTCCCACCACTGCTGATTGGCAGTGGAGATCAGGTCCTCTAGTTTTCTAAAATGGGTGCATAGTTTGGGCATGGGGATCTTGGAGCCCGTGATATGGCAGTCCTTTTTGAAAAAATGGGCAGGGAATAGGGCATAAAATTCTTCCAAGATAACATGTTTGTGTTCTTCAATGGCAGCTAGGAGATCAATAGGAACAGATCGTGGTACATAAATTACTAATGGACATATAAAACAATAAAAATAACAATATGAAATAAAATAAGATTAGTAAAATAATGAATGGCGCTTGGTTATGCAGCTCATTTAAAGCAGGGTAACAGACAGAGTATTGGTAACTGTAAGCGCAAACACACAAGTCCATATATAACAGGAGATATAAAGGGCTGAGCAACTTAGTCCATAGGGGACAGGCTGGAAGTTCAAGGGTTAAGTGGTAACCGGTAATGTAATGGTTAAAGTAGGCTGGTAGGCTAGGCGGCTGCTGTCCTCAGAGAGCTGGCTCTGTGATGGATGAGAGAGGGGTAGAGAAGGAAGCGCCACCTGAGTGTAGTATTAACAAATGATGTTTAATGACACCAGGTAAAAACACACTTACAGGATAAAAACATATAAAAGGCTCATCTGTATAGGTATGTGGTCCTCGGTGTTCCCTCTGATCCTGTGGTGGTGATGCTGCAGGGATGCTGGGCTGCAGAAGGTGGATTACCAGCCGGGAGCTCCTTCTGTGGCCATCAGGAAGAGACTAGGGGCCGGCGTGGAGCGCACGTGGAGCGTGCATGACGTCACAGGTCTTCCGTCTGCTTCCGGGTTCGGTATCCAGGGGAGGGATCGTCCAGGGAGGAGGGCTAGCAGGGAGGTTGAGAGAAGGCTACGCGCTCGGAGCCACTGCTCCTTCAATAGGCCTAATAGGGAGGTGTCTGCAATGTGCTTTTATATGGCAGTGCTGTGGGATAACAGGTCCCAGCGTCTATCACAAGAAAGCACAGTGCCACCTATGGGCGGAAGGGGAACTACAAGGTAACATACTATACACAGAGAAAAAAAAAACAGGAGGTTATATAATAGTCAGTGTCATGGAAACATATATATGAAGAAGTGCATGGTAGTAAACATGGAGACAATAATATTAACAATAGTAAAAATGGGAGTAACCATGGGGGCAAAAGATGGAGGTAAGTATAAAAATATATATACATATACACACACACATACATATATATACATACATACATACATACATACATATATGCAAGTATAAAAGCATAACATAATAATTCCCATGGTGATGATACAAAAGAACCAGAAAATGCAACGGTAAAGATAAAAAAAAATATATATATATATATATATATATATATATATATATATATATATATATAATAAATAAGTAGAGAAAGGCAAAAAAATGGTGAAAAAATTATGGTATAAGAAGTGGACATGGATAAAGCATGCGTATTGGGAAAACACAAGAAACGGAAGCACGTACCCGTGCAGGGTTCTTAAAGATATATATATATATATTGTAGCAAGGCAATAATTATTATGTTATGCTTTTATACTTGCATATATGTATGTATATATATATGTGTGTATATATATTTTTATACTTGCCTCCATCTTTTGCCCCCATTGTTACTCCCATTTTTACTATTGTTAATATTATTGTCTCCATGTTTACTACCATGCACTTCTTCATATATATGTTTCCATGACACTGACTATTATATAACCTCCTGTTTTTTTTTCTCTGTGTATATTATGTTACCTTGTAGTTCCCCTTCCGCCCATAGGTGGCACTGTGCTTTCTTGTGATAGACGCTGGGACCTGTTATCCTACAGCACTGCCATATAAAAGCACATTGCAGACACCTCCCTATTAGGCCTATTGAAGGAGCAGTGGCTCCGAGCACGTAGCCTTCTCTCAACCTCCCTGCTAGCCCTCCTCCCTGGACGATCCCTCCCCTGGATACCGAACACGGAAGCAGACGGACGACCTGTGACATCATGCACGCTCCACGTGCGCTCCACGCCGGCCCCTAGTCTCTTCCTGATGGTCACAGAGGGAGCTCCCGGCTGGTAATCCACCTTCTGCAGCCCAGCATCCCTGCAGCGTCACCACCACAGGATCAGAAGGAACACCTAGGACCACATACCTATACAGATGAGCCTTTTATATGTTTTTATCCTGTAAGTGTGTTTTTACCTGGTGTCATTAAACATCATTTGTTAATACTACACTCAGGTGGCGCTTCCTTCTCTACCCCTCTCTCATCCATCACAGAGCCAGCTCTCTGAGGACAGCAGCCGCCTAGCCTACCAGCCTACTTTAACCATTACATTACCGGTTACCACTTAACCCTTGAACTTCCAGCCTGTCCCCTATGGACTAAGTTGCTCAGCCCTTTATATCTCCTGTCATATATGGACTTGTGTGTTTGCGCTTACAGTTACCAATACTCTGTTTGTATGTTACCCTGCTTTAACTGAGCTGCATTACCAAGCGCCATTCATTATTTTACTAATCTTATTTTATTTCATATTGTTATTTTTATTGTTTTATATGTCCATTGGTAATTTATGTACCAGGATCTGTTCCTATGGATCTCCTAGCTGCCATTGAAGAACACAAAATTTTATCTTGGAAGAATTTTATGCCCTATTCCCCGTCCATTTTTTCAAAAAGGACTGCCATATCACGGGCTCCAAGATCCCCATGCCCAAACTATGCACCCATTTTAGAAAACTAGAGGACCTGATCTCCACTGCCAATCAGCAGTGGTGGGACAAGTTCTTCTTACAGGTATACATACAACATAAAATCTTCCCCAGAGGACTTATGCCCCGTACACACGGTCGGATTTTCCGATGGAAAATGACTGATCGGATCGTGTTGTCGGAAATTCTGACCGTGTGTGGGCTCCATCGGACATTTTCCATCGGATTTCCCGACACACAAAGTTGGAGAGCAGGAGATAAAATTTTCCGACAACAAAATCCGTTGTCGGAAATTCCGATCGTGTGTACACAAATCCGACGGACAAAGTGCCACGCATGCTCAGAATAAATAAAGAGATGAAAGCTATTGGCCACTGCCCCATTTATAGTCCCGACGTACGTGTTTTACGTCACCGCGTTTAGAACGATCGGATTTTCCGACAACTTTGTGCGACCGTGTGTATGCAAGACAAGTTTGAGCCAACTATGTGCCTTCCTCGACCCAGAGCTCCACACCGAATGGGCTCACGTATCTGAATTTTGTACAGCAAAATGGATGGGCATCATCATCCAACAGAGAGACAGGAAATATATGATTCTCAAAGATAAAATCACACTTTGTAAAACCATTTGTGATACCATTCCCCATTTACCATTCACATGGTTCAGCATGCTTAAGAGAAACACAATTAGAAATGAAGATAACACCATTGCCAGCAAACTTGGCAAATTTAGAAGGGACCTGTTTGATTACAACACTAATCAAGTATTCAGCTGGAAACACACAAAAAACCCCAATCAGGGCATACCTCCTGGGCCCGCCCACTCATGTCCATCCGCCTACATGAGAACACTCCTGGACCTAGTTTGAAACCCCAACCTAGGCCCCCACCCCACAACATACCCAGACCCTGGTCAATGTCATGGCACACTCCCCAGCCTCCTACCATCCCCAAATTTTTTCCCCCAAGCCGAAACGGTCCAGGAACAGAACAAAAAAAGCCCCCATCACTCAGACAACAGCACCTCGCCCCAATGACAGTTCTATATCACCATCCTATCCCGCCCAAGGAGTAGTTTCCACGGATGTTCTTGTGTACACCCAGTTGCCCAATCCAGAACAGGACTCCGATCATGATTCACTTAGCAATCACCCTAACCACATCCAAGAGCAGCAACCCCCAGCTTGGTTGGATAACCTACCCCTTACCCAGTTGCACAAGCCCAAATCCCCTAAGACTGCAACCACTAGTAATACATTAGCCTCCACCTTGGATAATGATTTTTTTAGTATGTACCCCCCCTCCGTTCCTCACCAAAAGAAAACACGAAAGAGAGGACGGAGGGGGGGACGAGGAAGGAAGGTCAGGAAAAATGCGGAAACTGTAAAAACCTACAACCTGTCATGCACTGTACTCACCTCATATGACATGCCCCTCCTTGGTAAGGGGCTCACCTTTGCCCCCACCATGCAACCCAATACCTTTACGCTATTCAAGGATCTCAACAAATTTATCAGAGACCTGACTGTTCAGAGATATTTCAGCATCCAATCCTCCAAACAGGTGTCTGAGAATACTTACCAGACACCTCAACCAACGGACCATGACATACTTAATGAGACTGATCAACCTGCACTTGCTCAACTCGAGGAACTATATGCCGAAAACTTTAACGCCGACCTGGAATGGCTCACCCAACACTGCCCCACCTCTCCTCCAGTCAGGCATAGCACACTACGCCCCAAATCCATTTTTAACCCCACCAACAACAAAGGCCCTTACCTACAAACCTTTTACCAGGTAGTATACTCGGACTTCATCAAAATGTGTAACACCAACCGTGAACACATCTACATCAAATCCAATCTCTCTCCTTTAGAACGCCAGGCTCTAGAACAGCTCACTCTCAACCAGTCCATTGTCATCAAACCCGCGGACAAAGGGGGTAGTATAGTGATCCAAGAAAAGGATGATTATGTCCGTGAATCACATAGACTGCTCTCCGACACCAATACTTACTCCATCCTCTCCAGTGACCCCACATCCCAGTTCGCCCTTGAAGTTGCAACACTGGTCAACCGAGCCTTGACAGAAAAAATCATTTCCAAATCCGAAGCCTCCTTTATCACAAAAAATTTCTATAACGTCCCCTACATCTACCATCTACCCAAGATCCATAAAGATCTAACCAATCCCCCTGGCTGTCCAATAGTAGCCACTATGGACAGCGTCACTAGTGGCTTCTCCATCTACATTGACCAATTCCTTCAACCTCTGGCACAGAACCTCCCCATCTACATACGCGATGGACCCCACCTACTTGATATGCTGAAGCCTTACACTTGGGAACAGAACTACTGGTGGCTCTCTCTTGATGTCTCATCATTATACACCTCCATCCCCCACAATGTGGGAGTCCGTGCTGTTGAACACTTCCTGGCCAATGATCCCCTAACCAACCCCCGGCAAGCCAATTTCATTCTTGAGGCCTTAACCTTTTGCCTCAAACACAACTACTTCGAATCAGAAGGCATACACTACCTCCAGATCAATGGAACAGCCATGGGGGCTAACTTTGCCCCCAGCTATGCCAATCTCACCATGGGATATTGGGAACATATGTACCTTGCAGCTGACCATCCCCACGCCGCCCACGTGATATATTATGGTCGATACATCGACGATATAGTGATCTTCTGGGATGGCACGTTTGATGACATCATGACCTTTGTACAATACTGCAACCATAACAGCTTGGGAGCTTCACTCATGTTGCTGACCCTGACACTTTGGCCTTTCTAGACCTTGAGCTTTGCCATGACAACAAAACTATATATGCTAGAAACTTTACCAAACCTACTGCTGGTAATTCATTTATACACTATGATGGCTGCCACCATCCGAGATGGGTCAACAACATCCCCCGCAGCCAATTCTGCTGCCTTCAAAGGAATTGTACCAGAGACTCAGACTATGACACCCATGGACAACTTCTGTCAAAAAAATTCCTAGACAAAGGATACCCCACCCCACTTATAGACGCGGCCTTCCATCATTAGCGTAGTCTATCCCCAGGCCCCAACCGTCGTCCTACCACTGGTAAACAACCTACCCGTTTCATCACGCAATTTCATGACAAATACAAGAAAATGGAGAAGATCCTGGCTTCACACTGGCCTATTCTGTTGGAAGACCCTCATCTCAGAACCACAGTCGATACCAAACCTAAAGTGGCATATAGAAAATCCAGAAACATTAAGAGTAAAATTGCACCCAGTAGAATTAAGCCTACCCAACCCACCTTATCACCACTCACCCTGATACCCTTCAGAGGGATGTATCAATGCAAAAAACGTCTCTGCTTAACCTGCCAGTTCATACAACACGGTCAGAGAACCTTCACTGTCAAAGGAAAAAACTATACCCTAAAAGAATTCTACAACTGTTCAACTGACTTTGTTATATACTGCCTCACCTGCCCCTGTGGCCTAATATATGTCGGCAGAACCATCAGAGCCCTAAGGGCACGCTTTGGGGAGCACCAGCGCTTTATCGAAAAAGGCTGTGACCACCACAGCGTCCCTAAACACTTCCTGACTCACCACGGCCGATCTACAGCTGGCCTCAGTGTGTGGGTCATTAAATCAATCCCGGCCAAATACCCTGCCGCTGAGCAGTATAAACGTCTTTGCCAGCAAGAAACTTACTGGATCTACTCTTTGGGCACTTTAGCACCTGGGGGGGGTTGAACGAGGATATTGAGGTGCACACACTACTTTAAGCCACCCCGTTTCCTCATGAGACCACCCCTACAGATGTAGCCTTGCTACAATATATATATCTTTAAGAACCCTGCACAGATACGTGCTTCCCTGTTTCTTGTGTTTTCCCAATATGCATGCTTTATCCATGTTCACTTCTTATACCATAATTTTTTTCACCATTTTTTTGCCTTTCTCTCTCTTTATTTATATATATATATATATATATTTTTTTTTTAATTTTATCTTTACCGTTGCATTTTCTGGTTCTTTTGTATCATCACCATGGGAATTATTATTATTATGTTATGCTTTTATACTTGCATATATGTGTGTATATATATATATATATATATATATGTGTGTGTGTGTGTGTGTGTGTGTGTATATATATGTGTGTGTGTGTTTATGTATATATATGTATATATATTTTTATACTTACCTCCATCTTTTGCCCCCATTGTTACTCCCATTTTTACTATTGTTAATATTATTGTCTCCATGTTTACTACCATGCACTTCTTCATATATATGTTTCCATGACACTGACTATTATATAACCTCCTGTTTTTTTTTTCTCTGTGTATATTATGTTACCTTGTAGTTCCCCTCCCGCCCATAGGTGGCACTGTGCTTTCTTGTGATAGACGCTGGGACCTGTTATCCCACAGCACTGCCATATAAAAGCACATTGCAGACACCTCCCTATTAGGCCTATTTAAGGAGCAGTGGCTCCGAGCGCGTAGCCTTCTCTCAACCTCCCTGCTAGCCCTCCTCCCTGGACAATCCCCCCCCTGGATACCGAACCTGGAAGCAGACGGACGACCTATGATGTGATGCACGCTCCACGTGCGCTCCACGCCGGCCCCTAGTCTCTTCCTGATGGCGCTCCCGGCTGGTAATCCACTTTCTGCAGCCCAGCATCCCTGCAGTGTCACCACCACAGGATCAGAGGGAACACCGAGGACCACATACCTATACAGATGAGCCTTTTATATGTTTTTATCCCGTAAGTGTGTTTTTACCTGGTGTCATTAAACATCATTTGTTAATACTACACTCAGGTGGCGCTTCCTTCTCTACCCCTCTCTAACCACTTGAAGACAAAGCCCTTTCTGACACTTTTTGTTTACATGAAAAAATTATTTTTTTTTGAAAGAGAATTACTTTGAATCCCCAAATATTATTATTTTTTTTAAAGCAAATGCCCTACAGATTAAAATGGTGGGTGTTTCATTTTTTTTTTTTCACACAGTATTTGCGCAGCGATTTTTCAAACACATTTTTTTGGGAAAAAACACACTTTTTTAAATTTTAATGCACTAAAACACACTATATTGCCCAAATGTTTGATGAAATAAAAAAGATGATCTTAGGCTGAGTACATGGATACCAAACATGACATGCTTTAAAATTGTGCACAAACGTGCAGTGGCGACAAACTAAATAAATTTTTAAAAGCCTTTATAGGTTACCACTTTAGATTTACAGAGGAGGTCTACTGCTAAAACTACTGCCCTCGATCTGACCTTTGTGGTGATACCTCACATGCATGGTGCAATTGCTGTTTACATTTGATGCCAGACCGACGCTTGCGTTCGCCTTTGTGCGAGAGCAGGGGGGGGGGGGGGGCGGGGGTGCTTTTTTTTTTTTCTTTATTATTTTTTTGCTTTTCTATCTTATTTTTAAACTGTTCCTTTCATTTTTATTTTTTTTTAATCATTTTTATTGTTATCTCAGGGAATGTAAATATCCCCTATGATAGCAATAGGTAGTGACAGGTACTCTTTTTTGAAAAAATTGGGGTCTATTAGACTCTAGATCTCTGCTCTGCCCTCAAAGCATCTGATCACACCAAGATCGGTGTGATAAAATGCTTTCCCAATTTCCCAATGGCGCTGTTTACATCCGGCGAAATCTAAGTCATGAAATGCTCGTAGCTTCCGGTTTCTTAGGTCATAGAGATGTTTGGAGCCATTCTGGTCTCTGATCAGCTCTATGGTCAGCTGGCTGAATCACCGGCTGCATTTTCAGGTTCCCTGTTGGGACAGGAGAGCCAGAGAAAAACATGGAAGACGTTGGGGGGGGGAATTCCCTCCCACTGCTTGTAATATCAGTCTAGAGGCTAATTAGCCGCTAGGATTGCTTTTACATGAAAGCCGACCGCTGGCTGAAAAGAATGATACCAAGATGATACCTAAACCTGCAGGCATCATTCTGGTATAACCACTCAAAGTCCTGCAACATACCAGTACGTTGCTGGTCCTTGTTGGGCATATATTGTAAACTTTTTCTTCATGCAGCCTGTGGGCTGAACGAAAAAAAAATATTGATCGGTGGGTATGCCCACCATTAGAATACCTCCCTTCATCCACCCACTTGTAATGATGGGCATACATGCACCGTTTATATATGCCGAAGCATGGGGGCATCCTCCCGCAAAAGGCAGGAGCAAATCGCTCCTCCACCCACTGCTGCCCCCACGCTTCGGCATTGTTGTGAATTCATGAAGAAATATATTTTATATTTACTGGCAGAAACATGAGAGATGCTTAGGCCTCACAAAGTAGATGAACTGTGATGTTAAATAATTGAACTGTTGCCCTTTTGGAGACCTTTAGGACAAATTAGACACTCTCATGTTTTTCCAAGTTTTACTACTACTTCAAATATTGAAGACTTTTACAAGCATGTATTGTAAGGAAAACTGTTGGAACAAAAAACTGCTCTCGTCACAAAACAAGGAGATATTTACATGGTATTGTGAATAAACGAAAGCTGCCACAGGACACAAGATTATACAGACAATTCTCGCCTAGAGATAACCTCACCTGGCTAAACTTATTGTGTTCAAGTGATGGACTGTTGAAATAGCTAACACCTTGGCTAACAAAACTCATTGTATGAACTTTTAGGATGGTTTAGACAAACAAGTCATTTCTAAACACTCAGTGGGAATGTTCAAGGTCCATCTCAACACGTTAGAAAGAGTTGAATATTGTGCCAGTCAAAAATATTTTAAAAATATCTATAAGGTTATTATAAGTCATTTCATACTATCTATGACATTGTAGGTCACAGAGACATTAAAATGTTGGCATCTGCGGACCCAACAACTTTGCTATGAAGAAAATGTATATGGAAGTGTGATTTTATAAGTAGAAGTTTTAAGAAACTAATTAGTATTAGGAAAAACATATAATTATGATTATAGCTATAGAAGACTGTAACCTGTGCAGAGAAAAACGAATATTCAGTGAAGATACCAGAAGTTATACAGGTATCCATATAGATAATCATTTTTATGTAGTATTGATTAATATATATAACAATGTGTGTATTTCCTAGATAGACCAGTCTGTATAGACATACATTTATAGAGATACAGATATATAACCAAGTTATGTAATGGTGACTAATCAAACTTATACTGAGTGGATTTTACATTAGACCGATTACCAGAATATTTAAAAGTATATACTATCCTTACCATGATACACATTATGAAAATAGAACGTATTAACTTAAAAGGATAGACTCAAAACACATGTGAGACACCTGGTGGTTGAAGACGGTATTATGCGAACTCCTTAAAATTTCCAGAGGAAGTTAATAATTAAGTATCCTAAACCAATAGAAAGTGAGCCAACCCTTCTGGGCTGAACTGGTGATAATTTTATGAGCTTATTATCCCAATTGGGGATAAAAGGCGAGGAGGGCGAAAAGAAAGGAGGAGGAGAAAGGAGAGAGCTCAGGGGGAGAGCTCAGGGACCCACCCTGAGGGGGGGACACTGGGAGACACAAACACTCCAAGACTGACACTCATGCACCGTGCATGAATACATACTGTATCTTTACATTCATGAAGATTCCTCAACACCTAATACTTAGAACTCGGAGGTCACAAGAAGTAAATCCTCTTTAAGAGTATCCATTTTGAAACTACGGCAGCCATCTTAACTCTGGTAACCAGCCAATAGGAACTGTAGCCATCCTGGAATGGGTAATTATGTCATGTGATTTTATCTTGTATGTTCTCTCAAATATTGATATGTTCTCTCAAATATTGATGTATTGAATATTATACAATTGATAATCATTCTCCCGAATCAATAACCACCTTGTAGATTTTTCTCTAAAGATTCAAATTTTTCATTATATTTTTCTTTTTGCATAGTTGCCACATTTATTGACAAAACAAACGTCTAATTTATTTCACATTTTTAACCACTTACTTACCTGCAGCAAAGTAACGGTTGTACGTGTGAAATACAGATGTTCTGTTTAATTGTCAAGTTCACAAGGTTATTGATTCTACCGAGAAGTTATCATGGTGGTATTATGTCAAAGGGACGGTACGCCCATTTTTGCAAGTGTTTTTATTGATTTTCAAGACGTTCATGTAACGCAATTGGTATCTTAATTTCATGTGATTATTTGTGTTTGTTTACCAATAAATTTCTATTTCGTATGACCACACGTCTCCGTGAATAGGTTTCACAAGCATAGACTGTGTCATATAGATTGATTTTGTATCTTAAAAATATCTTCGTTAAAAATTACTCAATGATAATTATTGTGCGGGAAACCTGTCCTTAAAAAGGCACAACTTATTCTGACTGATTATTCACGACAGAATATATGCTGAAGTATGTAACTGTGGTGGTGAAATCACCTCCGACAGCGCTGGAGTCACGGCTTTATGTATCGTGAGAGCAAACGCTGTTGCTGTCAAGATAGATAAATCCGCGCTGCAACTGAACGGCGTACCTGCTAAGCAAATGATGGTTAACAAAAAACAAAGTAACATTACAGTATAACAGTAATACTTACCATACCTGCAAAGCAAATACAAAAAAAAACATAGTAAAAAATAAAACATTTAACGCAACCTGTGCCTACCTAAAATATATATATATGCCGAAGCATGGGGGCATCCTCCCACAAAAGGCAGGAGCAAATCGCTCCTCCACCCACTGCTGCCCCCACGCTTTGGCATATATGCTGAAGTATGTAACTGTGGTGGTGAAATCACCTCCGACAGTGCTGGAGTCACGGCTTTATGTATCGTGGGAGCAAACGCTGTTGCTGTCAAGATAAATCCGCGCTGCAACTGAATGGCGTACCTGCTAAGCAAATGATGGTTAACAAAAAACAAAGTAACATTACAGTATAACAGTAATACTTACCATACCTGCAAAGCAAATACAAAAAAACATAGTAAAAAATAAAACATTTAACGCAACCTGTGCCTAAAATATATATATATATATGTCGAAGCATGGGGGCATCCGCCCACAAAAGGCAGGAGCAAATCGCTCCTCCACCCACTGCTGCCCCTGCGCTTCGGCATATATGCTGAAGTATGTAACTGTGGTGGTGAAATCACCTCCGACAGCGCTGGAGTCACGGCTTTATGTATCGTGGGAGCAAACGCTGTTGCTGTCAAGATAAATAAATCCGCGCTGCAGCTGAGTGGCGTACCTGAAAACAAAAAAATGGTTAAAACACAGTAAACTATAAAAAAATTACATACCTGAAAAGCAAACATGATAAAACATAACAACAATAAAATATTACAGAATAGAATACAGTAAAAAAGAGCAGAACAATAGAGAGAAAATAGAGAGAGAGGGAGAGAGAGAACAATAAAACGACAACTATTTTTGTTTTTTTTATTTTATTTTTTTTTTTTTTTTACTTTTTTTTTTTTTACATTTTTTTTTATAACTGTAACTTTTTTTTCAAACTGTAACGGTTCCAGGTTTGGGTCTTTCAAAATGCGATGGCATCTTGGGAGACCCTGTGAAAGTGCGCCTAGTCTGTGCAGTGCTGTACCCTACGCTAATACTCAACTAGTGTATGGTAGCGTTCGATACATTCACCAATGCAAAGACCAGGATTGTCAGGACAGGAGGGACAATAATAGCGGGTGTCACGCATATATCCGCGCTTTCTGCAGACACAACATTTTCTTTGGGGGGCTCGTTGGGTAGGGGTACTCTGGAGGACATAAGGAAAATGCCTCTCATGCAGCCGGCTTACTGCATTTGGCTGGGGAAGGTGAGGTAGAGCACCGTCTGGAAACAGAAGGGCTCTGACGATTTCTTCCTGGAATTTAAGGAAGGATCCAGTCCGTCCTGAAGCTCTGTATAGCACATGAGCGTTCAGCAAAGCCAATTGAAATAAATAAACAGACACTTTTTTGTACCAGCGTCTGGCCTTACGGGCAATTAGGTACGGCGCCAACAACTGGTCGTTGAGGTCTACCTCTCCCATATTTTGGTTATATTCGTGGACACTGAGGGGTTTCTCCACAATACCAGTCGCCGTAGAAATTTGGACCGTCGTGTCTGCATGAAGGGAGCTAAGAACGAAAACATTTTTATTGTCCCTCCACTTCATAGCGAGAAAATGATTACACTGCAAGCAGGCTCTCTCCCCCAGCCTAAGACGGGAATCTACAAGCCACTGGGGAAAGCCCGCACGGTGCCACATGCTCCAATTTGATCATCAAAAAGGTGACTAAAAAGTGGCACGCTCGTGTAATAATTGTCCACATATAAATGATACCCCTTTCCGAATAAGGGTGACACCAAGTCCCACACTATCTTGCCAGCGCTTCCTATGTAGTCAGGGCAGTTTGTCGGCTCTACGTGACTATCTTTTCCCTTGTAAACCATAAAACTACATGTATAGCCTGTGGCCCTGTCACAGAGCTTATTCATCTTGACCCCGTATCTGGCACGCTTGCTGGGAAGGTACTGTTTGAATGACAAGCGGCCAGAAAATTTAATCAGGGACTCATCAACGCAGACAACTTGATGGGGAGTAAACAAGTCTGCAAAACGCTGGTTGAAGTGGTTTACGAGGGGCCGAATTTTGTAGAGCCGATCGTATTCAGGGTCTCAGAGTTCATTGTTGTTGAAGTGCATGAACCGCAAAATCTGCTCGTATCGTGCCCTGGCCATGGAAGCAGAGAACACGGGCGCATGGTAAATTGAGTCAGTGGACCAATATGACCGCAACTCACTCTTTTTAGTTATGCCCATGTTGAGGGAAAGGCCCAGAAAGGTCTTAAATTCGGAAACCGTAATTGGTCTCCAATCTCTGGCAAGGGAGGACTGGGGAATAGTGGCGATGTGTTGACCAGCGTATAAATTGCTTTGGTCCACAATAGATCTATAAAGATCTTCGATGAAAAACAGTGAATAAAAATCCAGTGGCGTAAAATCAACTGTTTCCACCTGAATTCCGGGTTGGCCAGTGAATGGGGGAAGTACGGGTGCTGCAGAAGTGGTGGGTTCCTAATTTGGATTGGCGAATGCAGCAGGAAGGGCACTATGGGCACGACGGGCCTGTGTTCGTCTTCTTGGTGGCAGCGGGACACTACTTGTGCTTGCCACCTCGCCAGCTTGAACTGCACTTATGGGACTCACCACTTCACCACGTGATACTGCAGTGCTGGATGTACGACCAGGGTGTACTAGGCCGCTGGTGCTTGCCAGTTCACCAGAAGGAAAAGCGGTGCTAGTACTTCTCTGCTCCATACGAGGGACCTGCGGTTCTTGCACTTCAAGGACAGAAGAAGAAGTTCGGGGTCTGGTACGCCTGACCTTAGCAGGGACCACAACTCCGTCGTCAGAGCTATCTGTCATGGAGCCGCTGTCCTCTAGAGGATCGTATTCTGAGCCTGAATCTGACAGATGAGTGACTTTCTCTTTACTATCTGTCATGCTCAGAAATGTGTAGGCCTCTTCACTAGTGTACCTTCGATTTGCCATTTTGCCATTTCTAAATTTAGGGGTACACTAGACTAGTGAGACTCACAGGCAAAAAAGCTCCTGACTGTCAGAGACTGTATCAAAACGCTACCAAAAAACTGTTAGCGATCGCAAGGATCAGGCCTGACTCTGCGAACACTGCAGTTATGTGTGCTTAGTGTTTTGTAAGTGTCAGTGATCGATCGATACTGCACTTGGGTGGGCTGGGCTGGGCCGAGGGGCAAAACGCAGGTGCTAGCAGGTATCTGGGCTGATCCCGCTACCACTGCGTTTTTGAGGACCCTAAACTGCTGGGGACACTAGTATAGATCTGATCGGATCAGATATTGATCCGTTCAGATACTATAGCACTAAGGGAGGTGTATGCTGCGTGCATGGGTGTTAGCGGTACTGGCGCTAACCTGACGCTGCCTGGGGCGACGCAGACCTTATCTGACCCTAAAAACTTAACTTATATCACCGCCGGGCAATCAGGGGGTTAAACCTTTATAAGGTAATAAACGGCGGGTGCCCTAAAACTATAATAAACTATAATAAACTATAATAAACTATAATAAACAAACTAACTAACCAGCGTCACCCGTAACAATTATATGGTGATCACTGGTGAAAGGGTTAACTAGGGGGCAATCAGGGGGTTAAAACCTTATAGTAGGTAGTATATAGGGTTTCCTGTCACTATAAAACACTGACGGCGAACCTATATACTTACTTCCTTAACTAGCGTCACCTGTGTCACTAATACAGCGATCATAAAAACGATCGCTTAGTGACACTGGCGACGGGGGGTGATCACGGGGTTAAAACTTTATTAGGGGGGTACCCCAGACCTAAAGGGGGCTAACCCTAACTGCCCTAACACTTATAACTGTCACAAACTGACACCAATGCAATAATCAGAAAAAAAAACTGCTTTTGGTGTCAGTGTGACAGGGGGTATAGGGGGTGATCGGGGGGTGACTAGGGGGTGATGGGGGGGTGACAAGTGTGCCTGCATGTTCTACTGTTAGTGTAGTGTTGGTGCAAACTTACTTGGATGTCTTCTCTCCTCGGCGCCGAAACGAAAAGACCGGCTCGAGGAGAGTGACATCACTTCCTCCGCTTCTGTTTACATTACAGAAGCTGAGGAAGCCTGTCATTGGCCAGGAGTGATCGCGAGGGGGGAGCCACGAATGAGTGGCCTCCCCCTCACCTTTGATCGCCCCTGACCTGAACCCCCCCCCCCCCCGCGGGCAAGCAAGGACGTACCTGTAAGTCCTTTTGTCTGCCCGTGCCATTCTGCCGACGTACATCGTCATGCGGTGGTCGGCAACTGGTTAACTACCACCTCCTGCTGAGATTACCATCACATGGCCCCTAACAGGCTCAAAATAAAATTTGATTTAAATTGTTTTATAAGTACAACATAGAATAATAGACATTATTTAATTATTGACTTAATTATTTTAAGTCTTTCCATGTATATTATTATTATTATTAGTTTACAGGATTTATATAGCGCTAACAGTTTGTGCAGCGCTTTACAACACAAGGGAGGAAGGAGAGGGCCCTGCTCCTTAGAGCTTACAATCTAGAAAGAAGGGTCAAGTGACACAAAAGGTAATAACTGTGGAGGAGGAGGTGATGGAGAAAATGAAAAGACAGTTGTTAGGTGTGTGCAGGATAGGCTTCTCTGAAGAAAAGGGTTTTCAGGAATTGTCTAAAAGCAAACAGAGTAGGAGGTACAGATTGGGTTGGGGAGTTCCGTAGGATGGGAGAGGCTCAGGAGAAGTTCTGGAGGCGAGAGTGGGAGGAGGTGATGAGGGAGCTAAAGAGCAGGAGGTCTTGGGAGGAACGAAGAGAAGGATTTGGTTGATATTTTGAGACTAGGCTAGTGATTTGTCTCCACTTGAGACTAGGGATGAGCCGAACACCCCCCGGTTCGGTTCGCACCAGAACCCGCGAACGGACCGAAAATTTACACGTATGTTAGAACCCCATTGACGTCTATGGGACTCGAACATTCAAAATCAAAAGTGCTAATTTTAAAGGCTTATATGCATGGTATTGTCCTAAAAAGGGTTTGGGGACCCAGGTCCTGCCCCAGGGGACATGTATCAATGCAAAAAAAAGTTTTAAAAATGGATGTTTTTTCAGGATCAGTGATTTTAATGATGCTTAAAGTAAAAGAAAAGTGAAATATTCCTTTAAATATCGTACCTGGGGGGTGTCTATAGTATCCCTGTAAAGTGGCGCGTGTTTCCCGTGTTTAGAACAGTCCCTGCACAAAATTATATTTTGAAAGGAATAAAAGTCATTTAAAACTGCTTGCGGGTTTAATGTAATGTCGGGTCCTGGCAATATGGATGAAAATCAGTGAGACAAACGGCATGGGTACTCCCCAGTCCATTACCAGGCCCTTTGGGTCTTGTATGGATATTAAGGGGAACCCCGCACCCAAATTAAAAAAGGAAAGGCATGGGGCCCCCAGGCCCTATATACTCTGAACAGCAGTATACAGGTGGTGCAAACAAGACAGGGACTGTAGGTTTGTTGTTAAGTAGAATCTGTTTGTAATTTTGAACTGGTACATTTTGAACATGTTTAGCTCCAGCCAAAAATCTATTTTAAGCTTTTTGGAAAACATGCCTGTGCTCCTCTTCAGAAGATTTCACCTCACTTTCTGTCCCAATGACAAATGTTTTTAGAAAATTTGGGGTTTTTAGTGAGACAAGGATTGGTGATAAAGCATCAGTGGAAAGGAGAAAAGTTTTTCCCATAATAACTCTTACAGGAGAGAATTTCCCTTCCTATGGGGTAGATTTCATCTCACTTCCTGTTATCTCCTTCCGTTTGCAAGTAGGAGTCATTTGTAAGTTGGATGTTTGAATGTAGGGGCCTGCCCTATATACCCTATATAGAAATTTGGGCCTTAGGTGTTGTTGTGGCCACAACACTGTAAGCCCTCACAGAGCCCTGCTGTGAAATATTAGATCAAGAATTGTAATTACATGCCCCTGTTGAACAGGGCCAGAAAAATTGGGCCTTTGGTGGTGGTGGTGGTGCTGGTGCCACAACACTGTAAGTCCTCACAGTTACTCTTGGTGGGTGCAGAAACGGGCCCTGCTGTGAAATATTAGATCAAGAATTCTAATTACATGTCCCTGTTGAACAGGGGCTGAAAAATTGGGCCTTAAACACTGGTGCTGGTGCCACAACACTGCAACTCCTCACAGATACTCTAGTTGGAGCACAGGAACTAGCCCAGTGGCCTGCCTCAGGACATCCTGTAAGCCCGGGTACCTGCCCAAGAACCGCTGCACCGCCAAGTTAAGGAGGTGAGCCAAACAGGGCACATGGGTCAGTTGTCCCTGTCGGAGGGTGGAGAGGAGGTTGGTGCCATTGTCGCAAACCACCATTCCTGCCATAAGTTGACGTGGCGTCAACCACCTGTGAACCTGCCCCTGCAGAGCTGACAGAACCTCTGACCCAGTGTGGCTCCTGTTCCCCAAGCACACCAGCTCAAGCACCGCATGGCATCTTTTGGCCTGCGTACTTGCGTAGCCCCTTGAACGCCTACAGAGCACCGCTGGTTCCGAGGACAAAGCACAGGAAGAGGCCATGGAGGAAAAAGAAGAGGAGGGGGTGGAGGAGAGAGGTGTGTCACAATCATTAGTAGTGGCAATTTGGAAGCGTGGTGGCGGAACAACCTCCAACACTACTGCCCCTTGTCCTGCATCCTCCCCAGCTGCCAGCAGAGTCACCCAATGCACCGTGAAACTTAGGTCACGTCACTGTCCATGCCTGCTGGACCATGAGTCAGCGGTAATATGCACCTTACCGCTGACCGCCCTGTCCAGCGAGGCATGGACATTGCCTTCCACATGCAGGTAGAGAGCCGGAATCGCCTTCATTGAGAAAAAGTGGCGTTTGGGTACCTGCCACTGAGGAACCGCACATTCCACAAACTCACGGAAGGGGGCAGAGTCTACCAACTGAAAAGTAGCAGTTGAAGTGCTAGCAATTTTGCCAAGCTAGCATTCAACCGCTGGGCATGTGGATGACTGGGAGCGAACTTCTTTCGGCGGTGCAGCAGCTAGGGCAGGGAAATTTGCCTGGTACAATCTGATGTCGGTGTACCGAAAGCAGTTTGCCCACAAGTACTTGGCTGTGACACACCTAATTCTACACCTTCATTCCTCTCAGTGCAGGTCTCAGAGAGGACTGAAGGTATAGTGGGGATGGAGATCTCAGCTGATGAGGAGCAAGGAGAGGTCCTCTTTGTTCTTTGGTGTGGGTCTTTTAGATATGCTTGCCAACGAACTGCATGGCAGGTCAACATATGTCTGGTCAAGCATGTGGTGCCCAAGCAGGAGATGTTTTGGCCACGCAAGATACGCTTGAGACATATGTTGCAAATAGCAGCGGTGTGATCTGATGCACTCTTCTCAAAAAAGGCCCACACCAAAGAACTTTTGGAATAACGCGCAGAGACAGCAGCGCCCTGCACATGTGGAGCTTTGGGGTGTGATGCAGTCAGTGTGCTGCCCTTAAGCTCGCCCCTGGAGGGCATCCTGCCTCATTGGTGATGTGCCTCCTCCTTCCCCCTCCTATCAGGCACCCACGTTGAGTCAGTGACCTCATCATCCCCTCCCTCCTCATCACTGGAGCTAACCTGGCAGTATGCTGCAGCAGGGGGAACATGACTGCCAGATTGCTGTCCTTCTTAGGCACCCCCTCTGTCTGGGCTCACATTACTGCCTTCATCTAGCTCAGTATCATCATCAGACCCTTCTAAACGCTGGGCATCCTCCTGGAGCATGTACCCAACACTGTGGTCAAACAGTTCGAGGGACTCCTCAGGAGGACATAGTGGGGCTACGGAAGGAATCACTGATGCCATTGAGCCGAGGGAAGAGGCCGCGTTGGCAGCTACTTTGCCAGACAAAGTACCCTGAGCATGGGTGAGAGAGGATGAGGAGGATGAGGACGGCTTGGTCATCCCCAAGTCTTCCGCATGTTGCGGCTCAACACGGCCAGCTGCCGAAAAAAAGGCCAAGCGTGTCCCACGGCCACGTGCAGATGAGGATGCATCATGTCCACGACCAGCACTGTTGCCTCTAGACACAGAGCTTGCTTGCCCTCTTTTATTGGCTTGTGACTGTCTGCCTCTCCTTGTTGGCCTTCCAGACATACTAATGGCCTGCAGTGAGATGTAGTTGCACTAAGCTGGGATATATATATATATATATATATATATATATATATATATATATATATATATATACTGATTAGGGATGAGCCGAACACCCCCCGGTTCGGTTCGCACCAGAACCTGCGAACGGACCGAAAGTTCGCACGAACGTTAGAACCCCATTGACGTCTATGGGACTCGAACGTTCGAAATCAAAAGTGCTCATTTTAAAGGCTAATTTGCATGGTATTGTCCTAAAAAGGGTTTGGGGACCCGGGTCCTACCCCAGGTGACATGTATCAATGCAAAAAAAACTTTTAAAAACGGCCGTTTTTTCGGGAGCAGTGATTTTAATGATGCTTAAAGTAAAAAAAAAAAAGTGAAATATTCCTTTAAATATCATACCTGGGGGGTGTCTATAGTATGCCTGTAAAGTGACGCGTGTTTCCCGTGTTTAGAACAGTCCCTGCACCAAATGTCATTTTTAAAGGAAAAAATCTCATTTAAAACTGCTTGCGGGTTTAATGTAATGTCGGGTCATGGCAATATGGATGAAAATCAGTGAGACAAACGGCATGGGTACCCCCAGTCCATTACCAGGCCCTTTGGGTCTTGTATGGATATTAAGGGGAACCCCGCACCCAAATTAAAATAAGGAAAGGTGTGGGGCCACCAGGTCCTATATACTCTGAACAGCAGTATACAGGCGGTGCAAACAAGACAGGGACTGTAGGTTTGTTGTTAAGTAGAATCTGTTTGTAATTTTGAACGGGTACATTTTTAACGTGTTTAGCTCCAGCCAAAAAATCTTTTTTAAGCTTTTTGGAAAACATAGGGAAGGGTTATCACTCCTGTGACATTTGTTTTGCTGTCTTTCCTCCTCTTCAGAAGATTTCACCTCACTTTTTGTCCCAATGAAAAATGTTTTTTGAAAATGTGGGTTTTTTTGTGGAACAAGGATTGGAAAGCATCAGTGGAAAGGAGAAATGTTTTTCCCATATTAACTCTTACAGGAGAGAATTTCCCTTCCTAGGGGTAGATTTCATCTCACTTCCTGTTGTCTCCTTCCGTTTGCAAGTAGGAGTCGTTTGTAAGTTAGATGTTTGAAAGTAGGGTCCTGCCCTATATACTCAGCAGAAATTTGGGCCTTAGGTGTTGCTGTGGCCACAACACTGTAAGCGCTCACAGGGCCCTGCTGTGAAATATTAGATCAAGAATTGTAATTACATGCCACTGTTGAACAGGAGCTGAAAAATTAGGCCTTAGGCACTGGTGCCACAACACTGCAACCCCTCACAGACACTCTAGTTGGAATGCAGGAATGAGCCCTGCTGCAAAGTATTACATCAAAAATTGTAATTACACGCCCCTGTTAAACAGGGGCTGAAAAATTGTGCCTTAGGCACTGGTGGTGGCGCCCAGAACCAAAAATGTTCTTACAAGCTATCAGCGTGATGATTGAGGAGGAAGAGGATAATTACTCAGGGATAGTCACTCAGCATCAGCATAGGCAGTCTTTGAAGGGATCTGAGATTTCAAAAAAAATTATTCGGTTACATCAGCATCAGGTGCTTGGTAGCTGGCGGTGATCCAAGACTGATTCATTTTTATGAAGGTCAGTCGATCGACCGAGTCGGTGGACAGACGCACCCTGTGATCGGTTACCACGCCTCCAGCAGCACTGAATGTGCGTTCTGAAAGAACGCTGGATGCAGGATAGGCCAGTAGCTCAATTGCATACTGTGCAAGCTCTGGCCAGTGATCCATCCTCAAGACCCAGTAACCCAGAAGATTTTCGGTGGGAAAGGTGTCCAAGTCTGATCTTGCCCCTAGGTATTCCTGCACCATGTAAAACAGACGCTGGCGATGGTTGCTGGAACCGATCATACCTTGGGGCTGCGGACCAAAAAATTGTCTGAACGCATCGGTCAGACGGCCACCTTCTCCACCGGTCCTTCTTTGATTGACCGAAGCCTCAGCAACACGTTGTCCAGAAACAGGAGTTTGTAACCTCCCAGTCTCTGGGAATGCGTTGCACAGACCTTTCTGCAAGGCCTCCCGAAGATGTTTCATCCTCTGCTCCCTCTGCGATGGCAAGATAAGGTCTGCAACCTTACCCTTGTAACATGGATCAAGGAGGGTTGCCAGCCAGTATTGGTCCTTCTCCTTGATACCACGAATACGAGGATCCTTACGCAGGCTTTGCAGGATCAGGGAGGCCATGCAGCGTAGGTTTGCTGAGGCATTCGGTCCGGAGTCCTCTGGGTCACTAAGGACGACATGGTCCGCAGCCACCTCCTCCCAGCCACGTACAAGTCCATGTGTTTCTTGGGACTGATCCCTTAAAGACTGCTGCTGATGCTGAGTGCCAGGCTCCACCTCCATACTGACACAATCTTCCTCCTCCTCCTCCTCCTCCTCCTCCTCGTCCTCTTCCTGTGTGATCGGCGGGCACGCAGGAACACTGTCTGGATAAAGGGGGCCTTGAGAGCTAAGGAAGTCCTCCTCTTCCTGCCTCTGTTCTGCCTCAAGTGCCCTGTCCATTATTCCACGCAGCGTGTGCTCCAACAGGTGGACAAGGGGGACAGTGTCACTGATGCATGCACTGTCACTGCTCACCATCCTCGTGGCCTCCTCAAATGGTGACAGGACAGTGCATGCATCCCTGATCATGGCCCACTGGCGTGGGGAAAAAAAAACAAGCTCCCCTGACCCTGTCCTGGTGCCATAGTCGCACAGGTACTCATTGATGGCCCTCTGCTGCGTGTGCAGCCGCTGCAGCATGGCCAACGTTGAGTTCCACCTGGTGGGCATGTCACAGATTAGGCGGTTCTTGGGCAGGTTAAACTCCTTTTGGAGGTCCGTCAGCCGAGCACTGGCATTATATGACCGGCGGAAATGCACACAGACTTTCCTGGCCTGCCTCAGGACATCCTGTAAGCCCGGGTACCTGCCCAAGAACCGCTGCACCACCAAGTTAAGGACGTGAGCCAAACAGGGCACATGGGTCATTTGTCCCTGTCGGAGGGCAGAGAGGAGGTTGGTGCCATTGTCGCAAACCACCATTCCTGCCTTAAGTTGGCGTGGCGTCAACCACCTCTGAACCTGCCCCTGCAGAGCTGACAGAACCTCTGCCCCAGTGTGGCTCCTGTCCCCCAAGCACACCAGCTCAAGCACCGCATGGCATCTTTTGGCCTGCGTACTTGCGTAGCCCCTTGAATAACTACGGAGCACCGCTGGTTCCGAGGAAGAGGCCATGGAGGAAGAAGAAGAGGAGGGGGTGGAGGAGAGCGGTGTGTCACAATCATTAGCATTTTGGAGGCGTGGTGGCGGAACGACCTCCAACACTACTGCACCTTGTCCTGCATCCTTCCCAGCTGCCAGCAGAGTCACCCAATGCGCCGTGAAACTTAGGTAACGTCCCTGTCCATGCCTGCTGGACCATGAGTCAGCGGTAATATGCACCTTACCGCTGACCGCCCTGTCCAGCGAGGCATGGACATTGCCTTCCACATGCCGGTAGAGAGCCGGAATCGCCTTCCGTGAGAAAAAGTGACGTTTGGGTACCTGCCACTGAGGAACCGCACATTCCACAAACTCACGGAAGGGGGCAGAGTCTACCAACTGAAAAGGCAGCAGTTGAAGTGCTAGCAATTTTGCCAAGCTAGCATTCAACCGCTGGGCATGTGGATGGCTGGGAGCAAACTTCTTTCGGCGGTGCAGCAGCTGGGGCAGGGAAATTTGCCTGGTACAATCTGACGTCGGTGTACCAAAAGCAGATTGCCCACAAGTACTTGGCTGTGACACACCTAATTCTACACCTTCATTCCTCTCAGTGCAGGTCTCAGAGAGGACTGAAGGTCTAGTGGGGTTGGAAATCTCAGCTGATGAGGAGCAAGGAGAGGTCCTCTTTGTTCTTTGGTGTGGGTCTTTTAGATACGCTTGCCAACGAACTGCATGGCAGGTCAACATATGTCTGGTCAAGCATGTGGTACCCAAGCGGGAGATGTTTTGGCCACGTGAGATACGCTTGAGACATATGTTGCAAATAGCAGCGGTGCGATCTGATGCACTCGTCTCAAAAAAGGCCCACACCAAAGAACTTTTTGAATAACGCGCAGAGACTGCAGCGCCCTGCACATGTGGAGCTTTGGGGTGTGATGCAGTCAATGGGCTGCCCTTAGGCTGGCCCCTGGAGGGCATCCTGCCTCGTTGGTGATGTGCCGCCTCCTCCTCCTCCTCCTCCTCCTCTCTCCTATCAGGCACCCACGTTGAGTCAGTGACCTCATCATCCCCTCCCTCCTCATCACTGGAGCAAACCTGGCAGTATGCTGCAGCAGGGGGAGCATGACTGCCAGATTGCTGTCCTTCTTGGGCACCCCCTTTGTCCGTGCTCATGTTACTGCCTTCATCGAGCTCAGTATCATCATCAGAGCCTTCCAAACACTGGGAATCCTCCTGGAGCATGTACCCAACACTGTGGTCAAACAGTTCGAGGGACTCCTCAGGAGGACATGGTGGAGCTAGGGAAGGAGTCACTGATGACATTGAGCCGAGGGAAGAGGCCGCTGCTTTGCCAGACAAAGCACCCTGGGCATGGGTGAGAGAGGATGAGGAGGATGAGGACGGCTTGGTCATCCACTCGACCAAGTCTTCCGCATGTTGTAGCTCAACACGGCCAGCTGCCGAAAAAAAGGCCAAGCGTGTCCCATGGCCACGTGCTGATGAGGATGCACCGTCTCCACGACCAGCACTAGACACAGAACCTGCTTGCCCTCTCTTATTGGCTTGTGACTGTCTGCCTCTCCTTCTTGGCCTTCCAGACATACTAATGGCCTGTAGCTGCACTAAGCTGGGATATATATATATATATATATATATATATATATATATATATATATATATATATATAGCTGAACACTATAGTCTAGCTGCCTGACCGTGGTACTAATAGGATCAAAAGAACACCAGTAATTTTCTTCAGGTAGCTTTATGTACTGTAACAAGACAAGCCTGCCTGTCAGTAGGAAGATAACAGGAATGGATCTAGCTGAACACTGTGAGCAGGACGCACTGCACTAAATGTAAATAGTCTAGCTGCCTGACCGTGGTACTAATAGGATCAACAGAACACCAGTAATTTTCTTCAGGTAGCTGTAAATACTGTAACAAGACAAGCCTGCCTGTCAGTAGGAAGATAACAGGAACGGATCTAGCTGAACACTGTGAGCAGGACGCACTGCACTAAATGTAAATAGTCTAGAAGATAGAAGGAACGGATCTAGCTAAACTGAATACAGTGTATATATATATATGCAACACCTGGGATGCATATATATATACACAATACACTTTAAGTGCAGCTAACTGACTGACTGCCTAATCTAGCTAACTCAAATGAAATGACACTGTCTCTCTCTCTCTCTCTCTCTAAGCACACCGGAACACACTGCACAGGGCCGCCGTGCAGGCGGCCTTATATAGTGTGGGGCGTGTACTAAATCCCCTGAGCCATAATTGGCCAAAGCCTCCTTGGCTTTGGCCAATTACGGCTCTCTGTTCAGGCGGCGCTGTGATTGGCCAAGCATGCGGGTCATAGTGCATGCTTGGCCAATCATCAGCAAGCAATGCACTGCGATGCTGCAGTGAATTATGGGCCGTGACGCGCCACACGAATTTGGCACGAACGGCCCATATCGTTCGCAATTCGGCGAACGACCGAACAGCCGATGTTCGAGTCGAACATGGGTTCGACTGCAACACGAAGCTCATCCCTAATACTGATACTCCAGCTAGCAAAATCAACTGTCTACCTGCACTATGAGAATACCACCAACCTTCTACAGGTAGCTTTAGCTGAACTGTGCAGAGGTCGCACTGCACTAACTTGTAGCTTTAGCTGAACACTGTGCAGAGGTCACACTACACTAACGTGTAAATAATGTAGCTGCCTGCGGTAGTGATAGGATCAGGAAAACACCACCAACCTTCTACAGGTAGCTTTAGCTGAACACTGTGCAGAGGACGCACTACACTAACTTGTAGCTTTAGCTGAACACTGTGCAGAGGTCGCACCACACTAAAGTGTAAATAATGTAGCTTGTCTGCGGTAGTGATAGGATCAGGAAAACACCACCGACTTTCTACAGGTAGCTTTAGCTGAACACTGTGCAGAGGACGCACTACACTAACTTGTAGCTGTAGCTGAGCACTGTGCAGAGGTTGCACTACACTAACTTGTGGCTTTAGCTGAACACCGGGCAGAGGTCGAACTACACTAACTTGTAGCTTTAGCTGAACACTGTGCACTACACTAACTTGTAGCTTTAGCTGAACACTGTGTAGAAGATGCATTACACTAACTTTTAGCTTTAGCTGAGCACTGTGCCGAGGTCGCACTGCACTAACTTGTAGCTTTAGCTGAACACTGTGCAGAGGTGGCACTACACTAACTTGTAGCTTTTGCTGAACATTGTGCAGAGGTCGCACTACACTAACATGTAAATAATGTAGCTGCCTGCGGTAGTGATAGGATCAGGAAAACACCACCAACCTTCTACAGGTAGCTTTAGCAGAACACAGTGCAAAGGAAGCACTACACTAACTTGTAGCTTTAGCTGAACACTGTGCAAAGGTCGCACTACACTAACTTGTAGCTTTAACTGAACACCGGGCAGAGGTCGAACTACACTAACTTGTAGCTTTAGCTGAACACTGTGCACTTCACTAACTTGTAGCTTTAACTGAACACTGTGCAGAGGACGCACTACACTAACTTGTAGCTTTAGCTAAACACTGTGCAGAGGTCGCACTACACTAACTTGTAGCTTTATCTGAACACTGTGCAGAGGTTGCACTACACTAACTTGTAGCTTTAGCTGAACACTGTGCAGATGTCTCACTACACTAACTTGTAGCTTTAGCTTAACACTGTGCAGAGGTGGCACTACACTAACTTGTAGCTTTAGCTGAACACTGTGCAGAGGTCGCACTACACTAACTTGTAGCTTTAGCTGAACACTGTGCAGAGGTTGCACTACACTAACTTGTAGCTTTAACTGAACACCGGGCAGAGGTCGAACTACACTAACTTGTAGCTTTAGCTGAACACTGTGCACTTCACTAACTTGTAGCTTTAGCTGAACACTGTGCAGAGGACGCACTACACTAACTTGTAGCTTTAGCTAAACACTGTGCAGAGGTCGCACTACACTAACTTGTAGCTTTATCTGAACACTGTGCAGAGGTTGCACTACACTAACTTGTAGCTTTAGCTGAACACTGTGCAGATGTCTCACTACACTAACTTGTAGCTTTAGCTTAACACTGTGCAGAGGTGGCACTACACTAACTTGTAGCTTTAGCTGAACACTGTGCAGATGTCTCACTACACTAACTTGTAGCTTTAGCTTAACACTGTGCAGAGGTGGCACTACACTAACTTGTAGCTTTAGCTGAATACTGTGCAGAGGTCGCACTACACTAACTTGTAGCTTTAGCTGAACACTGTGCAGAGGTTGCACTACACTAACTGTAAATAGTGTAGCTGCCTGACTGTGGTACTAATAGGATCAGAAGAACACTAGCGGTAAATACTGTAACAACACCTGCCTGCCTGTCAGTAGGAGAATAATAACAGGTACAGATCTAGCTAAACTGAATACAGTGTATATATATATATATATATATATATATACACAACACCTGTGATGCATATATATATATACACAATACACTTATAAGTGCAGCTAACTGACTGATTGTCCTGCCTAATCTATCTAACCTAAATCAAATGACACTGCCTCTCTCTTTCTGTCTCTGTGTCTCAACGCCGGAACGCACACTACACCATGCAGGCGGCCTTATATAGTGTGGGGCGTGTACTAAGCCCCCTGAGCCATAATTGGCCAAAGCCACCCTGGCTTTGGCCAATTACAGTTCTCTTTACAGATGGCGCTGTGATTGGCCAAGCATGCGGGTCATAGTGCATGCTTGGCCAATCATCAGCCAGCAATGCACTGCGATGCCGCAGGGAATTATGGGGCGTGACGCGCCACTCGAATTTGGCGCGAACGGCCCATATCGTTCGCAAATCGGCGAACGAGCGAACAGACGATGTTCGAGTCCAACATGGGTTCGACACGAACACGAAGCTCATCCCTACTTGAGACACAACTAAGAATATGTCCCCTCTAGGAGACTATAGGATTATGTATTTCCTCCATACATACAGTATTTTCTGTGGCCATCCAAAGAAAGGAAAATGACGGAAGGGAAAGGAAGGGATTTCATATTTACATACATATTTTTTCTTAGATTTTTTTTTCATATTTTTTATTTGGCAGATTTTTTATACCATGGATTTTACAGTAAGTGTCTTCTAGGGAATGACCAACAAAGCATTACACTAAAGCTAAGATGCATCATCTGGATTTATTCTTGGCAACACCTAATTTAATGTTTTTACTTTTTTTGGCTAGCCTACCAGTCACGTAGCCTTTGGGGCTCTCAGAATAATACTCACCCAGTTGGGCATACACTTCAGCTCTTTCAAAATCCTTCATTCTGCTGCAGCCTCTGTTGTCTACGATTGTGATCATTCTGGAAAGTTGATAGGCATTTCTTATCATGGTCAGTCCCTGGTCGGTTTCTCGAGCTTCTGCATATTCTACGAATCGCTCACCTTCTTCCAGGACGTATTTACAGGAGTTGATGAAGGAAGATTTTCCATGGCCCGTGTAGCCGAATAATTGTAGTAGGACATGTCTATAGCCCTGACTTCCCAGATTTCCATCATGCAGGCTGAAATTCAGGATGTTGTCCTTCAACTGTTTAATGTAATTTTCTGATAGCTTTCTATTTTTTGGAAAGTTTTTACTCTTTCTCAGTTTTTTCGTTAGAACTTAAGTCGTAGCAAGGACTTGACTCTGGACTTATTTTCTCTTTCATGTGACTATAAAAGGAGGGAGTTCTCTGTCTCAGAGTTCTCCACACTTTGGGAGGCACACAACTGTTTTTCACGACGCCCGCATAGCTGAAAGTTCCAGGCTAAAGAAAGATAGAAATAGTCTTATTCAGTCTCTTACTTCCGCTTTGGTTACTGCGGAACGGAGGCTGTTGAGTGGCCCTACAGTTTTGAAACTACGCAGGGTCACCTCTCTTAGAGAGCAAATCAAACTAATACAACTGGGCAGGGCAGCTAGGTCTTTACTATGGACAAAGCAAAAGTTTTACGAATATTCGAATAAACCACATAGATTGCTAGTCAAACTACACCCGTGCCCATTTAACTCATTTCCTGATTTCCTTCAACGCACGGATGGATCTAGAGTGTACTGCCCCCGTGCAATGTCTAGCACCTTTGGCAAATTTTACCATAAATTGTACAACTGTCTAACTCCTGAGCACAATTTTAATTTTACTCAGGAGAAGTTTGAAAAAAAATTTTCTAATATAAAACTCCCAAGACTGTCTTCCGAAGACTTAGACAGTTTGAATGTAGACATAACGACTGAAGAACTTTTGTCCATATTTAAGAAACTCCCACTACATAAATCACCTGGCCCTGACGATCTGCCCTATTTCTACTACAAATCTTTCTTTGATATCTTATCTCCACACATGCTAACCCTCTATGAGTCCCTGCTCAAGGGTACGTCTCCTCTGTCACAATTCTCTCATTCATTTATTTCCGTCATTCCGAAACCAGGCAAGGATCCCTCTATCCCAGATAATTATAGGCCGATAGCTCTTCTAAATTCAGATCATAAGATTTTCACTAAAATTCTTGCATCCAGATTATCTAGGATTATCCCCAAATTGATTCATAAGGATCAGGTGGGTTTTGTGCCTGGCAGGCATGCAGGGGACAATACCCGTCGCACAATAGACCTGATAGATCTTTTGGATAGAACCTCTAGACAGGCATTAATCTTAAGTCTAGATGCACAAAAGGCCTTTGATAGGTTGAGCTGGCCTTACATGTTTAATGTTTGAAAGAAGTATGGCTTCAGGGGTCCTTATCTGAAAGCTTTAGAGGCTCTTTATTCAACAGTTACAGCTCAAGTACAGATGTCATCCTTCCTATAGCCAAGCTTCCCCATGACTAATGGTACTCGGCAGGGTTGCCCTTTATCACCATTGCTTTTTATTCTCTGTTTAGAGCCCCTGGCCGAGTCCATCCGCACTCATCCGGATATTCGTGGGGTGGTAATGCGACAGGGGGAATATAAATTGTCACTTTTCGCGGATGACATCTTGCTCACGATCACTAATCCACTGATTTCTCTTCCCTCTCTGCATAAACTCTTGTCATCCTTTGGGGTCATTTCGGGTTATAAGGTCAACACTTCTAAAACTGAAGCTCTGCCTTTACATATCCCATTACCCATATTATCACAGCTCAAAGAGTCATACCCTTATAAGTGGTGCAAAAATTCCCTCAAATACCTAGGTATTATTCTCACTCCTTCCTATTCCTCTCTTTACTCTGCTAACTTTCCACCCCTGGTTCTGGACATCAATAAATCCCTGATGACTTGGGCAAAGTACCCTTTGTCTTTGTTGGGCAGGATAAATGTTCTAAAAATGTCTATTCTACCTAGACTGCTATACCACTTTGAAACGTTACAAATAGAGAAAATTGCGCTGCGCTTAGGTATGTGTCATTATATATATTCACCCTACTGGTACCATGTGCACTTAATAAAAAAGTGCCATGTGCATGCGATTCAGATCTGAAATCAATTCTGCATGTATAGATCAATGTGCAAAAGAAGTGCAACTAAGTGCCATGTATAATAAATCCAAAGTGCAATGTGCCAATGATAAATAAACTCTATGTATGTAAATAAATATAATGCATACTTGTTAATCAATAATATTGAAATCACCTCTGCAAATATAAATCAATGTGTCAGAGAAGTGCACCAAAGTGCCATATGTAAGAAATCCAAAGTGCAATGTGCAAATAATAAACTCTGCATATATAATGCACACACTTCGATCTATAATACTCGATAAAAAATAAAAATGAAAAACGTGCACTATAAATATACTATCATATACATATCACATGCAAAACTCCAATAAATTCATATAAGTGACAGGTGATATATAAAAATGACAGGTGATATATAAAAAAACCATATGAGTGATATGTGATGCTTGAGACAGTTATTGTCCTTATTTGTGAAAAATCTTCCAATATAACATCACACAGCAACGTGCAGTGAAAAAGTTCCAAAGGTAAACTAAGGTGCATAAAGTGCTTCACAGAAAAATCCAATTGCTGAATCACAGTGCCCAGATCATGCCGTGATGTGCCTCGGTGTGATGTTATATTGGAAGATTTTTCACAAATAAGGACAAAGCTCTATTTGTATCTACTGCACGGCCATGAATATGTGATCTGCGTTTGCAGCTGGGCATTTATATTCATATTTAGTTGGTTCTCCATTAAGGTATTGGATTATTGTGGCTCGCAAGATTTCTTCTTTATCACTTTGAAACGTTACCAGTTGCCTTGCCCTCATCCCAATTAAAGACAATTCAGCGAAGCTTCCTAAAGTTCATATGGGGAGATAGGGCTCATTGTATAGCAAGTTCGGTGGTGTTTGCTCCAAGATCCAGGGGTGGAATGGGTGCATCGGACATTATTAAATATTACTATGCCTCACATTTAAGGCCTATTGCTTCCTGGTCCTCTTTATTTGCACCGAACCAATGGACTGCCTTGGAAAAGGGTGCGCTCTATCCAGTCCACCCGAGTTCCTTGGTTTGGGAGGGTCCCCTATCCCTGGATCCCACTCTCAAACACCAATGCACTGCTCCAATGAATTTTACCTTAACCATTTGGCGTAAATGTCTTAAAGAATATCACCTTACCTCGCCTTGCTCCCCGCTTGTCAATGTATTGTTTAACCCACTTATACCAGACAGTATGTCCCTGGGCAGGATCTTCCCATGGCTTAACGCCTCCCTTTTTCAACTTCGAAATCTAGTACATCCTATTACGCGAAGGCTACATACCTTCAACACTCTATGTGAGAAAATCAATATCGCTCCCCAACTTTTCCACTTCTACCTGCAGGTTAGACATTTTTTTCACTCTAAATCCACAACTTTAACTCTTGACATTCCAACTACCTTCGAGTACATATGCGCTCAAGGTCCCCATCAATTACATTTAATATCCTCCATCCATCGTATCCTTCATGAGTGGACACCTCTTACTGAGACCACGCATCATTATATGGGAAAATGGTCCCATTTAATAGGTAAACCTATATCAATCCAGGAGTGGGATAAGATTTGGTCCTCTGTTTCCAAATCTTCCAAGTGTGTGACCCAACGGAAGACTTCTATGAAAATTCTTATGTTTTTGTATAGAACTCCTGACGTTATTCATAAATATGATCCTTCAGTCTCGCCGCGCTGTTGGCATTGCGGGACTGATACGGGTTCCTTATTCCATATATTTTGGCATGAGGTAAGGCTCCTGATACAGAAATTGTTGGATACATCTCTCCCACTTGACCCCCTACATTATCTGTTAGGCCTCCCTTCCCCTGGCTTAACCAAGAGAGCTAACCGGCTCCTTTCTTACATACTACTGGCTGCCAAAAGACTCATTCCCCTGTGTTGGCTGTCCAACGCTCCTCCTCCTTGGCCCAAATTTTTACATCTAGTGGCTGAAATCCGGAGGATGGAATATCTAACGGGCTCAATACATGACACTATTCCCCAATTTGAAAAACTGTGGGAATTCTGGGATCGGTCGGAATTTGGAACCCCTATGCCAAATATCAATTCTTAAATATTTTACTGGCATAGGTTTTCCATGTGATCATGACACCTCCCCCCTCATTTGCACCACTTTCACATTTGTTATTTAGAGCTTAATATCCCGTACCACATATCCTCCATGGAATCTGTGTTCTTCCCTTTATGTGATTAACTTATGGTTTTGATCCTGTAACTCCTATTTTTTTGGACTGTTTACTGTGTATATCCTGGACATATGGTGCGGAGCACCCCTGTGCTCTGTAATTGTGCATTCTGTTTATATGTACTTGCTATGTTTTGATATCAAGATGTCTTCAATAACTTTATATTCTATATTGTACAACAATGCTGTACTTGTTCACTTTAAAATATAAAACTTTACTAAAAATACAATTATATATAAAAAAAAGTAGGGAGTTGGCAGAAAGGAGGCAATATTTTTAACACACAATAAATACCTTTAAAGGTAGAGGGTAATTACATATACAAAGTAATAAAAGACACCAAATACATTTATTTGTAAAAACTTAAATTTTTTTTAATTTAAAAGATTTTGTTTGTGTACGAGTGATACAAACATTTTCTGCGTCCTCTTCTCCCCAACATGTACATTGCAACCCTTGAAAGACCAGAAAGTTCTAGGGCTTTGCAAGGATTCTATACTGTGACACACACACACAGAAAATACTGCTACTTAGAAATCAATCACTATCATTAATGTCAGAATTGTTTTATTTATATTCCTTCCTAATTTAAACTGAAATTAGATGTAAACCCTAATGTAATGACAATGAATTTGCTCTGTGCACTGTGTATCAAAAACAATTGTCATAATTTGTTTTTGTTTTTTATAAAATAATAGTTTTTGTCTTTTTTAGCTTGTTTTATTACATCTCAGTGCTGCTGATCTTGTGCAGCATTTTTGCATGTAGTTTCTGTTAAAATGCACTCCACCATTTTCATATTTTTCAGATGGTGGCAATGCAAGAGCACCATTGGGAGACAGGAGCAGAGCATTGTTACCTTATAACAAGGAGTGGTTGAGCAAGGAACTTCATGGTAGGATTAACAGGGATTTTTTTAATGAAAGCTAAAAATATTTAAACAAAAGCAAAAAAAATCATAATTTTTAAATAAATACATGTAATACATTTTTTATAAATATAAAAAAAAAAAACAATTACATGAATGTGTTAAAGCTTATGTTAGATTTTAGTTATTTGATTTACTTCTACTGCAGTAAGTAGGAAGTAAGCTGACTTTACCTTGAAGTGTATCTAACCCTAGTAAGGCAAACCAGACATTTTGTTGTCGATGTTCTTGTAATGTCAAAAAGTTTTTTTTTTTTTAAATTAGGTCATACATGGTGACGCCACCAGCCAAGTAAAAATATATATTTTTTAATTTAAATAATAAAATCTTGCTTTTTTACAGCAATTAAAAAAAATTAAAAACTTGTCTGTGAGAGTTTTTTTTTAACCGGTTAAGGTGCAGAGTCATTATTTTAATTTTACTTATAAATTTTATTACCTATGATATGGAACTGATACCGTTTTTGGGGATAACATGGCTTCCTTTTTGTCTATATTTGAGGCATTTCTACAAATTGTTACTTTTTTTTCTGAAATGCACTGGAGTTAGTGGAGTAGACAAAATGTGGGTGTTTTTTTTTTAATTTTTTTTTTAATTTTTTTTTTTTTGGTGCAATGGGCTTTAAACTTTGCATGGGGGTTACGGAAGCTCTTTTCACCTATGCTCGACTTGTTTTCATGCCATAAAATTGTCAGCCAAAATTACTTGTTCACTATGCTAAAATCAGACATATATGAAACAACTAAAATCATAAAAATTATTAAAACTGTACCCATAAGTGTCAAATTGGGCACTCTCCATAAACCCAAAAAAAAGAAAATTGTTATGAAATACGTACTGTAATTTTTCGTTCCTGATTAGCTCCATTATATGATTATATCATACGAATGGGGTAGACTCCAGTCTTACGTCTACCCTATAGGACCCCTCTTTCATAAATTTAGAGGCTGAATTATGGTAAATAATTGATAACAGTTTTCTGTTTTCCTGATTAGCTCAATGGCAGCATACACATGGGAAATAGCTAGTCACAAAGAAGGGTGGTATGCAGAAAAAGTAAAATTGTAATTACAGCTAGAGCCAACAGAAACTTGAATTCCAAAAATTAGCAGTATAGCTTCAAAGTCAGCAATTAATGTATTAGTAGAGGACCATGCTGTCACCCATTAATTACTTGCAATGACAAGGAGTCTACAAAGTCATGTTCATAACCTCAGATTTTTGCAGACAAGTGACAAAGTCATTAGGTTTAAGTCTCTAAGAAAGCCAAAGCCTGTGAGTAACCTTGAAGTATCCTGATATCCAGCAAATTGAGTTGGTCCTCCTTAGTGGTCCTGCATGCAGGGAGAACATTTTTTTATGTTCTCAAATTACCAGTACATTACTCAAAACAAACCACGTCACCTAAATATAAAACTTGCTATAATAGGACAATCAGGGAGTATAACATATCATTACTGTACATAATAAATAAGTATCGCCCTAATATAAAATAATGAATGAATAGCGCCCCATTAGGCCTACAAAAATTCACTCCTACCCTGCAGCTTCTCCCAATTGTTTCAGGGGATGTCCTGAACAAGTAACTTTTTTACACATCATTTGGAGCTGTAAACATCTTCAACGAATATGGCAGGCTGCAGCTAGTAGGATTGAGAAGGCAACAAACCAAAATAATGCCCTTTCACCACAAATATTGCCTCTATATGTTACTATATGTTACTATACCAAATACAGCTTCATCCTGCAATAGATTGCTCCACTCATTTTTCAATGGATGGTTGCACTTAATTGGAGAACACATAACCTTCTATGGTCTCAGGTTTTGTCCAGGATGGAAATGCTCAAACTGTCTGAAAGGATTCACCATACCTTATATGATAGTATGCATATTTTCAACAAAAATGATTTATTGGAATTTACCATAATTATTTACAAACATGAGATGCATTTTTTGTATAGAATCAATTACAGTCACACTAGTATACCCAACTCCTATTTTATTATCTGCTACATATCCTCTTTGGACACTATGATGTCTTCTTATCATATATGCTATGTCTATAACATAATTTGAAAACCAAAATAATTTAAACCACTTATTGTATAACTAATGTAGAACACTGTATTACTGAATGATATCACCTTCACTGTATCGAAATTTTACTTTTCTCTGCCAAATAAAAACTTTGGTAAACACAATCTCCTCCATCTTGTGGACAAAAAAATTATTAAAAATCCCACAAATGTATTCAACATTAGCAAAAAACTTTCTCACACTAATATATATTTTATTGAAAATATTTAAAAACGTTTAAAATTATAAATCTACATAATTGTCACCTTATTATTCTGAAAATAATACTTTCATTAAAACAATTGATATCTAGAATAATATTTAAACCTTCTGGACTTAAAGTACTTAAAGTGCCCCTCCAATGTCACTCTATTTTATCTATACAACAAAAAGT
This sequence comes from Aquarana catesbeiana, assembly GCA_037953035.1. Classification (NCBI taxonomy): domain Eukaryota; kingdom Metazoa; phylum Chordata; class Amphibia; order Anura; family Ranidae; genus Aquarana; species Aquarana catesbeiana. The sequence goes on from JBBHAA010001632.1 coordinate 194,233, forward strand.
TTAAAGGTTAGGGTAGGATCCTTATTATGATATAACCTAAAATGATTGGAGAGTCTATGTTCTTTGTACCCCTTTTTTATATTGTTTAAATGTTCCCCTGGTTTAGTGGTTAACTTGCGTATAGTGCAGCCAACATATTGTTGACCACAAGGGCACAAAAGAAGGTATGTGACATGGGTGCTCTGACAGGTAATCAGCTTTTTTTACCTAATAAAAACCTTTGGGTAATGCTGGATTTAAATTATGTGATCTTTCTTTGTCTATTTTTTATCATCCTACAGGGTTTACATCTACCATAGGAGTAAGAACCCTGTATAACTAACATTATATCAGGAAAAGGAGATCAAGGTTACAGTGCTTGTGTCCTTGCACCGATCCACAAAATCGTCAATGTTTTGCACTACAAAACACCTCCACCTCTTGCTGTGATCACCACCACTTGACCCCTAATGGCCTCAACATAGAATTCCATTTAAATTGTTTTATAGTACAGTATAGAATAATGGACATTGTTTAATTATTGACTGAATTATTTTTAGGTCTTTCCATATATATAAATTTGTCTTCACTTAAGACACAACTAAGGATGATATGTCCCCTCTAGGAGATTATAGGATTATGTAGGGCCTCCATATATACAGTATTGTCTGTGGCCATCCAAAGAAAGGGAAATAGCAAGGGATTTTACATTTGCATACATATTTTTTATTAGATTATATTTTATATTTATTTTTTATATTTTTTATATGGCAGTATTTTTTATATCATGGATTTTAGATTTTACAGTAATGCTGTGTACATACGGGCGGACTTTTTGACTGGACTGGTCCGACGGAACTAATCCGTCGGACAATCCGATCGTGTGTGGGCTTCATCGGACCTCCAGCAGACTTTTTCTGATGAAAATCAGACGGACTTTAGATTTAAAACATGTTTCAAATCTTTCCGATGGACTCGAGTCCGATCGAAAAATCCGTTAGTCTGTATGCTAGTCTGACGGACAAAAAAGGACGCAAGAGTAGCTATTGGCTACTGGCTATGGACTTCCTTATTCTAGTCCGGTCGTACGTCATCACGTTCAAATGACCGGACTTTTGAACGGACTTTAGGGCTTTCAAACGGACTTTAGTCCATTTGTGTGTGGGCAAGACCGTTGGAGGTTTGATGCTCAAAAGTCTGCCCGTGTGTACATGGCATAAGAGTCCTGTAGGGAGTGACCAACAAAACATTCCACTAAAGCTAAGATGTATCATCTGGATTTATTTTTGGAAAACACCTAATTTAATGTTTTTCCTTTTTTTGGCTAGCCTGACAGTCCCGTAGCCTTTGGGGCTCTCAGAATGTTACTCACCCAGTTGGGCATACACTTCAGCTCTTTCAAAATCGTTCATTCTGCTGCATCCTCTGTTGTCTACCATGGTAATCATTCTGGAAAGTTGATAGGCCTTTCTTATCATGGTCAGTCTGTGGTGAGTTTTTCGGGCTTCTGCATATTCTATGAATCGCTCAACTTCTTCCAGGATGTACTTACAGGAGTTGACGAAGGAAGATTTTCCATGGCCTGTGTAGCCAAAGAGTTGTAGTAGGACTTGTCTATAGCCATGATTGCCTTGATTTCCATCATGCAGGCTAAAATTCAGGATGTTGTTCTTCAACTGTTTAATGTCCATTTCTAAGAGATTCCTATTTTTGGATAGTTTTCTCTCTTTCTCCGTTTTTACGGTAGAATCCTAAACACGATACAGTATATGAATAAAGATGATAAAGAGCTGAACTGTATTTGAGTCCTCATAAATAGCTTGCAAAAAAATCATTCATAATTACAAAAATACATATATAGAATCAGACGTATAAGCGCATAGTTGTGATAAAAAGATTAATTCAAAGAGCTTGACGCATTTTATGGTATACGCTCCACTTCCTCAGGAGCAGGTGCATAATGCATAAGTGCATATCTCTAAAAAAGTTACAGTATCTCTCAAAAGTGAGTACACCCCTCACATTTTTGTAAATATTTTATTATATCTTTTTATGTGACAACACTGAAGAAATTACACTTTGCTACAATGTAAAGTAGTGTGTCAGGAAGGGCACGCCAATAATCAAGATGGCGGCCACAGAAGTTTCACTGTACTGCATATCCCACTGAGAAAGGCTGAGCAGGAACTTTTGTGTGCGCCTATGCACAAGCGCATGTACATGCACACTAATGCCGCACGGAATGCAAGCGTACGCGCGCAGGTGCACCCACGCACCCTGTGATGGTTCTTGGCGCTAAACAGGCTATTTAAACTGACCCATTCCCCTGGATCAGTGCTGTCTGATCTACAGCGTTACCTGTGATTCCTGATAACCATTTGCCTGTACCTGTTCCAGCTGACCTACCTGGCTTGTCCCTGACTATTCCTGTTATCTGCCTGCACCCGACCTCGGCTTGTCTTTGACTACGTTCCTGCCTGCTCCTTCTGCTACTTTGCTGCCAGCCTGTTGCTGAACCTGCCTGCACCTGACTCTGCTCCTTTATCCACGTCTGTTCTTGACTTGTTTACCTGTGCCTCCAGCCAGCCTGCCTGGACCTGCCTGAGCTCGTCTCCTGCCTGAAGCTGTTCCTGGTTCTATCCCAGCTCCACCATCAGTTTCGTTCCAGCTTCTCTGCTAGCAACTCTGTCAGGCACTCGTGCGACTCTGCACTCCCACGGCTCCTGTTTACTCTACCAGGGGCCTCGAGTCAGAGGTGTAAGAGAGGCCTCCCTCTGCATATCAGACTCTACCACCAGACGACATGTGTGGCCACTATTATTTTCCAGCACTGCCTTAACCCTCTTGGGCTTGGAGTTCACCAGAGCTTCACAGTTTGCCACTGGAGTCCTCTTCCACTCCTTCATGATGACATCATAGAGCTGGTGGATGTTAGAGACCTTGCGCTCCTCCACCTTTTGTTTGAGGCTACCCCACAGATGCTCAATAGGGTTTAGTTCTGGAGACATACTTGCCAGTCCATCACCTTTACCCTCTGCTTCTTTAGCAAGGCAGTGGTCATTTTGGAGGTGTGTTTGGGGTTGTTATCATGTTGGAATACTGTCCTGTGGCCCAGTCTCCAAAGGGAGGGGATCATGCTCTTTTTCAGTATGTCACAGTACATGTTGGCATTCATGGTTCCCTCAATGATCTGTAGCTCTCAAGTGCCGGTAGCTCTCATGCAGCCCCAGACCAGCTTGGTCTCATCAGACCACATGACATGGTAATCAGTAATCCATGTCCTTAGTCTGCTTGTCTTCAGCAAACTGTCTGCAAAGAAAAGCAGCTTTTTTGTGCATCATCTTTAGAAGAGGCTTCCTTCTTGGACGACCAATTTGATGCAATGCGTGGCGTATGGTCTGAACACTGACTTTGCTATGTCACCCGGTGGCCCTGCCCTCTTGTGACATCACATGCCCATCATGCACCAGTCTATGACATCACAAGGAAGCAGGGCCACCGGGTGATGTAGCCAGGTGGCTCTGCCCCTTACCTACATATAAGAAATGTTAAAGCGGAGAGAAGGCAGATGGAGGGAGGCCTCCCAGGAGGCGGAAGCGTTTTGATTGATGATGGATTTACATCGAAGGACACTATTTTTTTATTTTTTAATAAAGGATTTGTCAAAAACCGTCTCTTACACTTTTTTTGGTGAATGGGTAGGGGTACTATGTACCCGTTACTTATTCACATGGGGGGGGGGCAGGATCTGGGGGCCCTCTTGTTAAATTTTGGCATGGGGTTCCCCTCCCCTCCGTGCCTGGTATGGACTGGGAGCGGGACCCCACAACGTTTTTTTCTATATTTTTGGGTGCTGGCAATTGCAACCACCAGTCATTTTAAATGGGATTTTACTTGTTTTTTTCTTCAGAAATTACATTTTTGCTACAGAATGTTATATGTATGCTAGAGATGCGCCGTTTTACAGGCATCCTTTCATCCTTTTATCATCCTTTGAAGAACTGTATGCTTCCGGTACCCAATTTGCCAGGTCAACAATTTGCCGATAACACTTCACTTCCTACACAGGATTCATGATTAAGTATATGCACAAGTCACTTTGGATACCTGCACAAGTCACTTTGGAATATTGCAATTTGCACTAAAGACTGGACTCATTTTATATACTTGTCAATATATATATTCCCCATATATATATATATGGAAAAAGTTTTTGATTTTGATTTTATTTTTACATATTCAAAATTGTTTCATCTCCACGCAATTGTGTACTTTGGACATATACATTTCAGGGTTTTTGTGGTTGTATGCACCATTAAGTGTACCATATATTAGAATATTTTCACATTTTAACCTTCTTATAGTCTAGGCCATCTTTATGTAGAGCAACAATTCTTTTTTTTAGATCTTCAGAAAATTCTTTGCTATGAGGTGCCATGTTATACTTCCAGTGACCAGTATGAGAGAGTGAGAGCGATAACACCAAATTTAACACACCTGCTCCCCATTCACACCTTAGACCTTGTAACACTAACGAGTCACATGACACTGGGGTGGACAAATGGCTAATTGGGACCAATTTGGACATTTTCACTTAGGGGTGTACTCACTTTTGTTGCCAGCGGTTTAGACATTAATGGCTGTGTGTTGAGTTATTTTGAGGGGACAACAAATTTACACTGTTATACAAGCTGTACACTCACTACTTTACATTGTAGACAAGTGTCATTTCTTCAGTGTTGTCACATAAAAAGATAGAAGAAAAGATTTACAAAAATGTGAGGGGTGTACTAACGTTTGTGAGATACTGTATTTCTTGATATACAGTAAATATGTATAGCCAGAAGAATACAGGTAAATGGGGCAAATACCTTGTCTATTGGCCTAGAAATTGGCCATTACTATTTTTTACCAATCTGCTATTATTAATCATAAACAGGGTTCAGATTTGGCACCCAAACTTTAGTAATGTTGAATCCATCTCAATGCAAATTTAGGTCTGTTCAGCTCATTACTTCTAATGAGTACTGGTTCTGTTAAGAAATACAGGTAACCTATATCTTTGAAACCAGTGATGGTGTGACCCCCCAAAAGTGGCCTGATAGCTTAGTGTATACAAAGAAAAAAATGAGCAAAAATATAAGATGCAACAAACGAAAAAAAATAATTTTTTCATTAAAACGCACTCAATGTGTTTCAAGTGTAGTATCAACACAGCGATGGTGTGACCCTCTCAATATGTGATACTCCCAATCAATGCATCTCCAGTGATAAAGGTGCAATATATTCATGCCAAGCATGCATTAACATAGATCAAATGCAATGACATCACTTTCAAAAAATCAGTCCAGAAAAAAGACATGACATCACACGTGAAAAAAATGTCCTGGAAAAGTGATCAATCTTGATGCAACAAAGTGATAATGTGAATCTTCCACCTCTCCCTTGGTGCACGGTGCTTCCACTCCCTCAAGAATAACACTCACCGACTAATATTGCCAGCACTCTCATGCACGGCAAAAATCACTAATTTACCACACACGGGTAATAGGATCAATTGTAGTTTCCACGGTGATTGTTTAGGCAAGAGGTCCACATGAAAGAAATAAATGAGTGCTCCAATAGTGTAAACCAGTTTCACTCTTTTAATAAAACCACTGCAATCTTCTAACATCACACTTACATTTAAAACGATAAAATCAATCAAAGTAAAGTGCAGATCACATCAAACTGTAAATGGTGGAACCAGATGCAACAAATGGTCACGGCGGACCCGAGGTGTGTCGGCGCAAAGCTTTCAATCTCACCACCTCCCTGGATACTCCTCCGTGCTTCCGTGTAATAACAACTCCTCTCCTTCAGTATGGATAGTAACGCTGTGTGTCACGTCTCACAGCCACGCCCCCGACATGTTTCGTCACCAATTGACTTATTCATGGGATAAGTCAATTGGTGACGAAACATGTCGGGGGCGTGGCTGTGAGACATGACACACAGCGTTTACAGTTTGATGTGATCTGCACTTTACTTTGATTGATTTTATCGTTTTAAATGTAAGTGTGATGTTAGAAGATTGCAGTGGTTTTATTAAAAGAGTGAAACTGGTTTACACTATTGGAGCACTCATTTATTTCTTTCATGTGGACCTCTTGCCTAAACAATCACCGTGGAAACTACAATTGATCCTATTACCCGTGTGTGGTAAATTAGTGATTTTTGCCGTGCATGAGAGTGCTGGCAATATTAGTCGGTGAGTATTATTCTTGAGGGAGTGGAAGCACCGTGCACCAAGGGAGAGGTGGAAGATTCACATTATCACTTTGTTGCATCAAGATTGATCACTTTTCCAGGACATTTTTTTCACGTGTGATGTCATGTCTTTTTTCTGGACTGATTTTTTGAAAGTGATGTCATTGCATTTGATCTATGTTAATGCATGCTTGGCATGAATATATTGCACCTTTATCACTGGAGATGCATTGATTGGGAGTATCACATATTGAGAGGGTCACACCATCGCTGTGTTGATACTACACTTGAAACACATTGAGTGCGTTTTAATGAAAAAATTAATTTTTTTCGTTTGTTGCATCTTATATTTTTGCTCATTTTTTTCTTTGTATACACTAAGCTATCAGGCCACTTTTGGGGGGTCACACCATCACTGGTTTCAAACACATTAACATTTTTTATTGATTTTTAGCGCCTCTTATTTTTTCTTTGGGTGCCTGGAGGAGATTTGTGGTAGTATAGGCACACTAGATTAAATATATTTTTTAGACAGATTTAATTTAAAGGGGCAGCTTTGCACTAATTGTGGGGAGTCAGTTCACCACAAAATTTCACTTTTTATTATTCACTTATAGGGTTTTATGGTCTTTATTATTTGTTTCTAGCAGGCGCGGTGGAGATATTATTGGTGGGTAGGGCAGTTCTCATAATATCTGGATATAAACCTATATCTTTCAAGTCATATCTGAAGTGAGCAGAGTTACCCTTGTGACAATCAAGAAGTGCGCTGGTTGTTATATACTCTTGATGTATAGTCATTTGTAATCTTTGTCAATAAAGTGTATATTTTACAACATTTTCTTTTATTAGTCAATTTGGTATCGCTCAACAGACACGTGCGCTTCGTTTAGTTCCGAAATAAATATTCAGACAAATTTTTAGTTATTCGGAGATTTGGATATATCCAAATCTATATCCAAAAATCTATATATATATATATTTCCCAATACCTGAATTACAGTTTAAATGAAGTTTACCGAACGCTCCGAATAACGAAAAGAAATTAGTCAGAATTTCTGAAATCCGAATTGAAATTTGAATCAAATTTTACATTAAATTACAGTCAAATTTGAACTGTATACACATTTTTGCGTGGTGGCGGAACAAGCTCCAACATTACTGCACCCTGTCCTGCATCCTTCCCAGCTGCCAGCAGGGTTACCCAGAGTGCTGTGAAAGAAAGGTAACATCCCTGTCCATGCCTGCTGGACCATGAGTCAGCGGTAATATGCATGGCCTTCCAAGAAAAAAATGGTGTTTGGGAACCTGCCACTGACGTACCGCACATTCCACAAATTCTCGAAAGGGGGCAGAGTATACCAGCTGAAAAGGCAGCAGTTCTAGCAATTTAGCCAAACTAGCATTCAGCCACTGAGCATGTGGATGGCTAGGACCAAATTTCTTTAGACGGTTTAGAAACAGGGGTAGGGAAATTTGCCTGCTACAATCGAATTTAGGTGTACCACTAGCAGATTGCCCGCAAGTGCTTGGGACACCTAATTCTACACCTTCATTCCTCTCAGTGCAGGCCTCTGAGAGGACTGAAGGTATAGTGGAGTTGGAGATCCCAGCTGATGAGGAGCAAGGAGAGGTCTGCCTTGTTCTTTGGTGTGGGTCTTTTAAGCACTGTTGCCAACGGACTGCATGGGAGCTCGACATATGTCTAGTCAAGCATGTGGTGCCCAAGCGGCTGCTGTTTTGACCACGCTTGATACACTTCAGACATATGTTGCAAACAGCAACGGTGCAATCTGCTGCACATGTCTCAAAAAAGCCCACACTAAAGAACTTTTGAAAAAACTTGCGGAGTCAGCAGCGTCCTGCACATGCGGAGCTCTGCGGTGTGATGCAGTCGGTTGGCTGTCCTTAAGCTGGCCCCTGGAGGGCATCCTGCCTCATTGGAGATGTGCCTCCTCCTCTCTTCTATCAGGCACCCATGTAGAGTCAGTGACCTCATCATCCCCTCCCTCTTCGCTACTGGAGCAAACCTGGCAGTATGCTGCAGCTGGGGGAACATGACTGCCAGTTTCTTGTCCATCTTGGGCACCCCCTCTCTCTGGGCTCACGTTACTGCCTTCATCCTCAACCTGGGTACCATCATCGGAGCCTTCAAAATGCTGCGTATTCTCCTGCAGCATGTACCCGACACTGTGGTCGAACAGTTCGGGGGACTCCTCAGGACATGATGGTGGGGCTAGTGAAGGAGTGACTGATGCCATTGAGCGGATGGAATAGGCCACTTTGGCAGCTGCATTGGCAGACAAACTTGTCTTAGCCTGGGTGACAGAGGATGAGGAGGATGAGGATGGCTTTGTGATCCACTATACCAACTCTTCTGCATGTTGTGGCTCATCACGGCCAGCTGTCCGAAAAAAAGGACAGGCGTGCCCCTCGGCCACATGCTGAGGATGTACCATGTCCATGACCAGCACTGTTGGCTGTAGACAAGAGCCTGCTTGCCCTCTTTTAGTGGCCTGTGAGTGTCTGCCTTTCCTTGGTGGCCTTCCAGACATGCTGTAAAATTGGATTAGCAAAACACTGCCTGAAGTTTACTAGAAAAATTACACCAGAAGTGATCTGCAGTCAGGTATAGGCTTGTCTAGACTAGAATGCAGTGGATATATATGTAGGAGACTGTATATATATCTTTATGCACTGCAGATCACTGAATCACATGCTTGGCCTGCCTGCCTGAAAGTGTCGTTGAAAACGTACACCAGGAATGGCCTGTAGTCAGGTATAGGCTTGGCTAGACTAGAATGCAGTGGATATATATATGTTGGAGACTGTATATATATTTAATGCACTGCAGATCACTGAATCACTTGCCTGTCTGCCTGAAAGTGTATTTGAAAACATACACCAGCAATGGCCTGCAGTCAGATATAGGCTTGGCTAGGCTGGAAAGCAGTGGATATATATATGTAGGAGACTGTATATATATATTTAATGCACTGCAGATCACTGAATAACTTGTCTGCCTGCCTGAAAGTGTATTTGAAAACCTACACCAGCAATAGCCTGCAGTCAGATATAAGCTTGGCTAGACTGGAATGCAGTGGATATATATATGTTGGAAACTGTATATATATATTTTATGCACTGCAGATCACTAAATCACCTGCCGGCCTACCTGAAAGTGTATTTGAAAACGTCTCCAGGAACTGCCTGCAGTCATATATAGGCCTCGCTAGACTAAAATGCAGTGGATATATATATGTAGGAGGCTGTATATATATTTTATGCACTGCAGATCACTGAATCACCTGCCTGCCTGCCTGAAAGTGTATTTGAAAACATACACCAGGAACTACCTGCAGTCAGATATAGGCTTGGCTAGATTGGAATGCAGTGGATATATATATGTTGGAGACTGTATATATATATTTTATGCACTGCAGATCACTGAATCACCTGCCTGCCTGCCTGAAAGTGTTATTATTATTATTATTATTATTATTCAGGATTTATATAGCGCCAACAGTTTACGCAGCGCTTTACAATATAAAAGGGAGACAATACAGTTATAATACAATACAATACAATAGGATTAAGAGGGCCCTGCTCAGAAGAGCTTACAATCTAATAGGGTGGGGCAGGTGGTACAAAAGGTTGTAACTGTGGGGAATGAGCTGGTGGAAGTGGTAGGAGATTAGTTGGAGACGTGATAGGCTTTCCTGAAGAGATGAGTTTTCAGGGATTGCCTGAAGGTAGCAAGAGTAGGGGATAGCCGGATAGATGGAGGTAGCGAGTTCCAGAGGATGGGAGAGGCTCTGGAGAAATCCTGGAGATGAGCATGGGAGGAGGAGATGAGAGAGCTTGAAAGCAGGAGGTCTTGAGAAGAGCGGAGAGGTCGATTTGGGTGATATTTGGAGATAAGATTAGTGATGTAGCTTGGGGCAGAGTTGTGAATGGCTTTGTATGTTGTGGTTAGAATTTTGAATTTAATTCGCTGGGTGATTGGGAGCCAGTGTAGGGATTGAAGTAGAGGGTTGGCAGACACTGAGCGGTTGGTAAGGTGGATAAGTCTGGCAGCAGCATTCATGATAGACTGAAGAGGGGATAGCCTATGGAGCTGTAGGCCAATGAGAAGGGAGTTGCAATAGTCAAGGCGAGAGATAACAAGGGAGTGAATGAGGAGCTTGGTGGTTTCATTTGTTAAAAAAGGGCGAATTTTAGAGATGTTACGGAGGTGAATTCTACAAACTTTTGACAGCGATTGGATTTGAGGCTGAAATGACAAGTCAGAGTCTAGGATTACACCTAGTACCCTGGCGTGAGGGGAGGGACTGATGGTTGCATTGTTGATTTTGGTGGAAAAGTCATGGAGGGGGGCACGGGCGGGGGGAATATTAATAGCTCAGTTTTAGAGAGATTTAGTTTAAGGAAGTGGTGCGACATCCATGCTGATATGTCAGTTAGTAATGCGAGAGGAGACTGAAGGAGTGAGGTGAGGAGTAGACAGATAGATTTGGGTGTCATCAGCGTATAAGTGGTATTGGAAGCCATGAGCAGTTATTAGGTGACCAAGGGAGGAGGTGTACATAGAGAAGAGAAGGGGTCCAAGAACCGAGCCTTGGGGGACCCCCACAGAAAGGGGCAATGGAGAGGAGGAGACAGAGTTGTAGGTGACACTGAAGGAGCGCTGTGATAAATAGCCAGAGAACCAGGATAGAGCAGAATCTCGGAGGCCAAGGGAATGTAGTTTATTGAGAAGGAGCGGGTGGTCAACAGTATCAAAGGCCGCAGAGAGGTCAAGTAGTAGGAGTATGGAGTACTGGCTGTTGGTTTTAGCAGTTAGTAAATCGTTAGTGAGTTTTAGTAAGGTAGTTTCCGTGGAGTGCTGCGAGCGAAAGCCAGACTGTAAGGGGTCAAGAAGGTTATTTTCATTGAGGTAGGAGCTAAGACGGTTGTAGACTAGGCGTTCTAGAAGTTTAGAGGTGAATGGGAGTAGTGAGATGGGTCTTAAGTTGTTCAGGTCGGTAGGGTCCAGTGAGGGCTTTTTAAGAATGGGAGTGATCTGTGCATGTTTTAGAGGGGAGGGAAAAATGCCACTAGAAAGGGAGAGATTGAATATGTGGGTGAGGGAGCATAGGATAGAAGAAGAGGGTGACCGTAGTAGTTGTGAGGGAACAGGATCCAAGGGACAATTGGTTAGGTGGGCATCCGAGAAAATTTTTGTAACCTCTTCCGTAGTAGCCAATTCAAAAGAGGAGAGGGTTGAATGTGCTGCTGGGCAAGGAATGATGGGTGGGGAAGACGTACGCACAGTGGAGATGTCCTCACGAATTGCATCGATCTTGTCTTTGAAGTGATTGGCAATCTCTTGGGCAGTGAGTGAGTTAGTGGGTAGAGGGGGTGGTGGATGAAGCAGAGAGTTAAAGGTTGTGAAGAGCCGACGGGGACTGGATGACAAGGAATTAATAAGAGAGACAAAGTAGGCTTGTTTGGCAGCATGGAGGCATGAATTGTATTTTAGAAGGGCAGATTTATATAGGGTGAAGTCTTGCGGGCATTTGGTTTTACGCCACAGTCGTTCAAGAGCACGGCAACGTCTCTTGAGATTTCTAGTGTTGTCAGTTTGCCAGGGTTGTAACGGTCGGGGCCTAATTCTGCGTGTGGTTAGAGGAGCAAGTGCATCTAGTGATGATGAGAGTGAACTGTTGTAGACAGAAGTGGCCAGGTCAGGACAGGACAGGGGAGAGATTATGTCATATAGGTTGTCAGTAGCAGAATAGAGAAGAGAAGGGTTAAAGTGGCGAAGGTTTCTACAAGTAATTGTTTGCTGCTTGGAGGGATGGGTGGTTGGAGGCAAGGATACAGTGAAAGTAATGAGGTTGTGATCAGATAGAGGAAAGGGGGTGTTGGTGAGGTTGCCAGGGTTGCAGAGATGGGAGAATACAAGGTCAAGGGTATTACCATTGGAGTGAGTGGAAGTGTGTGTCCATTGGGTTAGGTCAAAAGATGAGGTTAAGTTGAGAAGTTTAGCTGTAGTTGGGCTGTTGACATTGACAGAAATGTTAAAGTCACCAAGAATAATGGTGGGTATTTCAGAGGAGAGAAAGTAGGGTAGCCAGGCAGCAAAGTCATCAATGAAGCGCGATACCGGTCCTGGAGGCCTATAAATTGCTGCAATCCTCAGAGAAATGGGAGAAAACAGACGAATACAGTGCATCTCGAAAGAAGAGAGGGATAGAGAGGGAGGGACAGTAAGGACTTGGAAGGTGCTTTGTGGGGACAGAAGGAAGCCAACTCCACCTCCTTTCTGTCTGTTGGGTCTGGAGGAGTGAGTCCAATGGAGACCACCATGGGAGAGGGCAGCAGGAGAAGCTGAGTCAAAATTTTGCAGCCAGGTTTCTGTTATGGCGAGTATGTTCAAGCCATGAGAGATGAAGAGGTCATGTACAGATGTTAGCTTGTTACAGATGGAGCGGGCGTTCCAAAGGGCACATGAGATTGGTGGGGTGCTTTGAGGAAGCAGGGGGATAGAAATTAAACTGAGTGGATTGCAGTGGTTGCCAGAGGGGGAGGGGTATTGGATATGTGGCTTGCATTTGGAAAATGGCGGACCAGGATTAGGAGAAATGTCACCTGAGACTAGGAGAAGGAGGAGGGTGAGGAAGGCAAGGTGGGAGTGGGATTTGCATGAGCGCACGTGTCTAGTGGCCCTGGTGTTTATGTCAGCATGTGGGTGCAGCAACTGCAGGAGATGATGGGTGCAGTAGTAGGGAGAGGGTAGGAGTGAGGGTGATATGTGCATGCTGCAGGGAAGAGAGGAGGGGTAGAGTAAAGATAATTTGAGGATAGAAGACACCAATGTGAGAAGGAAGAGAATAAGGAGCATGTTAGTGGATAGAGAGTGGGAAACTAACCTAATATAAAATAAATTTCAAAGTTGGTTTGCTTGTCGTCTTGCAGAGTGGAGCAGAGTTCCTGTTGTTCATGCAGCTTTAGTTATCCTGCTTTCGTTAAACTGCGTCGGTGAAACTGCGCATCACTCGTGACAGAGCCACTCAGGAAAGAGCCATGATGTCTGCGCCATGCCCCTGTCTGCGCCACCCCATAAGCTGCCATAAATTTATAGACAGCCTAAGCTGGGATGTATTTGAAAATGTACACCAGGAACTGCCTGCAGTCAGATATAGGCTTCGCTAGACTAGAATGCAGTGGATATATATATGTAGGAGACTGTACATATATATATTTTATGCACTGCAGATCACTGAATCACCTGCCTGCCTGAAAGTGTATTTGAAAACGTACACCAGGAACTACCTGCAGTCAGATATAGGCTTGGCTAGACTAGAATGCAGTGGATATATATATGTTGGAGACTGTATATATATTTTATGCACTGCAGATCACTGAATCACCTGCCTGCCTGCCTGAAAGTGTATTTGAAAACGTACACCAGGAATAGGGATGAGCCGAACACCCCCCTGTTCGGTTCGCACCAGAACATGCAAACAGGCAAAAAATTTGTTCGAACACGCGAGTCTATGGGACACGAACATGAAAAATCAAAAGTGCTAATTTTAAAGGCTTATATGCATGGTATTGTCTTAAAAAGTGTTTGGGGACCTGGGTCCTGCCCCAGGGGACATGTATCAAGGCAAAAAGAAATTTTAAAAATGGCCGTTTTTTCGGAAGCAGTGATTTTAATAATGCTTAAAGTGAAACAGTAAAAGTGTAATATTCCTTTAAACTTCGTACCTTGGGCGTTTCTATAGTATGCCTGTAAAGGGGCACATGTTTCCTGTGTTTAGAACAGTCTGACAGCAAAATGACATTTCTAAAGGGAAAGGGGGCGGGGTCACTCAGTTACATAACCGGGCCCCCTGTCCGCAGACCCCCACAACCACCGGGCAAGGGTTGTGGGGATGAGGCCCTTCTCCCCATCAACATACAGACAAGGTGCTTTATGGGGCTACCCCAAAGCACCCTGCCAATGTTGAGGACATGTGGCCTGGTACAGTTCAGGAGGGGAGCGCTTTCTCGTCCCCCCTCTTTTACTGCAGCCTGCCAGGTGGTGTGCTCGGATAAAGGTTTGGTATGGATTTTTGGGGGGACCCCACGCCATTTTTTTTTTATTTTGGCACGGGGTTCCCCTTAATATCCATACCAGACCTGAAGGGCCATAATTCACTGTGGCATCGCAGTGCATTGCTGGCTGATGATTGGCCAAGCATGCACTATGACCCGCATGCTTGGCCAATCACAGTGCTGTCTGTACAGAGAGCCATAATTGGCCAAAGCCAGGGTGGCTTTGGCCAATTATGGCTCAGGGGGTTTAGTACATACCCCACACTATATAAGGCCGCCTGCGTGGCGGCCTTGTGTAGTGTGTGTGGTGGCGGCAGAGAGATAGACAGAGAGACAATGTCATTTGATTTAAGTTAGATAGAGTAGGCAGGCGATTCAGTTAGCTGCACTTACAGTGTATTGTGTATATATATATATATATATATGCATCCTAGGTGTTGTATATATTTATATACACTGTATTCAGTTTAGCTATATCCGTTCCTGCTATTCTCTTCCTACTGACAGGCAGGTAGGTGTTTTTACAGTATTTACAGCTACCTGAAGAAAATTGCTGGTGTTCTTCTGATCCTATTAGTACCACAGGCAGGCAGCTACAGTATTTACAGTTAGTATAGTGCGTTCTCTGCACAGTGCGCACCTAAAGCTACCTGAAGAAAATTGGTGGTGTTCTTCTGATCCTATTAGTACCGCAGGCAGCTGCAGTATTTACAGTTAGTGTAGCGCGTCCTCTGCACAGTGTGCACCTAAAGCTACCTGAAGACAATTGCTGGTGTTCTCATACTAATTATACTACAGGAAGGCAGTTGATTCTGCTAGCTGCAGTATAATCAGTATATTTATAAATCCCAGCTTTGTGCAGCTACATCTCACTGCAGGCCATTAGTATGTCTGGAAGGCCAACAAGGAGAGGCAGACAGTCACAAGCCAATAAAAGAGGGCAAGCAGGCTCTGTGTCTAGAGGCAACAGTACTTTGTCTAGGAAAGCAGCTGCCAATGCGGCCTCTTCCTTTGGCTCAATGGCATCAGTCACTCCTTCCCTAGCCCCACCATGTCCTCCTGAGGAGTCCCCCAAACTGTTTGACCACAGTGTTGGGTACATGCTCCAGCAGGATGCCCAGTGTTTTGAAGGCTCCGATGATGGTACCCAGCTAGAGGAAGGCAGTAACGTGAGAGGGGGTGCCCAAGAAGGACAGCAATCTGCCAGTCATGTTCCCCCAGCTGCAGCATACTGCAAGGTTTGCTCCAGTAATGAGGAGGGAGGGGATGATGAGGTCACTGACTCCACGTGGGTGCCTGATAGGAGAGGGGAGGAGGAGGCACATCTCCAACGAGGCAGGATGCCCTCCAGGGGCCAGCTTAAGGGCAGATCACAGACTGCATCACACCGCAGAGCTCCGCATGTGCAGGGCGCTGCTGTCTCTGCGCAATATTCCAAAAGTTCTTTGGTGTGGGCATTTTTTGAGACGAGTGCATCAGATCCCACCATTGCTATTTGCAACATATGTCTCAAGCGAATCTCACATGGCCAAAACATCACCCGCTTGGGTACCACATGCTTGACCGGACATATTTCGACCTGCCATGCAGTTCATTGGCAAGCGTACCTAAAAGACCCACTAAAGAACAAAGCGGACCTCTCCTTGCTCCTCATCAGCTGGGATCTCCAACCCCACTATACCTTCAGTCCTCTCTGAAACCTGCACTGAGAGGAATGAAGGTGTAGAATTAGATGTATCACAGCCAAGTACTTGCGGGAAATCTGCTATCGGTACACCAACGTCAGATAGTACCAGGCAAATTTCCCTGCCCCAGCTGCTGCACCGCCGAAAGAAGTTCGCTCCCAGCCATCCACATGCCCAGCGATTGAATGCTAGCTTGGCTAATTTGCTAGCACTTCAACTGCTTCCTTTTCAGTTGGTAGACTCTGCCCTTTTCCGTGAGTTTGTGGAATGTGCAGTTCCTCAGTGGAAGGTTCCCAAACGCCACTTTTTCTCACGGAAAGTGACTCCAGCTCTACCGGCATGTGGAAGGCAATGACTTGGCCTCGCAGGACAGGGTGGTCAGCGGTAAGGTGCATATTACCGCTGACTCATGGTCCAGCAGGCATGGACAGGGACGTTACTTATCTTTCACCGTGCACTGGGTGACTCTTCTGGCAGCTGGGAAGGATGCAGGACAGGGTGCAGTAGTGTTGGAGGTTGTTCCGCCACCACGTCTCCAAAATTCTACTGGTGATTCTGTCACACCTCTCTCCTCCACCCCCTCCTCTTCTTCTTCCTCCATGGCCTCTTTCTGTGCTGATTTGTCCTCGGAACCAGCGGTGCTCCGTAGGCATTCAAGGGGCAACACAATCACGCAGGCAAAAAGATGCCATGTGGTGCTTGAGCTGGTGTGCTTGGGGGACAGAAGCCAGACTGGGGCAGAGATTCTGTCAGCTCTGCAGGGGCAGGTTCAGAGGTGGTTGATGCCATGCCAGCTTAAGCCAGGTATGATGGTTTGCGAAAATGGCACCAACCTCCTCTTCGCCCTCCGACAGGGACAACTGACCCATGTGCCCTGTTTGGCTCACGTCCTTAACTTGGTGGTGCAGCCTTTCTTGGGCAGGTACCTGGGCTTACAGGATGTCCTGAGGCAAGCCAGGAAAGTCTGTGTGCATTTCCACAGGTCATATAATGTCAGTGCTTGGCTGGCTGACCTCCAAAAGGAATTTAACCTGCCCAAGAATCGCCTAATCTGTGACATGCCCACCAGGTGGAACTCAGCACTGGCCATGTTGCAGCGGCTTCACACGCAGCAGAGGGCCATCAATGAGTACCTATGCGACTATGGCACCAGGACAGGGTCCGGGGACCTTGTTTTTTTTCCTCACGCCAGTGGGATATGATCAGGGATGCATGCACTGTCCTGTCACCATTTGAGGAGGCCATGAGGATAGTGAGCAGTGACAGTGCATGCATCAGTGACACTGTCCCTCTTGTCCACCTGTTGGAGCACATGCTGCGTGGAATAATGAACAGGGCACTTGAGGCAAAACAGAGGGAGGAAGAGGAGGACTTCCTTAACTCTCAAGGCCCCCTTTATCCAGACAGTGTTCCTGCATGCCCGCCGATCACACAGGAAGAGGACGAGGAGGATTGTGTCAGCATGGAGGTGGAGCCTGGCACTCAGCATCAGCAGCAGTCTTCAAGGGATCATTTACAGTCCGAAGAAACCCATGGACTTGTACGTGGCTAGGAGGAGGTGGCTGCGGATCATGTCATCCTTAGTGACCCAGAGGACTCTGGACTGAATGCCTCAGTAAACCTATGCTGCATGGCCTCCCTGATCCTGCAAAGCCTGCGGAAGGATCCTTGTATTTGTGGTATCAAGGGGAGGGATGATTACTGGCTGGCAACTCTCCTTGATCCATGTTACAAGGGTAAGGTTGCGGACCTTATCTTGCCATCGCAGAGGGAGCAGGGGATGAAACATCTTCGGGAGGCCTTGCAGAATGGTTTGTGCAACGCGTTTCCAGAGCCTGGGAGGTTACAATTTCCTGGTCCTCCTGGACAACGTGTTGCTGAGTCTTCAATCAGTCACAGAAGGAGCAGTGGAAAAGGTGGCCGTCTGACCGATGTGTTCAGACAATTTTTTAGTCCGCAGCCCCAAGGTCTGATCGGTTCCAGCAACCATCGCCAGCGTCTGATTCACATGCTGCAGGATTACCTAGGGGCAAGATCAGACTTAGACACCTTTCCCACCGAAAATCCTCTGGGTTACTGGGTCTTGATGATGGATCACTGGCCAGAACTTGCACAGTATGCAATTGAGTTACTGGCCTGTCCTGCATCCAGCGTTCTTTCAGAACGCACATTGTTGTGAATATTCAGTCAGAATAAGTTGTGCCTTTTTAAGGACAGGTTTCCCGCACAATAATTATCCTTGAGTAATTTTTAATGAAGATATTTTTAAGATACAAAATCAATCAATATGACACAGTCTATGCTTGTGAAACTTATTCACGGAGACGTGAGCATACGAAATAGAAATTTATTGGTAAACAAACACAAATAATCACATGAAATTAAGATATCGATTGCGTTACATGAACGTCTTGAAAATCAACAAAAACACTTGCAAAAAATGGGCGTACCGTCCCTTTGACATAATACCACCATGATAACTTCTCGGTAGAATCAATAACCTTGCGAACTTGACAATTAAACAGAACATCTGTATTTCACATGTACACCCGTTACTTAACTGCAGGTAAGTAAGTGGTTAAAATTGTGAAACAAATTAGACGTTTGTTTTGTCAACAAATGTGGCAACTATGCAAAAAGAAAAATATAATGAAAAATCTGAATCTTTAGAGAAAAATCTACAAGGCGGTTATTGATTCGGGAGAATGATTATCACTTGAATAATATTCAATACATCAATATTTGAGAGAACATATCAATATTTGAGAGAACATACAAGATAAAATCAACATGATATAATTACCCATTCCAGGATGGCTACAGTTCCTATTGGCTGGTTACCAGAGTTAAGATGGCTGCCGTAGTTTCAAAATGGATACTCCTAAAGAGGATTTACTTCTTGTGACCTCCTAGTTCTAAGTATTAGGTGTTGAGGAATCTTCATGAATGTAAGGATATGTATTCATGCATGGTGCATGAGTGTCAGTCTGGGAGTCTGTGTATCTCCCAGTGTCCCCCCCTTCAGGGTGGATCCCTGAGCTCTCCCCCTGAGCTCTCTTCCTCCTGTCCGTTTTTTCTCTTCTGCCATCTTACTTTCCTCTAAATACCATTTCAGATAATAAGACCATAAAAATTATAATGGCTCTGCCCAAAAGGAGGTGGCTCACTTCCCATTGGGTTAGGAGGCGTAATTATTAACTTCCTCTGGAAATTTAGTGAGTTCAAATAATACCACCTTCAACCACCAGGTGTCTCACACGTGTTTTGAGTCCATCCTTTTAAGTTAATACGTTCTATTTTCATAAGGTGTATAATGGTAAGGATAAGTATATACCTTTAAATATTCTGGTAATCGGTCTAATGTAAAATACACTCAGTATAAGTTTGATTAATCACCATTACATAACTTGGTTATATACCTGTATCTCTATAAATGTATGTCTGTAAAAACTGGTCTATCTAGGAAATACACACATTGTTGTATATTTCATCAATACCACATAAAAATGATTATCTATATGGATACCTGTATAACTTCTGGTATCTCCACTGAACATTTGTTTATCTTAAGTGTAGGCTACAATCTTATATGATTATAATCATGATTATATGTTTTTCCTAATACTAATTTGTTACTTAAAACACTTCTACTTATAAAATCACACTTTCATATACATTTTCTTCATAGCAAAGTTGTTGGGTCCGCAGACGCCAACATTATAATGTCTCTGTGACCTACAATGTCAGAGATAGTTTAAAATGACTTATAATAACCTTATTGATACCTTAAAATATTTTTGACTGGCACAATATTCAACTTTCTCTAACGTGTTGAGATGGACTTTGAACATTCTCACTGGGTGTTTAGAAATGACTTGTTTGTTTAACCACTTGAGCCCCGGACCATTATGCTGCCTAAAGGACCAGAGGTCTTTTTCCAATTTGGCACTGCGTCGCTTTAACTTTTAATTGCGCGGTCATGCAATGCTGTACCCAAACGAAATTTGCGTCCTTTTCTTTCCACAAATAGAGCTTTCTTTTGATGGCATTTGATCACCTCTGCGGTTTTTATTTTTTGCGCTATTAACAGAAAAAGACCAAAAATTTAAAAAAAAAATGATATTTTCTACTTTTTGTTATAAAAAAAATCCAATAAACTCAATTTTAGTCATACATTTAGGCCAAAATTTATTCGGCCACATGTCTTTGGTAAAAAAAATGTCAATAAGCGTATATTTATTGGTTTGCGCAAAACTTATAGCGTCTACAAACTAGGGTACATTTTCTGGAATTTACACAGCTTTTAGTTTATGACTGCCTATGTCATTTCATGAGGTGCTAAAATGGCAGGGCAGTACAAAAACCCCCCAAATGACCCCATTTTGGAAAGTAGACACCCCAAGGAAATTGCTGAGAGGCATGTTGAACCCATTGAATATTTATTTTTTTGTCCCAAGTGATTGAATAATGACAAAAAAAAAAAAATATTTACAAAAAGTTGTCACTAAATGATATATTGCTCACACAGGCCATGGGCCTATGTGGAATTGCACCCCAAAATACATTCAGCTGCTTCTCCTGAGTATGGGGATACCACATGTGTGGGACTTTTTGGGAGCCTAGCCACGTACGGGGCCCCGAGAACCAATCACCGCCTTCAGGATTTCTAAGGGCATAAATTTTTGATTTCACTCCTCACTACCTATCACAGTTTTGAAGGCCATAAAATGCCAAGATGGCACAAAACCCCCCAAAATGACCCCATTTTGGAAAGTAGACACCCCAAGCTATTTGCTGAGAGGCATATTGAGTCCATGGAATATTTTATATTTTGACACAAGTTGAGGGAAAGTAACACTTTATTTATTTTTTTTTTGCACAAAGTTGTCACTAAATGATATATTGCTTAAACATGCCATGGGCATATGTGGAATTACACCCCAAAATACATTCTGCTGCTTCTCCTGAATATGGGGATACCACATGTTTAGGACTTTTTGGGAGCCTAGCCACGTACGGGGCCCGAAAACCAAGCACCGCCTTCAGGATTTCTAAGGGCATAAATTTTTGATTTCACTCCTCACTTCCTATCACAGTTTTGAAGGCCATAAAATGCCAAGATGGCACAAAACCCCCCCAAATGACCCCATTTTGAAAAGTAGACACCCCAAGCTATTTGCTGAGAGGCATGTTGAGTCAATGGAATATTTTATTTTTTGACACAAGTTGTGGGAAAGTGACAATTTTTTTTTTTTTTTGCACAAAGTTGTCACTAAATGATATATTTCTTACACAGGCTATGGGCATATGTGAAATTGCACCCCAAAATACATTTAGCTGCTTCTCCTGAGTACGGGGATACCACATGTGTGGGACTTTTTGGGAGCCTAGCCGCATACGGGGCCCCGAAAACCGCACCGCCTTCAGGATTTCTAAGGGCATAAATTTTTTATTTCACTCCTCACTTCCTATCACAGTTTTGAAGGCCATAAAATGCCAAGATGGCACAAACCCCCCCCCAAATGACCCCATTTTGGAAAGTAGACACCCCAAGCTATTTGCTGAGAGGCATGGTGAGTATTTTGCAGCTCTCATTTGTTTTTGAAAATGAAGAAAGACAAGAAAAATGTATTTTTTTTTTATTTTTTCAATTTTCAAAAGTTTGTGACAAAAAGTGAGGTCTGCAAAATACTCACTATACCTCTCAGCAAATAGCTTGGGGTGTCTATTTTCCAAAATGGGGTCATTTGGGGGGGGGGGGTTGTGCCATCTGGGCATTCCATGGCCTCCGAAACTGTGCTAGGCAGTGAAGAGTGAAATCAAAAATTTACACCCTTAGAAAGCCTGAAGGCGGGGCTTGGTTTTCGGGGTCCCGTGCACGGCTTGGCTCCCAAAAAGTCCAACACATGTGGTATCCCCATACTTAGGAGAAGCAACAGAATGTATTTTGGGGTGTAATTTCACATATTCCCATGGCATGTTTGAGAAATATATCATTTAGTGACAACTTTGTGCAAAAAAAAAAAAAAAAAAGGATTTGTCTCTTTCCCGCAACTTGTGTCACAATATAAAATATTCCATGGACTCGACATGCCTCTCAGCAAATAGCTTGGGGTGTCTACTTTCCAAAATGGGGTCATTTGGGGGGGGGGGTTTGAACTGTCCTGGCATTTTATGCACAACATTTAGAAGCTTATGTCACACATCACCCACTCTTCTAACCACTTGAAGACAAAGCCCTTTCTGACACTTTTTGATTACATGAAAAAATTATATTTTTTTTGCAAGAAAATTACTTTGAACCCCCAAACATTATATATTTTTTTAAAGAAAATGCCCTACAGATTGAAATGGTGGGTGTTTCATATTTTTTTTTTCACACAGTATTTGCGCAGCGATTTTTCAAACGCATTTTTTGGGGAAAAAACACACTTTTTAAAATTTTAATGCACTAAAACACACTATATTGCCCAAATGTTTGATGAAATAAAAAAGATGATCTTAGGCCAAGTACATGGATACCAAACATGACATGCTTTAAAATTGCGCACAAACGCGCAGCGGCGACAAAATAAATACATTTTTAAAAGCCTTTAAAAGCCTTTACAGGTTACCACTTTAGATTTACAGAGGAGGTCTACTGCTAAAATTACTGCCCTCGTTCTGTCCTTCGTGGTGATACCTCACATGCATGGTGCAATTGCTGTTTACATTTGACGCCAGACCAACGCTTGCGTTCGCCTTTTTTTTTTTTTTTTTCTTTATTATTTTTTTGCTTTTTTATCTTATTTTTAAACTGTTCCTTTCATTTAAATTTTTTTTTAATTAATTTTATTGTTATCTCAGGGAATGTAAATATTCCCTATGATAGCAATAGGTAGTGACAGGTACTCTTTTTTTTAAAAATTGGGCTCTATTAGACCCTAGATCTCTCCTCTGCCCTCAAAGCATCTGACCACACCAAGATAGGTGTGATAAAATGCTTTCCCAATTTCCCAGTGGCGCTGTTTACATTCGGCGAAATCTAAGTCATGAAATGCTTGTAGCTTCCGGTTTCTTAGGCCATAGAGATGTTTGGAGCCATTCTGGTCTCTGATCAGCTCTATGGTCAGCTGGCTGAATCACTGGCTGCATTTTCAGGTTCCCTGTTGAGACAGGAGAGCCAGAGAAAAACATGGAAGACGGTGGGGGGGGGGCATTCTCTCCCACTGCTTGTAAAAGCAGTCTAGAGGCTAATTAGCTGCTAGGATTGCTTTTACATAAAAGCCGACCGCTGGCTGAAAAGAATGATACCAAGATGATACCTAAACCTGCAGGCATCATTCTGGTATAACCACTCAAAGTCCAGCAACATACCAGTACGTTGCTGGTCCTTGTTAGGCATATATTGTAAACTTTTTTTTCATGCAGCCTGTGGGCTGAACGAAAAAAAGATATTGATCGGTGGGTATGCCCACCATTAGAATACCTCCCTTCATCCACCCACTTCTAATGATGGGCATACATGCACCATTTATATATGCTGAAGCATGGGGGCATCCTCCCGCAAAAGGCAGGAGCAAATTGCTCCTCCACCCACTTCTGCCCCCACGCTTCGGCATATATGCTGAAGTATGTAACTGTGGTGGTGAAATCACCTCCGACAGCGCTGGAATCACGGCTTTATATATCGTGGGAGCAAACGCTGTTGCTGTCAAGATAAATAAATCCGCGCTGCAACTGAATGGCGTACCTACTAAGCAAATGATGGTTAACAATAAAACAAAGTAACATTACAGTATAACAGTAAGACTTACCATACCTGCAAAGCAAATGCAAAAAAACATAGTAAAAAATAAAACATTTAACGCAACCTGTGCCTAAAATATATATATGCCGAAGCATGGGGGCATCCTCCCGCAAAAGGCAGGAGCAAATCGCTCCTCCACCCACTTCTGCCCCCACGCTTCGGCATATATGCTGAAGTATGTAACTGTGGTGGTGAAATCACCTCCGACAGCGCTGGAGTCACGGCTTTATATATCGTGGGAGCAAACGCTGTTGCTGTCAAGATAAATAAATCCACTCTGCAGCTGAATGGCGTACCTGAAAACAATAAAATGGTTACCAACAAAACACAGTAAACGGTAAAGTATAAAAAATCAGAAAAGCAAACATGGTAAAACATAATAACAATAAAACATTGCAGAATAGAATAGAGTAAAAAAGAGCAGAACAATAGAGAGAGAATAGAGAGAGAGAGAACAATAAAACAACAACTATTTTTGTTTTTTTTATTTTTAATTTTTTTTTATTTTTTTTTTTAGTAACTTTTAACTTTTGTAACTCGTTTCAGGTTTGGGTCTCTCAAAATGCAATGGCATCTTGGGAGACCCTGTGTTAGCGTGCCTAGTCTGTGCAGTGCTGAACCCTACGCTAATACTCAACTAATGTATGGTAGCGTTCAAAGCATTCACCCATGCAAAGACCAGGATTGCCAGGACAAGAGGGACAATAAGACTGGGTGTCACGCCTAAATCCGCGCTTGCTGCAGACACGACATCTTTTTTGGGGGGCTCGTTGGGTAGGGGTACTCGGGATGGCATAAAGAAAATGCCTCTCATGCAGCCGGCTTACTGCATTTGGTTGGGGAAGGTGAGGTGGAGCACCGTCTGGAAACAGAAGGGCTCTGACGATCTCTTCCTGGAATTTAAGGAAGGATCCAGTCCGTCCTGAAGCTCTGTATAGCACATGAGCGTTCAGCAAAGCCAATTGAAATAAATAAACAGACACTTTTTTGTACCAGCGTCTGGCCTTACGGGCAACTAGGTACGGCGCCAACAAATGGTCGTTGAGGTCCACCCCTCCCATATTAAGGTTGTATTCGTGGACACAGAGGGGTTTCTCCACAACACCAGTCGCCGTAGGAATTTGGGTCGTCGTGTCTGCATGAAGGGAGGTGAGAACGAAAACATTCTTCTTATCCCTCCACTTCATAGCGAGCAAATTATTACACTGCAAGCAGGCTCTCTCCCCCAGCCTAAGACGGGAATCTACAAGCCACTGGGGAAAGCCCCGGCGATTAGGTCGCACGGTGCCACATGCTCCAATCTGCTGATCAAACAAGTGACTAAAAAGTGGCACGCTCGTATAATAATTGTCCACGTACAAGTGGTACCCCTTTCCGAATAAGGGTGACACCAAGTCCCACACTATCTTGCCAGCGCTTCCTATGTAGTCAGGGCAGTTTGTCGGCTCTACGTGACTATCTTTGCCCTCGTAAACCATAAAACTACATGTATAGCCTGTGGCCCTGTCACAGAGCTTATACATCTTGACCCCGTATCTGGCACGCTTGCTGGGAAGGTACTGTTTGAATGACAAGCGGACAGAAAATTTAATCAGGGACTCATCAATGCAGACAACTTGATGGGGGGTAAACAAGTCTGCAAAACGTTGGTTGAAGTGGTTTACGAGGGGCCGAATTTTGTAGAGCCGATCGTATGCAGGGTCTCCACGAGGACGACAGAGTTCATTGTCGTTGAAGTGCATGAACCGCAAAATCTGCTCGTATCGTGCCCTGGCCATGGAAGCAGAGAACAAGGGCAAATGGTAAATTGGGTCAGTGGACCAATATGACCGCAACTCACTCTTTTTATTCAAGCCCATGAGGAGGGAAAGGCCCAGAAAGATCTTAAATTCGGAGACCGTGATTGGTCTCCAATCTCTGGCAAGGGAGGACTGGGGATTAGCGGCGATGTGTTGACCAGCGTATAAATTGCTTTGGTCCACAATAGATCTATAAAGATCTTCGGTGAAAAACAGTGAATAAAAATCCAGTGGCGTAAAGTCAACTGTTTCCACCTGAATTCCGGGTTGGCCAGTGAAAGGGGGAAGTACGGGTGCTGCAGAAGTGGTGGGTTCCCAATTCGGATTGGCAAATGCAGCAGGAAGGGCACTATGGGCACGACGGGCCTGTCTTTGTCTTCTTGGTGGCAGCGGGACACTACTAGTGCTTGCCACCTCGCCAGCTTGAACCGCACTTATGGGACTCGCCACGTCACCACGTGATACTGCAGTGCTGGATGTACGACCAGGGTGTACTAGGCCGCTAGTGCTTGCCAGTTCACCAGAAGGAATAGCGGCGCTAGTACTTCTCTGCTCCATACGAGAGCCCTGCGGTTCTTGCACTTCAAGGACAGAAGAAGAAGATTGGGGTCTGGTACGCCTGACCTTAGCAGGGACCACAACTCTGTCGTCAGAGCTATCTGTCATGGAGCCGCTGTCCTCTACAGGTTCGTATTCTGAGCCTGAACTTGACAGATGAGTGACTTCCTCTTCACTATCTGTCATGCTCAGAAACGTGTAGGCCTCTTCACTAGTGTACCTTCGATTTGCCATTTTGGGCTCTAAATTTAGGGGTACACTAGTGAGACTCACAGGCAAAAAAGCTCCTGACTGTCAGCGACTGATTCAAAACGCTACCAAAAAACTGTTAGCGATCGCAGGGATCAGGCCTGACTCTGCGAACGCTGCAGTTATGTGTGCTTAGTGTTTTGTAAGTGTCAGTTATCGATCGATACTGCACTTGGGTGGGCTGGGCAGGGCTGGGCCAAGGGGCAAAACGCAGGTGCTAGCAGGTATCTGGGCTGATCCCGCTAACACTGCGTTTCAGGGAACCCTAAACTGCTGGGGAGTATAGATCTGATCGGATCAGATATCGATCCGTTCAGATACTATAGCACTAAGGGAGGTGTATGCTGCGTGCGTGGGTTTTAGCGGTACTGGCGCTGACCTGACGCTGCCTGGGGCGACGCAGACCTTAGCTGACCCTAAAAATGTAATTTATATCACCGCCGGGCAATTAGGGGGTTAAACCTTTATAGGGTAATAAACGGCGGGTGCCCTAAAACTATAATAAACTATAATAAACTGTAATAAACTGTAATAAACTACAAAAAACAAACTAGCTAACCAGCGTCACCCGTAACACTTATACGGTGATCGCTGATGAAAGGGTTAACTAGGGGGCAATCAGGGGGTTAAAACCTTTAGCAGGTAGTATATGGGGGTCCCTGTCGCTATAAAACACTGACAGCGAACCTATATACTTACCTCCCTAACTAGCGTCACCTGTGTCACTAATACAGCGATCAGAAAAATGATCGCTTAGCGACACTGGTGACGGGGGGTAATCAAGGGGTTAACCTTTATTAGGGGGTGTTAGGGGGGTACCCTGGACCTAAGGGGGGGTACCCTAGACCTAAAGGGGGCTAACCTAACTGCCCTAACACTTGTAACTGACAAACTGACACCAATGCAAAAAAAAAAAAAAAAAATGCTTTTGGTGTCAGAGTGACAGGGGGTACAGAGGGGTGATCGGGGGGTGATCTCGGGGTGATGGGGGGTGACAAGTGTGCCTGGCGTGTTCTACTGTTAATGTAGTGTTGGTGCACTTACTTGATGTCTTCTCTCCTCTGTGCCGGATCGAAAAGACCGACTCGAGGAGGGATGACATCACTTCCTTTCCCTCTGTTTACATTACAGAGGGAAAGGAAGCGTTTTCATTCGCCGGGAGCGATCGGGAGGGGGTGGCCAACAATGGATGGCCTCCCCCTCACCTCTCATCGCCCGGGAAGAAATGGCGACCGCCTCGGGCACCGGGGGGGGGACCGATCGGACCCCCCACCCGCGGAAGGCAAATCACGTACATGTACGTGATTTTGCCTGTCCGTGCCACCTTGCCGACGTACATCGGCGTGAGGCGGTCGTCAAGTGGTTAAACCATCCTAAAAGGTCATACAATGAGTTTTGTTAGCCAAGGTGTTAGCTACTTAAACAGTCCTTCACTTGAACACAATAGGTTAGCCAAGTGAGGCTATCTCTAGGCGATAATTGTCTGCATAACCTTGGGTCCTGTGGCAGTTTTTGTTTATTCACAATACCATGTAAATATCTCCTTGTTTTGTGACAAGAGCAGTCTTTGTTCCAACAGCTTCCTTTACAATACATGCCTGTAAAAGTCTTCAATATTTAAAGAAGTAGAGAAAGGCTTGGTCAAACATGAGAATGTCCATTTTATCCTAAAAGTCCCCAAGAGGGCAACAGTTCAAATATTTAACATCACAGTTCATCTACTTGGTGAGGCCTAAGCATCTCTTATGTTTCTGCCAGTAAATATAAAATATATTTCTTCATGGATTCACAACAAATCCCCCCTTGTGAAGTGTTCAAATGCCGGGAGTCATTTGAAAGACTTCACCAATGCAAAACGTTGAAGAAATATGGCTTCATTCGGGTCTTGTAAATCTAGCTGTGGAGATGGATCCGTATTGTGGATCTATGTTTAAAGGGTGTAGACACCTTCATGTGGGTGTAATTCTTTGAAGGGAAAACACAAAATGGGTTGGTGATTGATGTGTGCATCTCAGGGCCATCATCCGTTGGTTGGCGGGAATGGATCACTTCGGGCACCTTTGGGTCTTGGCCGTCCTGGGAGGTTTGTCCGTGTAGACTGGCCATCAGTAGTGTTCCGGAATCCCCCATACGGTTCCTTCGCTGGATGTTTCCCACACGTTGGGCTCTCGGTTCTGTTGACCGGCTCATGGACATCTTAGTCCTGTAAGGAAAAATGGATTCCGTTAGAAAAGACATATATAGTCTCCTTTTTTTTTTTTTACATGATCTGTGTTTGAGATCTCAATGTTAAGCTGGTATCCTGGGCTTTCTCAGAGCCCTTTTTTTTTTTTCCATTGTGTCATCAGTCCTTTAACTAAACGCTCTGGATAGCAGGACAATGCATGAAACATTTGCTATGGGAGACAAAGCTTCAGGGCTTATTAACATGAGGACATTTCTTTACAGCTGTGGATACCAGACATAAATGACTGACTGACATTCTTCAGAACCATTTTTTTTTTTTAGCTAACTTGTAGCGGTTCTGGAATAATAACAATTAAAACATTTAAGTTTGACATGTGACACTTATTGTCAGTACTAAGATATTTGACATTATATTCAACCTTCTACTTGTGAGGAATAAAACAAATAAAATCTCCCCCTTTTGGGGTGTCAATACAATTCATTTGAGGCGATCAAACTACCTTATGCGGGTGACTCCTCATCTTTTACCAAAATATCAAACCATTTAGGCCTCCTGATATTAATGTCTTTAGGATTCGGTCTTCCTCTGGAATCACCGTCTTAGGCGACTTCTTGAAATTAGGCTGTTTGGAGCGACCTGTGTATGTCAGAGGAATGAAGTGACCACTGAAAAATAGGAGAATAATTAATATCTAACAACCACCATCCCCCGGTAGGGATTTCAGGATCCTCATTACTGTGACCTGGGGAAAAACATGGTGTTAGAGCCTCTGTCTCCTGTACCTTATTCAGTGCATTCCTCTGATTTATTTTAACATGGGCGCTTCAAAGGCTCTGTGGCCCTTGGTTGGCCACAGGATTTGCCCCTTGAAGAAATGCTATTCACGTTCCGTACAGCAATAAAAACGTGTAACATATTCATAATTTGAACGATTTTGGATTTTGCATTGCTTATAGGTTGATCAGGATTGGGTCGTGAGACCCGGTTTCTGTACTTTCTAGGGGCTACTGGCTCAGTTTGATCAGACATATCCCCATCAGAACCACTGTCTCATTCTGGGATAGTTGTCTGGGCCTTAGTTGCTCCCTATTTTTCCGGGGATTTTGGGGTGTCCTACCCTGTGATTGCTCCCTATTTACCTGTGTAGGCCCCCGGGGCCAATTACACTGGTGAGGGTGTCTACCCTTAGGTTTAAATCTGACCCGTGGGAGATACACCCTATAGTTTCTTTCAAACTTTGGGCCAGGATCCCATGGGTGATACTCCTGAGGTGGTCTTTGCTCCCCCTTCTATTTGGTGGGGTATCTGGTCTCCTGCTAGGGAAACTCTTTGGCACGTCTCCTCTGACTATGTCAGCGTATGTCTTTTTCTGGGTTTCAACATGTACTGATTTAGGAGATACATGAATTTTATTCATAAATTTATTTGAGGGTTCAGGCCCCCCTTTTTTTTCACCAGTCTGTTGGATAGAATACAAATTGTTACTCTCTTTTACCAACGACTCCGGTGAACACCCCCCTTTGTAATCTTTTGCTAAACTCCCTTTTATGTAGTTAGGTAGGGCCTTGAAAGATGTGGATTTAAACTCACTGTGGTTGTGATCTGACTCCTTTTCTGCTACGTGGGAAGCACTTTTGAGCACAGCCAGATTTTCGTTAGGGTTTTGATTACTGGTACATCTGAGGTTGGGTATAGCCGCGGTAACATTTTTGTATGGGCCAAATTTTAGATGACAGCGGTGTTTAATTTCTTGCCATGAAGCACCATACAGACCTTTTAAAGATTCGCAGAATCTACGGTGTTTGGTTTCAAATACCCACGGCAAGAAATGAATCCTAGACTGGTCATCATCTAGGCCTAAAACTGATAGGGTATTTTCATAGGTCTCGAGGTGGTCAGTAACGCACATGGATCCCTCTTCCTTAAAGACTGGGACAGCATCATTTACAACTTTTATTATTTCTGAGGTGTCTTGTTTAGGGGTGTCTGGCTTTTTCTCTGATCCCAAAGAAAATTGATTAAACCCCCTTTCATGTGGTGGTTCAATTTTTACCCCCCTTTGCTCTACAGATGGCTTGGGGTAGGATATTGGTTCTTTTTTTGATTCCTCCTCATTGTCTGACTCCCAACTTTCATATTCAGAATCAGATTCAGAGTCAGATTCTGAAGTACTGTCAGACTCGTCACTAAAGACTGGGACAGCATCATTTACAAATTTTATTATTTCTGAGGTGTCTTGTTTAGGGGTGTCTGGCTTTTTCTCTGATCCCAAAGAAAATTGATTAGACCCCCTTTCATGTGGTGGTTCAATTTTTACCCCCCTTTGCTCTACAGATGGCTTGGGGTAGGATATTGATTCTTTTTCTGATTCCTTCTCATCGTCTGTCTCCCAACCTTCATATTCAGAATCAGAGTCAGAATCAGATTCAGAGTCAGATTCTGAAGTACTGTCAAACTCGTCCCTTTCAGGGATGCGTATCTGAGTATTACCCTGGGGCATAAACTTCATTTGTTCTATTAATTTTTCTAATTGCTTCATTAGGGATTCCTGCCAACTTCCTGAATTCCCACTGCCTATTACTCGGCAACTTCCTAAATTTCCACTGCCTATTACTCTGCAATTTTCGTCAGGAGACTCGTTTTCCTGCAGAAAACTCTCCCTCTCCTCTATTAATTGTTCCCACTTTTTACTTATTTGGTGAAGTCTGTCCATAATTGTTTTAGCGTCCTTTTTTGCTTGTTCAAATGTATCTAGAAAATCTAAGATATCATTTTTCTGTTGGGTACTTTGATATTTGAATTCATTATGAAGATACATCAGGATAAGGCATAATTCCACAAGAAGGCGATCACGCCTTTTTATTCCCTTTACCTCAGGGAATCTGTCTGTGAGTCCACAGATTTGCCATCCTACAGACCACAAGCCCTTTTTTTAAATTATTGGCGTGGTTTCTAAGGCCTTTAACAAATACTTTTAGATCAGACTCATTAGACAAACTTTTTCCGGCTTGATCCGCCGTTTCCATTTTATAAATTATTTCCAACATTTCCTGTACCTGTATCAATTCTTCCTGAGTGCTCATACTACCACTAAGACTGACTCTTGATAGTCCCCATCAACATAAAATTCACTTTGACCAGACATTTTGGCATAAAAATATATATATTTTTTTTTAAATTAATAATTAATAATTTCATGCAAAATATTACGTATGTCACCACCATAACTATGATTGATCTTGTACAAAACATCGACGTTATCTCAGCAGTGCCTCCATTATGTTGTGAATATTCAGTCAGAATAAGTTGTGCCTTTTTAAGGACAGGTTTCCCGCACAATAATTATCCTTGAGTAATTTTTAACGAAGATATTTTTAAGATACAAAATCAATCAATATGACACAGTCTATGCTTGTGAAACTTATTCACGGAGACGTGAGCATACGAAATAGAAATTTATTGGTAAACAAACATAAATAATCACATGAAATTAAGATATCAATTGCGTTACATGAACGTCTTGAAAATCAACAAAAATACTTGCAAAAAATGGGCGTACCGTCCCTTTGACATAATACCACCATGATAACTTCTCGGTGGAAAAAATACCCTTGTGAACTTGACAATTAAACAGAACATCTGTATTTCACACGTACACCCGTTACTTTGCTGCAGGTAAGTAAGTGGTTAAAATTGTGAAATAAATTAGACGTTTGTTTTGTCAATAAATGTGGCAACTATGCAAAAAGAAAAATATAATGAAAAATCTGAATCTTCAGAGAAAAATCTACAAGGCGGTTATTGATTCGGGAGAATGATTATCAGTTGAATAATATTCAATACATCAATATTTGAGAGAACATATCAATATTTGAGAGAACATACAAGATAAAATCAACAGGACATAATTACCCATTCCAGGATGGCTACAGTTCCTATTGGCTGGTTACCAGATTTAAGATGGCTGCCGTAGTTTCAAAATGGATACTCCTAAAGAGGATTTACTTCTTGTGACCTCCTATTTCTAAGTATTAGGTGTTGAGGAATCTTCATGAATGTAAGGATATGTATTCATGCATGGTGCATGAGTGTCAGTCTGGGAGTCTGTGTATCTCCCAGTGTCCCCCCCTTCAGGGTGGATCCCTGAGCTCTCCCCCTGAGTTCTCTTCCTCCTGTCCGTTTTTTCTCTTCTGCCATCTTACTTGCTTCTAAATACCATTTCAGATAATAAGACCATAAAAATTATAATGGCTCTGCCCAAAAGGAGGTGGCTCACTTCCCATTGGGTTAGGAGGCGTAATGATTAACTTCCTCTGGAAATTTAGTGAGTTCAAATAATACCACCTTCAACCACCAGGTGTCTCACACGTGTTTTGAGTCCATCCTTTTAAGTTAATATGTTCTATTTTCATAATGTGTATAATGGTAAGGATAAGTATATACCTTTAAATATTCTGGTAATCGGTCTAATGTAAAATACACTCAGTATAAGTTTGATTAATCACCATTACATAACTTGGTTATATACCTGTATCTCTATAAATGTATGTCTGTAAAAACTGGTCTATCTAGGAAATACACACATTGTTATATATTTCATCAATACCACATAAAAATGATTATTTATATGGATACCTGTATAACTTCTGGTATCTCCACTGAACATTTGTTTATCTTAAGTGTAGGCTACAATCTTATATGATTATAATCATGATTATATGTTTTTCCTAATACTAATTCGTTACTTAAAACACTTCTACTTATAAAATCACACTTTAATACATTTTCTTCATAGCAAAGTTGTTGGGTCCGCAGACGCCAACATTATAATGTCTCTGTGACCTACAATGTCAGAGATAGTTTAAAATGACTTATAATAACCTTATTGATACCTTAAAATATTTTTGACTGGCACAATATTCAACTTTCTCTAACGTGTTGAGATGGACCTTGAACATTCTCACTGGGTGTTTAGAAATGACTTGTTTGTTTAAACCATCCTAAAAAGTTCATACAATGAGTTTTGTAAGCCAAGGTGTTAGCTACTTAAACGGTCCTTCACTTGAACACAATAGGTTAGCCAAGTGAGGCTATCTCTAGGCGATAATTGTCTGCATAACCTTGGGTCCTGTGGCAGTTTTTGTTTATTCACAATACCATGTAAATATCTCCTTGTTTTGTGACAAGAGCAGTCTTTGTTCCAACAGCTTCCTTTACAATACATGCTTGTAAAAGTCTTCAATATTTAAAGAAGTAGAGAAAGGCTTGGTCAAACATGAGAATGTCCATTTTATAGCCCCAAGAGGGCAACAGTTCAAATATTTAACATCACAGTTCATCTACTTGGTGAGGCCTAAGCATCTCTCATGTTTCTGCCAGTAAATATAAAATATATTTCTTCATGGATTCACAACAACATTTAGTGCTGCTGGAGGCTTTGTAACCGATCACAGGGTGTGCCTGTCCACCAAATCGGTCGATTGGCTGACCTTCATAAAAATGAATCAGTATTGGATCACCAACTACCAAGCACCTGATGCTGATGTAACCGATTGATTTTTTTTAATGTGAGATCCCTTCAAGACTGCCTATGCTGATGCTGAGTGACTATCCTGTTATGCTGAGTGACAATCCTCTTCCTCCTCAATTTTCATGCTGATAGCTTGTAAGAACATTTTTGGTTCTGGGCACCGCCACCAGTGGCCAAGGCCCAATTTTTCTGCCCCTGTTTAACAGGGGCGTGTAATTACAAATTTTGATGTAATACTTTGCAGCAGGGCTTATTCCTGCGCTCCAACTAGAGTATCTGTGAGGGGTTGCAGTGTTGTGGCACCAGCACCAGTGGCCAAGGCCCAATTTTTCTGCTCCTGTTTAAGAGGGGCGTGTAATTACAAATTTTGATGTAATACTTTGCAGCAGGGCTCATTCCTGCGCTCCAACTATAGTATCTGTGAGGGGTTGCAGTGTTGTGGCAATTTTTCTGCCCCTGTTTAACAGGGGCATGTAATTACAATTTTTGATCTAATATTTCACAGCAGAGCCCATTCCTGCGCCCACCAGGAGTAACTGTGAGGACTTACAGTGTTGTGGCACCAGCACCACCACCACCAAAGGCCCAATTTTTCAGCCCCTGTTCAACAGGGGCATGTAATTACAATTCTTGATCTAATATTGCACAGCACGGCCCGTTCCTGTGCCCACCAAGAGTAACTGTGAGGGCTTACAGTGTTGTGGCAACACCAACACCTAAGGCCCAAATTTCTGCAGAGTATATAGGGCAGGCCCCTAATTTTAAACATCCAACATACAAACGACTCCTACTTGCAAACGGAAGGAGACAACAGGAAGTGAGATGAAATCTACCCCTAGGAAGGGAAATTCTCTCCTATAAGAGTTAATATAGGAAAAACGTGTCTCCTCTTCACTGATGCTTTATCACCAATCCTTGTTTCACAAAAAAACCCAAATTTTCAAAAACATTTGTCATTGGGACAGAAAGTGAGGTGAAATCTTCAGAAGAGGAGCACAGACAGCAAAACAAATGTCACAGGGGTGATAACCCTTCCCTATGTTTTCCAAAAAGCTTAAAAATAGATTTTTTGGCTGGAGCTACACTTTAAAAATGTACCCGTTCAAAATTACAAACAGATTCTACTTAACAACAAACCTACAGTCCCTGTCTTGTTTGCACCGCCTGTATATTGCTGTTCAGAGTATATAGGGCCTGGGGGCCCCACGCCTTTTCTTTTTTTTTTTTTTTTTCCACAACAAAGATTTTTTTGAGAAAAAAGCACAATTACATGTACAAACAGATGAACAGATTTTGAGAAATGCTCCATGACATTTTATATAATAATGTTACAGTAAATGTTCATGCCATTAAAGTCATGGGGAACACAAGCATATGGTAGGTTAATTAAAATGTATAAAGGAAGAACTAGCTGAACATGTTACTACGAGACATTTTCTGTATACAAGTACTATAGGAATCAGGAGTACTTTGTGTGGGCCATTTTCACCAGGCTCAGTCACGAATTAAGTAGGAGCATGAAACTTGTGTGGAACTAAAACGGGAAGGTCTGTCTCCATTAGGTTTTAAACTGTGTAGAGTTATCACAATCTGATATTGTAAGGGGGTTATGTATAGGTATGGGTAAGAGGGATATAGACCTTGGGGGGAATGGGGGTGATGGAAAGATTTGGAGTGGGAAGGTGTAGGGGTAGGGAGAAACAGTAGGGGGACAGGGAAAACGAGGAAAAACAGAGAAGAGGGATATACGTAGAGCATAGGGTAAAGAGGGGAGGTAGGGGGCCGCCCCTTCTCCCCAGCTGATCCACTCTGCCATAAGGAGCTTCCGAAATCTTTCTCGTTTCTCAAGAGAGGGAAAGAACTATATTGGGAAGTACGACTTATAGCAGTCAGTGCTTTTGAAATGTGTCCAGCAAGCCCATAAATTGGTGAATTTTTGTATACGGTCTTGTGAGGTATAGATCAATTCCTCCATCTCCTCTATCTTAGCAATCTTTGTCAACCATTCCCTGACTGTCGGGGGGTTGGTTGATCGCCATTTTACAGGAATGCATAATCTGGCTGCATTTACCATATGCATGGCCAGTGATCTGTGGTAAGATCTTTTAGGTAAGGTTGTATGATGGAGGAGATATTGTGATGGTTCGAAATCCAGGGTGTAGGTTGTGACTCGTTGTATTATGTCGTGAACCTCCCTCCAGAAAACCTGAAGGATCGGGCATTCCCACCATATGTGGATCATAGAGCCCTCTTCTTTATTGCACCTCCAGCACGTATTTGGAATTGAGGGTGAGAATTTATGTAAGCGGGACAGTGTTCTGTACCACTTGGTGAGTATTTTATATCCATTCTCTTGGATAGCAACATTTAGTGAGCCTTTGTGAGTGTGAACATGAATGATTTCCCAATCTTCCTCAGTGAGGTCTATATTCCAGGAAGAGCGAAGGGTTTCAGTTTGTAAGTGGTGTGGCGTTTCTTGGAGGAGAGAGTAGATGGTGGATATTAGGTGTCTTTGGGGTGTATTCTGGGTACATAGGATTTCAAATGGAGTTAGTTTTCTCGACCATGTATTATTGGGAGTTGTAGAGAAAAGAAAGTGTGTCAGCTGTCTATATGTCCAAAAAGGAAATTCTTTTGTGAGAGATATGGATCTGAGATTATCATACGATCGTAGCCGGCCTGTATGGAAGAAGTGGTGTGCTTGGACTTCTTCATGTGGCCATTCTTGTTTTAAGAATGTATCTGATGCCCCCGGGGAGAAGTCTGGATTTCCCCTCAGGGAGGTCAAAGGTCCTGGTCGTGAAGATAGTTGAGAGGCTGTCATAGCAGAAGTAAAAGCGAGTAGTGATGGGTAAATAAGTGGATGTTTCTTGATTGATTGTGTCCAATGTTTGGGTGAGAGCCAGGGGAGGTTGTGTAGATGGCCGGGTATGAAAGAGTTCTCCAGAATCACCCAGGGT
This sequence comes from Aquarana catesbeiana, assembly GCA_037953035.1. NCBI lineage: Eukaryota > Metazoa > Chordata > Amphibia > Anura > Ranidae > Aquarana > Aquarana catesbeiana. Next base: position 231,304 of record JBBHAA010001632.1, read on the forward strand.
TTCCCTGTTCTGTTGGTACACCAGTCAACTACTCTAGTTAAATGGCAGGCCATGTAATACTTGTGGAGATCTGGAAGTGCAATCCCACCCTTGACCTTGCTGTGGGTCAGACGTGAGTATTTAATTCTTGGAGGGCTGTTCTTCCAAATAAAGGTCGTACAAGCCTTTTTATATGAACAAAAGAATGCAGGGGGTAAATGTATTGGAATGGTCTGCATTAAGTACAAGAGGCGAGGGAGGATGATCATTTTGATCAGGGCTGAGCGTCCAAACCATGATACGTTAAGGGTGGCCCACTCCTTTAGTTCCATCTGAATTTTTGAAAGGGCGTGAAGGAAATTCTGGTCATATAGGTCTGCAAGACGCCTAGTAATTTGGATGCCTAAGTAAGTAATGGCAGCGCCTTCCCACTTAAAGGGAAAGGAGTCTTGGCAGTGAGTGACCACCTGTGGGGAGAGGGATATGTTCAGGGCGTGTGATTTAGGATAGTTTATCTTAAAATTTGATAAGACCCCAAAATGGTTGATGTCTTTCAGCAGGTTAGGTAGAGTTATGTGAGGTGCTTGGAGTGTTAGCAGGATATCGTCTGCGAAAGCTGCTACCTTAAATTCCCTCCGATTTATAGTTATTCCTTGAATATCCGTATTCGCTCTCAGTCTATTTAAAAGGGGTTCTAAAGTTAAGATAAAAATGAGAGGGGATAGGGGGCATCCCTGGCGAGTACCATTGGTTATTGGGAAGGCGTTTGACAGGAGGCCGTTTGCTTTGACTCTTGCCGAGGGATTGTCATATAAAGCGTTGATGTATTTACACATGCGTGGTAGTAACCCAATGCCCTTCAGCACCTCCCGCATATAGTCCCAGGCCACCCTGTCAAACGCCTTCTCGGCATCGAGTGACAACAGAAACCCCTTCGCTTCCGAGGAAGTAAGCCAATGGTGTATGTTTAAGGTGTGGATGGTATTCTCTCTGGCTTCTCTCCCGGGGACAAAACCCACTTGGTCTGCTGAGACCAGGCCAGGAATTAGGGGCAGTAATCAATTTGCTAACATTTTTGCATATAGTTTGATATCTACGTTGAGTAATGAAATGGGTCTGTAATTGGACGCTAGGGATGGATCTTTATCTGCTTTCGGTATGACTGCTATATGGGCTTCAAGCAGGTTGCCTGATGGGGTAGAGGGGTCCGACAGGGAGTTGAAGGCATTGAGCATTTGCGGTGAAAGATTTTCTAGGAAGCTTTTGTAGTAAATTAGTGATAGGCCATCTGGGCCTGGGCTCTTGCCTACTTTCATTTGTTTTATTGCCAAACACAACTCCTCTGTGGTCAAAGGGCATTCTAGGGCAGCAGCCTGTTGTGGAGTTATCGGTTTAGGGCAGTATTGGGCTAGGAAATCACGTATTTGAGCCTGGCGAAGTGATGCGTTGGAGGAGTCTGTGTTATGGGATGGCAGGTTATATAGTTTAGCATAAAAGCTTTCGAAATGGGCTGCTATGTCCTCATTTTTAGAGAGCACTGCACCCCTATCGGTACGAAGGTGATGAATTATGGAAGAGGTCTTGGCAGTTTGTATAGTGCGTGCAAGCAATCTTCCACTTTTGTTACCGTGTTAATAGAATACTTTTTGTCTGAGCACATATTGTCGTCTGGTGCGTTTCCCTAGTTCCTCCAATAGAGTGGATCTAGCATAAAGGAGGCCCTGTAGTGTGGAGTGAGAGGTAGATTGTTTGTGAGTTTTTTCAAGTCTATTGATAGTTTTGAGGAGGGATGCGCCTTTTCTTTTTTTTTATTTGGGTGCGGGGTTCCCTTAATATCCATACAAGACACAAAGGGCATGGTAATGGACTGGGGGGTATCCATGCCGTTTGTCTCACTGATTTTCATCCATATTGCTGAGACCCGACATTACATTAAAGCCACAAGCAGTTTTAAATGACTTTTATTCCTTTAAAAATGACATTTGGTGCAGGGACTGTTCTAAACACGGGAAACATGCGCCACTTTACAGGCATATTATAGACACCCCCCAGGTACGATATTTAAAGGAATATTTCACTTTTTTTTTACTTTAAGCATCATTAAAATCACTGCTCCCGAAAAAACGTCCGCTTTTAAAACTTTTATTTGCATTGATACATGTCCCCTGGGGCAGGACCCGGGTCCCCAAACCCTTTTTAGGACAATAACTTGCATATTAGCCTTTAAAATTAGCACTTTTGATTTTGAACGTTCGAGTGCCATAGACTTCAATGGGGTTCTAAAGTTTGCGCAAACTTTCGGTCCGTTCGCAGGTTCTGGTGCGAACCGAAGCGGGGGGTGTTCGGTTCATCCCTAGTGCTTAGCTAGGATTTTTGCAGTTTCTGAGTCTGTGTGACCAGCCAGGTCAGAAATCGGGTCTTTGGACTCAAGGGATCATTCATAGGCTGTGGCTGATAAGGTAATATGTGTGGTAAGGCCCAGGTTTATTTCCGAGGGTGACAGGCTGCTTAAAAAACAGCGCTGCTTGAATCCTTATTACCAGTTTAGAATGAGATTCTGTTTGCCTTTTTTCTTCTGCGTGATTCTCTATAAAATCGCACAATAAGCAGAAGTACTGTCTCTCCTATTCTGCAAACAGTGTCTATAAACTGATGTGGAAGACTTTAGGGAAGCAGAACTGTCCGATTCTATATTCCAGAGTTTTCTCGTATTTGAGATCTTTTTATTACTGTACTGCACAGTTTGTTGGAATATGTGATGCTGTGTGTGTCCTGAACCCCTATTCAGTTGTGTGCCTGTCATATGTGCTGCCATGAATCTTGCATATAAGTGATAAGTGGACTGTTTCTATTTAGAAAGGAGTGTGTTTTTACATCTTAAATCCAGAGTTTCCTTTTTAGCAGCTTTTTAGCAGCTTCTTTGACTCCCCCCCCCCCCCCCAGTAGTGTGCCTGTCAGTCTGTGTCGCTGATTTGTGCAGTGTATAGTCTGGTATAGATCCTTGGCCAGGATTCTGGGCCAGATATACAGTTCCTGCTATTACTTAGGTTCATTGTGTCTGTGTGATGTGAGGACCTAGGATCAGATGAATTCTTGAGGAAGTCTCACCACCGTGTGAGATGGGGAATTGTACCACCGAGTACACCCCAGATTAGGATCTGTGTGATCCTACGGGAGCTTCTCCTGGATTGCCAAAGATTTTCACTTTGGGAACAGGAGTGGCCGAGTCCCTCAAAGAATGGAACCAAGGCACACAGGGGTTTTGTACCACTAGTGGCTAAGACAAAAATGTTGAAAAAAGGAAACGAAAGAAACTTATTTTTCTGTATATGAATATGAACCTAATAATAACATTGCTAAAATAACTGCAAGCACATTATACCCTACCACCAGGCCTGTACTGGCCATCGGGACTACAGGGAGTTTCCCGGTGGGCCGATGGCTTAGTGGGCTGGTTTCAGTGACAGCCTGTCAAAGTAATGGCTTTCTTGGTTCGCCCTCAACTTCACACAGTGATGTGAGAAAGATGAGAAAAATACAGAGGAGAATAAGTGAAATAGTAAAAGAGGTTAGTGAGGACTCCTTATGTTATGCTACTTATGTTTTTTTGCACAATTGCTTATAGTTTATATACTGTTTTTGTGCTTGTTTGCACAAATAAAGTGGGCTGGTCTGGATGAAGTCCAGGGCCAAATTTTTATCCCAGTCCAGCCCTGCCTACCACCCAGCGTACTTATAATGACCTAAGTAGACATATAGATTAGAGCCCATTGTAGATGTGTACGCCAGAAAAAAAAGGGAAAGTTCAGTTTTATTAGAGAAATGTGCTAATATTTTAGTCTACAGGGTGTAGTTGGCTAAGTGTGAGAGTTATGTTTGTTGTATATATGTGTGTGTGAGATCCATGGATTGTTATGTCATGTTAGTTGTATTAATATGCCCAAAGTGCTGTATCAGCAAAACAGTTGATCCAAACCACGACCTTACCTACATGAAGTTTGCGTGTTCTCCCTAGGCCTGCATGGGTTTCCTCCGGGTACTCCAGTTTCTTCCTACACTCCGGGGAAATGCTGGTAGGTTAATTGGATCCTGTCTAAATTGTCCCTATTATGTGTATCTATGAATGTGAGTTAGGGACCTTAGGATTGTAAGCTCCTTGAGGGTAGGGACTGATGAATGTGAAATAATAGTAACACAGTATGAATATGGGTGGCATGATGATTTGTTTTGTGTTTGTTATGTATGTTTTAAAGTGATGGGACATTGCCACATGGACAATTACAGGTAACAAGTCAGTGGCATGTTGGTCATTGCAACTTTTAGAAGCAAGAAAAATATTTTGTCTGTAAAGTGTGACCTTAAAAAGACTAAAAATTTTATTTCTGACTTAAAATTGTGAACAATTTGATCTATATAATTTGTGTATAAAAAAAAACTGACTTAAAATTGTAAAATTGTGTGCAATGTATAGTCATTTTGCACTGTGGTCAATTTAATATGAAAAAGAAAATGTAAAAATATTATAGTTGCTTATTCTAAAAGAAATGTTCATCTAAAAACTGTGAGCTGAAAATCGTTAATTTAAATACTTGCTGGGGTGGCTAATCATGTGGTCATTGGAGCCACACCCAATACACTTAATAAAATTGATAAAAATAATTAAAGTGAAAGATTAGTGACATAAAAAAAAGCCTTTTTCACTGATGATTAAAGTTTAAAAATAAAGAATGGTGTTTTAAAGTTTAAAGGAGCAACGACCCCCCTCCCACTTTCTTTGACACAGGTTAAATTGCATGGCTTGTGTGTGAACAGCTGTATTGTCAGGCAAATTGAGAGAGCTGAGTGAACTGAAAGTAAAACCCCTCCTAATAATGTATATTTATATGTTTGTGTATTAAGGGTAATCTTTGTTTTCATTGAGGAAACAGTTTTTGAAGAGTTTTCCAATGTGCTCAGTATGGTGAAGTATAACTTTCTTGCAAGACAAAGGGGAATTTATAAAAATGTTTTTTTTTTTTTTGAGCTGCTCATTTTTAACCATGGTGAATAATAGTTTTTTTATAATAATGGTATACCATACATAAAAATCACGTGGTAACATTTAGTTTGACGTCAAACAATTTTTGGTATTAGAAAAAGTGCACTGGTAAAACATCTAATGCCCCGTACACGCGGTCGGACATTGATCGGACATTCCGACAACAAAATCCTAAGATTTTTTCCAATGGATGTTGGCTCAAACTTGTCTTGCATACACACGGTCGAACAAAGTCGTCGGAAAATCCGATCATTCTGAACGCAGTGACGTAAAACACGTACGTCAGGACTATAAACGGGGCAGTAGCCAATAGCTTTCATCTCTTTATTTATTCTGAGCATGCGTGGCACTTTGTGCATTGGATTTGTGTACACACGATTGGAAATTCCAACAACGGATTTTGTTGTCGGAAAATTTTATATCCTGCTGTCCAACTTTGTGTGTCGGAAAATCCGATGGAAAATGTGTGATGGAGCCCACATACGGTCAACAAGGTCTTATCACACATTTTCCGTCGGAAAATCCGACCGTGTGTACGGGGCATTTGAAAGAAAATGTTCAAAATGCTTACTGTATGATAAATATCTCTAAGCTTTGGTTTATTTTTAGGTGGAAAACATAATGTGTTTTGTTACTAAAATTTTGATGCTTATTCCTCAGATTAATTCTATGATCTGAGTTGATTTATTTAAGGTCTTCAGAACAGAAGGAGACCACAGCCTTCAAATACAATTCACCAATGGAAGTATTGTTCATGGAAGTATTGTTCTAAAGTGTTTCTATTTTCATATGTGAAAATTTATGGGTTTCATTCCCCCCACTAGCTAAATATTGGTGCAGTCATCTGAGTCTGTACTGCCCTTAGCAGTTTCTTGTTCCTATTTACAGTATAAGGTGCTAAACTTTTTTGTTGTGTTATGATCTGACATGTATGAGCTTTGAATTTTAAGGAGTTTTGATGCCCAAATAAAGTGTCTCCTATCTTAGACTACGTTTCCACTATAATGACCCCCAAAGTCACGTGATTCAGAGACTCTGGAGTGTGTCTTTGGTCCAACTTTACAGTCTCTAGATCAGAGTTGCATCGAAGGTCGCATCAAGGTAGTGCAAGAACCTTTTCAAAGTCGCTGCAACTTTAAGTCGCAATAGTGGGAAATGAGCTTTATATAGTTTTTGTATAATATTTTAAAATGAGAAGTTATTAAGATTGAACTGAATAATTGCTGCTCTAGTTTATCCACTTCAATACCGGGCACTTAGACACCTTCCCACCCAGGCCAATTTTCAGCTTTCAGCGCTGTCGCAATTTGAATGACAATTGCGCGTTCATGCTACACTGTACCCAAACAAATTTTTTATCATTTTGTTCCCACAAATAGAGCTTTCTTTTGGTGGTATTTGATCACCTCTGCGGTTTTTATTTTTTGCGCAACAAATAAAAAAAGACCGAAAATTTTGAAAAAAAAAACAAGTTTTTCTTTATTTCTGTTAAATTTTTTTGTAAATAAGTATGTTTTCTTCTTCATGACGGGCACTGATATGGCTGCACTAACGGGCACTGATACAGCGACACTGATGGGCACCGATGAGGTGGCACCAATGAGGTGGCACTGATGAGGTGGCACTGACGGGCACTGATGATGGGCACTGATAGGTGGCACTGATGGGCACTGATAGGTGGCACTGGTATGCGGCACTGATGGGCACTCATAGATGGCACCGATGGGCACTCATAGGCGGCACTGATGGGCACTCGTAGGTGGCATTGATTGGTACTTATGGGTGGCACTGATGGGTACTTATGGGTGGCACTGATAGGTGGCACTGATAGGCACTGATAGATGGGCACTGATGGGCACTGATGGGCACAGATGGGCACTGACAGGTGGCACCGATGGGCACTGACAGGTGGCACTGATGACACTGATCAGTGGCACTGAATACACTGATCAGTGGCACTGAATACACTGATTGGTGGCATTGCTGGGCAGAACTGAAATATAATGGTGCCAATCAGTGCCCATTTATGGGCACTGATTGGCACAGATTGGGCACATTGGGCACATGTGGATGGCCATGGGGTACATACCTAGCCATCCACATGTTGCCCCCTTCCCTGGGGGTCCTAGTGGCGATCCCTGGTGGTCCAGTGTGGTCATCTGAGGGGGGGCTGTGCTGATAAACAATCAGTGAAGACCCCCCCTGTCAGGAGAGCCGCCGATCGGCTCTCCTCTACTCGTGTCTGTCAGATGCGAGTGAGGAAAAGCTGATCAACGGCTCTTCCTATTGACATCGTGATCAGCCGTGATTGGACATGGCTGATCACGTGGTAAAGAGCCTCCGCTGGAGGCTCTTTACCAAGATCGGTGGAGCGGTGTGTCAGACTGACACACCGCTCCACTGATCGTCGCGATGCGCGGCGGCATGTTATCCTGCTGGACGTCATATGATGCCCAGTCGGGATAATGGAACCACCGCCCGGCCGTCAATCTGCTATAGGCCGGGCGGGAAGTCGTTAAACACCTATGGTAAAAAAAATAAATAAAAATAAAGTAATGAATGTATGTCAGTGTTACTACATTGAGTGTTAAGATTACTTATTATATTATATATATTATTACGATTTTAAATTAGACCTATGTCACAGATCTTCAGCTTTTCTACAAATCTGTCTCCTCTATTCCTAAAGATCAGCCGGTATGCTGGTATTACATAGTAGGTGAGGTTGAAAAAAGACACAAGTCCAACCTATGTGTGTGATTATTGTATTGGTATTCCTGTGTGACTGTTTGCATGGCTACTCATTTCTAGCTGTTTATGTATCTTTGTGTATCTGTCCCCAGTGTCTGTGTGTGTGTCAGGGAAATGGCAGGATCAGGACCTGCCAATATCGATGCTTCCGACGCAGCGCATCAGCACGAACGCGTGCACGCACAGCGGGACGTCTCCCTGGCGGGCCTATATAAAGATGACTATTTCCTGTGTTTGTTGCTGGTTTGTCTTTTCAGCTCCTGTGATCCATTCATGAACCTGTGTACCTGTACCTGCCTGTCGTGACCCGGATTGACCTTGACCTCGCCTTGAACCTCTCCTGTGATTGACCTCTGGCTACTCCCTGGACTTCTCTACCTGCTTGATCATCCGTGTTTGACCTTCGGCCTGCTTTTGGACTTTGTCTCTGCCTGTTCCCAGTGTTCTGATCTCCAGCCTGCTTGACTACCCGTGTTTCACCCCCGGCCTGCTCTCGGACTTTGCCTTGTGTTTGACCCTCTGCAACCTCTGCCGGCTCCAGTCTTCTTCTCCAGACTCCTGCCTAGCCAGTTCCAGTAAGGTGTCAGCCACCCAGCACGGACCACCCTCTACTTGAAGAACCTCCCAGCTATTCTACTACCTGCTGGTGACCCTTGCTCCTTCGTGCCCGATACCCGCTGTGCAACTTCCAGAGGGTGTCGTGCGCCCAGCTGCAAGGGGAGCCTCTCTCAGCAACTCGGCCTTGGTGAGTACCTGACAGTACAAACCAGCCATGAGTGAGGTCGACAGAGCTGGCTCTCCTCTTGAGGCACTCTGCCAGCAGGTTACAGCCCTCACCCAGGCTGTTCAGAGACTCCAGGACGGCTATTTTCAGATTGAGGGCCGTCTTCAACACCTAACTACGTTTCCTAGCCCCTCGGACACCATGTCAGCATCTGCCAGTGGGACATCTTCCTCTCGGGATCAAGTTAACCCAACTCCTGCAGCAGTAATGGCCCTACCTGAACCCAGGGTTCCCATTCCGGAACGATTATCCGGGAACCGGAAGAAGTACAGGGCGTTTAGAAATGCTTGTTTACTTTACTTTGCCCTCCAACCCAGGACTTTTTATTCTGAAACGGTGAAAGTGGGATTTATCATCTCTTTACTTTCTGACGAACCGCAATCCTGGGCTCACAAACTTCTTGAGCAGAAGAGCCCCCTCCTTGACTCGGCAGATACATTTTTTGACTCCATGGCCCAGCTATATGATGATCCACAGCGCACTGCCACGGCTGAGCCCATCCTACATACCCTGACCCAGGGAAAAAGACCGGTGGAAGATTACACTGTGGAATTTCGAAAATGGTCAGGGGACACTAATTGGAATGAGGCTGCTCTAAAATATCAATATCGCCAAGGTCTCTCAGAAACCCTAAAGGACGAATTAGCTCGGGTAGATGCCACGGCCTCTCTGGAAGATCTGATCCAGCTCGCTACTAAACTTGACGGACGCTTACGGGAGCATCGCTCCGAGCGTTTCCAGTCCCCAAGACCCATCTGGATGATGCCACGGGTACCCCCTGTTCCTGTACCTTCTGCAGCCACTTCCTCATCTTCCAATGGTGAGCCCATGCAATTGGGGCTAGTTCGATCCCCACTCTCTCCTGATGAAAGACTCCATCGGCCAAGCTAACTTTTGTTTATACTGTGGGGAGGCCGGTCACTTCTTACGCAACTGTCCTATTAGACCTAGTAAGTCCCGTCCACAGTCTGCCATGAACTTTCAAGTTGCTAGTTCCAGCCAATCTCACCTTGTCCTCCTGGTCTCATTACGGGTGGCGGAAGAGGAGGTCCGGTTGCCGGCCATTATTGATTCAGGAGCCTGCAGTTGTTTCCTAGATGCATCTTTAGCCCAAAGTTTGCACCTTCCTCTTCAAGTCAAGGAGCAGCGCCTGCAAATCCATCTGGCAGATGGGTCACTACCCTGCTCTGGGCCTGTGACCCAGGAAACGAAGCCTATTCTCACCTCCACAGACTCTGGCCATTCAGAACTTCTTCGCTTTGACATTATAAGCTCACCTATGTTGCCTATCATTCTGAGGTTCCCGTGGTTGCAGGCCCATGATCCCAAGATAAATTGGAGCAAGGAGGAAATTCATTTCTCCTCTACATACTGCTTCCAGCATTGTTTTTCATCAAAATACGACAGAACGGCTCCTTGTCTAGCTCTACAACCAGTACCAGATAACCTTCAACATGTCCCCGCAGCATATCATGAATTTCTGGACATTTTCGATAAAAAGAAAGCAGACAGTCTGCCACCCCATCGACCTTATGATTTCCCCATTGATCTCCTACCCGGGTCCGAGATAGCTTTCGGCCACATTTTACCGCTATCAGAGAACGAATTAGAAGCCCTCCGCTCCTACATCGATGAAAATCTTAAAAAAGGATTCATCCGTTCTTCTTCTTCCCCAGATCAAGTATTCACCAAACTAGATCTCCGGGGAGCATACAATTTGGTTTGGATACGTGACGGAGACGAATGAAAGACAGCCTTCAGGTCCAGATTTGGGCACTTCGAATATTTGGTGATGCCCTTTGGGCTCTGCAATGCTCCGGCTACTTTTCAACATTTAGTCAACGACATCTTCCGTGAGTATCTGGATAACTTTGTAATTATTTATCTCGATGATATTTTGATCTTTTCCACCACTTTAGAAATCCATCGTATCCATGTGAAGAAAGTGCTCTCGGTCCTCAGAAAACATGGCCTATACTTGAAGGGGGAAAAATGTGACTTCGAAAAGGACAGCATCCAGTTCCTCGGGTTCATTATCTCGGTAGGTGGGGTCACAATGGACCCACAGAAAGTTAAAGCCATCCAGGAATGTCCAGCTCCCGTAGACAAAAAGGGAGTTCAGCGATTTGTTGGCTTTGCCAATTTTTATCGCAGATTCATTAAGGGGTTCTCTTCCATCATCTCCCCTATCACTCAATTAACCCGCCAGCAAACTAGATTTCAATGGTCTCAGGAAGCCCAGGAAGCCTTCAATAAATGAAAGAGACTTTTTATGTCAGCTCCTATTCTCTAACAATCCAACCCAGTTTTACCCTATGTGCTTGAAGTGGATGCTTCGGAGTCAGCAATAGGGGCTATCCTGTCCCAAAAGAAGTGGTCAAAAGGCCCTACTCCACCCGGTGGCCTTTGCCTCTCGTAAACCCAGCCTTCCGGAGAAGAACTATGATGTTGGGGATCGAGAGTTGCTAGCCATAAAATTTGCCTTGGAAGAATGGAGATATTTGTTGGAAGGGGCATCCCAACCCATCATGATCTTCACAGACCACCGTAACCTGGAGTATCTCCGAACAGCGAAACGTCTTAGACCTCGTCAGGCCCGTTGGGCCTTGTTCTTTTCCAGGTTCAACTTTCATATTACCTACCGACCTGGCTCTAAGAACGGGAAGGCAGACGCACTGTTCCGTATGTTCCCAGAAACCAACGAATCAGAAGAACCTGGAACCATCTTATCCCCTCACAACTTCCTTAGTCTCGTTCAGCCCAATCTCAGATCAGCTAATACACAGGCCTCCAGTCAATGTACTGAACCCAAAGTATCCTCCCTGGAAAAGAAAGACGGTCTGTGGTGGGCCCAAGACAAGGTATTTCGTTCCTCCCCCCGTAAGACTTCAGATCTTACAAACTTTTCATGACCACAAGCTGGCAGGGCACTTTGGTATACAGAAGACCTCTGAACTAGTTAATTGCTCTTTCTGGTGGCCGGGTTGGAGACAAGACTGTAAAAAGTATATACAATCTTGCATTACTTGTCAACGCAACAAGGGATCCAACGCCAAGACATGGGGACTTTTAAGATCTTTGTCGGTACCAGAACGTCCCTGGACAGAGGTCTCTATGGACTTTATCATAGATCTGCCCCCTCCAAGAAGTTCACTACCATCCTAGTGGTTGTTGACCGCCTTTCAAAGATGGCACATTTCCTGCCCTTAGTAGACACCCCTTCTGCTTCAACAACTGCAAATATCTTCATAAAAGAAGTGGTAAGACTCCATGGTGTTCCTCACAACATTGTATCTGACAGAGGAATTCAGTTCACCTCTAGATTCTGGAAGGATATGTGTAAATCTCTAAAAATCAAGACATCCCTCTCTTCCGCATACCATCCACTAAGCAATGGCCAGACAGAGAGGATGAACCAATCTCTAGAGCAGTACCTCCAGTGTTTCTGTTCCTGTTCCCAAGATGACTGGTCCTCTCTTTTACCGTGCGCAGAGTTCGCCTACAACAATTCCATACATTCTGCTATCAACCAAACACCTTTTTGGGCAAACTATGGTTTTCACCCTTCTTTTCTACCAGATTCCGTTCCCGAAGTTTCAACTCCTGCAGTACAAGACCGAATACAATTTATCCAAACCAATTTCTTGCAGATTCAAGAAATTATGAAGAAAGTCCAAAGAAGCTACGAAGAGTACTACAACAGAGGAAGAAGAAGTAACCCAAGTTTCAAGGTTGGAGATAAAGTGTGGCTATCTGCCATCAATCTCAAACTACCTTGCCCATCAAGCAAGCTAGGCCCAAAGTTAATTGGCCCTTTTGAAATTAAGAGGGTTGTAAACCCTGTGGCTTTCAAAATGACCTTGCCTAGCTCTTATAGGATACATCCGGTGTTCCATGCCTCTTTACTAAAGCCAGTCATCCCCAACTCTTTCCCAGGAAGAGGAGAACTACCTCCTCCACCAATCAGGGTTGAAGGAGAAGAGGAATTCGAAGTGGAGGCAATAGTAGACTACAGAAAGAGGGGGGATGGGAACAGTACTTGGTTAAGTGGAAAGGGTATCTCCCAGAGGACAATTCTTGGGAGCCTGCTAGCAATATCCATGCTCCTCGCTTAATACGGGAATTCCACAGAAGACATCCTGGGATCCGGGCTAGGTTGGGCATCCGGAGGTTGCCCCTTGGGGGGGGCACTGTCAGGGAAATGGCAGAATCAGGGCCTGCCAGTATCGACGCTTCCCCGTGCGCCTGCATGGTAGAATTGCTCATTAGCGCGTATCGTCACTCGATCGGCGGGTACGAGCGCATCAGCACGAACGCGTGCACGCACAGCGGGACGTCTCCCTGGCGGGCCTATATAAAGACGACGATTTCCTGTGTTTGTTGCTGGTTTGTCTTTTCAGCTCCTGTGATCCGTTCATGAACCTGTGTACCTGTACCTGCCTGTCGTGAACCGGATTGACCTTGACCTTGCCTTGAACCTCTCCTGTGATTGACCTCTGGCTACTCCCTGGACTTCTCTACCTGCTTGATCATCCGTGTTTGACCTTCGGCCTGCTTTTGGACTTTGTCTCTGCCTGTTCCCAGTGTTCTGATCTCCAGCCTGCTTGACTACCCGTGTTTAACCCCCGGCCTGCTCTCAGACTTTGCCTTGTGTTTGACCCTCTGCAACCTCTGCCGGCTCCAATCTTCTTCTCCAGACTCCTGCCTAGCCAGTTCCAGTAAGGTGTCAGCCACCCAGCATGGACCACCCTCTACTTGAAGAACCTCCCAGCTATTCTACTACCTGCTGGTGACCCTTGCTCCTTCGTGCCCGATACCCGCTGTGCAACTTCCAGAGGGTGTCGTGCGCCCAGCTGCAAGGGGAGCCTCTCTCAGCAACTCGGCCTTGGTGAGTACCTGACAGTGTGACCAGGCACACACCTGTCAGCTTGAATTTTACTCCCTACTGTTTAGTGATCCCAGCACCTCAGTGCTGCAAGGGATTCTCATTTGTCCATTGACCCTTAGTTCTAGGTATCTGCCTGCCTGGGTGAGTAAGAGGGCCACATCCGGGGAACTGTCTGCAGCACAAACCATGTCTACCATTAAGAGCTCTGGAGAAGACAAGGCAGTTCCTTAGACTCTGCGCCTCGGTCCTTTCAAGGGCCCTCACCATTGTTGCATGTGCGGACATGCTGCATTCTCCCCAGATAGTACCATTAGGTATCCTTCCTGCCTTAGAATCCTTGTACACATCAGCTGTATCTTGTGTACCTGACTTTCTATGAATCCTGAACCCCAGTACTGCACTATACTCCTGTCATTCTTGTAAATCCTGTATTCTGTGCTCTCTTGTCTATGTTTCTGTAAGATCACTGATCCAAGCCATACGTGATAGTCCCCCCCCCCCCCCCCCCCTGAGAAGCCTATTGTTCATGCTAGACAGTTTAGTTTAAATGACAGTTGAATAACATTTTATAATAAATGAGAATGGTTTCTCCTTGTATTAAGATGTTTTTCTTTTCTTCCAGGTCTTATTACCACTAGAACATAGGTTTACTTCAGCAGTAAAAAAACTCAACATGTTTATGGGCATTTTTGTTAATGATCTAATGTTGGACTAACAATCTGAGTGACGCCATCTTCAAAAATATCCTCCCTCATTCCTTGGCTTTATGACATCAGCCACAAACAGCATTTATGGAAAAGAGTGCTTTCAAAAGCTTTTTAGATGTCTGAAGAACTTTAATACTTATCATGGCAGCTGTCTAAAAATGTCAAAGCTCAGTTTGCTATAATTGCAAAAAGATCTGCACACCTACTGGAAGTTTCTTGTCATGTGGACTGCGATAGTCCTGAAGAAAAGAAGATTATGTATGAACATTGGATGCGTTCTTAAGGTGTTGTAGTGGAGTCTTAGGGACTTGCTGTTAAAGTTACAGTGGAGGAATCAACTAAAGACTTGGCGTTCATACATTGTTAGACCGACATGTAATTGTTATTTTTAGACATTTTGGTATTTTTATATTTTTGTTTAGCCTTGACAAAGCAAAATGAGATCTTTCTGCAGAAGTAAATTGGGTACATAAATTAGGAGAAATATGAATATTTAAACTAAGATTAGGCAGTTAGAGGGAGATGTTGAAATTTAGAAGTAATTTATAGGAATTGTAATTTTATCTTCTTTTCTTTAAAAATGCCATTTATGTAAGGTTTTGTATGTGTTACGAGACTTATGGGGCGTACACACGGTCGGACTTTTCGTCTACAAAAGTCCGACAGCCTGTCCGACAGACTTCCGGCGGACTTTCGGCGGACTTGCAGCAGACTTTCTAACGAACGGATTTGCCTACACACAACCACACAAAAGTCCGACAGATTCGTACGTGATGACGTACACCGGACTAAAATAAGGAAGTTCATAGCCAGTAGCCAATAGCTGCCCTAGCATGGGTTTTTGTCCGTCGGACTAGCACACAGACGAGCGGATTTCGGGGTCCGTCGTAGTTACGACGTAAAGATTTGAAGCATGTTTCAACTCTAAAGTCCGTCGGATTTGAGGCTGAAAAAGTCTGCTGAAAGTCCGGAGAAGCCCACACATGATCGGATTACCAGCCAGCTTTAGTCCGTCAGCGTCCGTTGGACTTTTGTAGACGAAAAGTCCGACCGTGTGTACGCCCCATTAGTTTTTTTCCTAAGTCATCTAGTTAGGCCCTACACAGCTTTAACTGTCACCAAAAGAATCTCTATACTGAATAGTCAAGAACCCAACTGTCCACAACCAGTGTATGAATTGTTTGTTCTAAAGCTGTTATGTTATGTTTTGTTAGTTATGTGGTCAATTTTTATTTGACCAAGAGATGGGATTGATCTCGTAAATGGAATAGGCATTTATTTATGAAACATTTAGTTACAAGTATCAAAACATGTGTTTTGATTAAGCAGATATACTTGATACAAATATGTTAGAAGTCATATGATGTAACAGTTGTTTTGGTTATGATCAAATGCCATTCACACCTCCAGCTGTGAAAAGGTCTATCTCTGGCTTTTCTCAGAGAACTCTGGAAGTGATATGTATGTGTTAAATGACCACCTGTTTATCAATGAATGTCACCAACTAGTTGAATGGGACTTCAAAAGGGGCCCATTCAAGGTGCCTCCCCCTTTAGAAATGTCAAGAAAGGCTTGCTGAAAGCAGTAGTTCCGTGCGTGGTCCTGTGCGCGCCTGTGCACGTCCGCGCATATATCCGTGTGCGCGTGCACGGCCATTGGTGCCAGAGGTGCTATTTAAACCCTGTCATGACAGAGGAATCTTGCTGCCAGATCTACAACATTCCCTGAGAGTTTCCTGTGTTCCTGATTAGTTCCTGTGACTATCTGCTTGCCTTGTGACTATCCTTGCCTTCCGCCTACACCTGACCCCGGCCTGTCCACGACCTCGCTCCTGCCTGATCCTGATAAAAGTTATCAGTGGCGGATGAGACAATGGAGTTGGGGGTGAGTCTGGGCTATGACAGAAGTCCCACCACTACTGAGGAGTCTTGATGGGCAGGAGAGGGAGCAGGACTATGATAGGAGTCCCACCACTACTGGAGAGGCTTGATAGGCAGGAGAGGGAGCAGGACTATGACAGGAGTCCCACCACTACTGGGGAGGCTTGATAGGCAGAAGAGGGAGCAGGACTATGACAGGAGTCCCACTACTACTGGGGAGGCTTGATAGGCAGGAGAGGGAGCAGGACTATTACAGGAGTCCCACCACTACTGGGGAGGCTTAATAAACAGGAGAGGGAGCAGGACTATGAGAGGTGTCCCACCACTACTGGGGAGGCTTAATAAACAGGAAAGGGAGCAGGACTATGGCAGGAGTCCCACCACTACTGGGGAGGCTTGATAAACAGGAGAGGGAGCAGGACTATGACAGGAGTCCCACCACTACTGGGGAGGCTTAATAAACAGGAGAGGGAGCAGGACTATGACAGGAGTCCCACCACTACTGGGGAGGCTTCATAGGCAGGAGAGGGAGCAGGACTATGACAGGAGTCCCACCACTACTGGGGAGGCTTGATAGGCAGGAGAGGGAGCAGGACTATGACAAGCGTCTCACCACTACTGGGGAGGCTTTATAGGCAGGAGAGGGAGCAAGACTATGATAGGAGTCCCACCACTACTGGGGAGGCTTGATAGGCAGGAGAGGGATCAGCACTATGACAGGAGTCCCACTACTACTGAGGAGGCTTGACAGGAAAGAGAGGGAGCAGGACTATGACAGGATTCCCACCACTACTGGAGAGGCTTGATGGGCAGGAGAGGGATCAGGACTTTGACAGGATTCCCACCACTGCTGGGGAGGAGAAGGATCACAGCTGGGAT
Source organism: Aquarana catesbeiana (assembly GCA_037953035.1). Classification (NCBI taxonomy): domain Eukaryota; kingdom Metazoa; phylum Chordata; class Amphibia; order Anura; family Ranidae; genus Aquarana; species Aquarana catesbeiana. The sequence goes on from JBBHAA010001632.1 coordinate 248,210, forward strand.
GTGAATTTATTTGATAGACGAGCAGTACAAAGTTTTCAGTTGTAGTATAGGGTAGGAGTTGGGATGGGTGCTGTGCTGGTAATGAGTACAGCACTGTTCCAATAGAGATAAGCAGGAGGGTGTAGAGGCAGCGCTATATCCTAGGGAGGGCGGAGGCTCAGGTACCCTGCCAAATGTGCCCATCAAGTGGGTGTCAGATCCAGCTACCGGATTTCTACTGTCTGCTAGCACATGCTCCATATTAGTAGCTGGGAAATCCTGTAACATCCACTCTCAATAGCCAACATACGCTCCTGATGTGCACGTGTGAGAGGGGAGGGTGACCATCCTCCAAGTGCCTTTCTTTTTTTTTATTCTGCTAACCTGACCCCCCTTCCTCCCATCTAGCTCACCACCCAGAGCATACGCCATCAGGACCCACCCCCTCCTCTGCTGGGGGGGGACAGGATGTGAGAAGGACGTGGGAGCCGATCACAGGGTCGAGGCTGCGGCTTCACGGCTCACATCACTTCGGAGGATACGCACTTTGCGGCAGTTTCAAGAAGCAACCTCCCCCACCCCTAACCAGCCATGAGGGGACTCGACTAGCTTTAGATCAATTGATTCTTTTGTCCCCCCCAAAAAAATCAATACACACTGACCCCCTCCCCCCCCAGATTCTCCAGAGATCGATGGATGCTCCAGCTGGCGGCCCTCACTAAAGTCAGACAAAGTGAACTCCATGGCCAGAAAGAGGAGAGGGAGGTGAAAGGCGGGGCCAGTGCAAGAATTTTATACACAGCGAAGGTGCACTTTGGTGCTGCCACCCCCTCCCTTCTCCTCCACAGTGTAGTGGTAAGGAGAGTGCAAATTCCCCCACAACTTAATCCTTTCGGCCAAAATTGTCACTCCCACCCGTCCAAAAATAATCAGCACTAATTTGTACAACCTCCCCTCCCCCCGGCACAGATCCTCTCTCCCCCTTCCAGAACAAATCCCCCCTCCGAACACAAATCTCCTTCCCTCTTCTTCAGCACAAATCCTCCTCCACCCTCCCCAAATCCCCAGTCCCAGCACAATCTCCCCTTCTTCCCCATCCTAGCACTTATGCCCACACCCCTCAATTCCCCCTTCAATACCCCTCTCAGAATAAATCCTCCTCCACCTCCAAATCCTCCCTCCCAGCACATCCCCCATTCACCCCTTTAAATCCCTCCCCAGCATTATTATTATTATTATTCAGGATTTATATAGCGCCAACAGTTTACGCAGCGCTTTACAATATAAAAGGGAGACAATACAGTTATAATATAATACAATACAATACAATAGGATACAATAGGATTAAGAGGGCCCTGCTCAGAAGAGCTTACAATCTAATAGGGTGGGGCAGGTGGTACAGCAGGTGGTACAAAAGGTTGTAACTGTGGGGAATGAGCTGGTGGAAGTGGTAGGAGATTAGTTGGAGACGTGATAGGCTTTCCTGAAGAGATGAGTTTTCAGGGATTGCCTGAAGGTAGCAAGAGTAGGGGCTAGCCGGATAGATGGAGGTAGCGAGTTCCAGAGGATGGGAGAGGCTCTGGAGAAATCCTGGAGACGAGCATGGGAGGAGGAGATGAGAGAGCTTGAAAGCAGGAGGTCTTGAGAAGAGCGGAGAGGACGATTTGGGTGATATTTGGAGACAAGATTAGTGATGTAGCTTGGGGCAGAGTTGTGAATGGCTTTGTATGTTGTGGTTAGAATTTTGAATTTAATTCGCTGGGTGATTGGGAGCCAGTGTAGGGATTGAAGTAGAGGGTTGGCAGACACTGAGCGGTTGGTAAGGTGGATAAGTCTGGCAGCAGCATTCATGATAGACTGAAGAGGGGATAGCCTATGGAGCGGTAGGCCAATGAGAAGGGAGTTGCAATAGTCAAGGCGAGAGATAACAAGGGAGTGAATGAGGAGCTTGGTGGTTTCATTTGTTAAAAAAGGGCGAATTTTAGAGATGTTACGGAGGTGAATTCTACAAACTTTTGACAATGATTGGATTTGAGGCTGAAATGACAAGTTGGAGTCTAGGATTACACCTAGTACCCTGGCGTTCTTCCACGAAGCCAGTTCGAAACTGGGGAGTTCCCACATGTTCCAGTATGCTTCTACTAACGGATAGATTTTCTTGGTAAAGTTTATTTCTGTTTTTATCCCTTTTTATTTTCATAGCAAATTGCCAATTGTGTGTCTTTCTGCATTTTTTGTATCTTTTTTGGTAAATCTTTTTTCTTTGTATATCTTATATGCACTGCCCACTTTCGGGATATTAAATGATAAAATTAATAAGTGACTTCTGTGTACTAAACTAGGACTCATATCTCTGGAGAGGTTGTTGTATTTTAGTGCCTAAGTACTCGGTTTAAGTTACATGCCAATCGGTATGCAATTGCACTGTGTGTTGGCAAATTGCATGCAGATTGTAAGCTAACAGATCTGCCAGACAGAGATCTGTGTGTGTGGTGGCTCAGCAGACCAGTCTGCGGACAAACTGTTGGGTGGTGGCAGGCTATCGTTTATTGTGTGTCTGGTGTGTGGGTGTGGGGACAGTGGGAAGAGTGATTAACACCGGGGTTCAAGCTTGCAGGATAGCTGGAGGAACCCTAGAAGTGTATAGTAATTGCTAGACTGCTCCCCAACCCTTAGAGTGCACCCGATTGTATGTAAGATTTGTATCTGCCTGTGTGTGGTCAGCTAGCTGGATTGGAGTGGAGTCTCCCTCTAGTGGTGGCCAAAGGTAGTGCAGGCTGTGAAAGTACCGCAGCCAGTCTTACATGCGCAGTATAAGTTCCCCCTTATTCCCTTAGTTCCTCATATACCCCGGTCACGGAACGCACGTCGCGGTTGGTTAGTAGCCGTTGGGGTGTGAATCCGTGACAGATTGGTAAATCTTTGCATAAATCCTCTCTCCTCCCAATCTAGCATATATCTTTATACTGGTTTAAATCTTTTCCCCATTTCAAGCACAAATCCTCTCCCCCAAATCCCCTACCAGCAAAAATCCTCTCCCCACTTCTAGTACAAATCCATACCCCCCATTACAGCACAACCCCTTCTCCCCCCTCCAATAACAGCACAACCCCCCCCCCCCCAATAACAGCACATTCCCTTCTTCCCCCTCTTCAAATCCCCCCCAATCCCTCTTCCCAGTAAAACTCCTCTCCTGACTTCTAGCACAGATCCTCTCCTCCAAGTCCTCCCTTCCAGCACAACCCCCCCCCCCCCATCCTCTCCCCCCCCATCTTTCCCAGCACAAATCCTCTTTACCTCTTTATCCTCTTTACCCCAAATCCCCCCATGCCAGCACAAGTCCACTCCACAGTTCCCATCCAAATCCCACTTCCCAGTACAAAATACCCCCCCCAAACACAAATCCTCTCCCCATCTAATCCAAATTAATCAACACATCAATACTTCCCAAATGTTCCTCTTTTTGTGGGACCTTCCTGAGATCAGAACAAAATCCCGCAAATCCAGACTAAGGGCCAGTTCACACCAGCATGCAGTACAAGAAACCAGCGTTCGGTGTGCGTTTCCCACACCGCATTCCAAACGCACTGCAGTTGTGATCTGCAGCCGGTGTCAATGTTAGCTTAATGACACAAATGCAGGTCACAAATGTAATGCGTTTACCTGCACTGGATCGTATGGTAGAGTAGTATCACGGGATCCTATTCCTGTGTGCCTTATAACTCTTAGTGTTGTCTGGCACAATTTCAGCTCATTCAGAAGAATGGGCTGAAATGGCTCTGCACCATGAACGCATGTGAATCGCACAGAAACGTACAGTGTGTTCTTGTGCAATTCATGGTGTGAACTGGCTTTAAGTCCTGGAGCCCAGTACAGAAAAAAGTTCCATCACCTGGCTCCACTAACTTGCTTGCAAGGGGGGCACTAGTGTGGGCACCTGGGGCGATTGCCCTGCATCTTTAGCAGGGTGCCCAGATGCCATGATTGTCCCCTGTGTACCAGCTAGGGTGTATTTGATTTGGGGGTGGGGGGGGGGGGGCAGTGAGTGATATGATACTGTATGTGCTTGGAGGGCATTTTGGGAGGAGAGAGGACTTGGGGGGGGATGATCAGATTTTATATCCAACTTCCCCTTGTAGCACAATTCCTTTCTCCTCCCAAAGAGCCACCAAGCACATTCCATATCCAATTACCCCCCCCCATATCACTGCAAGTATTCATCTTTGTTAGCCAACCCCCTGCAAGTGTCCTCTTCATCATACTATAGTATAACAATTACATACCTCAGATCAGCGCGGCAGATCATGCACATCGGTGTTCCTCCTCCCCGGCTCCTCCCCCTGTCTGTATACAGGAAGGAGGAGGAGCCAGGGACAAAACCGACCAGCGCACGACAATATACGTCGGCACAATGACACGGCTGTACAAATGGGTGTACAGGTACATCCCTTTAAGAAGCAGCACTGTGGGCGTGCACCCGCCGCATTTTCCATGACCGTGCCCGCGGGACCCGCGGACTTGATGTCCGCCTGTGTTCTGAGATCGTGTCATGGAGCAGCAGAATGGGGAGATGCCTATGTAAACAAGGCATTTCCCCGTTCTGCCTAGTGACATGACAGAGATCACTGCTTCCTGTCATCGGGAGCAGTGATCGCTGTCATGTCGGTGGTAGCCCATTCCCCTACAGTTAGAATCACTCCCTAGGACACACTTAACCCCTTGATCGCCTCCCTAGTGTTTAACCCCTTCTCTGCCATTGTCATTTACACAGTAATCAGTGCATTTTTTTAGCTCTGATCGCTGTATAGATGACAATGGTCCCAAAATAGTGTCAAAAGTGTCCGATGTGTCCACCGCAATGTCGCAGTCATGATAAAAATCGCAGATCGCCACCATTACTAGTAAAAAAAGTAATAATAAAAATGTTATAAATCTATTCCCAATTTTGTAGACACTATAACTTACACGCAAACCAATCAATATATGTTGATTGCAATTTTTTTTAACCAAAAATATGTAGAAGAATACATATCGGCCTAAACTGAGGAAAAAATTTTTTTTATATACTTTTTTGGGGATTATAGTGAAAAGTAAAAAATATATATATTTTTTATCAAAATTGTCGCACATTTTTTGTTTATAGCACAAAAAATAAAAACCACAGAGGTGATCAAATACCACCAAAAGAAAGTTCTATTTGTGGGGGAAAAAACGGACGCCAATTTTGTTTGGGTGCAACATGGCACAATGTTGTTCTGGTCAGGAAGGGGGGTAAATCTTTCTGGGGCTGAAGTGGTTAAACCTAAAATTTGTAGTTAAAATTGTAGTTTCCCCTATTATTTACATGAAAGCAGTTCTAAAGGCAGAAGGTTTTTTTACCTTCATACTTTCTGTGCGTTAAGGTAAAAATCCTTCTGGGTGCAGCTCCCCCTCCCAGCCCCCCCTCCCCCTTATACTTATGTGAATCCCATCTTGATTCAGAGAAGTTCACAAGAGCAACAGTTCTTCCAGGTTTCTCTCTCCTCATTGGCTCACACAGCAGTGGGAGCCATTTGCTCCTGTCAATCAAAGCCAGTGAGCCAATAAGGAGAGAGTGGGGGCAGGGCCAAGCCACACCCTGTGTGTGTGTGTGAATGGCCAGTGTCCATTCACTGGAGTGTGGCTCAGGAGCGAGCCTGCAGGAGTGACCCCATAGCAAGAGACTTGAAGAAAGGAGTCAGGACTACTAGCGGGGACCAAAAAAAAGGGGAGAATTTAAAGCTGCTCTGTGCAAAATCATTACACAGAGCAGGTATGACATGTTTGTTTTCTGTTTTTTTGTTTTTTTTTCTGTTCAAAGTTTTTTATTGGACATAATCAAGGAATACATCAACAAATAATCTCAGCTGGACATTAGAGAACAAAACTTACAGTGCATCTCATGTGAAAATTCTACAGTAATAATAAAGAAAAGTTTAACAAAAATTGTTACAATATAACAATTCAGAGTATAGTGAGTTCAGGGAATAGTAGATCTACAGAAGATGCTGACAATTGAGAGGAAAAGTCCCAATAAAGTAAGGGAATTGAACAAAAACATTCCTCTGGGAGCGAAGGAGACAAAGTCCGTAAGGTAGGACCAGTCAGCATTTTTTTTATATTTTAAAGTTGCAACCTTTACTATAACTTTAACTCATTCAATTATATTAGTAGCACTGAATTAAAGATGGGGTTGTACATTGGCCATTCTTGACTTTGGATGTCAGAGGACCTTGTCCTAGGCTTCATTTACACATGTGCACTGCCCTTTTGTAGATATATGATGGTAGATTTAACTCTTAATGACACCCCTACGGGTCTTGCTAATACATATATGTTTGTGCAGACCGAAAATATAATGTAGCACAGTACCACACGTTTTTGGTACTGTGTGATTTTTAAAATTTGTCGGGCACCATTTTTTGTGCATTTCTCTCACGTGATTTGCGAGAATGTGCAGAAAAATCTGTTTGCAAACAGCCTGAATTCAGGCGCAAATACAGTGGATCCTTGGATTACGAGCATAATCCGTTCCAGGAGAATGCTTGTAATCCAAAGCACTCGCATATCAAAGCGAGTTTTCACATAGAGGTCAATGGAAACAAAGATAATTAGTTCTGCATTGACTTCTATTACATGCAATACCGCATGTGGCCAGAGGTGGGGGGGCACCGGAGAGCCTCGGAAATACTCGGGGACAGCTCGGCTGAACTCGGAAAGGCTCAGAAACACTCGGGAACAGAGTATTTTCAAGTGTTTTGAGTATTTCCGAGTGATTCTGAGTATTTCTGAACCGGCTCCGAACAGTTCCTGAGTTTCCCTGGCGCCTCCAAACCTCTGGCCAAATGCAGTACTGCACACCCCATTAGCTTGAATTCTGCTCGTTTTGCGAGACAACACTCGCAAACTGGGTCAGAACTTTAAAAAAAAAGTTGCTCGTCTTTCAAAACACTCGTTAACCGTGTTACTCATAAACCAAGGTTCCACTGTATGTTTCTTTTGGTTTAAAAACATATTTGTTGTTAAGGCTCCATTAAACCAAAAGAAATGTATTTGCACCTGAATGCGGGCTGTTCTGATAGACAAAGCTGGGACATTTCTTAAGCCTTCTAGACACCAGTTCCACCACATTCAATTGGCCGATCACTAAGATGGGCTTCCTCACTGGCCAATAGAAATGTGCAAGAGGCAGAAATATGAGGGCAAACCTCGGCAATATGAGGAAGTTGTCAAAGCTTTGCCTGCCAAAATGACCCAAAACCTGATCCTAATGGGGCTTTTTTTTTGGTGGCTGGTTTAGATATAAGTACTTCTACAGTATGAGCCTGAAATTTATACCTGAAGAAGTTTTTTTGGTTTTTAAACAGTCGTTTTCAAACACTCCTTCAGCTCCCAATGCGATGTAATGGAATGCAATGCGATGTAATGGAATGTTACAATAGTGTACACCATTTCTTTTCCTCTTCCTGTTTTTTTTCCTCCTTTTCTCTCTCACTTTTTTCTCTCTCATGTTTTTCTCTCTCATGCTGAAGTTGGATCTGATGGATGTAGTTGTACATAAATTTCTTCCTCACTATCCGTTCTCTTCTCGGGTCTCTTGGCTGTTCCAGGCGGAATCTGACGTTCCTCAAAGCGCTGTCTATCACCATCAGGATGTCGGTGGATCTTTCCAGACTTTTTATTTTGCTCTCTTTTGTATAATTCTCAATGGCGATCACCGTCTCCGCACCCATGAGTGTAAATTGTTTCTCCATTTCCAGGTAATCTCCTTTCTTTTTGAAGGTGAGGACAATGATGGGAAAGACACCTGAAGAAGAGAATGTAGTGAGCATCTCAAAGTTTTTAGTTTTTAGTATTTTCCTCCCTACCTCCGCGGTCTGTAGTACTCCCACCCACTAGTATCAGATGCTGAAAATGTCACATTGGGTTAAGAGAGGCCTATAATACTATGCCATTTTTTACCTTGATCACCAAAGTATTTTTAGATCTTTTTCATTTATTTACTTTTAAAGTTTATCATAATAAAGTAGAACAAAATTATAGACAAAACATTTTTGTTTCATTTTGGATAGAGTAAGGGGGGAGGGTTATAACCTCTGTAAGATTTATTTTTGCCATCTTTATCCCATTGGGGAGATTTCCATTCACTTCCTGTCCCATAGCCAAAACAAGAAATGAGAGGAAATCCCTGAAAATAATGGGAATTCCTTTGATGCACCCCAGGTCACCAAAAATTGGAAGATTTCCACTCTATTACTTTTCTGGACAACCCAAAATTTGTGATTTTCTTTTACTTTCACAAACAGGATAAAAAAATAAAAGAAAAAAAGATTTGCCTTTAGTTATACTTTCAGTTCAATGTTTTTTATTGTATTTGGAAAAGCGAACAACAAATGTAACATCACATATTAAGCTCTAACGAGCAGGGCCCTCTGAGCCCTCCTGTATAGATTTGTATTGTAAGTGTACTGTCAGGTATATCGAGAGTTGTAAGAAATAAAAAACTCAGAGCAGGGAAGGGGAGCGGGGGGGGGGGGGGGGGGGGGTAGGGGGGTAGTAGGGGGGGAGGGGAGGTGGTTGTAGTGGGTTAGAAGTACATTTTTTTTGTTTCTTTGGTATAGTTCAGCAGGACGGTATGAAATGGAAAAGATGTTATTGGATTGTATTGAAACCTGCATATGATGTAAAGATTAATAATGATAAAAGATATTGAAAGGAGAAAAAAAAAGTAAGTGTACTGTCTGCCCTCATGTTGTAAAGCGCTGTGCAAACTGTTGGCGCCATATAAATCCAGTATAATAATAATAATAATCATATTAGAATAGGCTCATTTTCAAGCATAGTAGCTACATTGAATAGGGTTTTACAGTATAAACAGTGCAAGTACAGATGTACGTCATACATATGGATTATGGGATGTTACTAAAAGTGCAAATGATTAAAATTTTAGGGTAGACAGAAATATGAAGAAACAGTTAGGCTCGGTTCACACTGGGGCGACTTGGGATCCGACTTGTACGCCCTCAAGTCGCCCCAAGTCGCCCCAGAAATAGTTTGAATGGGAGTTAACGCTAGCGTCTTAATAGACGCTACTGAAGTCGCTCCGACTTCAGAGCGTACTCCCTGTACTACTTTGATCCGACTTGGTAGGCGACCTGTACCATAGAAATCAATGGAAGTCGCCTCCAAGTCGGATCTCTCTGTAAAGTCAAGCGACTTTGCAGGGAAAACCCCTCCCTCCCCCCCTCCCTCCCAGAGAGCTGATTGGCCACAGGCGAAGTCGCCTGTCATGCAGGCGACTTCAAGTCGCCTTGTAATTTGCTAAAGTCGCGTCGAAGTCGCGTCGAAGTCGCGTCGAAGTCGCCGTGCAAAGTCGCGCTGAAGTCGTGTTGCCCCAGTGTGAACCGAGCCTAAGAAGAAGGGTTTAGGCTTTCTTACAAAAGGGGTTGCTGTTGATTACTTTAGGACGTATTTACCATTTGGAGTCTAACTTGTAGACTATGGTCCATGCCTTCCACTTGCGATAGAGCACTTGAAGGGATTGGTTTATACCAGATATATATTTTGCCCAGGTGCATTTGGCATGGACTCTATGAATAACTTCAGAAAGAATCAGAGCCGTGGATTGTTAGTTATACTTTAAGGTCAGATGTTTGATTATATGCACTTTTTGTTATGGATTAGTTGGTTTAAGTTTGGCCCCATTCACTTATCAGATAGCCAAAAGAAATGATTGGACTTCACCAATATTGACAATATTGATATATATATATATATATATATATATATATATATATATATATATATATATATATATATATATATATATATATTGACAACCCCCCACCACTACCACCACCAGAGACATACTAGGTAAAGGAAGAGGTACAGTGCCTTGCAAAAGTATTCACCCCCTTGGCATTTTTCGTGTTTTGTTGCCTCACAACCTGGAATTAACATGGATTTTTTGAGGATTTGCATAATTTAATTTACAGAACATGCCCACAACTTTGAAGATATGTTTTTTTTTTTTTTTTACCGTGAAGCAAACAACAAATAGGACAAAATAACAGAAAAAGTCAATGTGCATAACTATTCACGCCCCTAAAGTCAATACTTTGTAGAGCCACCTTTTGCGGCTATCACAGCTCCAAGTCGCTTTGGATAAGTCTCTATGAGCTTGTCACATCTCACCACTGGGATTTTTGCCCATTCCTCCTTGCAAAACTGCTCCAGCTCCTTCAAGTTGGATGGTTTGCGTTTGTGAACAGCAATCTTTAAGTCTGACCACAGATTTTCTATTGGATTGAGGTCTGGGCTTTGACTAGGTCATTCCAACACATTTACATGTTTCCCCCGTAAACCACTCAAGTGTTGCTTTAGCAGTGTGTTTGGGGTCATTGTCTTGCTGGAAGGTGAACCTCCGTCCTAGCCTCAAATCACACACAGAGTGGTACAGGTTTTGCACAAGAATATCCCTGTATTTAGCACCATCCATCTTTCCCTTAACTCCGACCAGTTTCCCAGTCCCGACTGCTGAAAAACATCCCCACAGCATGATGCTGCCACCACCATGTTTCACAGTGGGGATAGTGTTCTTTGGGTGATGTGATGTGTTGGGTTTACACCAGACATAGCATTTTCTTCGATAGCCAAAAAGTTCAATTTTAGTCTTATCAGACCAGAGCACCTTCCTCCATACATTTTGGGAGTCTCCCACATGCCTTTTCCCAAACTCAGAATGTGACATTTAGTTTTTTGCTGAAAGTAATGGCGTTCTTCTGGCCACTCTGCCATAAAGCCCAACTCTATGGAGCGTACGGCTTATTGTCGTCCTATGTACAGATACTCCAGTCTCTGCTGTGGAACTCTGCAGCTCCTCCAGGGTTACCTTAGGTCTCTGTGCCGCCTCTCTGATTAATGCCCTCCTTGCCCGGTCCGTGAGTTTTGGTGTGCGGCCGTCTCTCGGCAGGTTTGCTGTTGTGCCATGTTCTTTCCATTTGGTTATGATAGATTTGATGGTACTCCTAGGGATCAAAGATTTGGATATTTTTTTATAACCTACCCCTGACTTGTACTTCTCAACAACATTGTCCCTTACTTGTTTGGAGAGTTCCTTGGTCTTCATGGCAGTGTTTGGTTAATGGTGCCTATTCCTTAGGTGTTGCAGCCTCTGGGGCCTTTCAAAAAGGTGTGTCTATGTAATGACAGATCATGTGACACTTAGATTGCACACAGGTGGACATCATTTCACTAATTATGTGACTTCTGAAGGTAATTGGTGGCACCAGAGCTTTTTTATGGGCTTCATAACAAAGGGGGTGAATACATACGCACATGCCAATTATCATTTTTTTTATTTCTGAAAAATAGTTTTATGTATATATTTTTCTAATTTTACTTCACCAACTTAGACTTTTGTGTTCTGATCCATCACATATAATTCAGATTAAAAAAACATTGAACTAAAGTCTGTAATGTTACAAAATAGGTAAAAAGCCAAGGAGGTGAATACTTTTGCAAGGCACTGTATTTTGGACTCTGAGGTTCTATATAATTAAGGCAAAGTATGTGTTTTGTTAAAGGAGTAGGCAGCTCCTATATTTAAAATGTATATGCAGCGTTGGAAATTTGAGGGACCAACCAATGGTTTTAGAGTCCAAGTGGGTTTATTCCATCATAGAGATTTAAGATAACAAACCAACTTAAAAAAACGTCAGCTAATGATTCAGTGGAGGGCCAGGCAGTACAAGGCCTTAGTCTCTCCAACAACCCTCAAGATCTTGACCAGCAGCTCAATAACTTCGCAAGAGGCAAATAATTGGTAGCACTGATGTAAAAAGAATATCAACAAAAGAAAAGGGTAGATAAATTGGTGTCACCAAAAAAGATCTTCACACAGGAATAAGTTACCTGTCATTTTTACACAGTTCTCCAAAAACGTTCTCAGTTCCACCATTTCTATGAAATGTATCCGCTTCGTAGCTCTGAATAAGAGTAAAACAACACCATGTATATCAATGTACAATGAATAAGACAATTGAAGGCCCTTTCTCAGCTGTGTACATGCAAAAATGTGTTTATTTAATTTAAGCAAAAGTAAGTTATGTAAAAAAAAAAAAAAGCTGCTCTGTTTTGTGTGTGTGTGAGTTTGGGGGGGGGGTGTTTGTGTTAGAAGGGGCTTATTATTTCATACAGGAAACAGCTGACAGTGCTGCACATTGTAAAGGTTATAGAGCATAGAAACATGTGCTATAGGCACAGCGCGCTGACATGCACAAACCTGAAGGCATTTCAGAAGGAATCCCTGATGATGTCCGATCGAACGTAACGCGTTGCACAACTGAGTCTTCAGTGTTTGATGTATCAATAAACTCTTAAAACAGTTTCCTTCTTATCCCATGTGTCATTTGGTGTTTGGATGTCATTGTGGAGTGTTAGTGTCCTGTCTGATACCACATCGGAGACACATGCAGAGGAAATACGTGCAGCAGCTGTCCTCTTGCAATGGGGATTGGATTTCTGTGCGAGTTATACCTCTATTCTGAGCTAAATATACATCTGAGGGTGAGGTACTTGGTCTGAGTGTCCTACTTACCTTTCAGTAATGAGATTATTATCTGAAGCGTTTGTATTTATGGAGGATACATACTCCTGTAGATGTCACTATTTATAGAAGATGGGTGACTGAATTTAAAAGGCTATTGTACTCGTTCTCATACAAATATTATTTGGTTAGGACTTTATGTGTATACACCCTTTTTGCACCAGTTATACTTTGCACATTTAATTTAAGGCATTTACTATATATACATATTTATTGCTTGGTTTGATTCTTATATGTACAGTATATCTATTTGCACATGTAGCCAGGAGCTGGTTAAGATTGTCTACGCTATCAGGGGATGCTCTGCAGCACTTGCTACAGCATGGTTGTTCACTCCTGTTTTCAGCCTGGACCCTATGTTGTCATGCCCTGAATGCAGACTGGAGCAAATGATCATGGGACATATAGTTTGAAGAGCCAGGTTTACAATGAAATCGAACTGCCATGGATTACAAATACAAGCTGTTTGTAGAAGGAGAACAGAATGCTGGGGGAGGTAATATAAAGCCTGCGCGGGGATGAGATCCAGTGGCGGCTGGTGCTCAAAATCTTTTGGGGGGGCGCAAACAAACTGAAAAATACTGAACCCCCCCATCAATTGCAGCCTCACTGTGCCCATCAAATGCAGCCATTGTGCCGATCATATGCAGCCACTGTGCCCATCAATTGCAGCTATTGTGCCCATCAAATGCAGCCACTTGTGCCCATCATATGCAGCCACTTGTGCCCATCATATGCAGCCACTGTGCCCATCATATGCAGCCACTTGTGCCCATCATATGCAGCCACTTGTGCCCATCATATGCAGCCACTGTGCCCATCATATGCAGCCACCTGTGCCTATCAAACGCAGCCACTTGTGCCCATCATATGCAGCCACTTGTGCCCATCATATGCAGCCACTTGTGCCCATCATATGCAGCCACTTGTGCCCATCATATGCAACCACTGTGCCCATCATATGCAGACACTTGTGCCCATCATATGCAACCACTTGTGCCTATCATATGCAGCCACTGTGCCCATCATATGCAGCCACTGTGCCCATCATATGCAGCCACTTGTGCCCATCATATGCATCCACTTGTGCCCATCATATGCAGCCACTGTGCCCATCATATGCAGCCACTTGTGCCCATAATATGCAGCCACTTGTTCCTGTCAAACACAGCCACTTGTGCCCATCATATGCAGCCACTGTGCCCATCATATGCAGCCATTGTGCCCATCATATGCAGCCACTGTGCCCATCATATTCAGCCACTGTGCCCATCATATGCAGCCACTTGTGCCCATTATATGCAGCCACTTGTGCCCATCAAATGCAGCCATTTGTGCCCATCAAACGCAGCCACTTGTGCCCATCAAATGCAGCCAATTGTGCCCATCAAATGCAGCCATTTGTGCCCGTCATATGCAGCCACTTGTGCCCATCAAATGAAGTCACTTGTGCCCAGTATATGCATCCACTTGTGCCCACCGACCCCCCCGCACGAGCAGCTCTGGCAGCACCACCAACCCCCTACTTCCCCCCACAGTGCGTGGTTCTGGCAGACCTCCCTGACACTTACCCCACCAGGCAGAAGCTCCATGCACCAGAGCAACAGTGACCTCTGCTTCAGTGCGTGTCTCCTCCACTCCTCTTCCTAAGCGCCAGGCATCCAATAGGGCGACCTGGTGCTTTGGCCAATCAGAAAACAGGTCTGACGCCCTGCCTCCTGATTGGTGGGGGGGAAGGTTCATTTGAAAATAGCCAAAGTTAGTCCGCTATCGTTACACAATTGGGTGGGATCAGGGCGCACTCTCTGTGCCCCTAGCCCACCCTATTTTGAAGCCTATTAGAGCCTCTGCCTCTAATCAGGTGCTTCAAAATGTACTACCCTCTCCTGCCCCTGCCATAGGTATCCATGCGTCCGGTGCCCTGAAAGGGACAGGGGGTGGCGCCCGTGCGCCCACAGAGCACGGGCCGCCACTGATTGGATCTGAAAGCAGTGACTCGGACAGTAGATTGTGCTGTGGCCGGGTTTTGGCCTGTGCTATGGAGAGAGAGTCATCGCAGGTGGGTGCAGGTGCATCCGCTGCTAATAACATCTGGTTGTTTGGTGGCAGCCTGGAGGCCACCTTCATCACACCCACTACAGAGCCAGCTGGACGGCAGCATGGTGCAACGCCAGACCTTGCAGGGGCCTGCTGCAGTGTCTTCACACCTCTCTTCAAAACCTCTCTTCAAAACAGAAGGTCACTTCTCTCCACACTGAGAGAATCTAGTGTAAATCTTACTTGCCAGGACACATTATGCCCATCTTAATGAGCTTGCAGCAGACTTCTCTTTAAAGGACTACAGAAAAGCCCTGAGCAAAGTAAATGAAATGACATAGGCGGAGGGCTTACATGACAGGGGAAACAGGGTAATGGTATCAGGAGAGGGAGTGTATCAGGTTGGTGCCGGGGGGAGGGGTTGGAGAGGAGATAAAAGGGAGGCCCCTCCCTATGAGTCATCACAGTTTTGGGAAAAGTTCAGCAGAAGCATGACAGATGTGGAGCAGCTCTTGGCCCAGCTTAGGGAGGAGGCGGAGGTGCGGGGTTCTGGTTGGCTGCAGGACACTTTGGGGCCCATTCTAACACAACCGGTGGAGGTGGAAAGTACAGGGGGTGGCAGGGCAATCAGGCGCGCAGGTCCAGGCCACCAGAGAGGTTTTCACCGGACTGTCACTCTGGACCACAGCGTCAGTCGAGGGTACCCTGCGAGGGACTCCGACGGGACCCCGGCCAAGCGGGCAGCAGTGCGGGATGGGGGGAGTCCTGTGCGGTCTCCCCTACAAAACACAGGAGGTCACCAGGAGGACAGTCTGGGGGCTCTGGGGCAGCATTGCGGCCTACTAGGCGGTGGGAACGGGAGAGCGTGGGCCCCGCCCCTAGCGCTACGTCAGTCGGCCTGAGGCCTGCCACGAGGAACGAAGTAACAGGGGACTCCGATACTTCCTATGCCTCGGCAGGTGACCTTAGGAGGAGCAGTGGTGGACAGCTGGGGAGGACTTCCAGGCAAGCGGAGGCTGACAGGACTAAGGCCCCACACACTGGTCCTGGTAAGGCCATCCAGAAGCTGCTGAGCGGGTACGCAACGTGGAGGGAGGGGGTCGGCGGTCTGCAGGTCCATCGGCAGCCGGTGCTGTTATGCCTTGTGGGCTATCTTCAGAGGAGGAAGAGGGGTCTGGACAGAGGTCGGCAGGAGAACTGGGGTGTCGGAAGAAGAGGCTGTTCTCCCCCGGCAGTGCAACATAGTTGGAGAACAGACAGTCGGCTGATGGGTCAACTTCTGTGCAGCCCGGTAAGTCACCTTTACACCTATATCATGAGGGATTGTCTGTTAGCGTAGGGCAAGAGGGCATGACAGGTGGTCCGGCGGAAAGGACTGCGGTGGCTGAGGCAGCTGGGGAGGCCGCGGGGTTACTGGGTTTCCTGGTTAGGATAAAATAATTGGTGCAAAAGTTTTGGGAATGCGGAAAGAGCCTCCGCTGGGCCAGTGTCAGCCTGGGTTCTGCCAGCAAGAGTAGCCGGGCCAAGCCATTTTGGCTGGGGGGGCAGTAGCTCCGGTAGTTCCGGCCTCGACAACCTGCCCATCACAGGTAACCACAGGTGGCGTTACGCAGGGGACGGCCAAGGCGGTGGTGGTGGGGGAAGCTTCGGGCAGACAGGAAGTCATCAGACTAGCTGATTCTGCAAAATGCAAGGTCTATGTTTGCTATGAAGGGCCGTTGGGTGCACACTTGAAGCCTGAGTACGGGAAAAGCTGTGGAAGGGTGAGTATGTGGAGATTTTTCCCTGCTGTCGTTAGAAAAATTGAACCTGGATAGGGTTAAAACCGGATGATTCAAAGAAGGAGGACGGAGAGAAGAAGGGATACCGGTTGATCCTGAGGCCATTTGCCAACTGGCTACAGGTGTTTTACCATCATGGCAAGTGTAATTGGGGAAAAAAGAACCCCGAATACTGTTCGGCACTCTTTTGTTACCAGGATTCGATAGGGGAGGCGGATAGAGCTTACGGGGGCACAGTGTGGCTGAGGTATGTTGAGCAGTTTCGTCAGTGGAGCGTTATCCGGCCGGTGTTGAGATGGGACCATAAGGACATCAGCCTGTAGATGTGCTTGAGGACGGCTCCGCGGGCTCTGAACCAGTTTTTTCGGGGGGGGGGGGGGGGGGGCGGTGTACCTTTAGCCCAGGGACAGGTGGCCGGAAACAAAAAAGGGGTATGCTGGCAGTACAATGCTGGGACCTGCAAGTTCAGAGGGATGTGCCGGTACAAGCACAAGTGTTCAGGGTGTGGAGGGCCTCATCCGTCGTCCAGATGTTTCAAGCAAGGAAAAGGCTGTTCTGGGTAGGCTGGACACAAGAGGGAGGACCCCAGTGATGGTGAAAAGGATGCGGCCGTTTCTCGGTAGGTATCCGGATAGGAGAGTGGCTCAGTTGCTGGATCCAGGTTTCACAGTTGGTTTTAGGATTCCATGTACTTTAGAGTTGATTCCCCGATTTCTGAGAAACTGAGTAGGAAAGTTTGCATTGGGTCGCATGGGGGGGCCCCTTTCCATCTGCACCGTTCGCTGAATTGGTAGTTTCCCCTTTGGGGTAGTGCCAAAGTAAGAGCCCAACAAATTTAGGCTGATTCACCACCTTTCTTTTCCAAAAGGGAGATCGGTTAATGATGCCATTGACCAGGAGGCATGTTTAGTGAGTTATACATCGTTCGATGCTGCGGTGGGTTTGGATGCGTCATTACGGCAAGGGGGCATTGATGGCGAAGGTGGATGTGGAATCAGCTTTTCAGCTATTCCCAGTTCACCCGGATAGTTGCTGGGGTGTCATTGGAACAATGAATTTTACGTCGACCAATGGGTTGCTCTATATTCCTGTGCACTGTTTGAGCAATTTAGCTCATTTGTGGAATGGGTGGTAAGGGAAGTGTCCGGTGTGAATTCGATCATCCATTACCTGGACGAACACCTTGGCATAGGACCAGCTTCTTCAAGAATCTGTGCAGTGTTCCTGGCTACGTTGGAACACAGAGCAGACCGGTTCGGCATTCCGGTGGCACCTGAGAAGATGGAGGGACCTAGCACGGTCATCATGTTCCTGGGCATTGTCCTGGACTCGGGTGCAATGGAATGCAGGTTGCCAGAAGATAAGCTGGCAAATTTTAAAAAGGGAAAATTTTTTAAAAAGGAAAATTGCAGGTATGATTGGTTTATGCAAAGTTCAGCTGCGAGTACTGCAATCATTAGGGGAAAACTGAATTTTGCATGTCGCATTTGGCCAATGGGGTGGGTTTTCTGTCATCGGCTTTTGGCAAGTACAGCCGGGATCAGGTCTCCCATGTGCTTTGTGCGCTTGGTTAAAGCGCACAGGGAGGACTTGAGGGTATGGCATACCTTTTTGGAATCCTTTCACGGACGGGCTCTATGGATGTTAGGGCCTGTTAGCAATTTTGACATGGAACTTTTTACGGATGCTGCTGGCTCTACGGGTTTTGGGGTTTTCTTCCAGGATCAGTGGAGTGCTGGTCCATGGCCGCGTTCATGGATTGAAGCGGGATTGACGAAAAATCTAGTGTTGCTGGAATTGTTGCTGGTGGTGGAATTGTGGGGTGCTTTGTTCAGGGATCTGAAGGTGCGTTTCCATGGTGACAATCTGGGGGTGGTGCAAGTGATCAATAGGGTTTCGGCATCATCTCTCCCAGTTATTAGGTTACTGCAACACTTGGTTTTGAGATGCTTGCAACTGAATGTGTTCATTTATGCAGTGCACCTCCCGGGTGTTGAAAATGTCATAGCTGATGTGTTGTCTCGCTTCCAGTGGGACAGGTTCCGAAAGTTGGTGCTGGCGGCGGAGCAGCAGGGGGTACCTTGTCCCGAGTGGTTGTGGGGGATAGCATTGGCCTCGTCTTCGGATGGATCAGGAAGTCGGTGAGTGAGGTTACATGGTCAGCATACGCCAAAGTATGGCAGGAATGGCTGGAGTTCGTTCAAGAGGCTGGTGAAGAGCCGGCTGGCCTGGCAGTTCGTTTACTGGTGTTGTATTTCAGTGTGAGGCATTTGGAAGAGGGGGTGTCCGCTTCTGCTATGAATAAGAAGTTAGCTGGTTTAGCTTTCCTATTCAAATTGCAAGGTCAACCTGATTTCATCAAAGATTTTGGGTGCGACAGGCGATCAAGGGTTACCGGTGATAAGTGGTCCGCAGGGATACCAGGAGACCAGTAACCTTTGACAGGATGTGGGGTATTGTAGCACATTTGGGTGGAGTGTGTTTATCTGAATATTAGGCCATCTTGTTCAAGGTGGCCTTTTTGTTGGCGTTCATTTGGGTGTTTAGGATAGGGGAGTTGGTTAGTCCTTCAAAAAAGGTTCATGGGGGAATTGGGAGTCATGAGGTGATATGTGGAGATGACAGGTTGGCTTTATTTTTACGTAGATCGAAGACCGATCAAATGGGAAAAGGGAGGTCAGTACAGGTGTTTACAGTGCCAGGTTCGCTGCTGTGCCCGGTGGGGCGCTAAAGGTGATTTTGGAGATTCGCCCGCCAGTCACGGGGTCCGTTTTGGTGCATGTAGACGGATCTCCTTTATCACGCTTTCAATTTGTTGCTGTTTTTTGTAAGAAAATGCTTACGGGCATTGGGTTGGTAGAGAAGGAGTTTTCCTCTCATTCATTTCGGATAGGGGCGGCAACGGAGGCAGCCAAAAGTGGACTGGATGTGGAGTCGGTAAAACGTATTAGGTGGTGGGAATCATGGAGGTTCCAGACATATGTTTGGCCTCACCTTGTGGTTGGGTTGTGAAGTATTAGGGTGGGGAGGAGTTGATGTTAGGCCCTGTGTGGAGTGGATTACTAGTGGTCATGGTGTTGGGTTTGTTCTCTTCTAATTTCAGAATCAGTGGCAGGAATGGTCTGGATAATGGGCCATTCCTAGGTGTGCTGGGGGGCCCGGAGGGGTGATGTTGGGTACAAAGGCAGGCATATGGGTTTTTCAAGACGGGAGGCCTGTACTCGGTGGTTGGGAGTCCCTGGGGTGTTATGGGGTAGGATTGTTCCTGATGTGCATTGGTATGCCAAAAGGGACAGGCTGCCCGACGTTTTAATGTTGCACGTGGGCGGCAACGATTTGGGGGTTAGGTCCATGTTGGACATTACGCAAGACATCAAACTCGATGTGTGGCGGTTAATGAGGGATTTTCCTGACATGGTCATTGTTTGGTCGGACATGGTGGCTTGTACAACATGGCGGATGGCCAGGTCGGTGGAAGGTGTTAGCAGGGCCAGGAGAAAGATTAATAGGGATGTGAGCAGGTTCATGGTTAGGCATGGGGGATTGGCTATTAGGCATGTGGAATTGGAGTTTGAGACGTTGAGATACCTGAGAGCTGATGGGGTGCATCTGCATGACCTGGGAATTGACATGTGGGTGTTCGGATTAAAAGAGGGTGTTTTCAGAGAGGACTTCGGGTGTGGAGGGGCACCCATAGGTAAGGTGTTTCCTTTGGGTGCTGTGGCGGGTGTTGGTCTTTGCAGGGGACGGAAGATATTTCAGAAGGAAGAGTTCAGGAACTATCGTTGGTATGGGTCCTGATGGTGGTTTCCAGCTAACAGAGGTTAGCTGGAAAGTAGTAATGGGGGCACTGCGGTCAGTGGTTGTCTCTGAGCCAGCCTGTCGGCTTGAGGCCTATTAATACACTTGGAGAGTAGGGATGAGCCGAACACCCCCCTGTTCGGTTCGCACCAGAACTTGCGAACAGGAAAAAAGTTCGCTCGAACACGCGAACACCGTTAAAGTCTATGGGACACGAACATGAATAATCAAAAGTGCTCATTTTAAAGGCTTATATGCAAGTTATTGTCATAAAAAGTGTTTGGGGACCTGGGTCCTGCCCCAGGGGACATGGATCAATGCAAAAAAAAGTTTTAAAAACGGCCGTTTTTTCAGGAGCAGTGATTTTAATAATGCTTAAAGTCAAACAATAAAAGTGTAATATCCCTTTAAATTTCGTACCTGGGGGGTGTCTATAGTATGCCTGTAAAGGGGCGCATGTTTCCTGTGTTTAGAACAGTCTGACAGCAAAATGACATTTGGAAGGAAAAAACACATTTAAAACTACCCGCGGCTATTGCATTGCCGACAATACACATAGAAGTTCATTGATAAAAACGGCATGGGAATTCCCCCCAGGGAAACCCCGAACCAAAATTAAAAAAAAAAAAAAATGACGTGGGGGGGTCCCCCTAAATTCCATACCAGGCCCTTCAGGTCTGGTATGGATATTAAGGGGAACCCCGGCCAAAATTTAAAAAAAAATGACGTGGGGTTCCCCCTAAATTCCATACCAGACCCTTCAGGTCTGGTATGGATTTTAAGGGGAACCCCGCGCCAAAAAAAAAAAAAAAAACGGCGTGGGGTTCCCCCAAAGATCCATACCAGACCCTTATCCGAGCACGCAACCTGGCAGGCCACAGGAAAAGAGGGGGGGACGAGAGTGCGGCCCCCCCCCCTCCTGAACCGTACCAGGCCACATGCCCTCAACATTGGGAGGGTGCTTTGGGGTAGCCCCCCAAAACACCTTGTCCCCATGTTGATGAGGACAAGGGCCTCATCCCCACAACCGTGGCCGGTGGTTGTGGGGGTCAGCGGGCGGGGGGCTTATCGGAATCTGGAAGCCCCCTTTAACAAGGGGACCCCCAGATCCCGGCCCCCCCCTGTGTGAAATGGTAAGGAGGTACTTACCCCTACCATTTCACTAAAAAACTGTCAAAATAGTTAAAAATGACAAGAGACAGTTTTTGACAATTCCTTTATTTAAATGCTTCTTCTATCTTCCTTCATCTTCTTCTTCTTCTGGTTCTTCTGACTCTTCTGGTTCTTCCTCCGGCGTTCTCGTCCAGCATCTTCTCCGCGGCGTCTTCTATCTTCTTCTCCTCGGGCCGCTCCGCACCCATGGCATGAGGGGAGGCTCCCGCTCTTCTCTTCATCTTCTTCTTCATCCTCTTCTCTTCTTCATCTTCTTCATCTTCATCTTCTCTTCTTAATTTTCTTCTGCGGGCCGCTCCGCATCCATGCATGAAGGGAGGCTCCCGCTGTGTGACGGCGTCTCCTCGTCTGACGGTTCTTAAATAACGGGGGGCGGGGCCACCCGGTGACCCCGCCCCCCTCTGACGCACGGTGACTTGACGGGACTTCCCTGTGACGTCACGGGGAATGCCACAGGGAAGTCCCGTCATGTCCCGTGCGTCAGAGGGGGCGGGGTCACCGGGTGGCCCCGCCCCCCGTTATTTAAGAACCGTCAGACGAGGAGACGCCGTCACACAGCGGGAGCCTCCCTCCATGCATGGATGCGGAGCGGCCCGCAGAAGAAAAGAAGAGAAGATGAAGATGAAGAAGATGAAGAAGAGAAGAGGATGAAGAAGAAGATGAAGAGAAGAGCGGGAGCCTCCCCTCATGCCATGGGTGCGGAGCGGCCCGAGGAGAAGAAGATAGAAGACGCCGCGGAGAAGATGCTGGACGAGAACGCCGGAGGAAGAACCAGAAGAGCCAGAAGAACCAGAAGAAGAAGAAGATGAAGGAAGATAGAAGAAGCATTTAAATAAAGGAATTGTCAAAAACTGTCTCTTGTCATTTTTAACTATTTTGACAGTTTTTTAGTGAAATGGTAGGGGTAAGTACCCCCTTACCATTTCACACAGGGGGGGGGCCGGGATCTGGGGGTCCCCTTGTTAAAGGGGGCTTCCAGATTCCGATAAGCCCCCCGCCCGCAGACCCCCACAACCACCGGCCACGGTTGTGGGGATGAGGCCCTTGTCCTCATCAACATGGGGACAAGGTGTTTTGGGGGGCTACCCCAAAGCACCCTCCCAATGTTGAGGGCATGTGGCCTGGTACGGTTCAGGAGGGGGGGGGCCGCACTCTCGTCCCCCCCTCTTTTCCTGCGGCCTGCCAGGTTGCGTGCTCGGATAAGGGTCTGGTATGGAATTTAGGGGGAACCCCACGTCATTTTTTTTTTTTAATTTTGGCCGGGGTTCCCCTTAATATCCATACCAGACCTGAAGGGCCTGGTATGGAATTTAGGGGGACCCCCCCACGTCATTTTTTTTTTTTTTTAATTTTGGTTCGGGGTTTCCCTGGGGGGAATTCCCATGCCGTTTTTATCAATGAACTTCTATGTGTATTGTCGGCAATGCAATAGCCGCGGGTAGTTTTAAATGTGTTTTTTCCTTCCAAATGTCATTTTGCTGTCAGACTGTTCTAAACACAGGAAACATGCGCCCCTTTACAGGCATACTATAGACACCCCCCAGCTACGAAATTTAAAGGGATATTACACTTTTATTGTTTGACTTTAAGCATTATTAAAATCACTGCTCCTGAAAAAACGTCCGTTTTTAAAACTTTTTTTTGCATTGATACATGTCCCCTGGGGCAGGACCCAGGTCCCCAAACACTTTTTATGACAATAACTTGCATATAAGCCTTTAAAATTAGCACTTTTGATTTCTCCCATAGACTTTTAAAGGGTGTTCCGCGGCATTCGAATTTGCCGCGAACACCCCAAATTGTTCGGTGTTCGGCGAACTTGCGAACAGCTAATGTTCGAGTCGAACATGAGTTCGACTCGAACTCGAAGCTCATCCCTATTGGAGAGGTACCGCAGTGCAGTATTGTTTTTCCATAGATGGTTATGAAGTTCCTGCAAAGACCAACGCTAGGAGATTGAAGGGTTGATTAACAGATGTTTTGATGTTTATGTTAATTTGAATATATATATTTGTTTAAATAAATTAGGCTGCTACGGCCTTGGTTACTCCAACCTTGGTGTGGTCTCAATTAATAAGGTAAGGTTAAGAGGTTTGGGTATATAAGTGGTGGTAGAGTTACATCTGTTATACAACAGTCAAGAATATACCCCCCCCCCCCCACAAGGTATAAAAACTCTTGGTGCCTACTTAGGCCCACACAACAACCAAGGACTCTGTTTGTTAGAGAATAGGGATAAGGAGAGTTGCTTGCTTAACCACTTCTGCTCCGTATATGTGCAGTGGCTGGGTGGGAGCTGGTTAAAAAAAACTTTTTTTCTTTTTTACCTTTTTGAAAGTGCTAAGTCTACTTCCATTCCACCCGGGCTGCGGCACAGCACCTCTTGTGCGGCGAGCCCCCCCCCCTCCGCTGTCTTCAAGGACCTGTGTGTGTCCCAGAAGACAAGCTGGCTATTCACAAAGCGTCACCACGCGACTCACCCATGTGCAGTAGGAAATCGTCGCTGAAGCCCGAAGGCTCCACTGCCTGTTTCCCTTAGATAGAATGGCGGCGACTGCACCCAATCTGATGGTTTGTAGCTGCTGGCTTAAAAAAAAAAGAAATAAATTTGCGGCTGGAACACCGCCTTAAGTAATGACAAAGTTATCGCTGAATTAACAGGCTCATAGCAGAAATGTGAAAATTGCTCTGGTGCATACGGGGTAAACAGGTGTGAGAGTGGTGGTTGAACATTACCAATCCATGATTTCCTTCAGTTCTGAATGTATCACCATCATCAAATCAGCCCCTCACCTAATTCTGGGAAAACAAACTGCTCCAAGGGTGCATCATCCAACATAAGAATCACTTACCTGTACACAAAGATGGGGACGAGGAAGTCTGTGAAATTTGGGTCCATTTCTGAGTTTTCTATGGCCTCCACCATAATGCTGTAATTTGTTTCCCAATTAGCTTTCTGTCCAATGGGGATGAAGTTTCCTGCAATTGATAAGACACAGAGAATGGGCTACAGCATTAGTTTGGAGTCCAAAAGTATTTATTCAATTTAAATAGTTCAAACAAAATCTGCATGTGTAGCCAATGTGTTTCAAAGGCTCACAGTTTCCTCCTCCTTCAGGACTTATGGTAAATAAATTGTGGATTTGGTGAGTTAGGAGGAATTCGAAGCTGTGTGGGCAGTATGTAGACACACTCATTAACAGCTGGTTGTTACAGCCATAGGTGAAACTTTTTTAGTGACAACTATCTAAGAGGAGAATTCCCTCACTTTGAAGAATTCCTTCACCTGAGTGTTCAGATTTTCTCATCATTAAGGATTAAAAATAAATGTGTCCTCTTTAACTATTAGAAAACCAAACAAATGTTGTACATGTTCGTGTTTTTTTTTCATAGGACTGAACAAAAGATATAAATTATCTAAAAAGAACCATTATGGAGGGAGAACTCCATTTGTTGTTGCCACCATACCAAATATATTGTATATAGAGAATGAGTACCTCCCGGTACTAAGGGACTTTAAGGGCGAACTTTTGAAGAAACAATATTTTCAAAACATAGAAAAATGTATTATTTCATAAAACAGTGTAACGGTCAAGGATAACAACCATACACAAAGTGATACATAATATCCATATATAGTATATGAGAAAAAAAATGATGCTTCCATGTTTGACACAATATTTGCTCTGCTGTATTCTAGAAATCTAGACTTTGTCTTCTCTATTTCATAGCATCTCCAACTATCATCTTCCTCATTTCTCTGAAGAAGGGATTTATCTTGAATCTCCCGAAACGCGTCGGACCATAGGAGAAGTGGTTTTTTTCTCATATACTATATATGGATATTATGTATCACTTTGTGTATGGTTGTTATGCTTGACCGTTACACTGTTTTATGAAATACATTTTTCTATGTTTTAAAAATATTGTGTCTTCAAAAGTTTACCCTTAAAGTCCCTTAGTACCGAGGGGGTACTCATTCTCTATATAGAAAAAAAGATATAGGGATGTCAGAGTTCCTCTTTTCAGAGATCTAGACACGATTTGGTTTATGCAGGAATTTGAATATTTGGTATAAAACTAAAATAATTACTCATGTTTACTTACAAAAAAGGTGTATTTGTCCTCTTATTTAAAGTAATACAAAAAGGCTTTTTTTTATAACATACAGTACATGTTATACTTACCTTCTCTGTGGGTTTTGCACAGAGCAGCCCTGATCCTCCGGTGTTCTGGGCTCCTCCCCCCTGTCGAACGCCGCCTGCTCTAGGGGCACTTGTGCAGGCTCACTCCTGAGCCCCACTCTGTGTGTCCATAAGACCTACAGAACAAGTATTGGCCCCGCCCCCTGCTCCCTCCTCACTTGCTGTGATTGACAGAAGCAGGAGCCAAGACTTCCACTGCTGTCTCTGAGTCAATGAGGAGGCAGAGAGTCGGGACAGCATTGCCTCTCATGCACATTGCTGGATCAGGCCCAGGTAAGTATTGGGTGGGGGGCTGCGGTGTGGAGCTGTATACTGAAGGTTTTTTACCTTCTTGAATAGAATAAATGAAGGTAAAAAATATTGAGGCTTTACAACCACTTTAAATTCATTTACTCTAAAGTTGATTCTGAAGATCAAAGCCACAGCTGAGAGTTTCTCCCTGAGATGTGTCAGTTGCTGCCCTTTCAACTGTCCAACCTGATTGTGATAAACCAAATATAAATATGGGCGAAGCACTGGATTTTACTTTTTGGTAAAAGTCAATTTATAAAATGCTATCATGGCTTCAGTGAGGCTGCTCTCCACAAAACTGTACGCCCTTTAGAATGGGAATCCAGAATTGAGAATTCCCATATATACAATATAATGAGAGCATCAAAAAGTAGGTCAGAGAGTCCAAAAACCTTTTTTTGATAATAATATTGGTTCAAAAGAATGCATTTTAAGGACCTTACAAACTTCCCCTTCTTCAGTGATCATCTGTTGTGGAAATTTTATGAAGATGTATTTTAATATGTATTGTCATAGTGTCTCCCAGTGTTAGTTCTCCCGCAACCTCCTCTAAAGAGCTGACTGGGGCAGAGTGATGCTGGTTGAGATCCGTTAGGTAGTGGAAAACTTCCTGAGGTTGGAGAGAGGTGTTTGCGGAGTGAGGATATGTCTGCCGGCGAAAGGGCCCCTGTGCAATGCACAGACGTTCATCTGGGTGGGTGTCTTTGCTCTGCAAACACATTATCGGTTTAGCAGATGTACACTCGTGTCACCCCTGTATGCCTGATCAACATATTTATGGTGCCATGGGCATACACCTGCAGATAATCTCCCAGCAGGAATTGTAGTGATTGTGCATTGGTTGTTGTAATAATTCATTTTTGTTGTGTTGTCACATCCTGTGTTGTCACATCCTGTGTAGGAGGCGATTGGCTGTTGGAGGCAGGGCTTCTTGTTTGTGACTTCATTTGTGTGTGTTAATTAAAGCCGAGAGTCTCTGCCCAGCAAAGCAGTTGATTTCAGTGATGGAGCTAATAACATCAGAGAGGTGACTATGTCTGTTTACTGGGTAAGAGGGGAGACATGGGTTATTTAAAGACACATTATACCATTATGCTGAAAGGGTGCTTATTAGGGCAAGAGTATAGTGGGTTTATCCACGACAGATCTGGTGTTGTAAGTAGTAGGACTCATTGACTACACATGGTGAAGTCCATGTCTGGTCAGTGATGTCACCTGGGAGACCTTACCCCTTTGTTTACTTTAGTGTCAGGGACTGGGAGATATCATTTGGTGTGAGCGAAGGAGATTGGATCGAACATGTCTGTTGCTCAGCGTTTGTTCTTTTCTTTCAGCGGGTGTCTCTGCATCGTTGGACGATGTGATTAACGATAGATGTACATCTTGGGTAATTTTTTGTTTTGTTTTTGTTATTAAAGGACCTGTCAAAAACTGTGTGTGTTTATTTACTATAATTTTTTTTTTGTGAATACGTCTGGGTACTACAAACCCCTTACACATTCATATGGGTTAGGACCTGGTACCTCATTATCATTATTATTATTATGAAAGGGGGCTTCCAGATTCTGATAAGCCCTTGGCTTGGGGAAGGGGCCCTTGTCCATATCAGTTAAAGAAAATTATGAGAGACGGGATATTCTTTAGGGAAGGAAAGGCTTAAAAATGGTACTCTAGATACAATAAACAAACACTACACCCAAGTGTGCTCAATAATTTCTGTAGAAACTCTCACTCATTCTTCAGTGTATCCTCTGCTTCTATCCAATCCAAATATAAAGGCAACGCTTCAAGCGACTTTTGGAACAAAATCAGCACTCGATTCAGAACCTTCACACACATGAGTGTTCCTCTAACTCTATGGTGACAGGTAACTCACTGGTTGTGGCTAATGAGCTATCCTCAATTTCATCCCTTGATGACTAGGGATGAGCTTCGTGTTCGAGTCAAACCCATGTTCAACTCGAACATCGGCTGTTCGGTCGTTCGCCGAATTCTGAACATTATGGGCCGTTCGCGCCAAATTTGTAGGACCGAAACAACTAATCGATTAATCGACAACTAATCGATTATGTAATGGAAATTTGTAAGTTCTGTATATAATTGTATTGTATTTTGTATGTATTGCACTCTGCCCTCACTGTGCACACAGCACTAATAATGTTTTCAGTAAATGTTTACATTCTTTCGAGTCCTGATTAGAATAAGCCTGCCTATGTAACGCCCCTTGTTACCATAAATGTACAATTGTAATATTAATGTGATACCTACGTAATCATGTGCATAAAAACCTTCAATTGCGTCATAATAAAGCAGAACAGTAATTTGGAAAGATGCTGAGCGTATCTTTTGTGTCTGTTCCCTACTGCAGTAGTTATTATTAATTTGGAACCACTAATCAATATGAGGATAGGAGTTGCCTATCATCAATTCAACCGAGTCAGCATGGCGAGCCAGCCAGGAGGGGATTCCAGGTGACCCTGAGTATCCGAAACGAGGAGCTTGAGACGACCCGGGAATTTCTGATAATCAGCCGGCTGAGGTAAGCCTTTTGCTTACATTTGAGTTATCAGACTTCCTTGATCGGTAAGGCATTTTCAGGACAAAGGGTACCTATTTTACTCCCCTTAATCGAACTGTATTGATTGGTGGTTATATGTTATGTTGTCCCTGTCTATTGTCCATTGGAGTGTTATAGATAAGAAAGGGAAGAATAGTACTGTTCACAGGTATATGTAGTACATCTGCTAGATAAAGTAGTTTAGAGGCAAGAGGGTATAGGCACACGTAGAGAAGAGAGAAGACTGGCCAGTCATTATGGGCATTGAATTAAGTAAGGGAATGAAGGGTAAGAGACCCTCAAAAATGCCCAGCACAAGAGGAGCGCTATATATGAACCGAAGGTGCGGTTCCGCCTATACTGAGCCCCTAGATTAATGGTTAAAGTGGACAGGGATCCACAATGGGTAACTGGGTTACCAAAGGCCACAGGGACTAAGAATCATGCAGAGTAAACAGCTAGAGAAACAGCTATCTATGTGAGCAGGATGGATCAAGGGTGACATTAGAACTAGACAGAAAGGGACATTTTCATGTAAGTTGTGGGATGAATTTGGGATCAGGCACTAAAACTAGTAAAAGTCAGAAACAGAGAAATGAGAGGTAAAACAGAATACTTTATATGTTGTCAGAGAGGGAAGATGGGATGAGCACTGTGGCTCCCCATCTGATCATAGAATCATAGAAGCTAGATATGAAAGTTAAAAGAAAGTGAGAGAATGATATGCATGTGTTGTGTACAAATGGGAAAATGTAAGCGATTTTAGAGAGATATTGTATGTGTGTGCGAATGCTGGGACCTTTAGTTCTATCCCTTGTGTGTGTCATGTACACAGATGTGACCCCCTCCTTTGTGCTCTCATGAAAGAAATGTGGCTGGGATGAGAGGTCAGTGATAAGCTGGAAGGACATCATGCCAATTTCTGTTTTTTAGACAAAACATTTATAACAAAATGTGCCGGGTTAACGAATCTAATGGTAAACAATGTGATCACAATTATTTTGAATCTGTTTTCCAAACATGGTAAAATGAAGGTTACATTTAACCGTGTATTACACAAATTGAATATCCTTTGATAGTGGAAACAGTGCATTTAAAAAAGGGAAATTAAGTAAAATTAAGTAATAATGAGTATTAATTTCTAGTATGAGTTTAACAATAATATAGATATATTGAAACTGGTTTAGACAACCTTTGGTTGGAAATGAAATCCAGGTTATTGGGGAAATTTGTAAAAATGGGATTAGTTTAGATTAAGATAACAATTTTGTAATTTTACATTTATTCAATAAGCCCTTATTGAGAGAAAAAAAGATTAAGATGAGGTTGTTATTTTGAATAAAGCTGACATAATATTTACCAAAGCCAAGATGGATGGGATACATAAGAAGTTCTTCTACAAAAATGATATTGTAAGGTTTTTGATAATAACTTGATGTGCGGTCCATGATGTGAGAGTAATAATAAATAAAATTTAAATATAACAGACCCATCACATCAAGTCCACACACCCTGTTAGGATAGATGCCACCTGCAACCAGATGTTTTATAGTTTTTGATGCTTTCTGGTCCATCATACAGATTGTTGATCCTTTTGTTTTATTTATTTTTATTTTTGAAATCCAAAGCAGAATGTGTGGATTGTGAAATGATGTGCCCCTTTTTCTTGTAAGTGCAGTGGTATAAGCAGAAGAATATTTTGGATTTATGGACATCTCTCCATGACCGCAGGGTATTGTTATCATTTATTATAATATTGCCAGGAAAAAGTTGTCTTTTGAAACATGAAACTGGAGTTCTTACACAAACAGTGTGATAGAAAACAAGCCATTGTAATATATTTATGGAAGCTGGACCCAGTAATGAAGGGTTCACCCCGATATATCAGAGCTGTAGCTTTTATGCAAAGGTGCTATTAGACAAAGTTAGATATTGTTTTGGTCAATGGTCCGACATTCTGTGCAGCAAATTTACAGCTAACTAAATGTTTGTATAATGAAAGGCTTAAAATATGAGTTTGTTTATGTACAAATCTAACAATGAAAAATGCGTACATTTATTCAAAAGAAAGGAAAAGACGCATGTGTTAAATTGATGATGTAGGAATCAGCTGCTGTGAGCCCAGTGCAGAACACACTCCCTGAAGACCCAGATATTTAATTTTTTGTAGATTTGAGTATGCAGTTTATCACCCAGAAGGATACTCTGTATTCAAAGTCATTGGATTCTTTTTCCCCAGCTCAAGAAGCAGATCTCCATGTTTTAGCAAAGCCTGTGAGCTATAAAAAGAGTGTATATTTATATATAGTCGAGATATAGAGAGCTTTTGGTTCCATTTAAAGGGCCAGAAGTTTGTTTTTACTTCGGCAGGTAAACCAACCAAGCATGCCAAGTTAATTTGATCGGCTGTTTTCAGCCTTCCAGGTTCTTGCTGAGGTAGCCATATTAACTTTCACACATGGAAGCAGACCAGGTGACTAAGGATGCTGCATTTACAGCCCCGGACACTTGATGGGTCTGTGCAACTCACAGATTCCACCCTAGTTCTGGCCCAGTATAGCTGGGATTAATAATTCAACTTTAAGGACCCCAGAACAAGAAGAACAAGTGGTCCACAGGGGGCAACTTCTTATGAAACAGGACTTTGGAAAAGGTGATCATTTATGTCTGCCAGCCACTCTTTTCCCTTCAGCTTGACACATGGACCGTGTCATCAGTCACAAGAAGTTATGGCTGCCTTAGTAAATGAGCATGGGATAGAGCCAGGGTTCTCCACAGTTGTTTTTATAACATACCACTTCTTGTTTTACCTGTTACCAAAGGTGTTACCAAAAGCTGAACATCCCTTCCAGAGATTACAAAAAGATATATCCAGATGCCCAAGTTAGGATCTTACTAGTATGCATTTTGTCTGTATGGACATGTTTTTTGGATGTCCAGTGGCAAATGCTACTGCAAAGGCCACAGTAAAAAGTGTTATCAGAAGTGGTTTGTAAGTACAGAGTGCCAGAAAGTACAGAGAGTAACAGAGGAAATCATTTTTATAGGAGAGTCCTTACTAGAAGTTTTGAGGTTTTATTTTTACACCCCCTACTGTCTACAATGTAGCGGACAAAGTAAAGTAAGAAACTAGAAAACTTTTGCCTGAATGTTTTCTTCTATTTTATGAAGCCTCTAAGGGGGATGTTGGACTCTCTCCCTATGGGATTTGGTTTGGGAGTGTGTTACTCACTTGCTTATATTTTGTCTCAGCAGCTAAAGTCCTCCATTCGGATCTCACAGAGAAAGTTGCTGATCTTTTAAGGTTTTTTGACAAACTCATTTATGTGTTTTCTCCCCAATTCCAGATCCTAAAAGTTTGGAAGGATCTAAAACTAAAGCCAGGTGACTTGTGGATTGTTAAGAGACATTTATATATAAGGAAATGTTTGGAGACTCAATACAGCATCTATTTCATGTACAGTTTTTGCAAAACTTGAAGGAAAAGTCACCTGGATCCACACCAGACACTGCAAAAATGACTAAATTAAAGAAATCTCTGTGTTTGATTTGTTTCCCTCTTGTCATCACAGTCTAGGGTACTTTTTTATTCAATTACTTTAATTGTAAGGGATATATATATATATTTGAAAAGTAGTTCAGCCATGTGTGAAGTCATATTTGTCTTTTGTACGTCTTCCATTTTATGTAGAATTGTCTGTGTTTACATATGCTGATAAGTCAGCATACCAACAATTCAGCTAGAAGGCCATTCTGGCCACAGGAGTGTACAGCCAGTATTCTGTAAATATGTCTTATCAATCATTTGTTTTTCACAATGAAAAGTCATTTTGTAATGAAAAAGTTGCTCGGCTATTATTTTCTCCACAATGGAGTTTTTTGCCTCTTTGGCCAGGACTACCTCTACCTAAGCGTGTGGAGGTTCCAGGTTAAAGGTGATAGCAGGTATGGTTAGTGATCAAAATATTGATCAAAAGAGGGGAGACTGTAATGGAAATTTGTAAGTTCTGTATATAATTTTATTGTATTTTGTATGTATTGCACACTGCCCTCACTGTGCAACAGCACTAATAATGTTTTCAGTAAATGTTTACATTCTTTCGAGTCCTGATTAGAATAAGCCTGCCTATGTAACGCCC
Source organism: Aquarana catesbeiana (assembly GCA_037953035.1). Lineage (NCBI taxonomy): Eukaryota > Metazoa > Chordata > Amphibia > Anura > Ranidae > Aquarana > Aquarana catesbeiana. The sequence continues at coordinate 280,798 of JBBHAA010001632.1, forward strand.
CTTGTTACCATAAATGTACAATTGTAATATTAATGTGATACCTACGTAATCATGTGCATAAAAACCTTCAATTGCGTCATAATAAAGCAGAACAGTTATTTGGAAAGATGCTGAGCGTATCTTTTGTGTCTGTTCCCTACTGCAGTAGTTATTATTAATTTGGAACCACTAATCAATATGAGGATAGGAGTCGCCTATCATCAATTCAACCGAGTCAATTATGAAATTAATCGATTACTATTTTCATAATCGATTAATCGGCCAGTAATATAATGGGGTTAAAAAAGGCTAAAATTAGCCCTTTATAGTACAAAAAGAGCAAATAATCGCTACTGTAAATATTACTTTCACTGTTGCACAGTAAAAAAACGAAGGGCTAATTATTATTATTAACTAATATGTAACTAAATGTCTTAGGCCTGGTTCCCACCCATGTGTTTTTTTGGTGCTTTTTGCAGAAATGCACTACAGTTCATTTAACGTTCACCTCTATGCAGTTGCTGTGTATTTGGAAAGGGTCAAGGACCTTTTTCAATGCAAAACGGTGCTTTTTTGGTTCAATATACTTCAATGGAGAAGCTGCAGAAAACCATGTAATATTACAGTTCTGTTTGAAAATCTGCAAAACAGTCTAGAACTTTTTTTTTCTTTAAATAAAAAAATTTGATCTGATGATATTTACCAGATTCAACCTCTAATAGTATATAGAGTATATCTCTTCTGTCTTTTATTCTCAGAGTGCATTAAAGATTTTACTCCCTAACCATATAGTTGGTTATTTATATTTACCACTGCGTATACAGATATTTAGGAATAAATTGCCTTCTTTTTAACTTTACATATTAACTAAATTATACACCACACTTTTTTTTTAAAGGTTATTAACCGATTAATCGATTAATCGAAACAATAATCGGCCAACTAATCGATTATGAAAATAATCGTTAGTTGCAGCCCTACAAATTTGTGTGGCGTGTCACGGCCCATAATTCACTGCGGCATCGCAGTGCATTGCTGGCTGATGATTGGCCAAGCATGCACTATGACCCACATGTTTGGCCAATCACAGTGTTGTTGGTAGAGAGAGCTGTAATTGGCCAAAGCCAGGGTGGCTTTGGCCAATTATGGCTCAGGGGGTTTAGAACACGCCCCACACTATATAAGGCCGCCTGCACGGCGGCCCTGTGTAGTGTGTGTTCCGGCGTTGAGATACATAGATAGACAGAGAGACAGTTTCATTTTATTTGAGTTAGCTAGATTAGGCAGGACAATCAGTGAGTTAGCTGCACTTACAGTGTATTGTGTATATATATGCATCCCAGGTGTTGCATATATATATATATACACTGTATTCAGTTTAGCTAGATCCGTTCCTGTTATCTTCCTACTGACAAGCAGGCTTGTCTTGTTACAGTATTTACAGCTACCTGAAGAAAATTGCTGGTGTTCTTTTGATCCTATTAGTACCACAGTCAGGCAGCTAGACTATTTACAGTTAGTGTAGTGTGTCCTGCTCACAGTGTTCAGCTAAAACTACAAGTTAGTGTAGTGAGACCTCTGCACAGTGTTCATCTAAAGCTACAAGTTAGTGTAGTGCGTCCTGCTCACAGTGTTCAGCTAAAACTACAAGTTAGTGTAGTGAGACCTCTGCACAGTGTTCATCTAAAGCTACAAGTTAGTGTAGTGCGTCCTGCTCACAGTGTTCAGCTAAAACTACAAGTTAGTGTGGTGCGTCCTCCTCACAGTGTTCAGCTAAACCTACAAGTTATTATTTTGCGAGCTCTGCACAGTGTTCATCTAAAGCTACAAGTTAGTGTAGTGCGTCCTGCTCACAGTGTTCAGCTAAAACTACAAGTTAGTGTGGTGCGTCCTCCTCACAGTGTTCAGCTAAACCTACAAGTTATTATTTTGCCAGCTCTGCACAGTGTTCATCTAAAGCTACAATTTAGTGTAGTGCGTCCTGATCACAGTGTTCAGCTAAAACTACAAGTTAGTGTAGTGAGACCTCTGCACAGTGTTCATCTAAAACTACAAGTTAGTTTAGTGCGTCCTGCTCACAGTGTTCAGCTAAAACTACAAGTTAGTGTAGTGAGACCTCTGCACAGTGTTCATCTAAAGCTACAAGTTAGTGTAGTGCGTCCTGCTCACAGTGTTCAGCTAAAACTACAAGTTAGTGTAGTGCGTCCTGCTCACAGTGTTCAGCTAAAACTACAAGTTAGTGTGGTGCGTCCTCCTCACAGTGTTTAGCTAAACCTACAAGTTACTTTTTTGCGAGCTCTGCACAGTGTTCAGCTAAAGCTACCTGTAGGAGGTTGGTGGTGTTTTCCTGATCCTATCACTACCGCAGCAAGCTAAAAAAGCTACAAGTTAATTTTTTGCGAGCTCTGCACAGTGTTCAGCTAAAGCTACCTGTAGAAGGTTGGTGGTCTTCTAATACTACAGGCAGGCAGTTGATTTTGCTAGCTGCAGTATCAGTACATATATATATATATATATCCCAGCTTACTGCAGCTACAGGCCATTAGTATGTCTGGAAGGCCAAGAAAGAGAGCCAGACAATCACAAGCCAATAAAAGAGGACAAGCAGGCTCTGTGTCTAGTGCTGGTCATGGAGACGGTGCATACTCATCAGCACGTGGCCGTGGGACATGCTTGGCCTTTTTTTCGGCAGCTGGCCGTGTTGAGCCGCAACATGCGGAAGACTTGGTCGAGTGGATGACCAAGCCGTCCTCATCCTCCTCATCCTCTCTCACCCATGCTCAGGGTACTTTGTCTGGCAAAGCAGGGGCCTCTTCCCTCGGCTCAATGTCATCAGTGACTCCTTCCCTAGCCCCACCATGTCCTCCTGAGAAGTCCCTTGAACTGTTTGACCACAGTGTTGGGTACATGCTCCAGGAGGATGCCCAGCGTTTGGAAGGCTCTGATGATAATACTGAGCTCGATGAAGGCAGTAACATGAGCATGGACAGAGGGGGTGCCCAAGAAGGACAGCAATCTGGCAGTCATGCTTCCCCTGCTGCAGCATACTGCCAGATTTGCTCCAGTGATGAGGAGGGAGGGGATGATGAGGTCACTGACTCAACGTGGGTGCCTGATAGGAGAGAGGAGGAGGAGGAGGTGGCACATCACCAACGAGGCAGGATGCCCTCCAGGGGCCAGCCTAAGGGCAGCACACTGACTGCATCACACCCCAAAGCTCCACATGTGCAGGGCGCTGCAGTCTCTGCACGTTATTCAAAAAGTTCTTTGGTGTGGGCCTTTTTTGAGATGAGTGCATCAGATCGCACCGCTGCTATATGCAACATATGTCTCAAGCGTATCTCGCGTGGCCAAAACATCTCCCGCTTGGGCACCACATGCTTGACCAGACATATGTTTTATACAAAAATATATGACTCAGAGGGTTGGGTGTGTCATTGCCATCATCCCTCAAAACTTTAAGAAAAACAAAATCTACCTCAGTGTGGGATTTTTAAGGCAATGTATTGATGAATAGAATTAGGTGTCACAGCCAAGTACTTGTGGGCAATCTGCTTTCGGTACATCGACGTCAGATTGTACCAGGCAAATTTCCCTGCCCCAGCTGCTGCACCGCCGAAAGAAGTTTGCTCCTAGCCATCCACATGCCCAGCGGTTGAATGCTAGCTTGGCAAATTTGCTAGCACTTCAACTGCTGCCTTTTCAGTTGGTAGACTCTCTCCCTTCCGTGAGTTTGTGGAATGTGCGGTTCCTCAGTGGCAGGTACCCAAACGCCACTTTTTCTCACGGAAGGCGATTCTGGCTCTCTACCGGCATGTGAAAGGCAATGTCCATGCCTCGCTGGACAGGGCGGTCAGTGGTAAGGTGCATATTACCGCTGACTCATGGTCCAGCAGGCATGGACAGGGACGTTACCTAAGTTTCACTGCGCATTGGGTGACTCTGCTGGCTGCTGGGAAGGATGCAGGACAAGGTGCAGTAGTGTTGGAGGTTGTTCCGCCACCACACCTCCAAAATGCCACTACTAATGATTGTGACACACCTCTCTCCTCCACCCCCTCCTCTTCTTTTTCCTCCATGGCCTCTTCCTGTGCTTTGTCCTCAGAACCAGCGGTGCTCCATAGCCGTTCAAGGGGCTATGCAAGTACGCAGGCCAAAAGATGCCATGCGGTGCTTGAGCTGGTGTGCTTGGGGGACAGGAGCCACACTGGGGCAGAGGTTCTGTCTGCAGGGGCAGGTTCAGAGGTGGTTGACGCCACGCCAACTTAAGGCAGGAATGGTGGTTTGCGACAATGGCACCAACCTCCTCTCTGCCCTCCGACAGGGACAAATGACCCATGTGCCCTGTTTGGCTCATGTCCTTAACTTGGTGGTGCAGCGGTTAAGGTCTGTGCAACGCGTTCCCAGAGACTGGGAGGTTACAAACTCCTGTTTCTGTACAACGTGTTGCTGAGACTTCGGTCAGTCAAAGAAGGAGCGCTGGAGAAGGTGGCCATCTGACCGATGCGTTCAGACAATTTTTTGGTCCGCAGCCCCAAGGTATGATCGGTTCCAGCAACCATCGCCAGCGTCTGTTTTACATGGTGCAGGAATACCTAGGAGCAAGATCTGACTTGGACACCTTTCCCACCGAAAATCCTCTGGGTTACTGGGTCTTGAGGATGGATCACTGGCCAGAGCTTGCACAGTATGCAATTGAGCTACTGGCCTGTCCTGCATCCAGTGTTCTTTCGTAACGCACATTTAGTGCTGCTGGAGGCTTTGTAACCGATCACAGGGTGCGTCTGTCCACCGACTCTGTCGATCGACTGACCTTCATAAAAATGAATCAGACTTGGATCACCACCAGGTACCAAGCACCTGATGCTGATGTAACCGAATAATTTTTTTTGAAATCTCAGATCCCTTCAAAGACTGCCTATGCTGATGCTGAGTGACTATCCCTGAGTAATTATCCTCTTCCTCCTCAATGATCACGCTGATAGATTGTAAGAACATTTTTGGTTCTGGGCGCCACCACCAGTGCCTAAGGCCCAATTTTTCAGCCCCTGTTTAACAGGGGCGTGTAATTACAATTTTTGATGCAATACTTTGCAGCAGGTCTCATTTCTGCGTTCCAACTAGAGTATCTGTGAGGGGTTGCAGTGTTGTGGCACTAGCACCAGTCGCTAAGGCCCAATTTTTCACCCCCTGTTTAACAGGGGCGTGTACTTACAATTTTTGATGCAATATTTTGCAGCAGAGCTCGTTTCTGCGTTCCAACTAGAGTATCTGTGAGGGATTGCAGTGTTGTGGCACCAGCGCCAGTGCCTAAGGCCTAATTTTTTCAGCCCCTGTTCAACAGGGGCATGTAATTACAATTCTTGATCTAATATTTCACAGCAGGGCCCTGTGAGGGCTTACAGTGTTGTGGCCACATCAACACCTAAGGCCCAAATTTCTGCTGAGTATATAGGGCAGGTCCCTACTTTCAAACATCTAACTTACAAACGACTCTTACTTGCAAACGGAAGGAGACAACAGGAAGTGAGATGAAATCTACCCCTAGGAAGGGAAATTCTCTCCTGTAAGAGTTAATATGGGAAAAACATTTCTCCTTTCCACTGATGCTTTCCAATCCTTGTTCCACAAAAAAAAAAAAAAATTTTCAAAAAACATTTGTCATTGGGACAAAAAGTGAGGTGAAATCTTCTGAAGAGGAGGACAGACAGCAAATAAATGTCACAGGGGTGATAACCCTTCCCTATGTTTTCCAAAAAGCTTAAAAAAGATTTTTTGGCTGGAGCTAAATACGTTAAAAATTTACCCATTCAAAATTACAAACAGATTCTACTTAACAACAAACCTACAATCCCTGTCTTGTTTGCACCGCCTGTATACTGCTGTTCAGAGTATATAGGGCCTGGTGGCCCCACACCTTTCCTTATTTTAATTTGGGTGCGGGGTTCCCCTTAATATCCATACAAGACCTAAAGGGCCTGGTAATGGACTGGGGGGTACTCATGCCATTTGTCTCCCTGATTTTCATCCATATTGCCAGGACCCGACATTACATTAAAGCCGCAAGCAGTTTTAAATGACTTTTTTTCCTTTAAAAATGACATTTTGTGCAGGGACTGTTCTAAGCACGGGAAACACGCGCTACTTTACAGGCATACTATAGACACCCCCCAGGTACGATATTTAAAGGAATATTTCACTTTTTTTTTTACTTTAAGCATCATTAAAATCACTGCTCCCGAAAAAAAAGCAGTTTTTAAAAGTTTTTTTTGCATTGATACATGTTCCCTGGGGCAGGACCCGGGTCCCCAAACCCTTTTTAGGACAATACCATGCAAACTAGCCTTTAAAATGAGCACTTTTGATTTTGAACGTTCGATTCCCATAGACGTCGATGGGGTTCTAACGTTCGTGCGAATTTTCGGTCCGTTCGCAGGTTCTGGTGCGAACCGAACCGGGGGTGTTCGGCTCATTCCTATTGATGACACAGAAAGGGACACTAACACTTTCATCCACTCCTCACACATCACAAAGTCACCCTTTACAGAATCGCCAAATTCTCAACACCACCAAGGACAACAAATTGACACACCCGCACACAATGATACCCAAATGAATAAAATAAACCTTTCTTCATACTCACTTACCAAATATGAGACACAACTTCTCATGAAGGGCCTAGGTTTCTGTTCTAATGCAAATATTGACAAATTCGATCTTATAAAAGATTTACAGTTGTTTGCCCGAAAGTTGACACTCAAGATTATGTTCAACAAAGAGGAAAAAAATCCCACTCAGTACCCTAACAAGGATGAACAAAAAGCCATTGACCAATTCATTTCCCTGTTGGAGGAAAGCGATCAGACTGATCTGATAGACTGCATTAACTTGGAGCACCTTTTGCAGAAATGTGATAAATCTACAGAGGAATCTACAACTCATGGATCCTCACTCAAGAAAAAAATATGACCGCTTTCCCCCACCTAGCACTATTCCTAATGTACCAGTTTTTATTAAATTAATATCTAGAGAGACATTGAGAAGAGACTACCCATTCATTCCAAACACAAAAAAAACTTGACTTTATACAACAAGCCCTGCATAATTTAGCTAAGAATCACCCCCTAACCATTAAACTATCGGACAAGGGAGGTAACATTGTAATTGTGGACAATGAGCAAAATTTGTCCATGTGTAAAAAAATTCTAAGTAATCTCGATTGGTATCGACCAATCACCCCTAGACTAATTGAGAAAATCAACAAACAATTCTACAACTTTGTTTATGAAAAATACATGGGACTATATACGCACTCCATTCCCAAAAATCCCTACCCATTACTCCCGTCCCAAGATACATAAAAACATAAAAAATCCCCCGGGTAGACCCATCATTTCAGGGAATGGGGCTGACTGAGAACCTTAGTCGCCTGATAGACGAACATTTGAGACCCCACGTGGTTAGCCTTCCCTCTTACGTGAAGGACACTATCCACTTTTTACACATTCTTGAGAATCTCTATGTACCCACACATTCACGTTCAGTGACAATTGACGTTGAGGCCCTATACAGCTCCATTCCCCATGTGCTGGATCTGGCTGCCATTCGGCATGTCATCACCCAGAGGGGACGAGACCAATTTCTTAGTGCAAGCATTGGATTTTGTCCTCAACCACAACATTTTTTCTTCTGATTATGGTTCCCACTACCTCCAGGTGCAGGGGGTTGCGATGGGGACATGTTGTGCCCCATCATATGCCAACCTATACCTAGGGGAGTGGGAACGCATGTCTGACAAATGACTCTTGATGTATACGGACCACATAGTTATGTGGCACCGATACATTGACAACTTTTTTATGATTTGGGATGGCCCTGACGAGTTACTCAACTCCTGATTAGAAAGACTTTACATGGCGACAACGATATTCTCATGGGTCGTCTCTACCAAAAACCAACGGCAGGTAACTCCATCTTACATGTCTCTAGTTTCCATCCAAAACCACTGATAAATTTGATTACATATAGCCAATACTTAAGGACAAGTAGAAACTGTTCGGATAAATTCCTCATTCCGGCAGGAAGCCCCTAAACTTAGGGAGAGAATGCTGGAGAGAGGATACACAAAAACCTACCTCAAAATAGGCCTACAAAAGAGCAATAAGGATCACTAGAAATTAATTACTACATGGAAACAAAATGGATAAAAATAAGGACAACTGTACTAGAATTATTATGAAATTCTCAAACCAGCACTCCAAAATTAGAAACATCATACAAAAGTATTGGCACCTACTATCCTTGGACTCCAGTGCAGGCAGATTTGTCTCTCAGACTCCACAGATAACATAGATGAACCATTTCCCTAAGGGACCATATCATTCAGAGTGAGTACAAGGGGACAAATAGACAAGATCCATCCAAATACAAAGACACTTACACCTGTAGAGGATGTAACTACTGAAGATACATACATACAAGCCCCTCCATCATACTACCTAATGGACAAATATTTAAGGCACAACACTGCTTATTCTAAAACCTGTGGGGTGGCCTATTTAATGGTCTGTGATTGCGGCTCTTTTTATGTTGGCAAGACTAAGGTTGAATTCTTGAGGAGAACCTATAGACAAAAAAAATAGCATGTGAACCTGCAATCCTGAACTACCCTTGGGTACACATGTCCTAGCTCTACATGGTGGTATTTTCACTATGGTCAAGTTTTTGGCTCTCAATCGGATCCATCCCAGCCCAAGAGGTGGTGATTGGAACAAGCTCCTTCTCCAGAGGGAGCTGACATGAATCCATCGACTCAAAGCCACCACATTTCCAGGCCTCAATGAGGCAGCCAATTACAAACCTTTCCTGGAGGGATTTATATCAGGAGAGATGGAGAAATAATTTACCTTTTTAGAGATCAATCAGACTCTTGTCAACATATGAAATATTATTGCTTTTATGGGAATCCTATTCCCTGTAACCTAATTCTCTACACATATTTGCTTTCAGATGCCCTGAACTGTGACTAAATTGGTCCTTCCACCCCCCCCCCCTTTTCTTTTTTTTTGTTTGTCTATTTCTGTTTTTGGTTTTGTTTTTAATTGGCTTCTACTCCATTTTGCTCTGCTTTTTTATTTCACTTTCACTTTTTGGTTCTACTATTCTGCTCTTCAGTTCTTTCTTTCCTATTTTTCTCTTTTTCTTCAGCTTACTGTAATTTCCTCTCCATGTTCCTTCTTCCCCCCTTGGCCCCATGCGAAATTGGCTGGAATTGGTGTGCACCTGGCACGCATGGGCCGTTTGGCTTTGTCACCAGAACCGGATATGGGGAGATTATGTCTCTCTGTGCCACTCTATTCTGACAGCAACATCGGCTTTCTCTTCTGTCTGGCCCTTCTCGGGATGGGCAGGATCTCCCCTCCACCCATGTCCAGCAGGCATGCTCCATTCCTCTCCCCTCCCCCATTGCCTAGGCAGCGGCAGGGGTGGCGCTCGCAGATGGGTCAGCGCTCATGTGTAGGCGGGTCTCCGGTGTGTGACGTCATCCCGCACACAGCACTGTTTCCAGTGGGCGTGGCGGGGTGACGCTGCACGTGTGATTCCCAGGGGATCTTGTACAATGGCGCCGATAGACTGGAGAACATTTAGTGGATCCCCTCCCCCGTGAGGGGAGGTCCACCAAAATTCAGCCACTCTACAAAAAGAAGGCTGCAGCCACTTGAACAGAGCAGTCTCTTCCTGCAGCTGCAGAACACGGATGATTAATACTATGCACATCACAAGGTATGTTTCTTTAACTAGATATACAATGAGACATATTCATATGCAACTGACTAGTTTAGGCATTTATGACTTACTATTGTCCCTGATTACTTTTATCAGCCTGACCTTTGGAAATCAACACACACAATGATCAAGCTGAAAGTGAAATGTGAACTGTTTACAACCTGCCAGGGGAGGCATGCACATAAAAAAAAAGAAAAATCGAGCTTCAAGGGTCGTAGCTCGGTGTGGGAGGGTGGTAGGTAGCCTAAGTCATACCCCACAATTGGTAAAAATGTGGGGCTCCTACGACTTATGGTTCCGGAGATACGGGGCTCCTTGCACAGCCTGTCAGAAGCTACATACAGAGCGGCCAGTTTAACCCCTTCCCGACTGGCGCACGCCGATGTACGTCGGCAGAATGGCACGGCTGGGCAAATGGACTTACAGGTACATCCATTTTAATTCCCCGCCGTGCCATTGCGTGCGCGCCAGCCGGGAGCTCCGTGAGTCAGGTCGCGGGTCCTGCGGACTCGATCGCCGCGGGGATACCCGGGATCGCCTCACGGAGAGGACGAACGGGGAGATGCTGATGTAAACAGCATCTCCCCGTTCTGCCTAGTGACAGTGTCACTGATCACTGCTCCCTGTCATCCCTGGAGCAGTGATTAGAGTAGTGACACAGCTAGCCCATCCCCCCTACAGTTAGAAAACACTCCCTAGTACTGACTTATCCCCTCCCTGCCCCCTAGTGGTTAACCCCTTCACTACCAGTGTCATTTACACAGTAATCAGTGCATTTTTAATCGCACTGATCGCTGTATAAATGACAACGGTCCCAAAAATGTGTAAAAAAATGTCCTGCATGTCCGCCATAACATCGCAGTCACAATAAAAATCGCTGATCGCCGCCATTACTAGTAAAAAAAAAAAATAATTAATAAAAATGTCATAAAACTATCCCCTATTTTGTAAACGCTATAACTTTTGCACAAACCAATCAATAAACGCTTATTATCAATCAACGCTTATTATTTATTTATTTTTTATATTATTTTTTTTTACCCAAAATATGTAGAAGAATACGATCAGCCTAAACTGAGGAAAAAATATTTTTTTTATATATTTTTTTTTATATATTTTTGGGGGATATTTATTATAGCAAAATGTAAAAAATAATGCATTTTTTCAAAATTGTCGCTCTTATTTTGTTTATAGCGCAAAAAATAAAAATCACAGAGGTGATCAAATACCAAAAAAAGAAAGCTCTATTTGTGGGAAAAAAAGGACATCAATTTTGTTTGAGAGCCACGTCGCACGACCGTGCAATTGTCAGTTAAAACGACGCAGTGCCGAATCACAAAAAGTGCTCTATTCAGGAAGGGGGTAAAATCTTCCGGAGCTGAAGCGGTTAAATACAAGCCGGCACACTCTGTTTGCAGCAGACTGAGAGGATGAGTTCACAGTGCCTCTCCTCACTTCTTGTCAGAGGCACTGAGCTCAATGGACAGCTTGGAGACTTGGACCCATGGTAAAGTAACATTGGCCCTAGCTGTCCAATAAAAAAATCATAGAAGGGGGCGTGTCTAAAAGACAAATACTCCCTTCCAGCCCAGCCCTCTTAACTAGAAGGAAAAAACATGTTTATGGGTATAAGATTTACCCACAATTCCATGTTTTTTTTCACACAGTTAAGAGGGAGAATGAGAATCTTCTGCTGCTGAAAAGGTACAAGCTAATTCATATATTATTATGCTATATGTTATAAGATAATCATTTAATATTTATCTATTTACTGTGAAATTACTGGTTGGAAGTTATAATTTCAAACTTCAGTAATTTGTCCGTTAAGCCACCTGCTTGAGTATAGATTTTGAAAATATAGTAAATTACCTTAAAAACAATATATAATAATTATTTGTATATTACTTACTTATGCTAATTAACCCCTTTCCACCCAGGCCAATTCTGACACTTCTCTCCTACATGTAAAAATCATCATTTTTTTGCTAGAAAATTACTCAGAACCCCCAAACATTATATATATTGTTTTAGCAGACACCCTAGGGAATAAAATGGTGGTTGTTGCAACTTTTTATGTTGTGAGGTAGCGATGCCACTCCAAGCGTGTTGGTGTCTCTAATACCCACCCTCCCCACTCACAACAGGTGCAGGTTCTGCAATGGTGTAGAACAGGGATATGCAATTAGCGGACCTCCAGCTGTTGCAAAACTACAAGTCCCATCATGCCTCTGCCTCTGGGTGTCATGCTTGTGGCTGTCAGAGCCTTACTATGCCTCATTGGACTTGTAGTTCTGCAACAGCTGGAGGTCCGCTAATTGCATATCTTTGGTGTAGAAAATTGAAGAAAGCTTAATCATAGCTATGATTAAGCATCTATATTGATGTGAAACGCGTTAGCCTGTCTGTACCTCTCATCACCATGATGTAAGAGATTTTGGACCTTCTACACTGTTTTGCCACGAATAAAAGGTGTTATTCGGAGTGCGGCCGTTCAGCTGTTTTCTTCAACTTTTTATGTTACCCGATATTTGCGCAGAAACTTTTCACATTTTTTTTTTTTTTTGGAAAACAACTGTTTTATGAATATAAATATACACTAAAGATAACCCGATTTTTTTGTATAATATGAAAGATGATGTTACGCAGAGATACCTAATAAGTCATGCTTTAAAATTGCGCACAGTTGTGGAATGGCGCCAAACTTCAGTACCTAAAAATCTCCATATGCGACACTTTAAAATTTTTTACAGGTTACATGTTTAGTTACAGAGGAGGTCTGGTGATAGAATTATTGCTCTCGCTCTAAGGATTGCAGCGTATGTAACCTGTGTGTATCTGGCTCTGATACCAGCCAGTGCCTCACCAGACACTCACCTCACCGCACGTCCCTGCAACCTGCCATATAGGCAGCACTTCCTAATCACTGGGACACTTGGACTAAGGCTTATTGAGACACCAAAAGCAACTTTGGGTTTTTTTGGTAGGTGTCCCGGCCATAATTTCTCTCTCTCTCTTTTTTTTTTTTTTTTATGTATGACAACCTGTTTGACACCATCACTCCACATATACCTGTTAGCTAATTATTGTCTCTCTCCAACTGATGCCAGGTGATCCCAGTACATACCAACTCGAGCCATTCCACTGTCTGAGGAGGCCATTCGTTATTCTTTCTAATGACATACTCATCTAAATCTCTTTATTCTGCCGGACTGACACTTATTGTCTTCAATTTTGTTTTTTTGGTTTGTGACCATCCTTTGCCACCGTTCATGGAGACACTGTAAGTAATGTGGTTTTATCCACTCTGGCTCCAAGATGATGCTTTTGTTACACAAACATTGATATATATATATATATGTATATGTTCTAATATGTTTTTCATTTTGTAGACCACATTTTCAACTGTTGCTAAATTAGCCCTGAGGAAGGAGTTTAACCACTTAAAGACCGCCCACTGCATATATATATATACTGCGGCAGGGCGGCTCTATTGCGTTAAACAACGTACCTGTTTGTCGTTTCATGCAATAGATACTGTGAGCACACGCGCGCACACCCACTGCACAAGGGAGGAGCCGATGCGCGTGCCTGGTGGACCCGATGTCCACCGGCCACCCAAGATCGCTTCACAGAGAGGCAGAATGGGGATCTGAATGGGGCAGAATGGGGATCTGCCGTTCTGACAGGGGACAACATGGAGATCTGCTGTTCCTAGTGATCAGGAACAGCAATCTCTGTGTTGTATTCTCCATCTTTATATTATGTCTTCGACATGTACTGTATGTAAAGTTTTAACATTGCACAACTTTTTGATACATTAATAAACATTGGATCTTTTTAAAGACTACAAACAAATGTACACTTTTTGAGCCTATAAAGTCCCATTTCTATTAGGGGGTATTTTGGTCTTCTATATTTCCAAGGGATGTGCCCATATCAAGCAGACTAATTAACCCCTAAGTTGTTTATAACATGGGGACAAGGTGCTTTGCCAGGGGAAGACTTCCTCCCTGGTAAGGTTCTCCCCATGTTGAGGACACGTGACCAGGTATGGTTCAGGATAAAGGGGGCACATGCTTGTCCCCCATCTTTCTCGGCCTTCCAGGCTGCATGTTCTGATAAGGCCTAAATCAAAGAACAAAGAGAGGGTGCACCAGCCCAGTATCTTTCAACGCTGTTTTAAAAAAAAGGGGAAATAAGTGTCTATACCAAAACTGCAAGCATACTTCTTGGGAAGATGCCACACTGGTCTACAGATGCTAAAACATTTTGAGGGGGTCCCCTCTTCATCTGAGCTAGTTTTTTTTAGCTCGAATGAAGAGAGTAACCCCCTTGAAATGCATTTTAAGCCATTTATCAAATACAAATTTTCAGGAAAAAATACATTAAAATGAATTTTAGTGCACACAAACACCATATAATACCCACATTTTTAGTAAAATATGATGTTGCATTGAGAAAAACAGATACCTACCAAGCATGTCAAGATTCAAAATTGATTGTACCAAGAAATGGCAACAAACATTTGTAGCACCCCTACCAAATTTGGTAGGTGTTTAGGGTGTTTTTGCTAGAGTAGATGGTGGTGTGACCGCCTACACTTCAGCTCAGGGATACCTCTCCTGCTTGGGAGTGGACTCTGCTGGCAAGAGAGGATGGGCTGAGACCTGAGTGGCAGGAAACCCCATGTGAGAGAGGTGACCAATAGTTAATTTTTGTCATTTGGAAGGCAGTCTCTCACATAAAAGGGGGGTCACATGGGCCCAGGAGGAGGTTTTTGTAGAGAAAAGGGGCTCGAGATCCAGAGGTTCCGGACCAGAGACCTGGGGGTACAGAGACCCTGGCGCCTCCGGTGAGGTGGCTGGAAAGTCTAGGAGTTCAGAGATCCTGGAGCTGGATAGCCGAAGATGATACTGGGGAGGCCAAGAATGGGTTCCCTGGAGCAGGAGTCATCATGTAACGCTGGAGGAAGTAGCAACTAAGCGGAAGAAGGATACTGGGAACAGCTTTCTGTGAGTAGAGCATGGACTGTTGTTGGGAGAGTGCAAAGGGAGTGCAAACCCTGTGGAGCTATTCAGGAAATTCCTTGCTGTGTATTCAAGGATCGCGGTAGGAAACACTTCTCGGGGTTAGTGATGGAGGATGGACACTGCAAGTCACAGAAATAGGTGGTGAGGCCTATGACTTTGAGTTTCAACCTTCATGGCATTATTCAGAGTGATGCTTAGTGTAACAAGCCCCTTGCTCGCTCTGTTCCACTCTCCCGACACTCCTCTGCAGCTATAGAATCAGATTGTAGATCACAACATCTGATTGTTCGGTCATCCGATGCTCCGGGATTAGAACTACAGCTATGTGCCGTTCTAACTCAGTTGTGATAGCTCAGAACAAACACCAGGCACGCTGTATGTAAGTTCAACCAGGAATCTCCTTTATTCAAAATACAGGCTCTTTTATACACTAACAGTGGAGGTGCATACCTCCGGCTCATATTACTCTAACAATACACCTGTAACCTAATTAACCTAATTAACATGGGCTAATTAACTAATCCCTTTAGACAGCCTAGATGACTCAGACATGACCTTTAGGCCAGACTGGCCGTCTTGTAGCTTAGAACCCCCAATCAACATTATCACAATAGCAGAGTTAATTAAACACAAACAACAATGGGGATCTAATGACTCTTAGATCCCATACTAGAGACTTATTTACAATACACATTTTAGCAGACAACAGACAGGTAGCTGGAATTGATGACATTAGCATTTAACAGTAGGAGTCCCAACGGTATGAATCAGTCACTATTCCATAATGGCAAATCCAGGGTTCCCAGAGTCTGTGTGTCCTGGGGGACCAGGACCTGAATCCACAGTAATACCACCTCAAGGGTCCCCAGGCATACAGCTCACAAAGAGCACCGTTCCCCCAAATGCCAGGGCCCACGATCGATCGGCAAGAGGCTAGCATACAGTCCCCTCCAAAAGTCTCTCTCCCGGCTAGGTCTGTCACATTTCTCCCCTTTCGGCAGGAGACTAACATAGGAGGAGACCCCAGATGGGTTGACTCCGAAGTTAGTCAGTAGTTCCAGTCCTCTAATGCCTGTACCCACACAGTACCCCAAACAAATTGTTCCAAACAAAGCATTACTCACCCAGCCAACCTCTGCCTCTCTCAGAGAACATATCTGCCGCTGGGGAGAGGCCTGGACTGGCCCTTCTCCCTGGAGTCCTTTCTGCCGCTGGAGAGAAGACAGGGTGTCTGGGCTCACTCCGTCATGCTGTTGGGGATCTGGGCCGACTGCCCAGCCTCCCTGGGGTATACAGGTGGAGACTGGAGTCCCATCCACCTTCACAGGAAATCCATCCTCTGTTAGTTGAGGGCAGAGTCCAGCAGTATTCGGCCCTGTTGCCAGCCCTTCTGCTGGAAACCCCACACCATCTGCTCCAGCTAACTGTTGGGGAGGGACAACACACACCTCCTCTCCCTTCTCCCCCTGTATCTGCTGCTGGGAAGTGATTGCCACCTTCTCACCCTGAGGTCTTATGGCGGATGCAGCAAGTGCTGACTGACCTTGATGAACCTGTTTCTGCATTGGATGATCTCTGATGGAGGAATGTGCCTGTCCAGCAGAATGCCAGAGAATCGGCAGTGGAAAATCTGAAGATTGCCGTCCCCAAACCTGAAGTGCTGACAACAGGGCAGAGCTCTGCTAACCTCTGCCCAGCACTGATAGCATCTTCTGGGTTCCACGGAGAGGAGATGGTGAACCTTTATCCCCAGACACCAGTTGCAGAGACAGGGGATTTGATAGACTTTTCTGCTGAGGAAGAACAACCTGGTGAGCCTCCAGCAGTAGAAGAGCTGTTATTAGGGCCAAACTTCACTGTGCTCTTTAGGGCCAAACTTCACTGTGCTTTGCCCAGCACCAACAGAAGTATCTGTGAAGTTACATGGAACTTCCCCAGCTGAAGCGCTGGCAACCGGACAGATGGTCCAAGATCTCTGCCCCACACCTATGTCAGATACATTGAATAGATGTTATATTGCAGGGAACATGGACATCAACCGTATTGATTGTCTGCTTTACCATGCTCACTATCTTCACTAATGCCTCTAATTGTTGGCCACACATTAAAGTGATCGTATGCCAGGGTCTTTACTACTATAAAAAGAAACTGACCACATATATGAAGCGACAAACAAACAACGGGCAACAATCTGGACACAAACAGCACGGGTGTATCTCCTTTATTTAGATCAGATGGGTGGGCGTGTACGAGGAACGGACGGCAATAAGAAGGAGCCCTCGCACGCCACCTATACGTCCAGACGAAGCTACACATCTTGGTTTTGTGAAATACGTTGACGTCACTGCGCCCGGACGTCACGCCTGCTGTCATCCCTGGTTGGGGCTAGCCGGCTCACCTATTGAGGGAGCGTTCCGTTCTGCTGCTCGGAACAGCCGTGGGAGAGGTAACAGGCGCACCTAGATGGCCGGCCATCCACTCACTTGAGAAGTGTCTTTTGGATTGTGGAGATCTCCCAGGAAGCGTCCAGTATCGTGTGTGGCGACCAGTGGTGCAGTCCACAGCACAGGGGACATCGCACTTCGGCAGTACCTGTGGATCCCCGTACAGGACCCATCAGTGGTAACGTACTTGGCCACCTGTTCTGTGTGTTGCTGCCCATACCAGCCACTGTTTGATGCACCGTAACAGCACGCATCTGGTCACATCAAACATACCACCCTGCATATTGAAGCATCCCGCTATTTACAATCCTGGACTCCCGCCACCCCAGTTCAACTTTAACATGTTCATGGCCTATATACCTCCATCCACAGGTTGACTGATGTCTGATAATAGGTCCTACATCAGCGCCCCACTCCACTGCTCCTTACTCTCTCTCTTGTCTTATCCCCTTCTTCTCCCCCACCCCCCCTCACCCCACTTCCTCCCACTCTTTCCCCCTTTTTTTCCCCCCATATCTTTCCCAATTTGAGCCGCCCCCCCGGGGGATTGATGTCTGCTCTGCAACCTTATTCAGCATAGCTGAACACTTCTCATTGTAGCAGGTTGCGCAGACATCAATAGCCTAGACGTCCGGACGTTTTGTTTGTTAGTCTTTACATGTTGTTATGTCCCCCCTGTCTGTGCAGTAGTATTGATCGATTCTATGTTACCGATCAATTTTATCAGGGCTATGTAATTATCGATGTATGCTCTCTTATCTCCCTGTTTTATATCTTTGTACCACATTAAACACGTATTTGATCATACACATCCATCTAGATTGCCTTTCCTTTGAGCCCCACTTTTATTTTTGGTCCCCTTCTGCTTGAGACAATTTTGGGGTCATATTCTCTATTGACATGTTCTATTATTCTATCAATCTGGTTTCAAATAAAGCAACATAAAATTCAGCACCTTGTATGTTGTGAAATGGAAATAGAAATTGCATGGGGAGGTCGGAGGGAGGCGGGTTGGCAAAAGGCAAATGAACAAATCAGCAGCTCCCAAGGGAGTAGTGCGCTACATGGAGGTCCCACCGAGATTTTGCCTTCACTACCACCAGTTAACCGTAGCCCATAGCAACCATCTACCAGATTAAATATAAAGAAAGTCCAGCATTCAGTGACTGTAACATGTGTTGTCATACGTGGCAATCACAGCGGCATCATGCCACTCAATTACAGGTGTCTGGAGTAGGTACAACACTGACAACCACCCACTGTCTGCAAAACACAGTAAGAATGGGGATGGGGCTTGTGGATGTCACTGTTACTCTTGGAAACATGGACACAGGGGGTGGCGTGGCCAGGGACTATGGAGAAGTTGGTTCCTTACAGTTGGGACATCACAAGAGGGACATTTTTATTGTGTGTATTTGGTGACTGTTGCTAACTGGCCTGCAATTCTTTAATGCCTGCCGCCAGGTGTCCCTGGGGTGCACAGAGAAAATGTAGAGTTACAGTTCCTCGCACGCTGAACCAGGGAGAGGGGGATGGAGTTACGCCCCAGAAGAGAAGTTAAAACTTTCAGAGTGCAATGCCTAGACCACGAGGCAGAGGAAGATGGCTGATCGTTTTCAGAGTACATCAGCCATGCAGCAACCCACTGAATTGTAGGACCGGGTGTTGGTGGATACCGGCATCCGATTGGAGGTAACCAGAGGACTGGCGCTGGGAGTAATCATGGGAGTGGAGAGATTATGTCTGCTGTGTCCGGAATGTCGCCGACCCACTGTTGGAGTTCGTGCCTGGGCCCGGTGCAGCCAGTGCGGAAGTCCCCTGACCCGGCTGGGATCAGTACAGAGGGAGACGCAGTATTACAACATACAACCGGCTACCGGACTATGCACTCTACAGACGCAGGTGACCTGGAAGGAAGAGGGTCGATTGTAGTCCACCTCTGCAGTGAGAGGGATGTCTCCTGCATCATCCATCTCACAGCTCTCAGAGTCAACTACTCACGGTAATACTGGGGAAGCCTGTGGCTTGGCTGGGAAAAGGGAGGGGGTCACTGTGTGCAGGCAGGCCCTGAAAGATATCCCAGAAGAGCCGGCTAATGATAAGACCCATGCTGTACCGGTTCAGAAGGAGCCAAAGTTAAAAGAGGGGGACCCCTCAGGTGAGCTGGACCGGGTTAGCAAGGGCTGGGCTGTGGACTGGGGATCACTGCAGGTGTTGGAGAAGTACGGTTCTATTGAGAATCTATTTGAGTGGTCGTCCCCTGAAGAGGCTGGCTCCAGTGATGAAGAGGAGTGGTACATGGAAAGTTCTGCTGCGGCTGCAGTTTCCTCCGCAACATCAGAGAGGTCTTTTAAATTTCCACAACCCTCAGTATCCTCCGGTGGACTTTCTATCGCTCCTTCTACGGGAGCACCAAAATTCAACAAAGGAGTGACTAGGGCACCAGACTCTTGTGTTCTGCCTAGGTGGGGAAGGCCAAAAAAATTAACATGGCTCTCGAGGTTCCAGCGTAACATGCAGAGGAGAGTTGCTGAGGAGTGGGGACTGGACTATCCTTATATTTCTGAGAACGTCATGCAAGTGGTAGAGGATTCCCGGGGTCAGTGGGAAGAAGAGTTAGTGTGGAACTACTTGCATGTCCCACGACCATTGTGGACACCTGAGAGTGACGTTTGGATGCGGTTCCATTAAAAAGGAATGGAATCTTGGAAGTGCAATACATAAGGACCGAGTTCTTGTTGTAAAAGAGGGACAACATACCTGGTCGTATTCCATTTCTGTTAGAGGAGAAGGGGACAGTATAAGGAGGTTGCCTGATCCAAGATATTATTTGTGACAAGAATGGGTTAGGGTGGGTTTTCCCCTTTTCTCTACTGTTTGAGCAGGATATGGCCACTCAGGGTGCCTGGTAAAGGACAATGCCATGGACACTAGGGTATGTCACTCCTGTCCAATCCCCTTTGCCACTTTGAAAAAAAAAAAAAAGAGGACTCCTGTTTAGGAGCCGAACAGAAAATATGTCTGACTTGATAAGTATATATGTATTCATTACTGGCGTGTCTGTTCAGGCGTCGTTCTGCAGGAGTTTGGTAGACTCCTTTTGAGGGGATGACAGCTCTGACAGTGACTCACATACCAAAATGTCATTATTCATTTGAAATTCTGCCACCAGTGGGAGGATTCTAACCCCCTACTGCTGGTGAAGTGTAAAGTGTAAGTTAGGAGTAGTTAGATCAGTGGTTCTCAACCTTTCTAGTGCCGTGACCCCTTGATAAAATTTCCCAAGTTGTGGGGACCCCTAACAGTAAAATTATTTTTGTTGGTCGCGTTTGCTGGCACAGTGGCGGCGTTTGCTGGCACAGTGGGAACAGTGGTAACAATTGATGGGCACAGTGGCTGCACAGTGGGACGTTTGCTGGCACAGTGGCGACAATTGATGGGCACAGTGGCTGCGTTTGGCACAGTGGCAACAATTAAAGGGCACAGTGGCTGCGTTTGATGGCACAGGTGGCGACGTTTGCTGGCACAGTGGCGACAATTTATGGGCACAGTGGCTGCGTTTGATGGCACAGTGGCTGTTTTTGATGGCACAGTGGCGACAATTGACGAGCACAGTGGCTGCATTTGATGGCACAGTGGCGGCGTTTGCTGGCACAGTGGCGACAATTGATGGGCACAATGGCTGCATTTTATGGTACAGTGGCGGTGTTGCTGGCAGTGGTGACAATTGATGGGCACAGTGGCTGTGTTTGGCACAGTGGCAACAATTAAAGGGCACAGTGGCTGCGTTTGATGGCATAGTGGCGGCGTTTGCTGGCACAGTGGCGACAGTTGATGGGCACCGTGGCTGCATTTGATGGCACAGTTGCGGCATTTTAATGGGGGGGGTTTTCAGATTTTTTTCAGTTTGTTTGCGTCCCCACCACTTATTTATATATAAACGTCCCAGTTGGTTCCTCAAAAGTGGTTATTCTGTGCCAGTGCTAGATACACAAAGTGTATAGCACCCAAACATGTATCTAGCACTGGCACAGAATAAACACTTTTGAGGAACCAACTGGGACATTTATCTTGTCAGCTTCTCCTGTGTGTCTGACTTACCAGATGTCACAGTGACTCAGGTGTTCTTCTTCAGGTGTTTCGTTGCCTCCCTCTTGGTACACTCATCCACAGCAAGCGGACTTCGGTGGGTGTAACAAGATGTCCGCTTGCCGACTTCTAAGTCTAAGCATTACTGTGGACGAGAGTACCAAGATGGCGGCGACGGAACGTCACTTCCGTGCAGTCTCTCCTCTGCAGGAAGTGACATCTAGCTGGCCGAGACGGACGGACTCCGGCAGTAACTTCGGGTCCGTCTCGGCCAGCATCTCAGGCAGCATCTCGGCCAGCATCCGCGACCCCCTGGAGAATCGGCAATCGACCCCCCAGGGGGTCGCGACCCCCAGGTTGAGAACCGCTGAGTTAGATGTTTGTCTTATGTTTTTCTTTAAGGTAAACAAGAAGATGTGACGGCTGTCCATTTACAGATGAAGGCCTACAGCAAGCAGAGTGTTCCTTCTTAGGGAGTAGCACTTTGATTCTGCTTGTATGGAATGTTAGTTGTAGGGACCTACAGCTAGGATTGTGTTAAATGTATAAAGAATATGTTTGTATTATATTTTTTTTCTTACCAATGTTATCTTGGTACTTTTTATTTTACTTAGGAGAATATGAGATGCTCCTCTCTTTGTAAGAGGAGAGACCATTTTTTTTTCAAATTTGCGGACTTTCTTTTTTTCCACAACTGAGGACAGCTGTGATTCTAGGGGGGGGGGGTGTAGCGCCCCTACCAAATTTGGTAAGTGCTTAGGGTGTTTTTGCTAGAATAGATGGGGGTGTGACCGCCTACACTTGGGCTCAGGAATACCTCCTTTGCTTGGGAGTGGACTCTTGCTGGCAAGAGAGGATGGGCTGAGACCTGAGTGGCAGGAAACCCCATGTGAGAGAGGTGACCAATAGTTCATTTTTGTCGTTTGGAAGGCAGTCTCTCACATAAAAGGGGGGGTCACATGGGCCCAGGAGGAGGTTTTTGTGGAGAAAAGGGGCTCGAGGTCCAGAGGTTTGGGACCGGAGACCCAGGGGTTCAGAGACCCCGGCACCTCCGGGGAGGTGGCTGGAAAGGAGGAAGTAGCAACTAAGCGGAAGAAGGATACTGGGAACAGCTTTCTGTGAGTAAAGCATGGACTCTTGTTGGGAGAGTGCAAAGGGAGTGCAAACCCAGTGGAGCTATTCAGGAAATTCCTTGCTGTGTATTCAAAGATCGCAGTAGGAAACACTTCTCAGGGTTAGTGATGGAGGATGGACACTACAAGTCACGGAAATAGGTGGTGAGGCCTATGACTTTGAGTTTCAACCTTCATGGCATTTTTCAGAGTGATGTTTAGCTACCCATAGTGAGAGTGTACTTCAGTGTACTTCAGAAATCAGAAACAAACAAAACAGCTAAACCTATTGTTGAAAAAATTATACCAAGATCATGGCTACAGTGGCAGCCATGGTTTTGTAAAAATCACTTGCCGACAGGACATTTTTAGATGTATGTCCATCAGCAAGTGGTTAACCCTTTACAATGGGGACACAGACAATGAGAGTGTAGCTCCGCAAGTAGTAAGGGATCCTCCACCCTGCACAACCTGGCACACCGCATCTTCTCAGCACACTTGAGACAGTAGACCAGTCCAGTGCTTTATTTGTATGTTTTATTGAGTGGAATAAACTTGGATATGGATAGGGATATTGTGGGATGTCCACTTGATTCTTCAGAAACAACTCTGCAGGGACACAACTATATACAGTCCATATATACCCTTCTCCTCTGCCTCCTGCACACAGCTTGATTGCAGAACTACAATTCCCAGGACTAGCTGGCACACTGATGGGTGAGCTGACAAAGGGCTAAGTGCTAGTGTAGCCATGTCCTAGTGCCCAGCTGTCTTCTTCATGTGACTACTGATCCCAGCACCACTTCTTCAGGCACTGCCAGCCCACCTGGCTGCAGCTGCCCCTTTCTCCAGCTCTCCTGGCTACTTCGCCACAGTCCTCCCAGACTGACTCTGCATCCATCCCAGACTGCTCTCACCCAGTCCTCTCAGGCGGCCTCTCAGTCTTTTCCCGACTGCAACACTCAGCAGCCAACCTGGCTGTCTTCCTCCCTGGAGATTTGCCCGGCAGTGTTCTCCTGCTGTCCTTTTCCTGCTCACGTGCCTCTGGTCAAGACACCTCTGCGTGTCGTGAAGAGGGTCCCTTCCTTAGCCAAGCTCCAGGGCTGAGGTCACCCCCCCAGACTAGGGGGTTACCCTCAAGGGCCACAGACAGCCTAACACTCAATCTCCAGCTTCTACCCAAACTCCACTGCCCCCAGCTGGGCTGGCCCTGAGTATTTGAGGGGGCCTGACCCCTGTGAACCCATCTGTTGGGGATTGGTCAGGGCCCTCAAAATACTCCAGACAGTTCTTCCTCACCTCCACTCCCTTTCTTCTAGAATCTTCTCCAAGTTTCTAGAAGCAGGGGGAGGTAGCAGAGATGATGCCTGTGAGTCATCCAGCTCTCCCTGAGCCACTAAAACCCTGACCCAGAAAAACACAGGCCCGGCTGCCAGCCAAGCCAAACAATTTATCTACTTTAACAAAAATCCTACTCTAGCACACTAGAGGGTGCTACAAGAGCACCAAACAAAAGGTTCAAAAGAGCCCAAAAATATTTTAATGATATTGGTTCAAAATAAAGTGTTTTGGAGGTCTAAAATCTCCCCTTTCTTTAGGCCCCCCTATTTTAGTAATGTTGTAAGTAGTTAAGACTCATTGATGTCATTGTCTAAATATGATTGTGTCTATATTTAGCCAATGATGTCACTCAGGCAGATGTAATTTGGTGTGAGAGAAGACAATGGAATCAAACATACTTGTCACTCGGAGGGTGCCTTTTATTGTAATTGATGTAGTTATGCATTGTTGGATGATGTGATTGGCAATGGGAGTACATCATGAGTATTTTTTATGTTATTGTTATGGGACTTATCAATGTGTTTATTTACTTTTCATTTTTTTTTGGTGAATGAGTAGGGGTACACTTACTCATTCACTTGGGGGGGGCTGTATTTAAGGGCTCCCTTGTTGTTAAAATGGACTTCCAGGTTCCAATAAGCCCTCCCCCCACAGAGCTGTCCTCTGAATTCCATCCCAAATAGGTATCTCCCCATGTTGAGGGCACATCGCCTAGTATGGTTCAGGAGATGGATGCACTGCACACTCGCTGCCCCTGGTATGGATTTTTTTTTCTGCATGAAGTTCCCTCTAAAAATATAGGGTAACAACAATCTGTTTTTTTCTGGGGGGGGGGGTTGTTTTTTTTTTGCATTGGGTCCCCTTTTACATCCATACCAGAACCTCATCAAGGATAATGGACTGCTATAAATGAAAGGAATCTCTGGACAATTGTTTATAAACAAAGCAAAGTAGCCGGCAATGTTGCCAGCAATTTAAACAGCATTTTATTTGTAAGACCCCTCATTTTAATCAGCAGGCGATCTGCCCTAGTCTGGGGGGGTGACCTCAGCCCTGGAGCTCGGCTAAGCAAGGGACCCTCTTCACGACATGATCTCCTGCTGATCTGAGCAGAGCGGGTGGATGACAGGTCCGTGTCCGCTTAGTTCATGCAGAGTGGACACGGACAGAGCCCGCTCTTCTCTATGGGCAGCCGCATGCAAACCAGGGACGTGCGGTGAGGTGATCGTGGCGTATGTAACCTGTGTGTATCTTGTCCATGGTATGAGAATGGGAGAATGTCCGTGATAGGCTGACCGCTGACTGCTGAGTGTTCTGCCTATCACAGATGAGGAGGAGGCGTGGCTTTTGAACAGTGGAATGGCCGCCGAACCGATTATTACACGCTGATCGGAGAATGGAGATCGCCACAGGGAGGTTGCACAGGACACAGGTAGGCTGCAAAGGGACACATGCACACAGGACACATGCACACAGGACACATACACATGTACAGGACACAGGACACATGTACAGGACACATGCACAAGACACAGGGACACATACACATGTACAGGACACATGTACAGGACACATGCACAGGACACATACACATGTACAGGACACATGTACAGGACACGTACACAACACATGTACAGGACACATGCACAGGACACATACACATGCACAGGATACAGGTAGGCTGGACAGGACACATGCACAGTACACAGGGAGGCATGCAGCTGCAGATGGGCATTGTTGACCCTCTTTTCCACTTACAGTTGCTGCTGCATTTCTCACCCTCGTCTTATACTTGGGTCAATACGTTTTTCCCAGTTTTTTGTGGTAAATTAGGGGCCTCGACTTATACTCAGATCGACTTATACTCGAGTATATACGGTAAGTAATATACAAATAATTATTATATATTGTTTTTATGGTAATTTACTATATTTTCAAAATCTGTACTCAAGCAGGTGGTTTAACGAACAAATTACTGAAGTTTGAAATTATAACTTCCAACCAGTAATTTCACAGTAAATAGATAAATAATAAATTATTATGTTATAGCATAATAATATATGATTTAGCTTGTACCTTTTCATCAGCAGCATTCTCATTCTTCCTCTTAACTATGTGAGAAAAACATGGGATTGTGGGTAAATCTTATACACATAAACATGTTTTTTCCTTCTAGTTAAGAGGGTTGGGCTGGAAGGAAGTATTTGTCTTTTAGACACGCCCCCTTCTATGACACTGCAGTGAGAGGCGTGCCTCCACTGCATCATTTTTATTGGACAGCTTGGGCCAATGGTGCTTTAACATTGGTCCAAGACTCCAAGCTGTCCATTGAGCTCAGTGCCTCTGACAAGAAGTGAGGAGAGGCACTGTGAGCTCATCCTCTCAGTCTGCTGCAAACAGAGTGTGTCAGCTTGTATTGCTGCTCTGTATTTAACTTCTGACAGGCTGTGCAAGGAGCCCAATATCTCTGGAACCATAGATGACAGGAGCCCCAAATTGACCAGTGGTGGGGTAGGACTTAAGCTAGCTACCCTCCAAATTTGGGGTCTCTGTGACCCCAGGTCACCAAGCTATGACCCTCGAAGCTCTTTTTTTTTTTTGTCAAGGTCCATAAAGACATGGATGAGCGAGTTTGGGGTGAATGAACTTGACTGGCCTGCACAGAGTTCTGACCTCAACCCGATAGAACACCTTCGGGATGAATTAGAGCGGAGACTGTGAACCAGGCCTACTCATCCAACATCAGTGTCTGACCTCACAAATGTGCTTCTGGAAGAATGGTCAAACATTCCCATAGATACTCCTAAACCTTGTGGAGAGCCTTCCCAGAAGAGTTGAAGCTGTTATAGCTGCAAAGGGCGGGCCAACTCAATATTGAACCCTACGAACTAAGACTGGGATGTCATCAAAGTTCATGTGTGTGCAAAGGCAGGTGTCCCAATACTTTTGCTAATATAGTGTATGTGTGGGCATCATCTACATTTATTTTAGGTTTTTTATTTTATTAGCTAGCTTACCAGTCTTGTAGCCTTTGGGGCTCTCTGAATGTTACTCACCCAGTTGGGCATACACTTCAGCTCTTTCAAAACCATTCATTTTGTTACAGCCTCTGTTGTCTACCATGGTAATCCGGTCGGTGAGTGGATAGGCATTTCTTATCATGGTTAATCCTCCTTGTGTTTCTCGGGCCTCGGCATATTCTATGAAGTTCTCACCTTCTTCCAGGACGTACTTACAGGAGTTGATGAAGGAAGATTTTCCATGGCCCATGTAGCCAAAGAGTTGTAGTAGGACTCTTGTATAACCCTGACTGCCCAGATCTCCATCTTCCAGGTTGAAGTTCCTGATGTTCTCCTTCAGTTGTTTAATATCCATTGCTGATAGTTATTATTATTTTGTGCTAATTTTTTCTCTTTCTCAGTTTTTTCTATTTTCCGATTTTAGGACTTCAGTTGTAGAAAGGACTTGGCATTTGCTTTCTGTTTCATGTGGCAATGAAAGATAAGCAGAAAGGAGGAGACACACAGCAAACAGATTAAAGAGTAAAGGTTATTAACTACTCAATGTCCTCTGAGCCTCTAACAAGCTCATCATTTTACAGCCGACAATCGACTGTTCAGTTAGCTGGGCAGCTCTACAGCAACCAAATAACTTTTTATTGCAGTAAGAAGGGGTTTGTTAGTCCCTTTGTGAGAGCAATAAAGTTAAATTAAATTACAAAATTCAAAGCACCCTTCCATAGGTCCTGCATATATATGTAAACAACAAAAGCACCACACATGTGAGGTATCATTGTGAACATCAGAGCAATAATTCCAGGGCCATAATTCATGGTAAACTCTACACTTATGACCTGAAAAGCAGGGGTCCCCAACCCCCGGGCTGTGGACCGGTGAGGGCCTGTTGTTGAACGGGAGAGGAGGAGGAGATGAGCTATCGCAGACCGTGCTTGCCGCTCACCTCCTGCTGTACATCCATGCCCGCGTGTACTGTCCTGCCTCCTCCGCCCACTCGGCCAATGATGTAACCCTATCAGCAGGGCAGACGTGGGAGGAGCTATTCATTCTGATCTGCAGCTCCTCCCTCCCCCTGCCCTGCTGATAGGATGACATCTTTGGGTGGGCTGGTGAGCGGCAGAGCTGGGAGAGGACTGTTAACAGCCTCTGCCCTGAAGGTAGGAGTCCTGAGCAGGGGAGGCAGATATTAATGTTAGAGATGAAAGGAGGGGAGAGGGGCAGACTACAGAGGCACTGTAATGTAAAGGGGGACTGTGATGTAAAGGGGGCATTGTAATATAAAGGGGGGCTGTGATATAAAGGGGGCACTGTAATATAAAGGGGACTGCACTGTCAAGGGGGCACTGTAATTTAAAGGGGGTGTAATGTAAAGGGGGCACTGATGTAAAGGGGGCATTGTAATATAAAGGGGGGCTGTGATGTAAGGGGGGCAATGTAATATAAAGGGGACTGCACTGTAAAGGGGCACTGTTACAGTGTCCCTTTACAGTGCAGTCCCCTTTAAATCACAGTGCCCCCTTTACATTACAGTGCCCCCTTTACATTACAGTGCCCCCTTTACATCACAGCCTTCCTTTAAATTACAGTACCCCTTTATAGTACCCTTTATCTATACTGGTATGGCCTCGGTAAAGTGTTTTGCTGCATACACATGGACTTTTCGACCGGACTGGTCCGACGGACTTTCGAATGAACGGACTTGCCTACACACGATCACACCAAAGTCCGACGGATTCGTATGTGATGACGTACGACCGAACTAAAATAAGGAAGTTGATAGCCAGTAGCCAATAGCTGCCCTAGCGTCGTTTTTTGTCCGTCGGACTAGCATACAGACGAGCGGACTTTTCGACCGGACTCGAGTCCATCCGAAAGATTTGAAACATGTTCCAAATCTAAAGTCCGTCTGATTTTCAACCAAAAAAGTCCGCTGCGAGTCCGATTGAGCCCACACACGGTCGGATTGTCTGCCGGACTCGGTCCGTCGGACCAGTCCGGTCGATAAGTCCGCCCGTGTGTACGCGGAATTAGGAACGAAAGGATACCACATTGTTTGATGGAAATGAAAAACGATGGGGGGGTCACCCGCCCCCCATTATTTAAGAACCGTCAGAAGAGGAGAAGCGTCACACAGCGGGAGCCTCACATCCAATCATGGATGCGGAGCGGGCCGAGAAAAGAAGATGAAGTGAAGAAGGCGCCGCTGATGAAGATGCCGGACGAGAAGACCGGATGAAGAACCAGAAGTACCAGAAGAACCAGAAGAAGAAGATGGAGGAAGAAACCGAAGGAAGATAGAAGATAGAAGAAAGAAGAAGCATTTAAATAAAGGAATTGTCAAAAACTGTCTCTTGTCATTTTTAACATTTTTGACAGTTTTTTTGTGAAATGGTAGGGGTACTTTTGTACCCCCTTACCATTTCACACAGGGGGAAGGCCGGGATCTGGGGGTCCCTTTCTTAAAGGGGGCTTCCAGATTCCGATAAGCCCCCCGCCCGCAGACCCCCACAACCACCAGCCAAGGGTTGTGGGGGATGAGGCCCTTGTCCCCATCAACATGGGGACAAGGTGTTTTGGGGGGCTCCCAATGTTGAGGGCATGTGGCCTGGTACAGTTCAGGAGGGGGGGCTCTCTCATCCCCCCCTCTTTTTCTGCGGCCTGCCAGGTTGCGTGCTCGGATAAGGGTCTGGTATGGATTTTTGGGGGGACCCCACGCCATTTTTTTTTTAAATTTTGGCACGGGGTTCCCCTTAAAATCCATACCAGACCTGGAGGGTCTGGTATAGATTTTGAGGGGGACCCCATGCCATTTTTTTTTTTACATCTTGGCCAGGGTTCCCCTTAATATCCATACCAGACCTGAAGGGCCTGGTATGGAATTTAGGAGGACCCCCCACGTCATTTTTTTTTTAAATTTTGGTTCGGGGTTCCCCTGTGGGGAATTCCCATGCCGTCTTTACCAATGAACTTTTATGTGTATTGTCGGACCGACAATTCATTAATAGCCACGAGTAGTTTTAAATGACTTTTTTTCCTTTGAAATGTCATTTTGCTGTCAGACTGTTCTAAACACGGGAAACATGCGCCCCTTTACAGGCATACTATAGACACCCCCCAGGTATGAAATTTAAAGGAATATTACACTTTTATTGTTTGACTTTAAGCATTATTAAAATCACTGCTCCCGAAAAAACGGACGTTTTTAAAACTTTTTTTTGCATTGATACATGTCCCCTGGGGCAGGACCCGGGTCCCCAAACACTTTTTATGACAATAACTTGCATATTAGCCTTTAAAATGAGCACTTTTGATTATTCATGTTCGTGTTCCATAGACTTTAAAGGTGTTTGCGTGTTTGAACGAATTTATTGCCTGTTCGCATGTTCTGGTGCGAAACGAACAGGGGGGTGTTCCGCTCATCCCTAGTCTGGAGGATATTAGTTATGAGGAAAGGTTGTGAGCACTGAACTTATTCTCTCTGGAGAAGAGACGCTTGAGAGGGGATATGATTTCAATTTACAAATACCGTACTGGTGACCCTACAATAGGGAGAAAACTTTTTCGCAGAAGGGAGTTTAATAAGACACGTGGCCACTCATTAAAATTAGAAGAAAAGAGGTTTAACCTTAAACTACGTTTCTTTACTGTAAGAGCGGCAAGGATGTGGAATTCCCTTCCACAGGCGGTGGTCTCAGCGGGGGGCATTGATAGTTTCTTGAAACTATTAGACAAGCACCTGAACGACCGCAACATATAGGGATATACAATGTAATACTGACACATAATCACACACATAGGTTGGACTTGATGGACTTGTCTTTTTTCAACCTCACCTACTATGTAACCACTGTATTTATCGGCGTATAACACACACTTTTTTCCCCTTAAAATCAGGGGAAAATTGTGGGTGTGTGCTGTACACCTATCTCTGCCGATTGTGAGCGGAGCGAGCGCCGCCGACATACACATAGCCGAGTCTACTCAGCTAGTCTCGGCTCCACTCACAGTCACGCTCAGTCCCGCCATTGGACCTGTGTTATGTCCATCATAGGAATGGGACTGGGCGGGATTGCGAGAGGAGCCGAGAGAAGCTGAGTACACTCGGCTTTGTGTATGTCGCTCGCTCCGCTCACAGTCTACTCGGCTTTGTGTATGTCGCTCGCTCCGCTCACAGTACACTCGGCTTTGTGTATGTCGCTCGCTCCGCTCACAGTACACTCGGCTTTGTGTATGTCGCTCGCTCCGCTCACAGTACACTCGGCTTTGTGTATGTCGCTCGCTCCGCTCACAGTACACTCGGCTTTGTGTATGTCGCTCGCTCCGCTCACAGTACACTCGGCTTTGTGTATGTCGCTCGCTCCGCTCACAGTACACTCGGCTTTGTGTATGTCGCTCGCTCCGCTCACAGTACACTCGGCTTTGTGTATGTCGCTCGCTCCGCTCACAGTACACTCGGCTTTGTGTATGTCGCTCGCTCCGCTCACAGTCACGGGACTACGAGAGGAGCCGAGAGAAGCCGAGTACAATATGATAGACAATTGTAGCACTGACCCCCGCAGGAGCTGCTGTATTTTAATTGGGCCTGTACTCTGATTTTATACCCCTTTGATTTCTCTCTGTCCCCCTGACACAGCTGTGGTATAATAGTGTGCACTGCAGTAAAGACTCTAAAGACATTTTTTTTTTCTTTTTCTCTTTACTTTTGGTCTCCACTTGGTTGATAATGCAAAGGGAAACAACACTCACACAGTTGTACTTAAATAAGAACTTTGTTTACTGTAATTGCTTTAAAGTAAAACACTACAATGGTTGTACTGTCAGACCAACATAGCCTGACAGTCAACAGATTTCAGCTTACAAAGATATTATACAGATGTAAAGTGTTTGAAATAACTTATTAATAATGTGCTAAGGAAAATAGGATAAATGGCAGAGTGAACTGATTTCACTATGAGCACTGTCCTAAACTATTGTATGCTTTGTAACTATAATTAAATCAAATGCTGATCTAATAAAGTATAGTACGATATTTAGGGAGCTCCCATTATCTGATATCACAGTAAACTTAATATGAAAATGAAACACAAAGCCTTGTGTTTAATTAACAGTCCTTTTCTTCTTTCTTCTGCTAGCAATGAACAAAGTGAATTTGTAATCCAATAGTTAGTTACTCCCAATAAAAGCAAGCTGGATATTTAATCAAAGTTATGATAGAGCAGTACTGCAGCTATCTCTGATACCAATGACACCGTACCAGATCCTCAATGAGATATAGGCCCGGGGCCTATATTTAGCTCAGTCTAATCCTTTGACTTTGCTTGTGGCACTATGGATCCCAGCAACTCTGTATTGTACAGGTGAACGTGTAAAAGTGCACCAAGGAAACTTTTGGGCAACAGCCCTCTCACCCAACCAGGTCAGCATTGTCAGAAAGTCCCGCTCTGGTGTACTGGGTCCTGTCTCTGGCGCTGCTCCGCTCCGCACAACCAGATGTTCCGGAACTCCCAGATGGCTCCTCTGGCTCCTTTCCAGTCTTGCCCCGCCGTTAACCCAGCTCACTGGTGTGTAGGGCTGAAACAACTAATCCATTAATCGACAATTAATCGATTATTAAATTAATCGATTACTATTTTCATAATCGATTAATCGGCCAGTAACATAACGGGGTTAAAAAAAACTTAAATGAGCTCTTTATAATACAAAAAGAGCAAATAATCGCTACTGTAACTATGCTTTTTTCAGCCGCTGCATATTTGGAAAGGGTCAGGGACTTTTAACACAAAACGGTGCTTTTTTGGTTCAATATACTTCAATGGAGAAGCTGCAGAAAAAACATGTAATGCGTTTTTGCAGCAATTTGTGTTTTTTAATCTGCCCAACAACAAATTGTCCAAAAAAAAAAATGCAAAATCACGTGCGCAAAAAATCAAAACGCACAGCAAAAAGCACTGCAGAAACAGATCAAAAGCAAAATGCATAGGTGTGCACTGAGCCTTATGCTGGCCACACGGATCAATTTTCAGACGAGAATATTCATACGAAAAATCTTTGTACATTCGCTGAATGAAAGAATTGTTGTTTTTAACAGTCTGTTTTTAAAATGAATGTAACTTCTGAACGAAAACCACATATACTGTCTGAAAATTCCTTTGACCAAGAAGTTTTCTATTTCCTAATTTTCCCATCACTGTGGTTGAAAATTAACGTCCCCCATTTGACCCCACTAACGATTAGAAAATTGAACGATCTTAAAATGACATTTTTTTGAAGGAAGATATTGTTTGTTTTTTAAATAAAAAAAATTTGATCTCTGAGTCTATCAGATTCACCCTTTAATATATACTGTTAGAGAATATATACTGTATATACTATCTCTCCTCTAATAGTATATATACAGTATATCTCCTCTAATGGTATATACAGTATATTCTCAGAGTGGATTAGAGATTATGCTCCCTAACCATATAGTTGGTTATTTACATTTACTACTGCATATAGATATTTAAGAATAAATTGCCTTTTTTTAAACTTTACATATTAACTAAATTATACACCACACTTTTCTTAATTATTAATCGATTAATCTAAATAATAATCGGCCAACTAATCGATTATGAAAATAATCGTTAGTTGCAGCCCTACTGGTGTGTTTCCGTATTGCTGCTCGGATCACTCTTCCGTGGAGGTAGGCCGCGCTGTGCTGGAGGCCTCACACAGATCCTCCCAGGCTGGCCATGCATGTCCAAGAGACCGAAGATGGCCGTGCCGAACCCTTTTATAATCTTCCCACAATGCAGTTCTCTTCTCCAGATGTTCATGGGAGATAGTGGGCATTATGGGTAGGTCAAGTTAATGTTCAATGTAAACAAACAAACACTTCCAGGTTAACTCCTTGATCGATGAAAAATAAAAATCCAGTCCTTCTTTATTTTGACGGCTAGATGGCACCAGAGCTAAGATATAACATACATTAAGTTATATACCAAAAATGTGACCACTACACAATAATAAGAGGATACAGCAGAAAATAGCCAAAGTGATTGTGCACTTAAATAAATGTACATAAATACGTGTATAGCTTTATAGGGCAATGTCTAATACTATGTAGTCTACAGTCTCCCCTACCACCCAGGTCAGCTTAAACAGTAACATTGTCAACCAGAATGCAGAAGAGGGCAGAATAAAGTCGAATGTGTCCAAACTCCTGGAGCAACAGTATGCTGCCCAAAATTGCAGTGGGGTGGCTATATTAAGATCAAGGCTGCCTGAAGGACACCACCTGGGCCTGGCCAGACCACCGCAGATGATGGAAGGTGGTGTGAGGGTAGAATTGAGTCAAATGGGCAGTCTTTGAGTTTGTCTTCTGCCAGCAATCACTGGGCCCTTCCTGACATTGGTGCACTTTTTTTGAGAATGTCTAAAAGGCCTGTATCCAGTTGGGGTATTTTGGCAAGTACTACTGGTATTGTCCTTGACTTGGTTGGTTGTAGAAAAGTCAGGAGGACAAGGGTATATGTGTAGCACAGACCCCCGAAGAAGCTGCTGAGTTATTTGGGCCTGTACTCTGCTTTGTTTCCCCTTTGAATATCTCAGTCCCCCGGACACAGCTGTGGTGTAATAGAGTGCAGTAAAACCAAATCACAAAGGCAAGTTCACAATACTCAATATAATATACCTGTCTGTAGTTACCTTACCCTCCTCTTGGCTGGTGATGAAGAGGAAAAAAAAAACAACAATCGCACAGTTGTACTTAAATAATAACCGTATTTACTGTAATAGTTGTAAAAGGTTTAAACTACAATAATTGTGCTGTCAGACCAACATAGTCTGACAGACAACTAAACTTTACAAAGGTACAATACAGGTGTATAAAGTCTGAAATGTATCACAAAGTAAATAGGATAACCTTCAGAGTGAGTATATCTCACTCTGAGCACTGTCCTATTTCCTGCGCGCTTAACCACTTTAGCCCCGGACCATTATGCTGCCTAAGGACCAGAGGACTTTTTAGAATTTGGCACTGCGTCGCTCTAACTGCTAATTGCGCGGTCATACAATGCTGTACCCAAACGAAGTTTGCGTCCTTTTCTTCCCACAAATAGAGCTTTCTTTTGATGGTATTTGATCACCTCTGCCATTTTTATTTTTTTGCGCTATAAAACGGAAAAAGACCGAAAATTTTGAAAAAAAATGATATTTTCTACTGTTTGTTATAAAAAAATCCAATAAACTCACTTTTAGTCATACATTTAGGCCAAAATGTATTCGGCCACATGTCTTTGGTAAAAAAAATGTCAATAAGCGTATATTTATTGGTTTGCGCAAAAGTTATAGCGTCTACAAACTAGGGTACATTTTCTGGAATTTACACAGCTTTTAGTTTATGACTGCCTATGTCATTTCTTGAGGTGCTAAAATGGCAAGGCAGTACAAAACCCCCCCAAATGACCCCATTTTGGAAAGTAGACACCCCAAGGAATTTGCTGAGAGGAATGTTGAACCCATTGAATATTTTTTTTTTTTGTCCCAAGTGATTGAATAATGACAAAAAAAAAAAATATTTACAAAAAGTTGTCACTAAATGATATATTGCTCACACAGGCCATGGGCCAGTGGCGGCCCGTCCATAGGGGGCGCCTGGGCGCCGCCCCCCCCCCCCCCCCGGCAAAAAAAAATAAAATTTTTTTTTACTACTGGCCCTTTAAAAAAAAAAAAAAAAAAAAGAAAAAAAAAAGGTCCTTAAGTGCACTGTGTTCGGACGCCGGATACAGTGCGACACCGGACACAGTGCACTTATAGGAAGCGCCACGTCTATGCAATCACGAGATTGCAGACGTGGCGCTGCATTTGCCTTGGGGCGTTTTCTGAAGCGCCAAGTAGCTTCCGCCCGGCCATAGTAATACATACTACAGGCGCCGGGCGGAAGCTACTCGGCACTTCAGATTTGATTGACATCTGCCCTGAGTCAGATGTCACTTCCTGCCTCTCTCTTTCATTGCGCCCCAGAGAGGAAACCAGAAGAATGCTGGTGCCAGTGTGAGGAGGACACCGCAGGAGACTGAAGGTAAGTACCGCTGTGTGGAGAATGGGGGGGACACCTGATGGGGGGACACCTGCTGTGGGGGGCACCTGCCGTGGGGGGCTCTGATGGGGGACACATGCTGTCGGGGGCACTGATGGGGGACACATGCTGTGGGGGGCCCTGATGGGGGACACATGCTGTGGGGGGCCCTGATGGGGGACACATGCTGTGGGGGGCTCTGATGGGGGACACCTGCTGTGGGGGGCTCTGATGGGGGACACCTGCTGTGGGGGGCTCTGATGGGGGACACCTGCTGTGGGGGGCTCTGATGGGGGACACCTGCTGTGGGGGGCTCTGATGGGGGACACCTGCTGTGGGGGGCTCTGATGGGGGACACCTGCTGTGAGGGGCTCTGATGGGGGACACCTGCTGTGGGGGGCTCTGATGGGGGACACATGCTGTGGGGGGCTCTGATGGGGGACACATGCTGTGGGGGGCTCTGATGGGGGACTCCTGTTTTGGGGGGACTCTGATGGGGGACACATGCTGTGGGGGGCTCTGATGGGGGACACATGCTGTGGGGGGCTCTGATGGGGGACACATGCTGTGGGGGGCTCTGATGGGGGACACATGCTGTGGGGGGACACCTGCTCTTGGGGGCTCTGATGGGGGACACCTGCTGTGGGGGGCTCTGGTGGGGGGCTCTGCTAGGGGACTCTGATGGGGGACACCTGCTGTGGGGGGACTTTGATGGGGGGCACCTGCTGTGGGGGGGCTCTGATGGGGACACCTGCTGTGGGGGGGCTCTGATGGGGGACACCTGCTGTGGGGGGACTTTGATGGGGGACTCTGATGGGGGACACCTGCTGTGGGGGGACTTTGATGGGGGACACATGCTGTGGGGGGATCTGATGGGGGACACATGCTGTGGGGGGCTCTGTTGGGGGACACATGCTGTGGGGGGCTCTGATGGGGGACACATGCTGTGGGGGGACACATGCTGTGGGGGGCTCTGATAGGGGACTCTGATGGGGGACACCTGCTGTGGGGGGACTTTGATGGGGGACACCTGCTGTGGGGGGGCTCTGATGGGGGACACCTGCTGTGGGGGGGCTCTGATTGAGACACCTGCTTTAGGGGACACCTGCTCTTGGGGGCTCTGATGGGGGACACCTGCTGTGGGGGGCTATGATGGGGGACACCTGCTGTGGGGGGACTCTGATTGAGACACCTGCTTTGGGGGACACCTGCTCTTGGGGGCTCTGATGGGAGACACCTGCTGTGGGGGGCTATGATGGGGGACACCTGCTGTGGGGGGACTTTGATGGAGGACACCTGCTGTGGGGGGCTCTGATGGGGGGCTCTGATAGGGGACTCTGATAGGGGACACCTGCTGTGGGGGGACTTTGATGGGGGACATCTGCTGTGGGGGGACTTTGATGGGGGACACCTGCTGTGGGGGGACTCTGATGGGGGACACCTGCTGTGGGGGGACTCTGATGGGGGACACCTGCTGTGGGGGGACTCTGATGGGGGACACCTGCTGTGGGGGGACACCTGCTGTGGGGGGACTCTGATGGGGGACACCTGCCGTGGGGGGACTCTGATGGGGACACCTGCTGTGGGGGGACTCTGATGGGGGACACCTGCTGTGGGGGGCTTTGATAGGGGACACCTGCTGTGGGGGGCTCTGATGGGGGACTCTGATGGGGGACACCTGCTGTGGGGGGACTTTGATGGGGACACCTGCTGTGGGGGGACTCTGATGGAGACACCCTGCTGTGGGGGAAATCTGCTGTGGGGGGCACCTGCTGTAGGGGGCTCTGATGGGGGACACCTGCTGTGGGGGACACTGATGGCAACTCTGATGTAAGGGGACAGAGGCTGTATTTGGGGGGGGCAGAGGCTGTATTTGGGGGGACAGAGGCTGCATTTTATGTGACAGAGGCTGCATTTGGGGGGGACAGAGGCTGCATTTGATGT
Organism: Aquarana catesbeiana; assembly: GCA_037953035.1. Taxonomy (NCBI): domain Eukaryota; kingdom Metazoa; phylum Chordata; class Amphibia; order Anura; family Ranidae; genus Aquarana; species Aquarana catesbeiana. The sequence goes on from JBBHAA010001632.1 coordinate 318,601, forward strand.
GACAGAGGCTGCATGTAAGGACGGACTACTGGGGACACCTGATGGCATCTGGTTGTAGGCGACGTGGCTAGTGACACACTCGGGGCTCCCACTGATTCTGCATTATGGTGAGTTGAATGATTTCATTTTATATTACAATGTAACAATAGAAACAATGCGCTTCAATCATCCTGACACCATAACAACCATGGTGCCGTGATGATTGAAGCGCTAACACCAGGTGTTTGGAGTATCTTTATCTGATGATTGTTAAACTTTGTAGAATACATATTTCTATTGTTGTGTAGGATCTAGGCCTGCTGTCCCTCTCTCCCTCTCCCTCGTTTATCTCAGACGCTAACCACACCACCTTAGAGCCACGCCCACTATTTTGCTGAAACCACGCCCATTTTTACCAAGTGGGAGGGGTCAAAAAGGAAGGGCGGGGTCTGGCACCCCCCCATCCTAAAACTTCACCAGCCACCACTGCCATGGGCCTATGTGGAATTGCACCCCAAAATACATTCAGCTGCTTCTCCTGAGTATGGGGATACCTCATGTGTGGAACTTTTTGGGAGCCTAGCCGCGTACGGGGCCCCGAAAACCAATCACCGCCTTCAGGATTTCTAAGGGCGTAAATTTTTGGTTTCACTCCTCACTACCTATCAAAGTTTTGAAGGCCATAAAATGCCCAGATGGCACAAACCCCCCCCAAATGACCCCATTTTGGAAAGTAGACACCCCAAGCTTTGCTGAGAGGCATGGTGAGTATTTTGCAGCTCTCATTTGTTTTTGAAAATGAAGAAAGACAAGAAAAGACATTTTTTTTTCTTTTTTCAATTTTCAAAACTTTGTGACAAAAAGTGAGGTCTGCAAAATACTCACTATACCTCTCAGCAAATAGCTTGGGATGTCTACTTTCCAAAATGGGGTCATTTGGGGGGGGGGGGGTTTGTGCCACCTGGGCATTCCATGGCCTTCGAAACTGTGATGGGCAGTGAAGAGTGAAATCAAAAATTTACGCCCTTAGAAAGCCTGAAGGCAGTGCTTGGTTTTCGTGGGTCCCGTACGCGGCTAAGCTCCCAAAAAGTCTCACACATGTGGTATCCCCGTACTCAGGAGAAGCAGTGGAATGTATTTTGGGGTGTAATTTCACATATTCCCATGGCATGTTTGAGCAATATATCATTTAGTGACAACTTTGTGCAAAAAAAAAAAAAAAAAAAATTTGTCTTATTCCCGCAACTTTTGTCACAATATAAAATATTTCATGGACTCGACATGCCTCTCAGCAAATAGCTTGGGGTGTCTAATTTCCAAAATGGGGTCATTTGGGGGGGTTTGAACTGTCCTGGCATTTTATGCACAACATTTAGAAGCTTATGTCACACATCACCCACTCTTCTAACCACTTGAAGACAAAGCCCTTTCTGACACTTTGTTTACATGAAAAAATTATTTTTTTTTTCAAGAAAATTACTTTGAACCCCCAAACATTATATATTTTTTAAAAGCAAATGCCCTACAGATTAAAATGGTGGGTTTCATTTTTTTTTTCACACAGTATTTGCGCAGCGATTTTTCAAACACATTTTTTGGGGAAAAAACACACTTTTTTAAATTTTAATGCACTAAAACACACTATATTGCCAAAATGTTTGATGAAATAAAAAAGATGATCTTAGGCCGAGTACATGGATACCAAACATGACATGCTTTAAAATTGCGCACAAACGTGTAGTGGCGACAAACTAAATACATTTCTAAAAGCCTTTAAAAGCCTTTACAGGTTACCACTTTAGATTTACAGAGGAGGTCTACTGCTAAAATTACTGCCCTCGATCTGACGTTCGCGGTGACACCTCATATGCATGGTGCAATTGCTGTTTACATTTGACGCCAGACCGACGCTTGCGAACGCAGGGGGGGACAGGGGTGGTTTTTTTTTTTCTTTATTATTTTTTTGCTTTTTTAGCTTATTTTTAAACTGTTCCTTTAATTTTTTTTTAATCATTTTTATTGTTATCTCAGGGAATGTAAATATCCCCTATGATAGCAATAGGTAGTGACAGGTACTCTTTTTTGAAAAAAATGGGGTCTATTAGACCCTAGATCTCTCCTCTGCCCTCAAAGCATCTGACCACACCAAGATCGGTGTGATAAAATTCTTTCCCAATGGCGCTGTTTACATCCGGCGAAATCTAAGTCATAAAATGCTCGTAGCTTCCGGTTTCTTAGGCCATAGAGATGTTTGGAGCCACTCTGGTCTCTGATCAGCTCTATGGTCAGCTGGCTGAATCACTGGCTGCATTCTCAGGTTCCCTGTTGAGACAGGAGAGCCAGAGAAAAACACGGAAGACGGTGGGGGGGGGCATTCCCTCCCACTGCTTGTAAAAGCAGTCTAGAGGCTAATTAGCCGCTAGGATTGCTTTTACATGAAAGCCGACCGCTGGCTGAATAGAATGATACCAAGATGATACCTAAACCTGCAGGCATCATTCTGGTATAACCATTCAAAGTCGTCAATGGTGTACCTGAAGACAAAAAAATGGTTAACATTAAAACACAGTAAACGGTAAAGTATAAAAAATTGCATACCTGAAAAGCAAACATGATAAAACATAACTAGAAAAGGTACAATTTCTGGGGAAATTGTGAAAGTGTTCTTGCCTCTACAACTGGAGTGGGCGGAGTAACTGGGTGGGGTGGAGTGGCTTGAGTAACTGTGAAAAGTGTTAAAAAGCTTAATATTTTAAAAAGTATAAATAGTAGTAAAAAAGTTCCATCATTCGCTGAAAGAGCTGAACATTTTTTTCAAAAGTAATTTTTTTTTTCAAAAATGAATTTTTTTTAATCAAAAATGATTTTTTTTTCTTCAAAAATGATTTTTTTTTTCAAAAGTAATTTTTTTTTTCAAAGGTAATTTTTTTTTTCAAAAATGAATTTTTTTTATTTCAAAAATAATTTTTTTTTCGAAATTATTATTTTTTTTAAAGTAATTTTTTTTTTCAAAAATAATTTTTTTTTTTCAAAAATATTTTTTTTTTTCAAAAATTATTTTTTTACTTTTTTCAAAAATTTTTTTTTTTTTCAAAAATATTTTTTTTTTTACATGGGGCGGTCATAATGTTTTGGCTGATCATGGGGTGGTCATAATGTTTTGGCTGATCATGGGGTTGTCAGCTTTTGTCACTTCCCACTCTAGTTTTGAACATTTCGCCATTCATTCCTATGGGACCAATTTCGCCGCAAAAACGTCATTTCGTGGACCATTCGGCAAAACATTCCACAAAGTAATAACACACCAATCGGGAACAATCCGCTCGTTTCGGTATATTATTTGTCTCTGTAGTGTAAAAACTGTGGGAGGAGTCTACAAGCATTATCAAGTCTAGCAGATGAAGTCACATGCATTTGGAGTGTCTCAGCATCTTGTGTTTACAACCACTGTTTCCTAGCAACGCTCATGCCCTGTTTATGCTTCCCAAATACTGCTTCATCAAAACTGCCCCATCAGAATTACCCCATCAAAACTGCCCCATCATATTCCTCTATTATAAATCAGTACATGGTGTGTCTGTCCCCTCCCCCGGGCTCTGTAATCAGCTGAGATGCTCCAGCCACCTTCCCCCCTGTGTATAACAGAAGCTTTGGTAACCATGGCAACAAAACAAACACTAACAGTACACTCTGATTAATGGCTAAAATTTCCTGAAATGACCTCTAAACAAATGGCCGTATTTTAAAAACTATACATCCTACAGCGAAGATCTTTATATTGTGAGAATCACAAGACCCAGACCTAGATTTTGATGTATAGTATGTCTCTGAAATATTAAAATTGAAGGCACAGTCGCAGTTTAGAAATTGCCCTTCAAATTTGGAGGGGGCTAGAGTGTAGTTTCAATGAATGTCAATGGACGGCGTGAGTTGCAAACAAATGGTCATATTGTGAAAACTATCAGGACTATGGCTTAGCTGTGGACATGTTTAGTGGCAGCAGGGATAGCTGAACGTTTTGATATAAGATTTGTGTAGGTGGGCTTGAAAATGAGGGAGTGGCGGCAGTTTAGAAATCATGTTCTGATTTTCCAGCTTTTGTCATCTCCCACTCTAGTTTCCCCATTCATTCCTATGGGACCAATTTTGCCGCAAAAACGACGATATTTCGTGAACCATTCGGCGAAACGTTCCACAAAGTAATAGCACACCAATCGGGAACAATCCGCACGTTTCGGTATATTACTTGTCTATGTAGTCTAAAAACTGTGGGAGGAGTTAGGGTGGTAAATTTGGCTATAATAATAAGAATAATATATATGTGAGATAACAGTAAGTGGTCTTGCTATGCAAGAACACTTAATACAGTAAAAAAGAGCAGAACAATAGAGAGAGAATAGAGCGAGAGAGAACAATAAAACAACTATTTTTTTTTTATTTTATATATATTTTTTTTTTTTACACTTTTTTTTGTAACTAACTTTTATAACTGTAACCGGTTCCAGGTTCGGGTCTCTCAAAATGTGATGGCATCTTGGGAGACCCTGTGAAAGTGTGCCTAGTCTGTGGAATGCTGTACCCTACGCTAATACTGAACTAGTGAATGGTAGCGTTCAAAACATTCACCAATGCAAAGATCAGGATTGTCAGGACAGGAGGGACAATAATAGCGGGTGTCACGCCTATATCCGCGCTTGCTGCAGACACAACATCTTTTTTTTTTTTTGGGGGGGTTCGTTGGGTAGGGGTACTCGGGAGGACATAAAGAAAATGCCTCTCATGCAGCCGACTGCATTTGTTTGGGGATGTGAATGGAGGAATTACGGGTGCTGCAGAAGTGGTGGGTTCCCAATTAGGATTGGCGAATGCAGCAGGAAGGGCATTATGGGCACGACGGGCCTGTGTTTGTCTTCTTGGTGGCAGCGGGACACTACTTGTGCTTGCCACCTCACCAGCTTGAACTGCACTTATGGGACTCGCCACGTCACCAAGTGTTACTGCAGTGCTGGTTTGACTACGACCGTTCACCAAAAAACCTGTTAGCGATCGCAGGGATCAGGCCTGACTCTGCGAACGCTGCAGTTATGCGTTTAGTGTTTTGTAAGTGACAGTGATCGATCAATACTGCACTTGGCTGGGCTGGGCCGGGCGGAGGGGCAAAACGCAGGTGCTAGCAGGTATCTGGGCTGATCCCGCTAACACTGCGTTTTTGGGAACCCTAAACTGCTGGGGACGCTAGTATAGATCTGATCGGATCAGATATTGATCCTTTCAGATACTATACCACTAAGGGAGGCATATGCTGCATGCGTGGGTGTTAGCGGTACTGGCACTAACCTGATGCTGCCTGGGGCGACGCATATCACTGCCGGGCGATCAGGGGGCTAAACCTTTATTCGGCAATCAACGGCAGGTGCCCTGACACTATAAAAAAAATAAATGAACTAACCAGCGTCACCCGTAACAGTTATAAGGTGATCACTGGTGAAAGGGTTAACTAGGGGGCAATCAAGGGGTTAAAACATTTATTAGATAGTATATGGGGGTCCCTGACGCTATAAAACGCTCAGAAAAAAAAAAAAAACTGCTTGGTGTCAGTGTGACAGGGGGGGGGGGGGTGATCAGGGGGTGATTCGGGTGGGGGGGTTGGGGGGGTTTTGTGTGCCTGGCATGTTCTACTGTGTGTGTAGTGTTTTACACTCACATTGAAGTCTTCTCTCCTAAGTGCCGGAACGGAAAATACAGAGCCGAGGAGAGATGACATCATTTCCTTTGCTGTTTAGCATACAGCAGCAGAGGAATGATTCTGATTGGCTGGGAGCGATCGCGAGCGGGGGCCACGAATGGATGGTCTCCCCCTCACCTCTCATCGCTCCCAGAGCAAAGCCGACCACCTCGGGCACCGGGGGGGTCCGATCGGACCCCCTGCCCGCGGGAGGCAGATCACGTACAGGTACGTGATTCTGCCTGCCCGTGCCATTCTGCTGATGTATATCAGCGTGAGGCAGTCGGCAAATAGTTAACAGGCTGTTTTTGGTCAGAACACACAGCACCCTGTGTACCACTCAGCACACCACCCTTCCTCTCCAAAGGCATTCTTTTGCCCACTAGGGCGGCTCCACAGTTGCCCTGAGAAACCACATGCCTCACTACTGCGGTCTCCTGGGAGGTTTCCCTGGGCATCTCTGTAGCACCTGTCACTAGGGAACCTGGCACACAAACTGTATTGGTCACCCCTAGGTTACCACTTCCAGTACTCTGATGGATTACACCAGGCACATACAGAGTCCAGTCTTTTTGAGTTCTTAACCCTGCTGCAGGTTGAGCTTCAACCCGTGTCTACTCACTACTCGGGGTAGCACACTGCAGTAAGTCCATTTTTACAACTTCTGCCGATCTCCCAGCCGGATATACTCCCACTTCACTGGGATCAGTCCCACAAACTGCAACAGTCTTACCATAATCTTTAGCAGGTAACTCTGGCTTCATTTGAATAAGTTGTCTATCCTTTATCGCACTCCCTGCAGGCACAACAGGTACTTCCTCACTGTTGCCAGAGGTGATTGAAAACATGTTTGCACAAAAATATGGGCTTGCAGACAAAGACTTCTGCCCAGTAACCACATCTCCAGGCATGTTCCATATCCTGGGACAAGAAAAAATTCCATGCCCCAGTTGACCACATTCCAGGCATTTCTACACATATCATTAGTGGGATGCCGCTCCACATCTCCACTGTATCTCCTCCTTCCGGTTAACACCCGATCTCTTGTTGCTAAGGGAGATGGCACTCTTCCAGCTGTACTTTGCTGACTCTCCCAAACGCAGCGACTTTGCGCTCCTTGAAGCATTGCTGCTTTCAACTTGCCACGATCCTCTGTCAGCAATAAGTTTCTGGCGTAGTCCACAGACTTGACATCACCTCCGTTGCTACGGGCTAGACATGTGCAGGATCAAAAAATTTGTTTAGTTTAGTTTCGTTTCGATTTGTTATTTAACTAAATTAGTTTAGTTAAATTTGTTGCATTCGTTTTCGGAATTCGTTTTGTTTCGTACTCGAATTCGAAAAAATTCGACCGCATTCGAAAAAAAACGATCAAATTCGAAAAAATTCTACCACATTCGAAAAAAACTGTCAAATTCGAAAAAACTATCAAATTCGAAAAAATTCTACTACTTTCGAAAAAAACTGTCAAATTTGAAAAAATTCTACCGCATTCGAAAAAAACATTAACTGAATTTGAAAAAGTAAACTATATATAACCATTTTGCGAAATTTGAAATTCGTATAGAATGAAATCGAATTCCAATAGAAAAGATTAGGATAGAATATAAAATATAAAAGAATAGCATAGAAAAACAATAGAACAGAATAGAAAAAAATATAATATATTGTATTCTAATCTTTTCTATTCGAATTTGAATTAATTCTGTACCAAATTCCAATTTCGGAAGTTATATATATACTATATATTTTTTTCTATTCTGTTCCATTGTTTTTCTATGCTATTCTTTTCTATTCTATTCTAAACTTTTCTATTTGAATTTGAATTCATTCTATGCGAAATTCGAATTTCGGAAGATGGCTTCTAAAATTAGAATTTCGTATAGAATGAATTCGAATTTGAATAGAAAAGATTAGAATAGAAAATAATAGAAATAGAATAGACTAGAAAAGCAATAGAACAGAAGAGAATAAAATAAAATATAATATATATATATATATATATATATTATATTTTTTTCTATTCTGTTTCATTGTTTTTCTATGCTATTCTTTTTTATTCTATTCTAAACTTTTCTATTTGAATTTGAATTCATTCTATACGAAATTCGAATTTAGGAAGATGGCTTCTGCAATTCGAATTTCGTATAGAATGAATTCGAATAGAAAAGAATAGACTAGAAAAACAATAGAACAGAGCAGAATAAAATATAATATATATTATATCTTATTCTATTCTTATGTTTTTCTAGTCTAATCTTTTCTATTCAAATTCATTTTACGAAATTCGAATTTCAGAAGATGGTTTTATAGAATATATATATATATATATATATATATATATATATATATATATATATTTTATTTTTTCTATTCTGTTCTATTGTTTTTCTATTATATTCTAATCTTTTCTTTTTGAATTCAAATTCATTCTATACAAAATTCGAATTTCGGAAAATGGTTATATAGAAATAGAATGAAATCAAATTCTAATAGAAAAGAGTAGAATGGAAAACAATAGAACAGTAGAACAGAATAGAAAGAAATTATATATATATATATATATATATATATATATATATATATATATATAACCATCTTCCGAAATTGAAATTTGGTACAGAATGAATTTGAATAGAAAAGATTCGAATAGAATAGTTTATATTTTTTTCTATGCTATTCTTTTATATTATTTTCTGTTCTATTCTAATCTTTTCTATTTGAATTCATTCTGTACCAAATTCCAATTTCGGAAGATGGTTATATATATAATTTCCTGTCGCATCATGGCAGCATACACCTATGGGTTGTGGCTCCACCCCCGCAACCTGATAGGACCGCGTAGCTATTAAAGTCTGAGAGAGCCCCTGCCCCAGCATTCTCCTTTTTTTCCTCACCTGTCAAGGACCGAAAACATGCATCCCTTACCTAAAACATTCGCCCCAGCCAGGTTCTTGCCTCTCCTGGGTGGAAGTCCTATCCTGTACAGCCTCTAAATGAGCTTAATGGAAGGAACCCCACTCTGATGGTCTCAGGGGTATGTTACAATACATTACAAACCTTAAACAGGTTTATGGATCGCAGTGGTCTCCAGCTCCTTTCTGTGCACCTGTGGGTAACTTCCCCTCCTGTCTGTCTCCATAGCTCCAGCTTGTCAGGACATCCCACTTTCCAGCTTCCAAAATGGCGTCGGAGGCCTCAGAGCACATCTGAGCATGCTCGAGCGTGACGTCATCACCCCAGGACGGCGGCAAGTTTAAAAATGCTGTAATGTCAGCATTTTCTTGTCTCTTCTCTCCTGAGCCTGTGGGGGGGAATTTTGACTGGATTTCTTTTGCTACTCTACCCAGCTGTTCTACCCTGTCTCTCTCTTGCTATCTCCACGCCCAGGTAAGATCTATGATGGCTTTTTTTCTTTGCTTGTTTACTATCTGCTATCCCATGCATGCTAAGCCACCTATATAATTATAGGTTGATTCATCACCTTTCATGGAGACCGTTGCCCAGGTAGACCATCGCCAGCCTACTAGGTAAGAGGGGATGATGGGTAAGTATGAAGAGAAGGAAAAAGAGAGCCCTCACTAATGCTGTTTAAATTGAACAGCCCCACCAGGTCTTCCAGATCGTCACATTCAAGACGAGGGGAGCCTTCAAGAAGGAGCCGCTCAAGCCACAGGCAGAGTCGCTCAGAGCGCGGCAGAAGTCGCTCAAGTCGCAGAAGCCGCTCAAGTCGCAGGAGGAGCAGATCAAGTCGCAGGAGAAGCCGATCAAGATCAAGGCATAGTCGCTCCCACCACAAAAAATCCCCTGCGCGCAGGAAATCTCCTGTCACCCAGCCTTCCCGTCCACCCGGGAACTCCTGCTGGATTTGCGGTGCTACAGCACTTCCAGACAAGACCTATACAAAGTACCTCATCCACTGCCCCATCATCATCAAAGACGTCAGACCCTCTCTCTGACACTGATGATCTAGAGGCATCCACCGGCTTCGACTTCTCATTGATCGACCCATTCGTGAAGTCAGTAAAAGAGGCGATCGACTGGGTGGAAGAAAAAGAAACTCCTCAAAAAGTGAGGAAATATTTTCCAAATCTTAAAAAAGACCCAGAGAACTTCCCGTTCATTGAGGAACTTGAGGATCTAATTAAGGATGAGTGGCAAAAGCCAGAGAAAAAAACTGGCCTCAGCAACAGATTATCAAAACTCTATCCACTTAAAGAGCCTAACGTCAACCCACTAATATCTCCTCCAGTGGTCGACTCCTCCCTAATGCGCCTCGCCAGGCACGTAACACTTCCAATAGAGGATGCAGTCACATTCAAAGACGTCCTGGATAGAAAGATCGATCTGGATCTTAAGAGAACCTACCTCTCGGCAGGTGGCACTTGCAGGCCAGCAATAGCATTGGCTGCCGTCGGTAAGGCTATCTCAAGCTGGTCCACGATGGCCGAGAAGCTGGTATCGGAAGGAATAGAGCAGGAGAAAGTTATCTCAGCACTCCAAGAACTTAGTCTTGCAGGCGACTTTGTCGCAGAAGCCTCTGTGGATGTAATTAAAACCACTTCAAGAGCAATGTCAAGCTCAGTAATGGCCAGAAGGGCGCTCTGGTTAAAACCCTGGTCGGCAGATCCCTCCTCAAAATCCAATTGGTGCAAAATACCCTTTGATGGCGTAAACCTTTTTGGAGAAAAACTGGACGTGGCTATTTCTAAAGTCACGGGGGGAAAATCGGGACTCATCCCTTCAGATAGGAGGCCCAGGCAGCAGAGACCACCGGTTTCTAGAAGAAATCTGCCAGATAAATACAGAGAGGCAAGATCCTACAGGCCCGGAAAAGAGTATAGGAGGAACTGGAAGAATCCCCAGTCATCATTCCTCAAGCTCCAAAAGTCTAAGACCCCTGCGTCAGGGGAACAAAAGTCTTTTTGAAGGTGCGTCCGCCCAACCAGCTTTAGTGGGGGCCAGACTCATGAGTTTCAAGCAGGTCTGGGCGGATACAATAAAGGACCCATGGACGATAGACACTGTCCAGTTCGGCCACAAATGGAAATTCAAGACACGGGCTCCAAGAGACCAATTCTCTGTAACCAGATTACCTGCATCTCGGGAAAAAAGGATGCTACTGACAAAGTACGTCCAAGACCTGTTACAAAAGGAAGCCATAGTGGAAGTTCCAATATCCCAAAGGTCAACGGGATTCTACTCCCCGTTGTTTCTGGTGAAGAAGAAATCGGGGGATCTACGCCCTGTCTTAGATCTAAAGAATCTCAATCGCTCAATCTTAGTCGAGACATTCAAAATGGAGAGCCTCCAGTCAATTCTTCGGGCCATGAATATCGGGGATTGGATGCTTTCCGTCGATTTACAAGACGCCTATCTGCATGTCCCCATTCACATCTCATTCCAAAAATTTCTCCGCTTTGCGGTAGGTCTACATCATTTTCAATTCCGAAGCCTCCCGTTCGGGATCTCCACCGCTCCAAGGACATTCACAAAAATCTTACTGCCAGTAATAGCCTTACTAAGAGAACAAGGATTGAGGGTCCATCATTACCTGGACGACATCCTTTTGCTAGCAGACAATCAGGATTCCCTTCTGCTGCATCGATCCATTCTGATTACCACCCTACAAAACTTCGGCTGGATTATAAACTGGGGGAAAAGCAATCTGCAGCCCACTCAGAGAATGATATTCCTGGGGGCGGAACTAGACACCCGTCTCAATACGGTGGAACTTCCGCAGGAAAAAATTCCCAGCCTCATTCAGAAGGCAAGAAAGTTATTAGCCTCTACCACACTACCAGCCCGGGAGTACCTCAGCATACTGGGGTCATTCTCAGCAACCATCCCAATGGTACAATGGGCCCAATGGAACACCAGACCTCTGCAAGCATCATTGTTAAAACAATGGAACGGGGTATCATTGTCTCAGCCGATCGCAGTCCAGAAAGAAATAAAACAATCACTCTGGTGGTGGACCAGATTGAACAATCTGAAGAGATGCAGGCATATAGTCCCTCTTCCTCAGGAAAAAATCACTTCAGACGCCAGCCTGAAGGGCTGGGGGGCACACTACCGCCATCACGCAGTCCAGGGCCTTTGGACATTCAGAACACAGAACGTGGTTTCAAATATATTGGAGATGAAAGCAGCTTTCCAAGCTCTGTTAGCCTTCAGCCCCCTCCTCAGGGGGAAAGAGGTCCTGCTAAAATTGGACAACAGAGTGGCAGTTGCCTATATCAACAGGCAGGGGGGCACCAGGAGTCGCTCCATGATGCGGGAAGTCCGTCCAGTCTTCGAGTGGGCACAGCTGAACCTGTCGGGATTAACGGCAGCGTATGTCCCAGGAGTCCAAAATCAACTAGCCGACTCTCTAAGTCGGACCTTTGTATCAAACAACGAGTGGGCCTTAAGTCACCAAGCCTTTACCCTCATAACCCAGACCTGGGAGATACCGGATATAGACCTGGCGGCAACACCGGTCAACACGAAATGCCAGAGATATCTAGCCAGAATTCCTTTCCCATCGGCAGAAGGCACGGATTGCCTACAACACGACTGGAACTTCCGTTTGGGGTACATGTTTCCGCCAACACCACTCATTCCGAGATTCTTACTCAGACTCAAGAGGTCGAAAGCCACAGTGCTAGCAGTCCTCCCATTTTGGCCGAGACGACCATGGTTTACGACGCTCCTCCAATTGAGCACAGCAGAACCACTGACACTCCCAATGACAGCGGATATACTGTCGCAGGGGCAACTCCTTCACCCATTTCCGGAGAGGCTGCATCTAACAGCATGGAGATTGAAAGGACTAGGTTCTTAGTCCAAGGTTGCTCCCAGAAAGTGATAGACACTCTCCTTCAGGGGCCAGAAAATGCACGACCAATAAAACCTATAAAAGGGTCTGGGAGAGTTTTCTCTTAGTCGCACAACAACAATCCTGGAACCCGGCATCTCCATCAGTTCCTCAGATCCTCGAGTTTCTCCAGTTAGGTCTAGATAAAGGTCTTAGGTCTAGTACCCTGAAGGTACATGTATCAGCCCTATCCGCTATGACAGGAGTGAAATGGGCTCAAGAACCTCTCATCATCCAATTTCAGAAGGCTTGCCTAAAGCTGAGACCACCTAGGAAACCTTCCTTCTCGACATGGGATCTTTCAGTAGTGTTGGAAGCCTTATCCCATGAGCCATTTTTTCCGTTAGAGAATGTTTCCCTGTGGGACCTAACTCTCAAAGTCACTTTCCTAATAGCAATTACATCAGCTAAAAGGGTATCGGAAATTCAGGCCTTACAGGCTAAGGAACCATACTTGATGTTCTATCCAGACAAAGTAGTCTTAAAACCATCGGATCGCTTCATCCCGAAAGTGTCATCATCTTTCCACTTTAACCAAGAACTATGTCTCCCCACCCTATCCACAGAACAGGGTGATCCACATCCACTTGACATAAAGTCGAATATCCAGGCCTACCTCCTGGCAACCAGCAATTTAAGGAAGACAGAGGACCTACTGGTCATTCCTCATGGGTTTAGAAGAGGACAAGCAGCAACCTCTCGCACCATCGCAGCATGGTTGGTGAAGATCATTAAGAGAGCTTACGCATCTAACAATGCACGAGTACCTGAGGGCTTAAGGGCACACTCCACAAGGGCAATGGCGACCTCCTGGGCGGCCTACTGCAGGGTATCAGCCGAAACCATCTGCAAAGCAGCCACTTGGTCTTCGAAAACCACTTTTATCTCTCATTATAAAGTGGACTCCGCTAGATTGTCCACGGTAGAATTTGGGAGAGCAATTATTCAGGCTAACTCCTCAATACCTTCTAAATAAAAAACTTATCTTTTGCTCATACCCACCCAGTTTGCGAGTTATTCCCCATAGGTGTATGCTGCCATGATGCGACAGGAAAACGGAAAATTGTATACTCACCTTTCCGTAATTTTCCTTTCCTGTCGCATCTCATGGCAGCATACAAATGCCCACCCATCTGAGGTGAGGTATATATACACGGAGAATGCTGGGGCAGGGGCTCTCTCAGACTTTAATAGCTACGCGGTCCTATCAGGTTGCGGGGGCGGAGCCACAACCCATAGGTGTATGCTGCCATGAGATGCGACAGGAAAGGAAAATTACGGAAAGGTGAGTATACAATTTTCCGTTTTTTTTCTCTTCTGTACTATTGTTTTTCTGTTCTAGTCTTTTCTATTAGAATTCAATTTCATTCTGTTTCTGTATAACCTTTTTCAGAAATTCAAATTTCGTATAGAATGAATTCGCATTCAAATAGAAAAGATTAGAATAAAATAATAGACCAGCATAGAAAAAAAAAAAAGAAAAAAAAAAAAAAAATATATATATATATATATATATATATATATATATATATATATATATATATATATATATATATATATATATATATATACATCCATCTTCCGAAATTCGAATTTCGTATAGAATGAATTCAAATTCGAATAGAAAAGTTTAGAATAGAATAGAAAAGAATAGTATAGAAAAACAATGGAACAGAATAGAAAAAAATTATATATATATATATATATATATATATATATATATATATATATAAATATATAAAACATCTTCCAAAATTTGAATTTCATATAGACCGAAATCAAATTTGAATATAAAATGAATAGAATAGAAAATAATAGAAAAGAATAGACTAGAAAAACAATAGAACAGAATAGAAGAAAATATAATATATATATTATATTTTATATTTTCTTCTATTCTGTTCTATTGTTTTTCTAGTCTATTCTTTCCTATTATTTTCTGTTCTAATCTTTTCTATTCAAATTCATTCTATACGAAATTCAAACTTCAGAAGCCATGTTCCGAAATTCGAATTTCGTATAGAATGAATTTGAATAGAAAAGATTAGAATAGAAAATAATAGACTAGACAAACAATAGAACAGAACAGGATCAAATATAATATATATATTTTATTCTATTCTGTTCTATTGTTTTTCTAGTCTTTTCTCTTCTACTCTATTCTAAACTTTTCTATCTTATTGTTTTTTTTAGAAAAACGTTTTCCTTTGTTTTCAAATTCGATTCGAACATGTTTTCAAATTCAATTCGAATTTGTCTTCAAATTTGATTTGAATATATGTTTTCGAATTCGTTCGTTTTTTTTCGGATTCGTTTAAATTCTTTACTTTTGTAATTCGGAAATTCGGATGCATCCGAATTTCCGAATAATGAAAAATTTGTCAGAATTTTGATTCGGAACGAAACGTAATGCAATGCCTACTACGGGCAACCACATACTTCTCGAACTTCTGATCAGCTTTTTGGACACTCCTGGGACCTAAATCAGGCTTCCCAAACCTTGTTGCAGACCTTTGTCTGGCCATGTCACCATGTATTGGAGACTGAGACAAAGGGCACTTGGAGACAACATGTCTCCAATCTCTGCACGGCAAACAGCGCTCTTGCTTCAGAGCCTTGACAGGGCTTCCCCAATTGCATCCTCTTGTAAGCTTGGGACTTTGCACATTAATATCTGGCCTGCTTGCACCAGCGTTGCCAGGGGCAACAGCATGCACTTCCCCTTTAACTGGAGTTGATGTAGCAAAAAACAGTTTGCAATATTCTCCGGCAGGCTCAAACTCTTGCTTCATCTTTGCAGTCACTCCACCACACTTTTGCGCCCTCCAGCAAAAAATGAAGCACTGTCACTTTAAAGCAAGTTGCTTTTCACTTCATGCAAGCTTTCCTCACCTCCACAGTGCACACACAGATAGTGCTGTCAAAATAAGTTTGACTTTTCATTCACAGGTACACCACCTGCAACACGCAATGCCTTTTGCCTGGCTGCACTTCCACACACAGCCAATAGTTCCTGACTTGAACTCACTGTGGAGCAAGGACCCGGATCCCATCGTCTTGTGCCCGCATTCTCCACCACTTGTAATATCATGGACCATTAGCTCTTGTGGCAAATGCGTTTGTCAGTGATTCAAGCCAGTCAGGAACTATATTTAAGGGCATGGTAGCCCATTTTTATCAAAAAAGCAAATGAAAGTCCGTAACATAAAGGGTTCCCATGCAGGGGTTCATCTCCAGCAAATAAACACAATGCTAGCCCACCTGGCTCTCTTTAGCAGTACCTCTGCTCTTTATCCTGGTCACACAGACCACAGGATTCCTTAATATGGATGGCTTCACTTTAGCGCCCACAGCTCCGCTTTGGCCTTAGTCCTCAGGCCGTTTCACTGCCACTTGCAGTCACACGTTCTGACTGCCTCCTGCAGCCCCTCTGACTCCTGAAGACCTCCTGTCTCTCTGGGTGTGGAGCCGTCTCCAACTGGGAGCCATGAGGTCTTCCCATACCCTCATTATAAGTGCCTGAGCACCTGAGCACACACCGTGCTGGTAATCTACAAAGTCTGGACACAGGGTTGGAGATCCCGTCCCACCCAAGACACTATGGAATCTCCAAACTACAGAGCCCCATGACCGAATACCAAAACCTGGAGAAAGCTGCGAAAGCAGTTTTCTCCAGTCCACATTTATGCTCTGTAGCCTTGCACCAAGCAAATGTGCATATTCTGTGTCCCCCAAACTATCAATTTTACCTTGACTGCATCTCCTACTGTCACAATATATATATATATATATATATATATATATATATATATATATATATTTATCCCATAGATTGTAGACACTATAAATTGTGCACAAACCAATGAATTTTTTTTACCAAAATATGTAGCAGAATACATATTGGCCTAAGTTTATGAAGAAATTAAGATTTTTTACTTGGATATGTTTTTTTTTTTTAATTGTCAGCCATTTTTTGTTTATAAAAAAATAAAAACCTGTAGAGGTGATCAAACACCACCAATAGAAAGCTCTATTTGTGGGAAAAAAAGGATATAAATTTTTTTTTGGGTACAGCATCACACGACCGCACAATTGTCACTTAAAATAACGCAGTGCAGTATCGAAAAAAATGGTCAGGAAGGGGGGGAGGGAACCTTCCGGAGCTGAAGTGGTTGTACATTTCTTCAATTATAATGTGTGGCTTTATCTCACAGTCACTTTAATGCCCTGTACACACACGACCGGTTTTGCCGTTAGAATAAACCCTGACAGTTTTTTCGACGGAGTTCTGACGGAATTCCGCTCAAGCTGTCTTGCATACACACGGTCACACAAAAGTCCAAATAAATAATGATATTTGAAGCGCTTCACAATGTGCATGAAAATGAATATATAAGAATAAATATAAATAGTAAAATAAATCCAGCGGTGAGTAAAAATTCCTAAAAAATCCAGCAATCAAAATAGTATAAAAAATTAGTGACACCAAATGTGTAAAAAAATTCACATAAAAAAATCCACATAAAAATAAATATATAGGGATGTATTCAGAAGGTTCAATTATACAGGTGTAGAATCCTGATTGGTATAGAGCTTTTGATCACTAGCAAAGCTGTTTAAAAACACTTGCACTTGCACAATTGCACAATGATTGTTTTTTTCTCTTATCTGCCTGTTTATGATTCTCACATTGGTTGTGAATAGAAGCAAAAAGCACATTGTTACTATGAAGGTCAATGAGCACCTTGATTAAGCAAGTGTTTTTAAACAGCTTTGCTAGTGATCAAAAGCTCTATACCAATCAGGATTCTACACCTGTATAATTGAACCTTCTGAATACATCCCTATATATTTATTTTTATGTGGATTTTTTATGTGAATTTTTTTTACACATTTGGTGTCACTCATTTTTTATAATTTTACACTATTTTGATTGCTGGATTTTTTTAGGAATTTTTACTCACCGCTGGATTTATTTTACTATTTAGATTTATTCTTATATATTCATTTTCATGCACATTGTGAAGTGCTTCAAATATCATTATTTATTCTTTTTAAGTGACTCTGAAAACACTCTCTTTTGATAGCAGCCTCACTTGGTTTTATGTGTAATTATCAGCTATTTAGCATCACAGCGCTTTGTGTTTTATATATATTTTTTCCACTTATTTTTCAGTTTTTTCACATATAGCTGCAGTGATGGATATTTTTTATTTTATTGAAAAACGCACAATTAATTTGGAAAATGTTTTTTCCACTGCACCTAGCACCGATAAGGGTGATCTAGACACCAATTTTAGGAAATTCGGCCACCTAATGGAAAAAAAGGTGAGCCTATGGTGGGACATAGCTGCTCATGAACAATACATTAAAGATAAAATTGTCCCGAGAAGATTGAGATGGGATGTACCTATCTGTGATGGTTTGACAGATCAAGATGCAACTAATGAGTGGTATAAATTTTTTAACGATAAAGGTCTGGATCTAGTACATTTTGCCTTAAAAAGGAAACAAAGGAAATTAAACATGATTAACCAGCAAATTGCTGAATGCAAAACCACACTGGACCCTTTTAAAGAGACAGCACCTTTTTCATCACTAACTCAACAACTGAATAAAGTGTTAGAACAGAAAGATGTTGAATTGAAACAAAGGAAAAAGAGAAAATACCTCAGAGATACCAATGATTATCAGTTAGAACAGGTTTTCAATTGGCAAATCAATGCCAAACAAGGTAAAACTGGGTCTATAGCCTCATCACCAGATAGAGAGGTGAGGATAGTGAGCCCCAGGAGAAATACATATTATAGGACTCCAGAAAGGAGATCCAGGACACCAGAAACCCCAAGATATAACCAACAGAAACAATGGGAACAAAGTAACACACATGACAATGGATCAAGAACACCAAAACCTTGGTGGAGGAACAAAACAAAAAATAAATCACCAAGAAGACCTTACTGGAAAAATAATGCCAATAAAAGACCAAACAAACCCCACTATCCACCCTACAATCAATCAAGATCGCACCAATCAGGTAATGAATCGCAATATGATCAAGTGGAAAATGGCAGGTACCCCAGGTATGGGGAACAAGGATACTATCAACATTCAACTAGAACTGAACCAAGAGAAAATCAATATAATTCCAGAAATGACCCCAGAAACTCCTACCAACAACCTCATAGGGATCAGCCAAGGGATTATCGGTATGATCAGGATAGGAGAGATCATAGGGACTATCAACAGAGCAATGGTGAATCTCGAGACCACCAGTCCAATGGTAATAGGAATGGGACCAGAGAATACGACCAATACAGATATCCTGATAGGAGGAGCCCATTGCCTACCACCAATAGATACGAGCCTCTTAGAAATTACATAGAGGAAGAACAGTCAAGATCTTTTTTAGATTTCCGCAGAAACGAAGATCCCCCACCCCTACAGGAATATACAAACAGAGAAAGAAGTCCAAACACCATAAAAGGGGATGCAGAGCAGGATGGCAAACCCAAAAGAAAAAGAGAGTACTAGGGGAAGGCATCTACAACCTCAGCGGCAAAGAGCTCACACGAGCGGAATTAATCACACTGGACAAAGGCCTTAAATATGCACCAAAAAAGAATCTGAACAAATTCCAGATGTATATTGACATACAAAAATACACCAGGAAATTGAATATCAAGAAATACTTATTATCCAGACCACCATCTACATTGAACAAAGGAGTGGAACTTGGCAGAGGAGTACAGCATAGTGATTTAAGAAATAAGTCACTATTCAATCCACCCTCTACAAATAATGAACATATTGAGGTGTTTAAAAAAATGGTGATCAAAGACCTGGAACAACTCAAGTTCAGTAGAATCTCGGAATCCCAGCATATACAACAAGGTATAAAACAATTGGAAGCAAATAAAGATATTATAATTAGACCAGCCGACAAAGGGGGCACCATTGTAGTACTAACTAAGGAATACTACCACCAGGAACTGATGGGACAACTTAACGATAATAACACATATCTGAAACTCAATAGCAATCCTACTAGAGAATACAAACGAGATCTGTCCTCTTTGATTCAAAAAGGAATCAACAAAAATATTCTATCCAAAAAACAATCTAGATATTTAGTACTGGATACATGTAGAGTTCCAGTCATTTACACCATCCCGAAGATCCATAAGAATGCTGAGGCACCACCAGGAAGACCCATCATTAATGGGATTCAATCGATCAATGCAAGACTAGGGGAATATGTGGACAAATTCTTGCAACCCCTAGTACCTAACACTAAAGCTTATCTACGTGATACCAAACATTTATTACAAATATTAAAATCTCTGACCCTGGACCCTAATGGAAGATATCTGTTAGCAACTGCTGATGTTGCTTCACTGTACACAATAATTGAACATAGCGATGCAATAGAAGCATCTAAATGGGCTATGGATTCATTCAGCCATCTCATTTCTAAACAGAAAAGATTTCTTCTTAGAAGCCTGGCCTTTTGTATTCAACATAACTACTTCTGGTATAATGACAATTATTTTCGACAACTAACGGGTATTGGGATGGAAGCTAAATATGCCCCAAGTGTAGCCAACATATTCATGGCAAAATGGGAGGAGGATGCCATCTTTTTAAATACTCCGAAGGAACTGGTTCTATATAAAAGATTCATAGACGATTGTATTATTATTTGGAAGGGTGATGAACTGAGTTTAAGATCCTTTTTCCAACGTTTGAATATGAACCAAAAAAATATTAAACTTGAACATCAAATTAGTGAGACTAAAATCCAGTTCCTTGATCTTGAAATAGAACTAACAGCCAATATCATCAGCACAAAAACTTTCTTCAAACCGGTGGAAAGGAACAGCTATATACCAGTAACGAGTTGCCACTATGAGCCATGGTTAATCAACATTCCGAAGGGCCAGTTTATTCGCTTACGGAGAAATTGTTCAGAAAATAATGACTCTTAAACAAGCTCAGTGGATAGGTAAGAGGTTTGAAGAAAAAGGGTACAATAAATGTTTTATAGAAGAAAAAATAACAGAAGTCAATTAAACCTCAAGAGAAGCGCTGATCCAAGATAAAATCAAGGTAAATGACAAAACAGATGACATACCTCTGATAATGGACTTCAGTATACAACACAGGAGGATGGAGAGGATTATAAAAAGACATTGGTCTATTTTAAAAACTGACACTACTTTGGCAAATATACTCCCAGAAAAACCGAGATTCATTTATAGACGAGCTCCAACTCTAAGGGACATCATAGCTAAAAATGTACCCAACCCACCCAAGAGAATAACTGATTTAACCTTTTTTCGGGGTAAAGGATTCTATCCCTGTAAAAGGTGTTATGCCTGCATAAATACTAATCAAAATGGATACAAATGTCAGAAATTTTCTTCAACAAATACTGGACAAGAATTTGAAATAAAGGATTTTATATCTTGCAGGACTGAGGGGGTGGTATATGCTTTACAGTGCTCCTGCTCCCTCCAATACATTGGCAGAACGAAGCGACCAATGTGGAAGAGAATAAGAGAGCATATCCAGAACATTAGAAAAGGCTATCCAAAACACAGTGTTTCAAAACATTTTGATAGGTATCATAACAGAGACCCTAGGGGTCTCCAATTCTGGGCTATTCAAAAGTATAAGGCTCATTGGAGGGGTTCCCATAAAGTGAGGGAACTCAGCAAGAATGAATCCAAATGGATATTCCAGATGGGTACATTAGAACCCCATGGTTTGAACATTGAATTCGACCTGAATTGTTTTATTTCTGATTTTTAGAGGTTTGTCAGATTTATATATATATTTTTATGGTATACATTTTAATTTTATTTTTTATATTTTATTTTTTATTTTTATTTATTTTTTGGTCCAATATTCTCATTATTTGTCCAATACCAGTTTTTTCTGAGTGGCAATATTTGGTTCAGTTCTAGCATATAAATAATGGTCATCATCCATTTTTGCAATATTCTATCATGGAATTTTTAGATTTTAATTTTACATTTTAATATTATTTCCCTATTTCTTATATCATATCTTATTTTAATTTTATATATGTATATTTTATATATATATATATATATATATATATATATATATATATATATATATATATATATATCATGTCATCTTGTTTACTCCGTTTTCCATAAATATTTATGAGCAGAGCATGTGAATACCCCATTTTTGTGATATCATGGGGCACTGGTCAATTATCAAAACCATTAGAGACAATGCTTTGCCATATATTCCCTCTGTGAGATGTTATACCAATTGTGACCACTGGAGGGAGTTGAAAAAGTAAACGTGATTAGAGATATCAATATATATATTTTTTACTTTTTACACACTGCGTTTTTTACACATGGAATCGTGGTTTTGATAAACCAACGATATTCATATGAATTACATGTCTAATAAAAGTAGGTTTTAACAGGATTGAAGTCTATGCAGGAAGCAGGATGATGATAAACTCATGCTGTAGCCATGGCAACCACTCTGCTGTTGTGCTATAAAGCTGAGTCCGTCAGAGCTTGTATTATCCTTGAAAAAGTCACGTGACTGTGATGTAATGCGTGGGAGGAGCCAATGACGCTCTGTGCAGATCAGCAGTATCACACAGTGTACTGCACTGAATCTGCTCCTGTCTAAGGCGGCTGACTGCTATAGTAAAACCTGCATATGCCTTATCATTATAAGGCACACGTGAGTGGATTGAAGTTTGCCTGTGTACCTTGGTATCCTAACTATTGCACAATGATTGTTTTTTTCTCTTATCTGCCTGTTTATGATTCTCACATTGGTTGTGAATAGAAGCAAAAAGCACATTGTTACTATGAAGGTCAATGAGCACCTTGATTAAGCAAGTGTTTTTAAACAGCTTTGCTAGTGATCAAAAGCTCTATACCAATCAGGATTCTACACCTGTATAATTGAACCTTCTGAATACATCCCTATATATTTATTTTTATGTGGATTTTTTATGTGAATTTTTTTTACACATTTGGTGTCACTAATTTTTTATAATTTTACACTATTTTGATTGCTGGATTTTTTAGGAATTTTTACTCACCGCTGGATTTATTTTACTATTTATATTTATTCTTATATATTCATTTTCATGCACATTGTGAAGCGCTTCAAATATCATTATTTATTCTTTTTAAGTGACTCTGAAAACACTCTCTTTTGATAGCAGCCTCACTTGGTTTTATATGTAATTATCAGCTATTTAGCATCACAGCGCTTTGTGTTTTATATATATTTTTTTTCACACAAAAGTCCAACCGTTCAGAACGCGGTGACGTACAACATGTACAACAGGACTAGAAAAAGGAAGTTCAATAGCCAGTAGCCAATAGCTTTTGGTGCGTCGGAACAGCATAGAGACGAGCGGTTTTCCTGATAGGAATTAGTTCCGTCGGAAAAATGTAAAACATGTTCTCTATCTAAGTTTGTCTAAATTTTCGATGGGAAAAACTCTTTCTGTCGGAAATTCCGCGCATTAGAGTTGCACTTTATAGAAACCAGACTTAATTGGTTTTCTGCAGGAATATTATACCTGGAATCATATTATTAAAGGCTTATATGCTCTGAATAATACAAATAATAATAATATAAAACTGGTACATTTGCCCACTTATTTACTTTGAGAATGACTCTGTAGATGAGAGCCACAACTGAGATCTGACAGCTGCTGCACTGTCAACTGGCTGACCCCTATGGTGATGACTTGTTGCCCCCAAGCTCCGGAGTGTACATAACAGCTTAAAATAAAAACAGCACCCCACCATGGTTTACATTCTTTTTAACTTGATGCTTGAAAATTTTATGCACATTCAGACTAATCAGTAATGGCTCAGCTGAGCAGAACATAGTGGCCCCAAGGCACCGTGTTCTCCAATATGGCCGGATCCCACTTTTCTAGGCTCAGACATCAAGTAGAACCAAACCCTCCTCTTCTTTACAACCAATGAAGCTGCATTAACTTCTGTTTGATCTGCAGTATAACAGAGAACAAAACCCAAGCTCTGCTGCTCTATTAACCACTTGTTGGTGGAAACCAGTGCTCTTGGCTGGGATATTCATTCCTAGAACAGAAATCTATGATAAGTACAGGCCGGCTACTCGGTGAGTTCAGAAATACAAATCTTTATTTACTACATGCTAAAAATCATACAGCTAACTTGTTTCGGCCATAATGGACTTAATCATAGCCTCATGCTATGATTAAGGCCATTACAGCCAAAACGCATTAGCTGTATCCACTGTAATTTTTAACCAGTTGCTGACCGCCGCACGACGATGTACGTCGACAGAGCGGCACGGGCAGGCAAAAGGACTTACAGGTACGTCCTTGCCTGCCCGCGGGTAGGGGGGCCGATTGGACCCCCCCCGGTGCCTGCGGCAGTCGGCAAATCTCCCCCGGCGATCGGTGGTGAGGGGGAGGCCATCCATTCGTGGCCCCCCCCTCACGATCGCTCCCAGCCAATGGGATCATTTCCCTGCCTCTGTATTGTACACAGAGGCAGAGGAAATGATGTCATCTCTCCTCGGCTCGGTATTTTCCGTTCCGGGCCGAGGAGAGAAGACTGTAATGTGAGTGCACAACACACACACACACACACACACAGTAGAACATGCCAGGCACACAAAACACCCCGATCGCCCCCCGATCCCCCCCAATCCCCCCCAATCCCCCCCCCCTGTCACAAACTGACACCAAGCAGGTTTTTTTTTTTTTTTCTGATTACTGTATTGGTGTCAGTTTGTGACAGTTACAGTGTCAGGGCAGTGAGTGTTAGGCCCCCTTTAGGTCTAGGATACCCCCCTAACCCCCCCTAATAAAGTTTTAACCCCTTGATCACCCCCCGTCACCAGTGTCGCTAAGCGATCATTTTTCTGATCGCTGTATTAGTGTCACTGGTGACGCTAGTTAGGGACGTAAATATTTAGGTTCGCCGTCAGCGTTTTATAACGACAGGGACCCCCATATACTACCTAATAAATGTTTTAACCCCTTGATTGCCCCCTAGTTAACCCTTTCACCACTAATCACCATATAACCGTTATGGGTGACACTGGTTAGTTTGTTTATTTTTTATAGTGTCAGGGCACCCGCCGTTTATTACCGAATAAAGGTTTAGCCCCCTGATCGCCCGGCGGTGATATGCGTCACCCCAGGCAGCGTCAGGTTGGCGCCAGTACCGCTAACACCCACGCACGCACCGTACACCTCCCTTAGTGGTATAGTATCTGATCGGATCAATATCTGATCCGATCAGATCTATACTAGCGTCCCCAGCAGTTTAGGGTTCCCAAAAACGCAGTGTTAGCGGGATCAGCCCAGATACCTGCTAGCACCTGCGTTTTGCCCCTCCACCCGGCCCAGCCCACCCAAGTGCAGTATCGATCGATCACTGTCACTTTTTTTTGTAGCGTTTTGGTGAACTGGCAAGCACCAGCCCCAGGCAGCGTCAGGTTAGTGCCAGTAGCGCTAACACCCACGCACGCACCGTACATCTCCCTTAGTGGTATAGTATCTGATCAGATCAATATCTGATCTGATCTGATCAGATCTATACTGGCGTCCCCAGCAGTTTAGGGTTCCCAAAAACGCAGTGTTAGTGGGATCAGCCCAGATACCTGCTAGCACCTGCGTTTTGCCCCTCTGCCCGGCCCAGCCCACCCAAGTGCAGTATCGATCGATCACTGACACTTACAAAACACTAAACGCATAACTGCAGCGTTCGCAGAGTCAGGCCTGATCCCTGCGATCATTAACAGTTTTTTTGGTAGCGTTTTGGTGAACTGGCAAGCGCCAGCGGCCTAGTACACCCCGGTCATAGTCAAACCAGCACTGCAGTAACACTTGGTGACGTGGCGAGTCCCATAAGTGCAGTTCAAGCTGGTGAGGTGGCAAGCACAAGTAGTGTCCCGCTGCCACCAAAAAGACAAACACAGGCCCGTCGTGCCCATAATGCCCTTCCTGCTGCATTCGCCAATCCTAATTGGGAACCCACCACTTCTGCAGCGCCCGTACTTCCCCCATTCACATCCCCAGCCAAATGCAGTCGGCTGCATGAGAGGCATTTTTATGTCCTCCCGAGTACCCCTACCCAAAGAACCCCCCCAAAAAAGATGTTGTGTCTGCAGCAAATGCGGATATAGGCGTGACACCCGCTATTATTGTCCCTCCTGTCAATCCTGGTCTTTGCATTGGTGAATGTGTTGAACGCTACCATTCACTAGTTGAGTATTAGCGTAGGGTACAGCATTGCACAGACTAGGACATACTTTCACAGGGTCTCCCAAGATGCCATCGCATTTTGAGAGACCCGAACCTGGAACTGGTTACAGTTATAAAAGTTACAGTTACAAAAAAAGTGTAAAAAAAAAAAAAAAAAAAACACAAAACAAAAATATAAAATAAAAAATAATAGTTGTCGTTTTATTGTTCTCTCTCTATTCTCTCTCTCTCTATTCTCTCTATTGTTCTGCTCTTTTTTACTGTATTCTATTCTGCAATGTTTTATTGTTATTATGTTTTATCATGTTTGCTTTTCAGGTATGCAATTTTTTATACTTTACCGTTTACTGTGCTTTATTGTTAACCATTTTTTTGTCTTCAGGTACGCCATTCACGATTTTGAGTGGTTATACCAGAATGATGCCTGCAGGTTTAGGTATCATCTTGGTATCATTCTTTTCAGCCAGCGGTCGGCTTTCATGTAAAAGCAATCCTAGCAGCTAATTAGCCTCTAGACTGCTTTTACAAGCAGTGGGAGAGAATGCCCCCCCCCCACCGTCTTCCGTGTTTTTCTCTGGCTCTCCTGTCTCAACAGGGAACCTGAGAATGCAGCCGGTGATTCAGCCAGCTGACCATAGAGCTGATCAGAGACTAGAGTGGCTCCAAACATCTCTATGGCCTAAGAAACCGGAAGCTACGAGCATTTTATGACTTAGATTTCACCGGATGTAAATAGCGCCATTGGGAAATTGGGGAAGCATTTTATCACACTGATCTTGGTGTGGTCAGATGCTTTGAGGGCAGAGGAGAAATCTAGGGTCTAATAGACCCCAATTTTTTTCAAAAAAGAGTACCTGTCACTACCTATTGCTATCATAGGGGATATTTACATTCCCTGAGATAACAATAAAAATGATTAAAAAAAAAAATGAAAGGAACAGTTTTAAAATAAGATAAAAAAGCAAAAAAATAATAAAGAAAAAAAAAAAAAAAAGCACCCCTGTCCCCTCTGCTCTCGCGCTAAGGCGAACGCAAGCGTCGGTCTGGCGTCAAATGTAAACAGCAATTGCACCATGCATGTGAGGTATCACCGCGACGGTCAGATCGAGGGCAGTAATTTTAGCAGTAGACCTCCTCTGTAAATCTAAAGTGGTAACCTGTAAAGGCTTTTAAAGGCTTTTAAAAATGTATTTATTTTGTTGCCACTGCACGTTTGTGCGCAATTGTAAAGCATGTCATGTTTGGTATCCATGTACTCGGCCTAAGATCATCTTTTTTATTTCATCAAACATTTGGGCAATATAGTGTGTTTTAGTGCATTAAAATGTAAAAAAGTGTGTTTTTTCCCCAAAAAATGCGTTTGAAAAATCGCTGCGCAAATACTGTTTGAAAAAAAAAAATGAAACACCCACCATTTTAATCTGTAGGGCATTTGCTTTAAAAAAATATATAATGTTTGGGGGTTCAAAGTAATTTTCTTGCAAAAAAAATAATTTTTTCATGTAATCAAAAAGTGTCAGAAAGGGCTTTGTCTTCAAGTGGTTAGAGTGGGTGATGTGTGACATAAGCTTCTAAATGTTGTGCATAAAATGCCAGGACAGTTCAAACCCCCCCCAAATGACCCCATTTTGGAAAGTAGACACCCCAAGCTATTTTCTGAGAGTCATGTCGAGTCCATGGAATATTTTATATTGTGACACAAGTTGCGGGAAAGAGACAAATTTTTTTTTTTTTGCATAAAGTTGTCACTAAATGATATATTGCTCAAACATGCCATGGGAATATGTGAAATTACACCCCAAAATACATTCTGTTGCTTCTCCTGAGTACGGGGATACCACATGTGTGAGACTTTTTGGGAGCCTAGCCGCGTATGGGACCCCGAAAACCAAGCACTGCCTTCAGGCTTTCTAAGGGCGTAAATTTTTGATTTCACTCTTCACTGCCTATCACAGTCTCGGAGGCCATGGAATGCCCAGGTGGCACAAAACCCCCCCAAATGACCCCATTTTGGAAAGTAGACACCCAAAGCTATTTGCTGAGCGGTATAGTGAGTATTTTGCAGACCTCACTTTTTGTCACAAAGTTTTGAAAATTAAAAAAAGAAAAAAAAAATTTTTTTTTTGTCTTTCTTCATTTTCAAAAACAAATGAGAGCTGCAAAATACTCACCATGCCTCTCAGCAAATAGCTTGGGGTGTCTACTTTCCAAAATGGGGTCATTTGGGGGGGGGGTTTGTGCCATCTGGGCATTTTATGGCCTTCAAAACTGTGATAGGTAGTGAGGAGTAAAATCAAAAATGTACGCCCTTAGAAATCCTGAAGGCAGTGATTGGTTTTCGGGGCCCCGTATGCGGCTAGGCTCCCAAAAAGTCCCACACATGTGGTATCCCCATACTCAGGAGAAGCAGCTAAATGTATTTTGGGGTGCAATTCCACATATGCCCATGGCCTGTGTGAGCAATATATCATTTAGTGACAACTTTTTGTAATTTTTTTTTTTTTTTTTGTCATTCAATCACTTGGGACAAAAAAAATGAATATTCAATGGGTTCAACATGCCTCTCAGCAATTTCCTTGGGGTGTCTACTTTCCAAAATGGGGTCATTTGTGGGGGTTTTGTACTGCCCTGCCATTTTAGCACCTCAAGAAATGACATAGGCAGTCATAAATTAAAGGCTGTGTAAATTCCAGAAAATGTACCCTAGTTTGTAGGCGCTATAACTTTTGCGCAAACCAATAAATATACACTTATTGACATTTTTTTTACCAAAGACATGTGGCTGAATACATTTTGGCCTAAATGTATGACTAAAATTGAGTTTATTAGATTTTTTTTAGAACAAAAAGTAGAAAATATCATTTTTTTTCGAAATTTTCGGTCTTTTTCCGTGTATAGCGCAAAAAATAAAAACGGCAGAGGTGATCAAATACCATCAAAAGAAAGCTCTATTTGTGGGAAGAAAAGGACGCAAATTTCGTTTGGGTACAGCATTGCATGACCGCGCAATTAGCAGTTAAAGCGACGCAGTGCCAAATTGGAAAAAGTGCTCTGGTCAGGAAGGGGGTAAATCCTTCCGGGGCTGAAGTGGTTAACATGTAGCAAATAAAGTTTTGGATTTTGGAACTCACCGAGTAGCTGGCCTGTGCTCATCACAGAGTTCTGTTTGATCTGCAGTTGCCGTGATGTTGCCCAGGTGATCAGTGATGACACCAGGCATGTGATGACTTGACAGTTCGGATATAACCATTATCATTCGCTGCATGCCTTGAATGTAACTGTTTTGGGTAACAATTAAATCGATGGGGTTTAGCTCCATGTTCAGGTGGCCATATCTGTATTGAGGAGAGTTGCCTCTACTACAACCAAGACCATAGGTGTGCGCAACCTATTGTATTAGGGTGTGCACCTCAAAGCCCCAACACATATGCCTTTGTGACATATTAATCGGCCTCTTCCCCACTCATCCTAAAACAATGGGGGGAAGCAGGTGAGCACACAGGGGACCTGGGCAGCAGAAAGAAAAGGAACTGGAACAAGAGGGGTGGCATACATTGGTACCAATCTCCTGTATATTTCTCCCGTGGCAGCTGAATATCGGCGAGAGGAAGATCAGGAGAAGCCTACTTTAAGCTGCTGCAGAAGAAAATACAGATCGGTCCCTTAATTTCCACTCCAGCCGCCTATCCTGTCCAGGTTCTGGGGGTCGGCAAGTAAGGATCGCGGCTTACCTGTCACCTGCCCACAATTGATGGGTTGCCAACTCCAGGATTAGGGTGTGCCCAGGCACACCTGGCACATCCCTTGCGCACGCCTATGACCAAGACTACAATAGTCATATAAGAGTCTTCTATGGAGTGACCAACAAAGTGAAACAGAGCTAAGGGGCATCATCTGGATTTATTTTTGGCCACAAGTAATTTTACATTATTTGCTTTTTTTTGGCTAGCCTGCCAGTCCCATAGCCTTTGGAGCTCTTATGCCCCGTACACACGGTCGGATTTTCCAATGGAAAATGTCCGATCGGAGCGTGTTGTCGGAAATTCTGACCGTGTGTGGGCTCCATCAGACATTTTCCATCGGATTTTCCGACACACAAAGTTGGAGAGCAGGAGATAAAATTTTCCGACAACAAAATCCGTTGTCGAAAATTCCAATCGTGTGTACACAAATCCGACGGACAAAGTGCCACGCATGCTCAGAATAAATAAAGAGATGAAAGCTATATGCCACTGCCCCGTTTATAGTCCAGACGTACATGTTTTACGTCACCGCATTTAAAATGATCGGATTTTCCGACAACTTTGTGTGACCGTGTGTATGCAAGACAAGTTTGAGCCAACATCCGTCGGAAAAAATCCTAGGATTTTGTTGTCGGAATGTCCGAACAAAGTCCGACTGTGTGATGGGGCATTAGAATGTTACTAACCCAACTGGGCATACACTTCAGCTCTTTCAAAATCGTTCATTTTGCTACATCCTCTGTTGTCTACCATGGTGATCACATCGGTAAGCGGATAGGCATTTCTGACCATGGTCAGTCCGTAGTCGGTTTCTCGGGCCTCAGTGTGTTCTTTGAAGCTCTCACCCTTTTCCAGGACATACATACAGGAGTTAATGAAGGAAGATTTTCCATGGCCTGTATAGCCAAACAGCTGTAGTAGGACTCTTGTGTAACCCTGACTGCCCAGATCTCCATCATCCAGGCTTAGTCCCGGTTCACATAGGGGCGGCACGACTTGCAGGTCGCCTCAGCGAGGCGACCTGCAAACTACTTCCGAGGCGACTTGCAAAACGACTTCTGCATAGAAGTCTATGCAAGTCGCCCCCAAAGTAGTACAGGAACCTTTTTCTAAGTCGGAGCGACTTGCGTCGCTCCTATTAGAACGGTTCCGTAGCACAGAACGGGAGGCGACTTGTCAGGGGACTAGGTCGCCTGACAAGTCGCCCCTGTGTGAACCGGTCTTAAAGCTCACAATGTTGTCCCTTAGCTGTCTAATGTCCATTGCTGATATTTTTTTTTTTTTTTGCTTTTTTTCTCTATCTTTCTAGTTTTTTTTGTTCTATTTTCTGTGTCAGTTGCAGTCCTAGCAGTTGCTCAGTCTCAGACACTTTCATTTTCTATTTAGACAATTACTGGAAATGACTTGAGCTGTCTGGGAGGGATATTTTCAGCACACAACAAACAATTTCAAAAAAAGTTAAAGTATAACTAAATACAAAAAGTACTTTTTTTTTCTGTAGAATTCATTTAAATCACCTCCATCTGTAACTGATTGTAATTTGTCTACTTTTTACAATGTTTCCTGTGAGAGTAAACATTTCCTGAGCCCTTCCCCCCACCAGATAGTTTACATAGTAACCCCTGACAGACCAGACCAAAATGATCTTAAGAAAGAGAAGCATTTTTTTTGTTATACTTCCGACACACACAAAAATAATTAGAGAAACATTTTGCAATTGTCACAATCTGCCAGAATTTTTTGTTTTTGTTTTCATTTTAAAGGAGATATAAATCTTAACAGAGTGACATTTAGTTTACTCTTTGCACTATGTATCATTAACAATTGTCATTTTTTTCCAATAAAATACTTTTTTTTTTCACCTTTTTTTTTCAACCTTTACTGTATCATAGTGCTGCTGATCTCCTGTAGTTCCTTTGCAGTTACAATGTACTTCCCCATTAGACACACCTCCCAACTTTTTGAGATGGGAATGAGGGACACCTATCAGCAAAAGTATGCAGGCATTGGACACACCCACTGCCACGCCCCCTTAAAGGAGAATTATACAAAAAAAAACAAGATTGATTAAACCCACAAGGGCTTTTTTTTTTACCACTACTGTTCCTTTATATTGGCTTTTGGAATTTACAAATGCAGCAATTTAGAAATCAGATGAAAGGTTTAGTGCTGGAAAACAATTTTTGAAAGATAAAAAGTGCATTTTATATACATCTATATAGATCAGACCAAAATGAGAGACAAATGAGGAGGAATGAGGGACAGAAGGACATTGTTCCAAATCAGGGACAGTCCTTCCAAATTAGGGACAGTCCCTCCAAATTCCTCCCACTTTCAATTAATCTATGACTAGTGATCCTACCAGGAGGGTAAAGGGATTTAATTGCAATTAATAATAATACAATTCTGTTTTTCCCATGGGATTTTTTTAAATATATATATATATATATATATATATATACACACAGTATCTCACAAAAGTGAGTACACCCCTCACATTTTTGTAAATCTTTTCTTCTAACTTTTCAGGTGACAACACTGAAGAAATGACACTTTGCTACAATGTAAAGTAATGAGTAAACAGTGTAAATTTGTTGTCCCCTCAAAAGTAAGTACACCCCTAAGTGAAAATCTCCAAATTGAGCCCAAAGTGTCAATATTTTGTGTGCCCACCATTAGTTTCCAGCACAGTCCTAACCCTCTTGGGCATGGAGTTCACCAGAGCTCCACAGGTTGCCACTGGAGTCCTCTTCCCCTCCTCCATGACAACATCACGGAGCTGGTGGATGTTAGAGACCTTGCGCTCCTCCATCTTCCATTTGAGGATTGTGTCATATGGATTTTCTGGGGGGATTTTTACCAATATCCCTCCTACCTTGACATAGCACACTTACGCAAATCATTCCTTTATTGCAGATAAATTCACATGTCTGCTCCTAAAGAGCAGTTTTAGGCCGCAAAATGCGTCGAGCTACGAGCTACTAGATTTTGTGAACAATTTATATACCTATCATGATATGTATTGATATTATTTGTACTTTGATAAGGATTCTAATGCCCTGTACACATGATAGGATTTTCCTACGGAAAATGTGTGGTAGAAAATTGTTGTCGGAAATTCTGACAGTATGCAGGCTCCATCAGACATTTTCCATAGGAATTTCCGTCACACAAAATTTTAGAGCTTGTTCTCAAATTTTCCGACAACAAAATCCCGATCGTGTGTACACAACTCCGACGTACAAAGTTCCACGCATGCTCGGAATCATGCAGAAGAGCCGCACTGGCTATTGAATTTCATTTTTCTTGGCTCGTCGTATGTGTTGTACGTCACCACGTTCTTGACGTTTGGAAATTCCGACAACTTTGTGTGACCGTGTGTATGCAAGACAAGTTTGAGCCAACATCCATGGATTTTGTTGTCGGAATGTCCGACCGTGTGTACAGGGCATAAGACCTATTGATCGTGCAGTTTCTATCTCTTCAACATATATACCTTTTATGAATTTTGGTGGACCCCTTAAAGGGGTTGTAAAGGTAAAAATTTTTTCACCTTAATGCATTCTATGCATTAAGGTGAAAAAACTTCTGACAATACCGCCGCCCCCAGCCCCCCGTTTTACTTACCTGACGCCTCGAAAGTCAGCTTCGCGTTCCCGACATCTGTTCCTCTGCTCACACTGGCCGCTGATTGGCTACAGTGGATGGATTGGAAGCAGCGCAGCCATTGGCTCGCGCTGCTGTCAATCACATCCAATGACGCGGCGTGCTGGGGGGCGGGGCTGAGTGATACAGTGAGCGGCTATAGCCGCCGGCTGTATCACGGGAGCGCGCCCGCAAGCACTAACCACCATGTGAGGGAGCTCGCATTAAGGTGGTTAATGCTTGCGGGGAGGAGCTGAAACAGCCGCCGAGGGACCAGGTTCGGGGCCACTCTGTGCAGAACGAGCTGCACAGTGAAGGTAAGTATAACATGTTTGTTATTTTTAAAAAATAAAAATTTTACCTTTACAACCCCTTTAATTTTACCATTAATATACTATTGTAAACATGTTATTACTGGTATTTGTCGGTTTAGAATTTGGTGCCTGGTTTGGGTGCATTTCTATGTATGTGCATTTCTATGTATGTAAAACAGGTTTTAATGCATTATTAAACAATTTTTATCTTCCACAATATTGTTCATTTTGTCATCATGAGCTTCACTCAAAGTCCCACCCTCCTCATTTACACCTTGCTGCCCTTTGCTGTATCAGTGTTTGTTATTCGTCACAATTGATAGGGATGGAAGCACATGGCTTTACCCAGCCATAGCCTCATTTAAAGTCCCAATCCCCCCCCCCCTTTTTTGAGTATGCATTAGGGGTGGAAGTTCATGGTGATATCTATCCTTATATTGCTGTAACCATATTTCTGCAACCAGCCATATTGGCTCAATAGTAACTTTCCCTTGATTATCTGTATAACTGTTTAACCTTTTACATTATATACCCAGGATTATGATTGATATTGTTTGGTACTAGGGATGAGCCGAACACCCCCCAGTTTGGTTCACACCAGAGTCTGCGAACGGACCGAAAGTTTGCGCAAACTTTAGAACCCCATTAAAGTCTATGGACTCGAACGTTCGAAATCAAAAGTGCTAATTTTAAAGGTATTGTCCTAAAAATGGTTTGGGGACCTGGGTCCTGCCCCAGGGGACATGTATCAATGCAAAAAAAAGTTCAGCCAGCCTAGCACTGGCATTATATGACCTGCGGAAATGCACACAGACTCCCCCAGAAACATGCAGGGGGAGGATCTCTCTGCAACTGTACGTATAGTGAAGCCGTCTGTGCCTGGGGGCGTGACCACAAAGGGGGAGGAGCTAGATGAGACACCTCTGCGGCTGCACTGTAGACGGTATTAGAAATACTCTTTCTGATGAAAAGAAATGAGATATGAGCAGCACATCAGTACCGTTATAATGTAGTGTCTTTGAAAATACCAGTCTCATTGCTTATTTCTGGCAGAAATATGACATCTTAATGCTTCCAAAATGTCCTTGTATTAACCACTTGCCGACCGGCTCACGCCGACAGGCCCGGACTGGCCATAAGGCAAACCGGGCACTTGCCCGGTGTGCCGGGGCCACAGAGCCGCAAGTCCTTGCTGGGCCCGAGGCAGCTGAGCTGCTCTTTGAGCCCACGCCACTCACCCAGCCTCTCCGTGGCCGCCCGGCTGCTAGTTCAGCTCAGCCATTGGCGCCGGGGAGACAGAAACATGCAGGGGGAGGATCTCTCTGCAACTGTACGTATAGTGAAGCCGTCTGTGCCGGGGGGGGCGTGACCATGAATGGAGGAGGAGCTAGATGAGACACCTCCATGGCCGCACGTATAGTTCAGCTGTCTGTGTCGGGGGCGTGACCACGAAGGGGGAGGATCTAGAGGAGACCTACTGCAGACACCTTGGAGCCAGATCATAGAGAACGTGAGTGCAGCCCCCCGTGACCTGGAAAGGAGGAGCAGTGGGGGTGGCTGCATATAGAAGAATCATTCTCTCCATCTTCCTCCTGCAGTCTTTGAATGCCTGCAAGAGGGAGAGGAGAAGCAGACATTCAAAGACTGCAGGAGGAAGATGGAGAGAATGATTCTTCTATATGCAGCCACCCCCACTGCTCCTCCTATCCTGCGTATTTCTGCTGCCTCTCCTGTGCTCTCTACCCCACCCATCATCTTTGCCCCTTCGTGTTCTCCACCTCCCCTTGGCTCTCAGCTCTCAGCCTCCCTGTGCTCTCCACCATACTCTTTGCCCCCATGCTCTCCACCTCCCCCCATGCTCTCTGTTGCCCCCTGTGCTCTCCACCTCCCCCATGCTCTCTGCTGCCCCCCTATGCTCTCCGCTGCCCCCCTGTGCTCTCCACCCTCCCCCATGCTCTCCGCTGCCCCCTGTGCTCTCCACATCCCCCCCATGCTCTCTGCTGCCCCCTGTGCTCTCCACATTCTTCCATGCTCTCCTCTGCCCCCCAGTGCTCACCACATCCCCCCATGCTCTCTGCTGCCCCCCTGTGCTCACCACATCCCTGTGCTCTTTGGTGCACCCCTGTGCTCCCAAAATCCCCCCATGTTCTCCAGTGCCCCCCTGTGCTCTCCACATCCCCCCATGCTCTCTGCTGCCTCCTGTGCTCTTCCCCCTCCCCATGCTCTCCACTGCCCCCCTGTGCTCTCCACCTCCCCCCATGCTCTCCACTGCCCCCCTGTGCTCTCCCTCTCCCCCCTGGCTCTCAGCCTCCCTGTGCTCTCCACCTTCCCCCATGCTCTCTGCTGCCCCCCTGTGTGCTCTGCTGCCCCCTGTGCTCTCCACTTCCCCCCTGGCTCTCAGCCTTCCCCGTACTCTCCACCTTCTCCCATGCTCTCCGCTGCCCCCCTGTGCTCTCCACATCCCCCACCCCATGCTCTCCACCTCCCCCTGCTCTCCCCCAGTGTTATCCAGCCCCCCCAGTGTTGTCTACCTTCCCCCATGCTCTCTGCTGCCCCCCTGTGTGCTCTGCTGCCCCTTGTGCTCTCCACCTCCCCCCTGGCTCTCAGCCTTCCCCATACTCTCCGCTGCCCCCTGTGCTCTCCACATCCCCCATGCTCTCCGCTGCCCCCTTGTGCTCTCCACATCCCCCACCCCATGCTCTCCACCTCCCCCTGCTGTCCCCCAGTGTTCTCCAGCCCCCCCCCAGTGTTCTCCACCACCCCTCCAGTGCTCTCCAGCCCCTATCCCCCCACTGTTGGCCGGCTCCCCCCCAGTGCTCTTCACCCCACCCAGTGCTCTCCAGCCCCCCCCCAGTGTTATCCACCTCCCCAGTGTTGTCCGCCTCCCCCTGTGCTCTCTGCCCAACCCCTGTGTTCTCTTCCCTCTCTGTGCTCTTCGCTGCCTCCCCCTGTTACTCTCCACCCTCCATGTGCTGTCCTGTGCTCTCCACCCCACCCTGTGTTTTTGCTTCCCCTTTGATCTCCAACCCCCCACCTCCTGTGCTCTCCGGCCCCCTGGACTCTCTTCTTCCTCCCTGTGTTCACTACCTCTCCCCTGTGCTCTCGCCCCACCCCATGTTCTCAAGGATCCTTCCTATGCTCTCCACCCCCCCTTCATGCTCTCACCCAGTCCCCCTCACCCCCCCCGCACCTCTGCATGGTACCACCCTCCCCTCTCCCGGGGGATCCATCAGGGTGGAGAGTGTGGAAGGGGCCGGTTAACATGTCATGGGCTGCTCAGTACAAAATGCCTGGGCCTATTTTTTGTCCCAGTCCGGGCCTGCACATCGATATACGTCGGCAAAGGGGCACATTCCCACAAAACAATACATGGGTACATTGTTCCCTTTAAGAGCCACCGGAGGCACGCGCTGCACGGTGGGGGACCTGAGGCATGATCGCGGGCATAAGAGCCAGAACCTGTTCTGTCAGAGGAGAGGAGACATATCATTTGTTCCTAGTAAGTAGGAACAGTGATATGTTTCCTCCCCCAGTCAGTCCCATCCCCATACAGTAAGAAACTAGGGAACACATTTAACCCCTTGATCACCCCCTAGTGTTAGCACCTTCCCTACCAGTGACATTTACACAATAAACAGTGCATTTTTATAGGTTTTATTTGGTCCCAAAAATGTGTCAAAAGTGTCTGCTCTGTCTGCCGCAATGTTGCAGTACCACTAAAAATCGAAGATCACTGCCATTACTAGTAAAAAACATTTTTGGGGATTACTTCCTATTAAAAATTATGGGATTCTGTGCCTCAAATGTGTACAATGGGATTACGTTGGTCACCAGAAAAATAAAGTTTCCTTTAAAATTTATGGATGAAATCCTACTCCCTGCCATTAAAAAGAAATCATCATAAAAGGCTTTTTTAGCAATATTTTTTAAAAATTGATAGATGAAATATGCCAACTCCCTTCCTCTAAAATTGTTTC
The DNA here is from genome assembly GCA_037953035.1 of Aquarana catesbeiana. NCBI lineage: Eukaryota > Metazoa > Chordata > Amphibia > Anura > Ranidae > Aquarana > Aquarana catesbeiana. The sequence continues at coordinate 356,128 of JBBHAA010001632.1, forward strand.
CAATGGAAATGGATTCTTTTAAGCAATTAAAATATTTAAATTATTTGTGGTGTCTTTAAAAAAAAAAATACATTTTTATTTCCTTTTTCATGCTGAAATAGGACTATTCCCTTTCCCCAAGATTAGCTTCCATTTTATCTAATCTGATGATTCCCATTAGGGATGAGCTTCGAGTTCAAGCGGCTGTTCGCAAGTTCGTCGAACAGCGAACAATTTGGGGTGTTCACGGCAAATTCGAATGCCGCGGAACACCCTTTAAAAGTCTATGGGAGAAATCAAAAGTGCTCATTTTAAAGGCTTATATTCATGGTATTGTCAAGTGTTTCGGGACCTGGGTCCTGCCCCAGGGGACATGGATCAATGCAAAAAAAATTTTTAAAAACTGCAGTTTTTTCGGGAGCAGTGATTTTAATAATGCTTAAAGTCAAACAATAAAAGTGTAATATCCCTTTAAATTTCGTACCTGGGGGGTGTCTATAGTATGCCTGTAAAGGGGCGCACTGTTTAGAACAGTCTGACAGCAAAATGACATTTCAAAGGAAAACTAGAAAAGGTACAATTTCTGGGGAAATTGTGAAAGTGTTCTTGCCTCTACAACTGGAGTGGGCGGAGTAACTGGGTGGGGTGGAGTGGCTTGAGTAACTGTGAAAAGTGTTAAAAAGCTTAATATTTTAAAAAGTATAAATAGTAGTAAAAAAGTTCCATCATTCGCTGAAAGAGCTGAACATTTTTTTCAAAAGTAATTTTTTTTTTTAAAAAATGAATTTTTTTTAATCAAAAATGATTTTTTTTTCTTCAAAAATGATTTTTTTTTTCAAAAGTAATTTTTTTTTTCAAAGGTAATTTTTTTTTTTCAAAAATAATTTTTTTTTTTCAAAAATATTTTTTTTTTTCAAATATATTTTTTTTTCAAAAATAATTTTTTTTTTAAAAGAAATTTTTTTTTCAAAAATATTTTTTTTTTTCAAAAATAATTTTTTTTTTCAAAAATATTTTTTTTTTTTTTCAAAAATTATTTTTTTACTTTTTTCAAAAATTTTTTTTTTTTTTCAAAAATATATATTTTTTTTTTTTACATGGGGCGGTCATAATGTTTTGGCTGATCATGGGGTGGTCATAATGTTTTGGCTGATCATGGGGTTGTCAGCTTTTGTCACTTCCCACTCTAGTTTTGAACATTTCGCCATTCATTCCTATGGGACCAATTTCGCCGCAAAAACGTCATTTCGTGGACCATTCGGCAAAACATTCCACAAAGTAATAACACACCAATCGGGAACAATCCGCTCGTTTCGGTATATTATTTGTCTCTGTAGTGTGAAAACTGTGGGAGGAGTCTACAAGCATTATCAAGTCTAGCAGATGAAGTCACATGCATTTGGAGTGTCTCAGCATCTTGTGTTTACAACCACTGTTTCCTAGCAACGCTCATGCCCTGTTTATGCTTCCCAAATACTGCTTCATCAAAACTGCCCCATCAGAATTACCCCATCAAAACTGCCCCATCATATTCCTCTATTATAAATCAGTACATGGTGTGTCTGTCCCCTCCCCCGGGCTCTGTAATCAGCTGAGATGCTCCAGCCACCTCCCCCCTGTGTATAACAGAAGCTTTGGTAACCATGGCAACAAAACAAACACTAACAGTACACTCTGATTAATGGCTAAAATTTCCTGAAATGACCTCTAAACAAATGGCCGTATTTTAAAAACTATACATCCTACAGCGAAGATCTTTATATTGTGAGAATCACAAGACCCAGACCTAGATTTTAATGTATAGTATGTCTGCGAAATAATAAAAATGAAGGCACGGTCGCAGTTTAGAAATTGCCCTTCAAATTTGGAGGGGGCTAGAGTGTAGTTTCAATGAATGTCAATGGACGGCGTGAGTTGCAAACAAATGGTCATATTGTGAAAACTATCAGGACTATGGCTTAGCCGTGGACATGTTTAGTGGCAGCAGGGATAGCTGAACGTTTTGATATAAGATTTGTGTAGGTGGGCTTGAAAATGAGGGAGTGGCGGCAGTTTAGAAATCATGTTCTGATTTTCCAGCTTTTGTCATCTCCCACTCTAGTTTCCCCATTCATTCCTATGGGACCAATTTCGCCGCAAAAACGACGATATTTCGTGAACCATTCGGCGAAACGTTCCACAAAGTAATAGCACACCATTCGGGAACAATCCGCACGTTTCGGTATATTACTTGTCTATGTAGTGTAAAAACTGTGGGAGGAGTTAGGGTGGTAAATTTGGCTATAATAATAAGAATAATATATATGTGAGATAACAGTAAGTGGTCTTGCTATGCAAGAACACTTAAAAAGTCATTTAAAACTACTCGCGGCTATTAATGAATTGCCGGTCCGACAATACACATAAAAGTTCATTGATAATAACGGCATGGGAATTCCCCACAGGGGAACCCCGAACCAAAATTTTAAAAAAATGACGTGGGGGGTCCCCCTAAATTCCATACCAGGCCCTTCAGGTCTGGTATGGATTTTAAGGGGAACCCCGGCCAAAATTTAAAAAAAAAATCGGCGTGGGGTCCCCCTAAAAAAAATTCCATACCAGACCCTTATCCGAGCACGCAACCTGGCAGGCCGCAGGAAAAGAGGGGGGGATGAGAGAGCGCCCCTCCTCCTGTACCGTACCAGGCCACATGCCCTCAACATTGGGAGGGTGCTTTGGGGTAGCCCCCCCAAAACACCTTGTCCCCATGTTGATGAGGACAAGGGCCTTATCCCCACAACCCTGGCCGGTGGTTGTGGGGGTCTGCGGGCGGGGGGCTTATCGGAATCTGGAATCCCCCTTTAACAAGGGGACCCCCAGATCCTGGCCCTCCCCCTGTGTGAAATGGTAAGGGCCTACCATTTCACTAAAAAACTGTCAAAAATGTTAAAAATGACAAGAGACAGTTTTTGACAATTCCTTTATTTAAATGCTTCTTCTTTCTTCTTTCTTCTTTCTTCTATCTTCTATCTTACTTCGGTTTCTTCCTCTATCTTCGTCTTCTTCTGGTTCTTCTGGCTCTTCTGGTTCTTCCTCCTGTGTTCTCGTCCGGCATCTCCTCCGCGGCGTCTTCTTTCCTTCTCCTCGGGCCGCTCCACATCCATGATGGACTTCCCTGTGGCATTCCCCGTGACGCCACAGGGAAGTCCCGTCAAGTCACCGTGCGTCAGAGGGGGGCGGGGTCACTGGGTGCCCCCCCCCCATTTTTTAAGAACCGTCAGAAAAGGAGAAGCGTCACACAGCGGGAGCCTTCCTCCATGCATAGATGTGGAGCGGCCCAAAAAGAAGATTAAGAGAAGAAGATGAAGAGAAGCAGATGAAGACAAGAAGATGAAGAGAAGAGCGGGAGCCTCCCTCCATGCCATCATGGATGGGGAGTGGCCCGAGGAGAAGGGAAGAAGACGCCGCAGAGGAGATGCCGGACGAGAACACTGGAGAAAGAACCAGAAGAAGAAGAAGATGGAGGAAGAAACCGAAGGAAGATAGAAGATAGAAGAAGCATTCAAATAAAGGAATTGTCAAAAACTGTCTCTTGTCATTTTTAACATTTTTGACAGTTTTTTAGTGAAATGGTAGGGGTAAGTACCCCCTTACCATTTCACACAGGGGGGAGGGCCGGGATCTGGATGTCCCCTTGTTAAAGGGGGCTTCCATATTCCGATAAGCCCCCCGCCCGCAGACCCAGGGTTGTGGGGATGAGGCCCTTGTCCTCATCAACATGGGGACAAGGTGTTTTTGGGGGGCTACCCCAAAGCACCCTCCCAATGTTGAGGGCATGTGGCCTGGTACGGTTCAGGAGGGGGGGCACTCTCTGGTCCCCCCCCCTCTTTTCCTGCGGCCTGCCAGATTGCATGCTCGGATAAGGGTCTGGTATAGATTTTGAGGGGGACCCCACACCATTTTTTTTTTTTTTTACATTTTGGCCGGGGTTCCCCTTAATATCCATACCAGACCTGAAGAGCCTGGTATGGAATTTAGGGGGACCCCCACGTCATTTTATTTTTTTTAATGTGGTTCGGGGTTCCCTTGTGGGGAATTCCCATGCCGCTTTTATCAATGAACTTCTATGTATATTGTCGGACCGGCAATGCATTAATAACCGCGAGTAGTTTTAAATGACTTTTTTCCTTTGAAATGTCATTTTGCTGTCAGACTGTTCTAAACACGGGAAACATGCGCCCCTTTATAGGCATACTATAGACACCCCCCCCAGGTACGAAATTTAAAGGGATATTACACTTTTATTGTTTGACTTTAAGCATTATTAAAATCACTGCTCCCGAAAAAACGGCCGTTTTTAAAACTTTTTTTTGCATTGATCCATGTCCCCTGGGGTAGGACCCAGGTCCCCAAATACTTTTTGTGACAATACCATAATATATAAGCCTTTAAAATTAGCACTTTTGATTATTCATGTTCGTGTCCCATAGACTTTAATGGTGTTCGCGTGTTCGAACAAATTTTTTGCCTGTTCGCATGTTCTGGTGCGAACCGAACAGGGGGGTGTTCGGCTCATCCCTAATTCCCATATAATGTCTTTCTTCAAAATGCATTTGTTATTCATATTGCTGGCTGAAAGAACCAAACTCTTTGTGCCTCCTATTAAAAAGGATGAGATTATATTCTACAGATTTGTGCAATTTTTAAAACCTATTTCTCAAACAATGCAGTTTCGGGTAATACTTCTGACTGAAATAGGCCTAATCTCTGCCTCAAATGTTTACTCCAATTATTATTGATGAGATTCTCTGCCACAAATCTGTATCATATTTATAATATGTCTAATTCCATCTAATTTTATATTTATTGCTGAAATCTGCCTTTTCTCTCCCTCAGACATAGCTGTTTATCCAACAAGGCTTAAAAGGTGTACTTGAAATCAATCATTTATTTCTTTTTTTTAAATATCAAATATAAATAGGTAAATGGGTACATTTTTTTTTTCAGATGCAATCTGCCTGCTCTCTACCTCAAAACTTTTGGCCAGTCCAAAAGGGTATAAAAGTTGTGCAGCAATTCCTTACATTGGCTCTCTCCTTTGTCTGGGAAGAAATTACCCAATTCTTTGGAAGATGCGATTCCGCTTGCAGTATGGTCTTCATAATGCAGTGCTGCAAAAGCATTACCAACAATATCTAAAACTAATATTCCAGCTGTTGGTATGAATATATGACAACAGAGATGTCAGGTCCCACCTCTGCCACCAAAATGTGCTCAACATCGGGTTACAAACCTGCAACTGTCACAGTTATGTGATGATAGCAATCTCAACCTCACCCTGTGCAGAGATTTTTCAGACCACGGGTCATTAGTCTAAGTACCAATTAGTAATCTATGCATATTTTTAGCGGACACATGCACATAGGCATGCACAAAGGGTTTGCCGGATGTGCTTTGGCACACCCTAATCACCCTGTGCGCTTTAAGGTCAGGCTGGTGACCAGGGACAGCACTCCAGGGTGACTACTGCATCATTTACAAAATTCTGATATAACAATTCTGACTTAGAAGAATCATCTGTAATACATACTGTAACCCCAGACATATGGCAGAAATATGTGGCTAAAATATAGTAGTGCTCTTTAAAGTGAAAATAATTATTTAAGTTCTTGGATACTGCATTAGGAATAAGATTTAAGATGGTTCTAAAGGCTTAATATTTTTTACCTTTATGCATTGTAAAGACAAGAGACAGAGGGTGCACACACATAGCGCATTTTTTTAGTGATTGCTTTCTTAATATAAAAAGTATAGATATATACTCACAAACGGCAACATCAAATGGGCACATAGCAGACCACAGTATGCTCAGAATAGTCTTGTCCACTGGGGAAGTACCAAAGCGCAAGAAGATGACCAAACAGCTGACGTGTTTGACGTGTTTGCCCAGTGGACGAGACTGTTCTGAGCATACTGTAGACTTTGATTCAATGTGGCATAAATCCAATCCAGTGTAAAAGAACCATTGGCCCTCAGAATAAATCTCTTGGGATGTATCATTTCAATGGAAAAGGAGAGCTCCCAAAATGCAGATGCAACAGCTTTTTGTGGCCCATGAGGTGTACATTGGTAGAGATAACATGACCAATCAAAGACGCTAAGGAGGGGCTGAGGGGTGCGAAAATGTTTTGTGGTAGTCAGCAGACCCTCCTCCAGATACCATTTTTCTAAACCATCATTATTTTATAATGATCACATTTTACAATATAATAACCAACCTTTTTAACCAGACCAGACATGATATAAATGTGATAGGTGGTACCTTCCTAAGAAGTAGTCATGTGCGTGGTTTGCATGTGGCCAAAATTTTCTGCTATATTCTGATATTTTACTGCTATTAATGTACCAATATCATATCAGGAATTATGAATTATTGTGGAGGGCTCTGTATATAGAAAGGCCATCTCCAGGTTCCGGGACTGCCAGACTCAAAAGCATGTTATGTTTACAATGGCCATATAGAGAACGCTTTTTTTCCCAGCTTTCCCCAATTGATAGTATGAAGCATTGATCTGTTGCAACCAGCTAAAGAACGTTCTGATTTTCAGTGCTCCAGTCTTCCAGATCCCCAAATGGATGTAATGACCCCCAATTAGCCATGTGTTATTCCATTTATGAAGGCTGATAAGTCTACTTTAGATTGCTTCTAAAAATCCTAATGGCAACGCTTAAAAGTTATATGCTGTATTGATTTGTGATCTGGTACATAGGGTAATGTACCAACATCCACAGCATGTGCAACAAACTAAAGATACCTGTGGAACTTTTCTAGAGGTACATCACCATTCATGCAGCAAATTCCATATAACTAAAATTTGTTTACACTTTGTCAGTACAAAAGAAAATCGAAAATTAAACATTCATTATGAAAAATTAAGAACAGATGCTGATTTAGTACAATCACAGTAAGTTTTCACAATGTGACCTTGTACATCGAAAGACCCTATAACATTATACGAGTGGTAATTGAACCCAGTATTATTTTCACTGGATTGACTGTAGAGTAATTCTCACAAAGGTCCACCAGATCGGGCCATATCTTTTCTTTCTCAAAGTGTTTTGTGAATATAAAGCAGAACTATACAGTAGGTAAAACTTTTTTTTTTCATTTTTTCATTGGGATGGTTATAACCCCCGGTCAGTTTTTTTCTTTTTTCGCCATGTGTGTCCTATTACGGAGATTTCCTGTCAGGTCATCTGAGGCCAGGTGACAGATGCACGCCGTTGGGGTCAGGAGTGCATCGCTAAGGTAGTGGACCTTATGGCTGACTGTTACAAATGGGGCTCTTTGTGGTTCAGGAAAGCAGGTCCTCCGGAGCACCAACACAGATCACACTGGGAGCTAGGGCATGAAATTCCCCAGGGCGCAGAGTCTAAGAGCCAGCAGGTGTTCACCAGAGCCCCTAGTGGTGGGGATGGACTTCGCTGCAACTGGCTCCAGGTCGCAGCCCCCCCAGGGTCTCCCAGCTCATGCTCACGCTAGGCTACTGGAGGATAGAAAGGAAGCAGCAGACTGGGACAACAAGGGATTGTCAGGAGATGAGCCAAAGGTCGGGGAAACGAGCAGACAGGGGTAGTCAAAGAATATGCCAAAGATCAAGGTATGAAGCAGACAAGGATAGTCAAGAACAAGCCAAGGACGGTAAACAGAATCAGATGTAGAGCACAGGGCAAGAAGCACACAGGGCAAGTGCACAGGTTAAAATAATGTTCCCAGTTAGAGGCTGGGGTGGAGCCATGCTTGAGGGAAGATTACTTAAGCAGACAGGTGTGAGAGTGCAGGCCCTAAGGCTGATACACAACCAGAGGTAAGCAGACAGACAGGGAATGAAAGTATTGCAGATTCATGACATTTCCCTTCTTATCCTGTCCCATAGCCAAACAGAAAGTAAGAGGAAATCCCTGCAAATTAAGGGAATTCCTTGGGGATCCCCAGAACTAGTGTCCCCATTGGAAGATTTCCCCTCTATTACTTTTCGGGGGACAACCCAAAATGTGGGTTTTTTTTACTTTCACTTTCAATGGTAAGCAGTAAACAAGACAAATAGAGAGGGGGAATTAGGGGGAATCTCCCTAACGGGGCACAAGCAGCATTCAAAACTGGCAAGCAGAGGCCGCTGTAGTGGTAAGGAGAGTGCAAATTCCCCCCCAACTTTACCCTTTCAGCCAAAATCGTCACTCCCATCTGTCCAAAAAGAATAATTAGCACTAATTTGTAGAACCTCCCCTCTCCCCGGCACAGATCCTCTATCCCCCTTCCAGAACAAATCCCCCCTCCAAACATAAAGGACGGTAAACAGAATCAGATGTAGAGCACAGGGCAAGAAGCACACAGGAAGCCAAACACACAATATTGATCAGCGAGGCTGGCTTCCAGTGCACAGGTTAAAATAATGTTCCCAGTTAGAGGCTGGGGTGGAGCCATACTTGAGGGAAGATTACTGAAGCAGACAGGTGTGAGAGTGCAGGCCCTAAGGCTGATACACAACCAGAGGTAAGCAGACAGACAGGGCATGAAAGTATTGCAGATTCATGACATTTCCCTTCTTATCCTGTCCCATAGCCAAACAGAAAGTAAGAGGAAATCCCTGCAAATTAAGGGAATTCCTTGGGGATCCCCAGAACTAGTGTCCCCATTGGAAGATTTCCCCTCTATTACTTTTCGGGGAACAACCCAAAATGTGGGTTTTTTTTACTTTCACTTTCAATGGTAAGCAGTAAACAAGACAAATAGAGAGGGGGAATTAGGGGGAATCTCCCTAACGGGGCACAAGCAGCATTCAAAACTGGCAAGCAGAGGCCGCTCTAGACTTGGTGAGGCCTTAGGCAAAACTTATACATGAGGCCCCCACTCACGCCCATAATGGGAAAAATAATAAAAAAGTTATAAAAGTTATAAATTGGCGGATGAGACAATGGCGTTGGGGGTGAGTCTGGGCTAGGACAGAAGTCCCACTACTACTGAGGAGTCTTGATGGGCAGGAGGGGGAGCAAGACTATGATAGGAGTCCCACCACTACTGGGGAGGCTTGATAAGCAGGAGAGGGAGCAGAACTATGACAGGAGTCCCACCACTACTGGGGAGGCTTGATAGGTAGGAGAGGGAGCAGGACTATGAGAGGCGTCCCACCACTACTGGGGAGGCTTGATAGGCAGGAGAGGGAGCAGGACTATGACAGGAGTCCCATCAATACTGGGGAGGCTTGATAGGCAGGAGAGGGAGCAGGACTATGACAGGAGTCCAACCACTACTGGGGAGGCTTGATAGGCAGGAGAGGGATCAGGACTATGACAGGAGTCTCACCACTACTGGGGAGGCTTGATAGGTAGGAGAGGGAGCAGGACTATGAGAGGCGTCCCATCACTACTGGGGAGGCTTGATAGGCAGGAGAGGGAGCAGCACTATGACAGATGTCCCACCACTACTGGGGAGGCTTGATAGGCAGGAGAGGGAGCAGGACTATGACAGGAGTCCCACCACTACTGGGGAGGCTTGATAGGCAAGAGAGGGAGCAGGACTATGACAGGAGTCCCACCACTACTGGGAAGGCTTAAAGGCAGGAGAGGGATCAGGACTTTGACAGGAGTCCCGCCACTGCTGGGGAGGAGAAGGATCACAGCTGGGATGTGAGTTTATTTGATAGACGAGCAGTACAAAGTTTTCAGTTGTAGTATAGAGTAGGAGTTGGGATGGGTGCTGTGCTGGTAATGAGTACAGCACTGTTCCAATAGAGATAAGCAGGAGGGTGTACAGGCAGCGCTATATCCTAGGGAGGGTGGAGGCTCAGGTACCCTGCCAAATGTGCCCATCAAGTGGGTGTCAGATCCAGCTACCTGATTTCTACTGTCTGCTAGCACATGCTCCATATATGCTCCATATTAGTAGCTAGGAAATCCTGTAACATCCACTCTCAATAGCCAACATACGCTCCTGATGTGCGCGTGTGAGAGGGGAGGGTTACCATCCTCCAAGTGCCTTTCTTTTTTTTTATTCTGCTAACCTTACCCCCCTTCCTGCCATCTAGCTCACCACCCAGAACATACGCCATCAGGACCCACCCCCTCCTCTGCTGGGGGGGACAGGATGTGAGAAGGACGTGGGAGCCGATCGCAGGGTCGAGGCAGCGGCTGACTCACTCCGGAGGATACGCACTTTGCGACAGTTTCAAGAAGCAACCTCCCCCCACCCCCAACCAGCCATGAGGGGACTCGACTAGCTTTAGATCAATTGATCTTTTGGTCCCCCCCCAAAAAAAATCAATACGCATTGACCCCCCTCCCCCCCAGCTCCTCCAGAGATCGATGGATGCTCCAGCTGGCGGCTGTCAGGAAAGGGTCCATCCGCTGGTAAGATATATCATTTGGCATGCAGTCTCCTGGCAGTGTTGAACTGTCAGGAGAATATTTCCCTGCTGGTGTCATTTCATCTTTTGGCCGCAGTACTGATGTCCACCAGCGGATGGATCCTGGCAGTATGGAGCAGACAACACTCCCTGCGCTCAGGTGTGACTTGAAGCCAATTAGAGTCAGCCCTATAAATACCCGGCAAGCCCTCACATGCTCGCCTTGGTATCTTTCTCCCTGTGCCTTGACCTTGCTGCCTGTATCCCGATTGTGAACCTGTTCTGTCCCGCTCTGCTCTGCTCTGATCCGATCCGATCCCTATCCCAGGCCCATCCTGTTCTTGTCCCTCCTGATTCCCTTGGATCCCTACCCTGCAGCTTTACCATCCATCCTCTCCCCTTCCTGCTGGTTTCCCATCCTTACCCATCTGCTGACCTCCTGTGTATGACCCTGGCTTGGCTAACGTTTATGTTTCTGGTTTATCCCTTGTTCCTGCTTACCTGCTGTGTATGACCCTGGCCTGGCTGACATCTGTGATTCCGGTATTGCCCCTTGCTGTATATACTATTGTTTGCTGTGGGTTTGTTGTGTTGGTCTACTAATCTCCTGATAGTATACCAAGGCCATCCCTGACCAGACGTGGCTGCATTGAGGAAACCATCCTGGTTTATTGGGTCTGCTAATATGAATTTCGATGAAATCATTTATTATTCTCTGCTAGCAGAAGAGGATGGTGAATATTGTCGCCAGATTTTAAAAGGGTGGACTAGTGACCAGCTGATGGAAACTATCTGATCAGCTCATTACCTAGTGGATCAGGGTTATATGTCTTTTGAGGATGTTCAGCCCCTGATCCAGTTATGTGCAAAACCAGCCCTGTCATGTATTCCCGAGGGAAGTGATGATTTTTTGCCCCCCTTCAATTATGGCCAAGTTGAATCCCTGGTTTGGTTGTTAGAGGATGATCCAGCCTATTTTATGGAACATTATTCCTCCTGTTCACAGCAAGTGTTGTCTAATTGCATCCAGTCAGTGCAATCCTTGATTAGTCAGGCTGTGTGTGAATCAGCGTTTGTTCAACCTGTGCTGCAGGCATGGTCAGATCTCCTGTCCTTAGCTAAGCCACAATATTCCAGCCCTGCCATTAATCATCTGTCTCCCCAAAAATGTATCTCCCCGTCGCTTATGGCAACCTCAGCTACAGCCCAGTTTACTCAACCCCCTACCAAATACTACTACCCAGTCTCCAAGTGTAGCACCTATCCCGCCTTCAATCCACCTGTCTCTTCTCCTCCACCTGTAACAGTCCCACAAAACCCCTCTCTAGCTACAGTTCCTTGGTCTTCCTTCGATCCAGCTACTTTCTTTTCTTTCAGCCCTGCACCTACATAAAAAACTGCACGGGCTAAACCAAAAAAGAAACAAAAATTCTTTCCTACCCACACGATCCTGCCAGTAACCCAACTTGCTTCCACACCAACTAACCCACCTGATTCTGTCAAACCTCTGCCTGCTACCCAGCCTGACAGTCCAGTGCCTGCTACCAAGCCTGATGCGCCAGTGTCTTCTACTCAACCTGTTGTGCCAATGCCTGTGCCCACTGTCCAGTTTGAGGTCCCAGTGCCTGCTGCTCAGCCTGACATCTCAGTGCCCATGTTCCAGTCTGACGCTTCAGTGACTACTGTCCAGTTCGATGTACCTATTGTTCAGCCTGATATGCCAGCACCTGCTGTTCTGCCCGATGTGCCAGCGCCTGTGTCTACTGCCCAGTCTAAAGTTCCAGTGCCCGCTCCCCAGTCTGATGTCTTCATGCCTGCCTCCCAGCCTGATGTCCCGAAGCTTGCTTTTCAGCCTGATGTCTTGGTTTCTGCATTTGTACCTGATGTCCCGATGCCTGCCTTCCAGTCTGGTGTGCCCGCCTTCCAGTCTGGTGTGCCCGCCTTCCAGTCTGGTGTGCCCGCCTTCCAGTCTGGTGTGCCCGCCTTCCAGTCTGGTGTGCCCGCCTTCCAGTCTGGTGTGCTCACCTTCCAGTCTGATGTGCCCACTTTCCAGTCTGATGCACCCGCTCTCCAGTCTAATGCACCTGCTATCCAGTCTGATATGCCTGCCTTCCAGCCGGATGTCTTGAAGCTTGCCTTCCAGCCCGAAATCCCAGTGTCCATGTTCCAGTCTGACGCTCCAGCGACTATTGACCAGTCCGATGTACCTGTTCAACCTATTGTGCCAGTACCTGCTGTTCAGCCTGATGAGCCTGCTTTCCGGTTTCATGTGTCCATCCTCCAGCCTGATATCTTGGTACCTGTCTTCCAGCCTGATGTCGTGATGTTGGTATCCCAGCCTGAGGTTTCGGTGCCCGTGTCTCAGCCTGAGGTTTCGGTGCCCGTGTCTCAGCCTGAGGTTTCGGTGCCCGTGTTTCAGCCTGGAGTTTCGGTGCCCGTGTCTCAGCCTGTTGAATCGGTGCCCGTTACCCAGTCTGTTGAATCGGTGCCCGTTACCCGGTCTGCTGAACTGGTGCCCGTTACCCAGTCTGCTAAACCGAAGTCCGTCACTTTGCCTGTCAAGCCAGTATCTGTTATCCGGCTTGCCGAATCAGTGCCCGGTGTCCAGCTCGTTGAGTCGGGGCCTGTTACCCAGCCCACTGGGCCGGGGTCTGTTACCCAGCTTGCTGAGCCGGTGCCTGTAATCCGGCCTGCCCTTACGGTGCTCGCTGTTCGGCCCAATGTCCCGGAGCCTGCTGCCCAGCTCGATGACCCGGAGCCTGCTGCCCAGCTCGATGACCCGGAGCCTGCTGCCCAGCTCGATGACCCGGAGCCTGCTGCCCAGCTCGATGACCCGGAGCCTGCTGCCCAGCTCGATGAACCGGAGCCTGCTGCCCAGCTCGATGACCCGGAGCCTGCTGCCCAGCTCGGCTTGTCCCTGTCTGCTGCCCAGCTCGGCTTGTTCCTGTCTGCTGCCCAGCTCGGCTTGTTCCTGTCTGCTGCCCAGCTCGGCTTGTTCCTGTCTGCTGCCCAGCTCGGCTTGTTCCTGTTTGCTGCCCAGCTCGGCTTGTTCCTGTTTGCTGCCCAGCTCGGCTTGTTCCTGTCTGCTGCCCAGCTCAAGTTGTTCCTGTCTGCTGCCCAGCTCAAGTTGTTCCTGTCTGCTGCCCAGCTCAATGACTCTGACATGCCAGCCGTCTGCCCGGATGTGCCTGATGACCAGCCTGAAATGCCTTCTTCCACCATTCTGCCTGATGCCATAGACCATGGACAATTAAGACCAGTTGGAGCGTCCGGAGGCCGCTCCTTTAGGGAGGGGTACTGTCAGGAAAGGGTCCATCCGCTGGTAAGATATATCATTTGGCATGCAGTACTGGGGTCCACCAGCAGGTGTCTCCTGGCAGTGTTGAACTGTCAGGAGAATATTTCCCTGCTGGTGTCATTTCATCTTTTGGCCGCAGTACTGATGTCCACCAGCGGATGGATCCTGGCAGTATGGAGCAGACAACACTCCCTGCGCTCAGGTGTGACTTGAAGCCAATTAGAGTCAGCCCTATAAATACCCGGCAAGCCCTCACATGCTCACCTTGGTATCTTTCTCCCTGTGCCTTGACCTTGCTGCCTGTATCCCGATTGTGAACCTGTTCTGTCCCGCTCTGCTCTGATCCGATCCCTATCCCAGGCCCATCCTGTTCTTGTCCCTCCTGATTCCCTTGGATCCCTACCCTGCAGCTTTACCATCCATCCTCTCCCCTTCCTGCTGGTTTCCCGTCCTTACCCATCTGCTGACCACCTGTGTATGACCCTGGCTTGGCTAACGTTTATGTTTCTGGTTTATCCCTTGTTCCTGCTTACCTGCTGTGTATGACCCTGGCCTGGCTGACATCTGTGATTCCGGTATTGCCCCTTGCTGTATATACTATTGTTTGCTGTGGGTTTGTTGTGTTGGTTTTGCACTGTTTGTATTTTCTGAGTTATCACTTATTTTTAATAAATATTATTTATTCATTTACATGCGTTTGGGTTATCTCTGTGCAGTCCACATAGTCTGGTCTACTAATCTCCTGATAGCGGCTCTCACTAAAGTCGGACAAAGTGAACTCCATGGCCAGAAAGAGGAGAGGGAGGTGAAGAGGTGAAAGGCGGGGCCAGTGCAATAATTTTCTACACAGCGATGGTGCACTTTGGTGCTGCCACCCCCTCCCTTCTCCTCCACAGTGTAATGCACAGTGTAGTGGTAAGGAGAGTGCAAATTCCCCCCCAACTTTACCCTTTCAGCCAAAATCGTCACTCCCATCTGTCCAAAAAGAATAATTAGCACTAATTTGTACAACCTCCCCCCTCCCCGGCACAGATCCTCTATCCCCCTTCCAGAACAAATCCCCCCTCCAAACATAAATCTCCTTCCCTCTTCTTCAGCACAAATCCTCCTCCACCCTCCCCAAATCCCCAGTCCAGGCACAATCACCCCTTCTTCACCATCCTAGCACTTATGCCCACACCCCTCAATTCCCCCCTTTCTAGCACAAAACCTCCTTCCCCCCCCAATACCTCTCTCAGAATAAATCCTCCTCCACCTCCAAATCCTCCCTCCCAGCACATCCCCCCCATTCCAGTACAAATCCTTATCCACCCAATTCACCCCCTTTAAATTCCCCCCTCCCCAGCACAAATCCTCTCTCCCCCAATCTAGCATATACAGTATCTCACAAAAGAGAGTACACCCCTCAGTCACATTTTTGTAAATCTTTTCTTCTATCTTTTCATGTGACAACACTGAAGAAATGACACTTGTCTACAATGTAAAGTAGTGAGTGTACAGCTTGTATAACAGTGTAAATTTGCTGTCCCCTCAAAATAACTCAACACACATCTATTAATGTCCAAACCACTGGCAACAAAAGTGAGTACACCCCTAAGTAAAAATGTCCAAATTGGGCCCAAGGTGTCAATATTTTGTGTGGCCACCATTATTTTCCAGAACTGCCTTAACTCTCTTGGGCATGGAGTTCACAAGAGCTTCACAGGTTGCCACTGGAGTCCTTTTCCACTCCTCCATGACGACATCACGGAGCTGGTGGATGTTAGAGACCTTGCGCTCCTCCACCTTCTGTTTGAGGATGCCCCACAGAAGCTCAATAGGGTTTAGGTCTGGAGACATGCTTGGCCAGTCCATCACCTTTGCCCTCAGCTTCTTTAGCAAGACAGTGGTCATCTTGGAGGTGTGTTTGGGGTCATTATCATGTTGGAATACTGCCCTGTGGCCCAGTCTCCAAAGGGAGGGGATCATGCTCTGCTTCAGTATGTCATAAGTAAGTTGTGCCTTTTTAAGGACAGGTTTCCCGCACAGTAATTATTATTGAGTACATTTTAACGAAGATATTTTTAAGATACAAAATCAATCTATATGACACAGTCTATGCATATGAAACCTATTAACGGAGACATGTGATCATACGAAATAGTTACATTTATTGGCTGACAAAAAAAAAATACTTACATGAAACTAAAATACCAATTGCGTTACAAGAACGTCTTGAAAATCAATAAAAACACTTGCAAAAATGGGCGCGCAGTCCCTTTTGGATAAGACCACCATGATAACTTCTCGGTAGAATCAATAACCTTATGAATCTGAAAATTAAACAGAACGTCTGTATTTCACACGTCCAACCGTTACTATACTGCAGTTAAGTAAGTGGTTAAGAATGTGAAATAAATTTGACGTTTGTTTTGTCAATAAAAGTGGCAACTATGCAAAAAGAAAAATATAATGAAAACTTGAATCTTTAAAGAAAAATCTACAAGGAGGTTATTGATTCGGGAGAACGATTATCAATTGTATAACATTCAATAATTCAATATTTGTGAGAACATACAAGATAAAATCAACATGACATAATTACCCATTCCAAAATGGCTATTGTTCCTATTGGCTGGTTACCAGAGTTAAGATGGCTGCCGTGGCTTTCAAAATGGATACTCTTAAAGAGGATTTACTTCTTGCGACCTCCGAGTTCCATGGATCAGGGTTCAGGAATCTTCATGAATGTCAAAATATGTATTCATGCATGGTGCATGAGTGTCAGTCCATCTGGGAGTGTGTGCATCCCCCAGTGCCCCCCCTAAGGGTGTGTCCCTGACCTTCTTCCTCAGCTCTCCTCCTGAGCTTTTTTCCTCCCCTTTCTTTATGGCATCTTGCTTGCCTCTAAATACCCTTTCAGATAATGAGACCATAAAAATTATAATGGCTCTGCCCAAAAGGACGTGGCTTCTGTTCTATTGGTTAAGAAACTTAATCATTTACCTTTCCCTTAAATTTAGTGAGTTCAAATAATACCACCTTTAACCACCAGGTGTCTCACATGTGTTTTTAGTTTATTTTTTTAAGTTAATACGTTCTATTTTCATAATGTGTATAATGGTGAAAAGAGTATATACTTTTAAATATTCGGGTAATCGCTCTAATATAAAATACACTCAGTATAATCTTGATTATTCACTATTACATAAACTGGTTACATATCTGTGTCTCTATAAATGTATATCTATAAAAACTGGTCTAGCTGCCCTAGTGTCTATGCAGCGTGACCTGTGCCACATATAGCGTGACCTGTGCACAATGCAGCGTGACCTGTGCCCAATGCAGCGTGACCTGTGCACAATGCAGCGTGACCTGTGCCCCATGCAGCGTGACCTTTGCCCAATGCAGCGTGACCTTTGCCCAATGCAGCGTGACCTTTGCCCAATGCAGCGTGACCTGTGCCCCATGCAGCGTGACCTGTGCCCAATGCAGCGTGACCTGTGCCCCATACAGCGTGACCCGTGCCCCATACAATGTGACCCGTGCCCCATACAGCGTGACCTGTGCCCCATACAGCGTGACCCTTGCCCAATGCAGCATGACCTGTGCCCAATGCAGCGTGACCTGTGCCCCATACAGCGTGACCTGTGCCCAATGCAGCGTGACCTGTGCCCCATACAGCGTGACCTGTGCCCAATGCAGCGTGACCTGTGCCCCATACAGCGTGACCTGTGCCCCATACAGCATGACCTGTGCCCAATGCAGCGTGACCTGTTCCCCATACAGCGTGACCTGTGCCCAATGCAGCGTGACCTGTGCCCCATACAGCGTGACCTGTGCCCAATGCAGCGTGACCTGTGCCCCATACAGCGTGACCTGTGCCCCATACAGCATGACCTGTGCCCAATGCAGCGTGACCTGTGCCCCATACAGCGTGACCTGTGCCCCATACAGCGTGACCTGTGCCCAATGCAGCATGACCTGTGCCCCATACAGCGTGATCTGTGCCCCATTCAACGTGACCTGTGCCCTATACAACGTGACCTGTGCCCAATGCAGCGTGACCTGTGCCCCATACAGCGTGACCTGTGCCCCATACAACGTGACCTGTGCCCAATGCAGCGTGACGTGTGACCTGTGCCCCATGCAGCATGACCTGTGCCCAATACAGCATTGCCTGTGCCCAATACAGCCTGGTCTGCCTGTGCCCCATACAGCCTCACCTATGCAGAGGAAGAGGCAAGCCACCCGGATCAGCAGAGAGCGGGATTGCCCGCTGTAATAGCTTTCATTTGAATTTCCCGTCTTCCCGAGGCTCATCGTCACATAGCCCCACCTCTTGGTCTGATGCCTTTGATGACGTCACACGTCCCACATTTGATTGGCATTCTGTCTATCAAAGGCGCCGGGCCAAGAGGTGGAGCTATGTGACATGAGCCCCGGGAACACTTTAAGTTCTAATGAAAGCTATTACATCGGGCAATTCAGCTCTCTGCTGATCCGGGTGGCTTGCCTCTTCCTCTGCACAGGTGAGGCTGTATGGGGCACAGGCAGACCAGGCTGTATTGGGCACAGGCAACGCTGTATTGGGCACAAGTCACGCTGTATTGGGCACAGGCAACGCTGTATTGGGCACAGGTCACGCTGCATTGGGCACAGGTCACAGCTTGCCTCTTCCTCTCCTCTCTCTTCCCCTGGCTGGGAAATTGTGCCGGCGGTGCTCTCATCCTCACTGGACCCCACTTGGCTGCGGGCCCCATAGCGCCCGCATGGGTCGCTATGGTGGTAGTTACGCCACTGAGTTCAAGGGATGTTTAGATTCAGAGTTTAGCTCAGTTTGTCCAAATAGTTCCTAGAAATTCACACAATAGGTTTTGTTGGCTAAAGTGTTAGCTATTTAAACAGTTCCTCACTCGAACACAATGGTTTAGGCCAGGTGAGGTAATTTCTATGTGATAACAGTCCGTATAACCTTGTTTTCTATGGCCGTGAGGGTAGTTTTTGTTTATCCACTAAAACCATGAAAATATCTCATTGTTTTGTGACTGAAAACTACCATTGTTCCATCGAGTTTTAGTCTCAAAGCAGGCTTGTAAAACTTTAAGAGATGGTTGATGCATTAAGCTTTGTAAAGCGTGTGAGTTCACCTATTTTGCATTAAATGGTTCCAAGAGGGGAACAGTTAAATTATTGCAACATCACAGTTCATCCACTTTTTGAGGCCTAAGCAACTCTCATATTTCTGCCAGTGAATATAAAATGTATTTCTTCATGAATTCACAACAAGTATGTCACAGTACATGTTGGCATTCATGGTTCCTTCAATGATCTGTAGCTCCCCAGTGCCGGCAGCACTCATGCAGCCCCAGACCATGACACTCCCACCACCATGCTTGACTGTAGACAAGACACACTTGTCTTTGTACTCCTCACCTGGTTGCCACCACACACGCTTGACACCATCTGAACCAAATAAGTTTATCTTGGTCTCATCAGACCACAGGACATGGTTCCAGTAATCCATGTCCTTAGTCCGCTTGTCTTCAGCAAACTGTTTGCGGCTTTCTTGTGCATCATCTTTAGAAGAGGCTTCCTTCTGGGACGACAGCCATGCAGACCAATTTGATGCAGTGTGCGGCGTATGGTCTGAGCACTGACAGGCTGACCCCCCCACCCCTTCAACCTCTGCAGCAATGCTGGCAGCACTCATACGTCTATTTCCCAAAGACAACCTCTGGTCAGATTTTATATCCAGCTCCCCCTTGTAGCACAATTTCTTTCTCCTCCCAAAGCGCCACCAAGCACATACCATATCCAATTACCCCCCCCCCCAATACCACTGCAAGTATTCATCTTTGTTAGCTTGTCAACCCCCTGCAAGTGCCCTCTTCATCATACTATAGTATAACAATCACATACCTCAGATCAGCATATCGGTGTTCCTCCTCCCCGACTCCTCCCCTGTCTGTATACAGGAAGGAGGAGGAGCCGAGGACAAAACCGACCAGCGCACGACGATATACGTCGGCACATTGACACAGCTGCACAAATGGGCGTACAGGTACGTTCCCCTTAAGACGTGTCATTGCGGGCGACTGTGCCCGCGGGTCCCGCAGACACTATGTCCCCTGGTGTCTCACGATCGTGTCACAGAGTAAACAAGGCATTTCCCTGTTCTGCCTAGTGACATGACAGATAACTACTCTCTGTCATCGGGAGCAGTGATTGATGTCATGTCAGTGGTAGCCAATCCCCCCCCACAGCTAGAATCACTCCCTAGGACATACTTAACCCCTTGATCGCCCCCTAGTGTTTAACCCCCTCCCTGCCAGTGTAATTTATACAGTAATCAGTGCATTTTTATAGCACTGATCGCTGTATAAATGACAATGGTCCCAAATTAGTGTCAAAAGTGTCCGATGTGTCCATCCATAATGTCGCAGTCACGATAAAAATCGCAGATCACCGCCATTACTAATTAAAAAAAATAATTAAAATGCCATAAAACTATCTCCTATTTTATAACTTTTGAGCAAACCAATCAATAAACGCTTATTGCGATTTTTTTTTACCAAAAATATGTAGAAGAATACATATCGGTCTAAACTGAGAAAAAAATTTGTTTTTTTATATATTTTTGGGGGATATTTATTATAGCAAAAAGTAAAAAATATTGTTTTCTTTCAAAATTGTCGCACTTTTTTTGTTTATAGCGCAAAAAATAAAAAAAACGCAGAGGTGATCAAATACCACCAAAAGAAAGCTCTATTTGTGGGGAAAAAAAGGACGTCAATTTTTTTTGGGTGAAACGTTGCACGACTGCGCAATTGTCAGTTAAATCGACGCAGTGCCGAATAGCAAAAAGTGCTCAGGTTGGGAAGGGGGGTAAATCCTTCTGGGGCTGAAGTGGTTAAACCTGAAATTTGTAATTAAAACTGTAGTTTCCCCTATTATTTATATGAAAGCAGTTCTAAAGGCAGAAGGTTTTTTACCTTCATGCTTTCTGTGCGTTAAGGTAAAAATCCTTCTGGGTACAGCTCCCCCTCCCCCCTTATACTTACGTGAACTCCATCTTGATTCAGAGAAGTTCACAAGAGCAACCGTTCTCCCAGGTTTCTCTCTCCTCATTGGCTCACACAGCAGTGGGAGCCATTTGCTCCTGCTGCTGTCAATCAAAGCCAGTGAGCCAATAAGGAGAGAGTGGGGGCGGGGCCAAGCCACACCCTGTGTTTGTGTATGTGTGTGAATGACCAGTGTCCATTCACTGGGATGGATCACTCAGAAAAGAGTGTGTGTCCTCTGGTGGAACTTTGTAAAGTCCCACCAGAGGACACACACTCTTTTTTGAGTGATCCATTCTATTGTATTAGGGATGTGAGTTCACTGACAATATAGCTCCATACAGGGGTGACACCATCTTTCACTGTCCATTCACTGAAGCATGGCTCAGGAGCGAGCCTGCTGGAGTGACCCCATAGCAAGAGTCTTGGGGAAAGGAGTCAGGACCACTAGCGGGGGGCCAAAAATAAAAAAAGGGATTGAGGCTGCCCTGTGCAAAATCATTACACAGAGCAGGTATGACATGTTTGTTTTTTAAAGTTGCAACCTTTACAATAACTTTAACTCATTCCATTATATTAATAGCACTGCATTAAAGATGGGGTTGTACATTGGCCATTCTTGACTTGGATGTCAGAGGACCTTGTCCTAGGCTTCATTTACACATGTGCACTGCCCTTTTGTAGATGTATGATGGTAGATTTAATTCTTAATGGCACCACCACGGATTTTGCTAACACATATGTGTTTGTGCATGCCGAAAACATAATGTACCACAGTACCACACATTTTTGGTACTGTGAGATTTTTAAAATTTATCAGGCACCATTTTTGTGAATTTCTCTCTCGTGATTTGTGAGAACATGCAGAAAATTCTGCCTGCATTCAGGCGCAAATATGTTTCTTTTGGTTTAAAAACATATTTCTTGTTAAGGCTCCATTAAACCAAAAGAAACATATTTGCACCTGAATGCGGGCTGTTCTGATAGACAAAGCTGGGACATTTCTTAAGCCTGCTAGACACCAGTTCCACCACATACAATTGGCCGATCACTAAGATGAGCTTCCTCACTGGCCAATAGAAATGTGCAAGAGGCAGAAATATGAGGGCAAACCTCGGCAATATGAGGAAGTTGTTAAAGCTTTGCCTGTCAAAATGGCCCAAAACCTGACCCTAATGGGGCTTTTTTTTTGGTGGCTGGTTTAGATATAAGTACATCTACAGTATGAGCCTGAAATTTATACCTGAAGAAGTTTTTTGTTTTTTAAACAGTCGTTTTCAAACATTCCTTCAGCTCCCAATGCGATGTAATGGAATGCAATGCGATGTAATGGAATGTTACAATAGTGTACACGTCCCTTTGTTTTCCTCTTCCTGTTTTTTATTCTTGTTTACTCTCTCACTTATTTCTCTCTCATGTTTTTCTCTCTCATGATGAAGTTGGATCTGATGGACGTAGTTGTACATAAATTTCTTCCTCTCTATCCGTTCTCTTCTCGGGTCTCTTGGCTGTTCCAGGCGGAATCTGACGTTCCTCAAGGCAGTGTCTATCACCATCAGGATGTCAGTGGATCTTCCCAGAGTTTTTATTTTTCTCTCCATTGTATAATTCTCAATGGCGATCACCGTCTCCGCACCTATGAGGCGAAATTGTTTCTCCATTTCCAGGTAATCTCCTTCCGTTTTGAAGGTGAGGACAATGATGGGAACAATACCTGAAGAAGAGAATGTAGTGAGCATCTCAAAGTTTTTTGGTATTTTCCTCCCTACCTCCGCGGTCTGTAGTACTCCCACCCACTGGTATCAGATGCTGAAAATGTCACATTGGGTTAAGCGAGGCCTATAATACTATGCCATTTGTTTTACCTTGATCACCAAAGTATTTTTAGATCTTTTTCTTTTATTTATTAACTTTTTAAGTTTATCATAATAAAGTAGGACTATAGGCAAAACTTTTGTTTCATTTTGGATAGAGTAAGGGGGGGGAGGGTTATAACCTCTGTAAGATTTATTTTTGCCATCTTTATCCCATTGGGGAGATTTCCATTCACTTCCTGTACCATAGCCAAAACAAGAAATGTGAGGAAATCCCTGAAAATAATGGGAATTCCTTGGGGCACCCCAGGTCACCAAAATTGGAAGATTTCCACTCTATTACTTTTCTGGACAACCCAAAATTTGGAAAAGTGAACAACAAATGTAACATCACATATTAGAATAGGCTAATTTTCAAGCATAGTAGCTACATTGAATAGGGTTTTACAGTATAAACAGTGTAAGTACAGATGTACGTCATACATATGGATTATGAGATGTTACTAAAAGTAGCGCGGAAATATGAAATACCTCAAAATATTTGATTTTTAGGGCAATTGTAGAAAATAGAGATTGTGTATATATTCTTAAAAAGATTGAAAATTTATTGACACAATTTTAAACATGATAAAAACATTTACCAAAGAAGAAATCCAAACAAAAAATGTACATTGTGCTTTTGTATGTTTTTTCTGATTTTTTTATTTGGGTTTCTTCTTTGGTAAATGTTTTTATCATGTTTAAAATTGTGTCAATAAATTTTCAATCTTTTTAAGAATATATACACAATCTCTATTTTCTACAATTGCCCTAAAAATCTAATTTTTTGAGGTATTTCGTATTTCCTATATAACAGGGATGATGGCAATTCACATGTCAACCTAAATGAGTCAAATTTTTTCACTAAAAGTAGCACAAATGATTAAAATTTTAGGGTAGACAGAAAAGTGAAGAAACAGTAAGAAGATGGGTTTAGGCTTCCTTACAAAAGGAGTTGCTGTGGATTACTTTAGGACGTATTTACCATTTTGAGTCTAACTTGTAGACTATGGTCCATGCCTTCCACTTGCGACAGAACACTTGAAGGGATTGGTTTATACCAGCTATATATTTTGCCCAGGTGCATTGGGCATGGACTCTATGAATGACTTCAGAAAGATTCAGAGCCGTGGATTGTTAGTTATACTTAAAGGTCGGAAGTTTGATTATTTGCACTTTTTGTTATGGATTAGTTGGTTTAAGTTTGGCCCCATTCACTTATCAGATAGCCAAGGAAATGATTGAACTTCACCAACATTGACAATGTGCCCCCCACCACTACCACCACTACCACCACCACCAGAGACATACTAGGTAAAGGAAGAGGCGTGGTGGAATGTAAGGTTCTAAGGCAAAGTATGTGTTTTGTTAAAGGAGTAGGCAGCTCATAAATGTAAACTGTATAAGCAGCCTTGGAAATTTTAGAGACCAACCAATGGTTTTAGAGTCCAGGTGGGTTTATTCCATCATAGAGATTCAAGATAACAAACCAACTTAAAAAAAGTGTCAGCTAATGATTCAGTGGAGGGCCAGGCAGTACAAGGCCTTAGTCTCTCCAACAACCCTCAAGATCTTGACCAGCAAGCTTTATTACTTCAAAAGAGCCAAATAGTTGGTAGCCCTGATGTAAAAAGAATGTTAACAAAAGAAAAGGGTAGATAGATTGGTGTCACCAAAAAAAAGATCTTCACACGGGAATAAGTTACCTGTCATTTTTACACAGTTGTCCAAAAACGTTCTCAGTTCCTTCGTTTCTGTAGGATTTATCAGCTTCGTAGCTCTGGATAAGTGTAAAACAACACCATTTATATCAATATACAATGGATAAGACAATTTAAGGCCCTTTCGCAGCTATGTACATGCAAAAAAGTATTTATTTAATTTGAGTAAAAGTAAGTTATTTTTAAAAAAAGCTGGTCTGTTTTGTGTGTGTGTGTGTGTGTGTGTGTGAGGGGGGGGGTTGTGTTAGGAGGGGCTTATTATTTCATGCAGGAAACAGCTGACAGTGCTGCACATTGTAAAGGTTATAGAGCATAGAAACATGTGCTATAGGCACAGTGCATTGACATGCATCAACCTGAAGGCATTTCAGAAGGAGCCCCTGATGATGTCCGATCGGACGTAACGCGTTGCAATGAGTCTCACTGAGTCTTTAGTGTTTGATGTATCAATAAACTCTTAAAACAGTTTCCTTCTTATCCCATGTGTCATTTGGTGTTTGGATGTCATTGCGGAGTGTTAGTGTCCTGTCTGATACCACATCGGAGACACATGCAGAGGAGATACGTGCAGCAGCTGTCCTCTTGCAATGGGGATTGGATTTCTGTGCGAGTTATACCTCTGTTCTGAGCTAAATATACATCTGAGGGTGAGGTACTTGGTCTGATGAGTGTCCTACTTACCTTTCAGTAATGGGATCATTATCTGAAGGGTTTGTATTTATTGGGGATACATACCTCCCAGATTTTTGAGTTGTGAATGAGGGACACCTATTAACAAAAGTATGCAGGCATAGGACACACCTCCTGCCACGCCCCCTTAAAAGAGAATTCTACAAAAAATCATTAGTTAAACCCACAAGTGCTTTTTTTTAACCACTACTATTCCTTTATATTGGTTTTTGAACTATACAAATGCAGCAATTTAGAATTTGGATGAAAGGTTTAGCACTGGGAAACACTGTTTGAAACATAAATAGTGTATTTTATATATAGCTACTGACTGGAATGGTACCAGCTGATTGGAGTAAAGCCAATGTAGCACCAATATCTACTTCAATACTGGGCACTTATACACCTTCCTGCCCAGACCAATTTTCAGCTTGAAATAAATATCCCCCAAAAATATATAAAAAAAATTTGTATTCCTCAGTTTAGGCCGATATTTATTCTTCTACATATTTTTGGTAAAAAAAAAATCACAATAAGCGTATATTGAATGGTTTGCGCAAAAGTTATCGCGTCTACAAAATAGGGAATAGCTTTATGACATTTTTATTAAGATTTTTTTTTTTACTAGTAATCTGTAATTTTTATCAGGACTGTGACATTATGGCGGACACATCGGACAATTTTGACACATTTTTGGGACCATTGGCATTTTTACAGCGATCAGTGCTATAAAATTGCACTGATTACTGGAAAAATTGCACTGGCAGTGAAGGAGTTAACCACTAGGGACCTAGAAAAGGGTTAAGTGTGTCCTAGGGAGTGATTCTAACTGTTAGGGGGCGTGGCTACGAGTGACAGGTCACTGATCACCGCTTCCGATTACAGGGAGCTGTGATCACTGTCAGTGTCACTAGGCAGAACGGGGAGATGCTTGTTTACATTAGCATCTCCCCTTTCTTCCTCACCGTGAGACGATCGCGGGTATCCCCACAGACATCGAGTCTGCGGGATCTGCGATCCGGCCGACGGAGCTCCCGGCGGGCGCACGTGCGCCCGCGAGCCGCCACTTAAAGGGCAATGTACAGGTACGTGATTCTGCCTGTACGTGCCCTTCTGCCGCAGTATATCTGCGTGAGGCGGTTAATTGGCTTTACATCAAGTTTATGAACCGCACTTTCTTAAGAATAGCCTGTTTTTCCTCAGGGGATATAAAGACAGTGGAAATGTGCTATAAACTCCTGGTTAGATGGTACGCGACCCCCCCCATGGAGCGAATAGGATCGGGGCAGAGGGTCCCCCAACTTGTTGGAGGGGCTGCGATGCCCCCAGGACCTTTGCGCACCTGCGGTGGGAATGCACAAAGATACAACCTTACTTGGAGGGGATTTTAGCAGTGATCCACCAAATAACGGGAGAATGGATTCAAAAGGGCCCCTGGGAATGTTTATTTCATGTTACGAGGAAAGCGGCCCCCCAATATAAGAACACCCTAGTCCCATTCCTTTTAAGCGCAGCTAAAAGTTTCATCCCGAGTCTATAGAGGACCCAAGAAGTGCCGAGCATGAAGCAGTGGGCAGTAAGGGTTGAAATGGTAAGAGTCATAGAGGAAACAATTCATACAGTACAGGATTCATTGGAGATATATTGGAATATATGGGGAAAATGGATGGAGTTTAAAAAGTTTGGAGCTTGGAGGAATTTGATGGAGGTGTAGGGATTTAGGGGGAGGGAGAGGAGAGAAGTGGGTTTTACCCCACTTTTTTTTGGGGGGGGGGATCTGGGGATTGGGAGAATAAATGTATAGACCTGATGTAATAAGGAACTCAGATAGAGGAATGTGATTTTTACCTTGTGTACTTGCCTATAATTATTTATACAGTCAGGTCCATAAATATTGGGACATCGACACAATTCTAATCTTTTTGGCTCTATACACCACCACAATGGATTTGAAATGAAATGAATATGATGTGTTTTAACTGCAGACTTTCAGTTTTAATTTGAGGGTATTTACATCCAAATCAGGTGAACGGTGTAGGAATTACAGTGGTTTGTATATGCGCCTCCCACTTTTTAAGGGACCAAAAGTAATGGGACAGATTAACAATCATCCATCAAACTTTCACTTTTTTAATACTGGGTTACAAATCCTTTGCAGTCAATTACAGCCTGAAGTCTGGAACACATAGACATCACCAGACGCTGGGTTTCATCCCTGGTGATGCTCTGCCAGGCCTCTACTGCAACTGTCTTCAGTTCCTGCTTGTTCTTGGGGCATTTTCCCTTCAGTTTTGTCTTCAGCAAGTGAAATGCATGCTCAATCGGATTCAGGTCAGGTGATTGACTTGCATAACATTCCACTTCTTTCCCTTAAAAAACTCTTTGGTTGCTTTCGCAGTATGCTTCGGGTCATTGTCCATCTGCACTGTGAATCGCCATCCAATGAGTTCTGAAGCATTTTGCCGAATATGAGCAGATAATATTGCCCGAAACACTTCAGAATTCATCCTGCTGCTTTTGTCAGCAGTCACATCATCAATAAATACAAGAGAACCAGTTCCATTGGCAGCCATACATGCCCACGCCATGACACTACCACCACCATGCGTCACTGATGAGGTGGTATGCTTTGGATCATGAGCAGTTCCTTTCCTTCTCCATACTCTTCTCTTCCCATCACTCTGGTACAAGTTGATCTTGGTCTTATCTGTCCATAGGATGTTGTTCCAGAACTGTGAAGGTTTTTTAGATGTGGTTTGGCAAACTCTAATCTGGCCTTCCTATTTTTGATGCTCACCAATGGTTTACATCTTGTGGTGAACCCTCTGTATTCACTCTGGTGAAGTCTTCTCTTGATTGTTGACTTTGACACACATACACCTACCTCCTAGAGAGTGTCCTTGATCTGGCCAACTGCTGTGAAGGGTGTTTTCTTCACCAAGGAAATAATTCCTCGGTCATCTACCACAGTTGTTTTCCGTGGTCTTCCGGGTCTTTTGGTGTTGCTGAGCTCACCGGTGAGTTCTTTCTTTTTAAGGATGTTCCAAACAGATAATTTGGCCACACCTAATGTTTTTGCTATCTCTCTGATGGGTTTGTTTTGTTCTTTTCAGCCTAATGATGGCTTCACTGATAGTGACAGCTCTTTGGATCTCATATTGAGAGTTGACAGAAACAGATTCCAAATGCAAATAGCACACTTGAAATGAACTCTGGATCTTTTATCTGCTCCTTGTAAATGGGATAATGAGGGAATAACACACACCTGTCCACGGAACAGCTGAGCAGCCAATTGTCCCATTACTTTTGGTCCCTTAAAAAGTGGGAGGCACATATACAATCTGTTGTAATTCCTACACCGTTCACCTGATTTGGATGTAAATACCCTCAGATTAAAGCTGAAAGTCTGCAGTTAACCACATCTTGTTTGTTTAATTTCAAATCCATTGTGGTGGTGTATAGAGCCAAAAATATTAGAATTGTGTCAATGTCCCAATATTTATGGACCTGACTGTATAATAAAAAAGAGAACATATAAAAAAGTTTATTAACCGCACTTTATCTCCATGTTACAAGTTCTTTGTTGCATTTACCATTCTTCTGTCAGTAAACAAATCTAACTGGTTTACTTTTCATGTGTGTGGCTTTAAGTTCCTTTGTTTACAACGAGGTTGTCAGAAGTGTCAGTCAGTGTCAGGCCTCCCGCACACTGAATGTTATTACAAAGCCAGTAGTGTTAGCTGTAGAAAGAGGTTATTCAGCATTTTTTGCAGTATTGTTTTTTCAAAGCTTTTGAGCTTTTTTAACGAAATTATACTCCCCTTATTTTTTTTAAACGCCAATAAATGCAGAATAGCCACATTTTCTGCATTTTTGGGCGTTTTTAACCACTTAACCACTTGCCGACCGCCTAACGCATATATACTGCGGCAGAATGGCACGGGCAGGCAAAATCACGTACCCGTACGTGATCTGCCTCCCGCGGGTGGGGGGTCCGATCGGACCCCCCCCCCCGGTGCCATAGGCGGTCGGCTCTCGTTCGCGGGCGATGGGAGGTGAGGGGGAGGCCATCCATTGATGGCCACCCCCTCCCGATCGCTCCCGGCGAATGAAAACGCTTCCTTTCCCTCTGTAATGTAAACAGAGGGAAAGGAAGTGATGTCATCTCTCCTCGAGCCGGTCTTTTCGTCCCGGCGCAGAGGAGTGAAGACATCCAAGTAAGTGCACCAACACTACACTTCCAGTAGAACACGCAGGCACACTTGTCACCCCCAGTCACCCCCCGATCACCCCCCTGTACCCCCTGTCACTCTGACACCAATAGCAGTGTTTTTTTTTTTTGCATTGGTGTCAGTTTGTGTCAGTTACAAGTGTTAGGGCAGTTAGGTTAGCCCCCTTTAGGTCTAGGGTACCCCCCTTTAGGTCCAGGGTACCCCCCTAACCCCCCCTAATAAAAGTTAACCCCTTGATTACCCCCCGTCGCCAGTGTCGCTAAGCGATCGTTTTTCTGATCGCTGTATTAGTGAAACAGGTGACGCTAGTTAGGGAGGTAAGTATATAGGTTCGCTGTCAGTGTTTTATAGCGACAGGGACCCCCATATACTACCTGCTAAAGGTTTTAACCCCCTGATTGCCCCCTAGTTAACCCTTTCACCAGCGATCACCGTATAAGTGTTACGGGTGACGCTGGTTAGATAGTTTGTTTTTTTGTAGTTTATTATAGTTTATTACAGTTTATTATAGTTTATTATAGTTTTGGGGCACCCGCCGTTTATTACCTTATAAAGGTTTAACCCCCTAATTGCCCGGCGGTGATAGAAGTTAAGTTTTTAGGATCAGATAAGGTCTGCGTCGCCCCAGGCAGCGTCAGGTTAGCGCCAGTACCGCTAACACCCACGCACGCAGCATACACCTCCCTTAGTGCTATAGTATCTGAACGGATCGATATCTGATCCGATCAGATCTATACTCCCCAGCAGTTTAGGGTTCCCTGAAACACAGTGTTAGCGGGATCAGCCCAGATACCTGCTAGCACCTGCGTTTTGCCCCTCCGCCCAGCCCAGCCCAGCCCACCCCAGCCCACCCAAGTGCAGTATCGATCGATAACTGACACTTACAAAACACTAAGCACACATAACTGCAGCATTCGCAGAGTCAGGCCTGATCCCTGCGATCGCTAACAGTTTTTTGGTAGCGTTTTGAATCAGTCGCTAACAGTCAGGAGCTTTTTTGCCTGTGAGTCTCACTAGTGTACCCCTAAATTTAGAGGCCAAAATGGCAAATCGAAGGTACACTAGTGAAGAGGCCTACACGTTTCTGAGCATGACAGATAGTGAAGAGGAAGTCACTCATCTGTCAAGTTCAGGCTCAGAATACGAACCTGTAGAGGACAGCGGCTCAATGACAGATAGCTCTGACGACGGAGTTGTGGTCCCTGCTAGGGTCAGGCGTACCAGACCCCGAACTTCTTCTGTCCTTGAAGTGCAAGAACCGCAGGGCTCTCGTATGGAGCAGAGAAGTACTAGTGCCGCTACTCCTTCTGGTGAACTGGCAAGCACCAGCGGCCTAGTACACCCTGGTCGTACATCCAGCACTGCAGTATCACGTGGTGACTTGGCGAGTCCCATAAGTGCAGTTCAAGCTGGCGAGGTGGCAAGCACAAGTAGTGTCCTGCTGCCACCAAGAAGAAGACGAACACAGGCCCGTCGTGCCCATAGTGCCCTTCCTGCTGCATTCGCCAATCCGAATTGGGAACCCACCACTTCTGCAGCACCCGTACTTCCCCCTTTCACTGGCCAACCCGGAATTCAGGTGGAAACAGTTGACTTTACGCCACTGGATTTTTATTCGCTGTTTTTCACCAAAGATCTCTATAGATCTATTGTGGACCAAAGCAATTTGTACGCTGGTCAACACATCGCCACTATTCCCCAGTCCTCCCTTGCCAGAGATTGGAGACCAATTACGGTCTCCGAATTTAAGACCTTTCTGGGCCTTTCCCTCCTCATGGGCATAACCAAAAAGAGTGAGTTGCGGTCATATTGGTCCACTGACCCAATTCACCATTTGCCCGTGTTCTCTGCCTCCATGACCAGGGCACGATACGAGCAGATTTTGCGGTTCATGCACTTCAACGACAATGAACTCTGTCGTCCTCGTTGAGACCCTGAATACGATCGGCTCTACAAAATTCGGCCCCTCGTAAACCACTTCAACCAACGTTTTGCAGACTTGTTTACCCCCCATCAAGTTGTCTGCGTTGATGAGTCCCTGATTAAGTTTTCTGGCCGCTTGTCATTCAAACAGTACCTTCCCAGCAAGCGTGCCAGATACGGGGTCAAGATGTATAAGCTCTGTGACAGGGCCACAGGCTATACATGTAGTTTTATGGTTTATGAGGGCAAAGATAGTCACGTAGAGCCGATAAACTGCCCTGACTACATAGGAAGCGCTGGCAAGATAGTGTGTGACTTGGTGTCACCCTTATTCGGAAAGGGGTACCACTTGTACGTGGACAATTATTATACGAGCGTGCCACTTTTTAGTCACTTGTTTGATCATCAGATTGGAGCATGTGGCACCGTGCGACCTAATCGCCGGGGCTTTCCCCAGCGGCTTGTAGAGTCCCGTCTTAGGCTGGGGGAGAGAGCCTGCTTGCAGTGTAATAATTTGCTCGCTATGAAGTGGAGGGACAATAAGAATGTTTTCGTTCTTACCTCCCTTCATGCAGACACGACGATCCAAATTACTACGGCGACTGGTGTTGTGGAGAAACCATTCTGTGTCCACAAATATAACCTTAATATGGGAGGGGTGGACCTCAACGACCAGTTGTTGGCGCCGTACCTAGTTGCCCGTAAGGCCAGACGCTGGTACAAAAAAGTGTCTGTTTATTTATTTCAATTGGCTTTGCTGAACGCTCATGTGCTATACAGAGCTTCAGGACGGACTGGATCCTTCCTTAAATTTCCAGGAAGAGATCGTCAGAGCCCTTCTGTTTCCAGATGGTGCTCCACCTCACCTTCCCAATCCAAATGCAGTAAGCCGGCTGCATGGGAGGCATTTTCCTTATGTCCTCCAGAGTACCCCTACCCAACGAGCCCCCCAAAAAAGATGTCGTGTCTGCAGCAAGCGCGGATTTAGGAATGACACCCGGTATTATTGTCCCTCCTGTCCTGACAATCCTGGTCTATGCATTGGTGAATGTTTTGAACGCTACCATACACTAGTTGAGTATTAGCGTAGGGTTCAGCACGGCACAGACTAGGCACACTAACACAGGGTCTCCCAAGATGCCATCGCATTTTGAGAGACCCAAACCTGGTACAGTTACAGTTAAAAGTTAAAGTTACTAAAAAAAGTGTTAAAAAAAAATACAAAAAAAATAAAAAAATAAAAATACAAAAAAATATAAAATAAAAAAAACAAAAATAGTTGTCGTTTTATTGTTCTCTCTCTCTATTCTCTCTCTATTGTTCTGTTCTTTTTTATTGTATTCTATACTGCAATGTTTTATTGTTATGTTTTTATCATCTTTGCTTTATAGGTATGCAATTTTTTTATACTTTTTTATTGTTAACCACTTTTTTGTTTTCAGGTACGCCATTCAGCTGCAGAGCGGATTTATTTATCTTGACAGCAACAGCGTTTGCTCCCACGATATATAAAGCCGTGACTCCAGCGCTGTTGGAGGTGATTTCACCACCACAGTTACATACTTCAGCATATATGCCGAAGCGTGGGGGCAGCAGTGGGTGGAGGAGCAATTTGCTCCTGCCTTTTGCGGGAGGATGCCCCCATGCTTCGGCATATATATATTTTAGGTAGGCACAGGTTGCGTTAAATGTTTTATTTTTTACTATGTTTTTTTTGTATTTGCTTTGCAGGTATGGTAAGTATTACTGTTATACTGTAATGTTACTTTGTTTTTTGTTAACCATCATTTGCTTAGCAGGTACGCCATTCAGTTGCAGCGCAGATTTATTTATCTTGACAGCAACAGCGTTTGCTCCCACGATACATAAAGCCGTGACTCCAGCGCTGTCGGAGGTGATTTCACCACCACAGTTACATACTTCAGCATATATGCCGAAGTGTGGGGGCAGTAGTGGGTGGAGGAGCAATTTGCTCCTGCCTTTTGCGGGAGGATGCCCCCATGCTTCGGCATATATAAATGGTGCATGTATGCCCATCATTAGAAGTGGGCGGATGAAGGGAGGTATTCTAATGGTGGGCATACCCACCGATCAATATCTTTTTTTCGTTCAGCCCACAGGCTGCATGAAAAAAAAGTTTACAATACAAGGACCAGCAACGTACTGGTATGTTGCTGGACTTTGAGT
The DNA here is from genome assembly GCA_037953035.1 of Aquarana catesbeiana. Lineage (NCBI taxonomy): Eukaryota > Metazoa > Chordata > Amphibia > Anura > Ranidae > Aquarana > Aquarana catesbeiana. The sequence goes on from JBBHAA010001632.1 coordinate 389,415, forward strand.
GGTTATACCAGAATGATGCCTGCAGGTTTAGGTATCATCTTGGTATCATTCTTTTCAGCCAGCGGTCGGCTTTCATGTAAAAGCAATCCTAGCGGCTAATTAGCCTCTAGACTGCTTTTACAAGCAGTGGGAGGGATCCCCCCCCCCACCGTCTTCCATGTTTTTCTCTGGCTCTCCTGTCCCAACAGGGAACCTGAGAATGCAGCCGGTGATTCGGCCAGCTGACCATAGAGCTGATCAGAGACCAGAATGGCTCCAATCATCTCTATGGCCTAAGAAACCGGAAGCTACGAGCATTTCATGACTTAGATTTCGCCGGATGTAAACAGCGCCATTGGGAAATTGGGAAAGCATTTTATCACACCGATCTTGGTGTGGTCAGATACTTTGAGGGCAGAGGAGAGATCTAGGGTCTAATAGACCCCAATTGTTTTCAAAAAAGAGTACCTGTCACTACCTATTGCTATCATAGGGGATATTTACATTCCCTGAGATAACAATAAAAATGATAAAAAATAAAAATAAAAATGAAAGGAACAGTTTAAAAATAAGATAAAAAATCAAAAAATTAATAAAGAAAAAAAAAAAAAAAAAAAAAAAAGCACCCCTGTCCCCCCCTGCTCTCGCGCAAAGGCGAACGCAAGCGTCGGTCTGGCGTCAAATGTAAACAGCAATTGCCCCATGCATGTGAGGTATCACCGCGAAGGTCAGATCGAGGGCAGTAATTTTAGCAGTAGACCTCCTCTGTAAATCTAAAGTGGTAACCTGTAAAGGCTTTTAAAGGCTTTTAAAAAAGTATTTAGTTTGTCGCCACTGCACGTTTGTGCGCAATTTTAAAGCATGTCATGTTTGGTATCCATGTACTCGGCCTAAGATCATCTTTTTTATTTCATTAAACATTTGGGCAATATAGTGTGTTTTAGTGCATTAAAATTTTAAGAAGTGTGTTTTTTCCCCAAAAAATGCGTTTGAAAAATCGCTGCGCAAATACTGTGTGAAAAAAAAAAATGAAACACCCACCATTTTAATCTGTAGGGCATTTGCTTTAAAAAAATATATAATGTTTGGGGGTTCAAAGTAATTTTCTTGCAAAAAAAAAAACTTTTTCATGTAAACAATAAGTGTCAGAAAGGGCTTTGTCTTCAAGTGCTTAGAAGAGTGGGTGATGTGTGACATAAGCTTCTAAATGTTGTGCATAAAATGCCAGGACAGTTCAAAACCCCCCAAAATGACCCCATTTTGGAAAGTAGACACCCCAAGCTATTTGCTGAGAGGCATGTCGAGTCCATGGAATATTTTATATTGTGACACAAGTTGCGGGAAAAAGACAATTTTTTTTTTTTTTAATTTTTTTTTTGCACAAAGTTGTCACTAAATTATATATTGCTCAAACATGCCATGGGAATATGTGAAATTACACCCCAAAATACATTCTGTTGCTTCTCCTGAGTACGGGGATACCACATGTGTGAGACTTTTTGGGAGCCTAGCCGCGTACGGGACCCTGAAAACCAAGCACCGCCTTCAGGCTTTCTAAGGGCGTAAATTTTTGATTTCACTCTTCACTGCCTATCACAGTTTCGGAGGCCATGGAATGCCCAGATGGCACAAACCCCCCCCAAATGACCAAATTTTGGAAAATACACACCCAAAGCTATTTTCTGAGAGGTATAGTGAGTATTTTGCAGACCTCACTTTTTGTCACAAACTTTTGAAAATTGAAAAAAGAAAAAAAAAATGTTTTTATTGTCTTTCTTCATTTTCAAACACAAATGAGAGCTGCAAAATACTCACCATGCCTCTCAGCAAATAGCTTGGGGTGTCTACTTTCCAAAATGGGGTCATTTTGGGGGGTTTTGTGCTATCTTGGCATTTTATGGCCTTCAAAACTGTGATGGGTAGTGAGGAGTGAAATCAAAAATTAACGCTCTTAGAAATCCTGAAGGCGGTGATTGGATTTTGGGGCCCCGTATGAAGCTAGGCTCCCAAAAAGTGCCACTCATGTGGTATCCCCGTACTCAGGAGAAGCAGCAGAATGTATTTTGGGGTGTAATTCCACATATGCCCATGGCATGTTTGAGCAATATATCATTTAGTGACAACTTTGTGCAAAAACAAAAAAAATTGCCTTTTTTCCGCAACTTGTGTCACAATATAAAATATTCCATGGACTCAACATGCATCTCAGCAAATAGCTTGGGGTGTCTACTTTCCAAAATGGGGTCATTTGGGGGGGGTTTTGTGCCATCTTGGGATTTTATGGCCTTCAAAATTGTGATAGGTAGTAAGGAGTGAAATCAAGAATTTATGCCCTTAGAAATCCTGAAGGCGGTGCTTGGTTTCGGGGCCCCGTACGCGACTAGGCTCCCAAAAAGTCCCACACATGTGGTATCCCCGTACTCAGGAGAAGCAGCAGAATGTATTTTGGGGTGCAATTCCACATATGCCCATGGCCTGTGTGAGCAATATATCATTTAGTGACAATTTTGTGCAAAAAAAAAAAAAATTGTCACATTTCCGCAACTTGTGTCAAAATATAAAATATTCCATGGACTCAACATGCCTCTCAGCAAATAGCTTGGGGTGTCTACTTTCCAAAATGGGGTCATTTGGGGGGGTTTTGTGCCATCTTGGCATTTTATGGCCTTCAAAACTGTGATAGGTAGTGAGGTGTGAAATCAAAAATTTATGCCCTTTGAAATTCTGAAGGCGGTGCTTGGTTTTCGGGGCCCCTTACACGGCTAGGCTCCCAAAAAGTCCCACACATGTGGTATCCCCGTACTCAGGAGAAGCAGCTAAATGTATTTTGGGGTGCAATTCCACATATGCGCATGGCCTGTGTGAGCAATATATCATTTAGTGACAACTTTTTGTAATTTTTTTTTTTTTTTTGTCATTATTCAATCACTTGGGACAAAAAAAAAAATATTCAATGGGTTCAACATGCCTCTCAGCAATTTCCTTGGGGTGTCTACTTTCCAAAATGGGGTCATTTGTGGGGGTTTTGTACTGCCCTGCCATTTTAGCACCTCATGAAATGACATAGGCAGTCATAAAATAAAAGCTGTGTAAATTCCAGAAAATGTACCCTAGTTTGTAGACGCTATAACTTTTGCGCAAACCAATAAATATACACTTATTGACATTTTTTTTACCAAAGACATGTGGCCGAATACATTTTGGCCTAAATGTATGACTAAAATTGAATTTATTGGATTTTTTTTATAACAAAAAGTAGAAAATATCATTTTTTTTCAAAATTTTCGGTCTTTTTCCGTTTATAGCGCAAAAAATTAAAACGGCAGAGGGGATCAAATACCATCAAAAGAAAGCTCTATTTGTGGGAAGAAAAGGACGCAAATTTCGTTTGGGTACACCATTGCATGACCGCGCAATTAGCAGTTAAAGCGACACAGTGCCGAATTGTAAAAAGTGCTCTGGTCAGGAAGGGGGTAAAACCTTCCGGGGCTGAAGTGGTTAAAGATCAGCCTCGTTTTGGAATTTGGGTGTTTACATGTTTAAAACAGTTTTTTTTTTTGCTAGAAAATTACTTAGAACCCCCAAACATTATATATATTGTTTTTTTTTCTAACAACCTAAAGAATAAAATGGCGGTCATTGCAATACTTTTTTTTCACACCGTATTTGCGTAGCGGTCTTACAAGCGCGCTTTTTTTTTTGGAAAAAAATCACTTTTTGTAATAAAAATATAAGACAACAGTAAAGTTAGTCCAATTTTTTCTTATAATGTGAAAGATAATGTTACGCTGAGTAAATTGATACCCAATATGTCACGCTTCAAAATTGCGCCCGCTCGTGGAATGGCGTCAAACCTTTACCCTCAATAATCTCCATAGGCAACATTTAAAAAATTCTACAGGTTGCATGTTTTGCGTTACAGAGGAGGTCCAGGGCTAGAATTATTGCTCTCACTCTAATGACCGCGGCGATACCTCACATGTGTGGTTTGACCACCGTTTTCATATGCGGGCGCTACTCACATATGCGTTCACTTCTGCGCACAAGCTCGTCGGGAAGGGGCCTTTTAAAAAAATATATATATTTTTCTTATTTACTTTACTTGATTTTATTTATTTTTACACTGTTTTAAAAAAAAAAAATGTGTCACTTTTATTCCTATTACCAGGAATGTAAACAACCCTTGTAATAGAAAAAAGCATGACAGGACCTCTTAAATATGAGATCTGGGGTCAAAAAGTCTTCACATCTCATATTTGGACTTATATGCAATAAAAAAAAAAAAAGTCATTGAAAAAAATGACATTGAAAAAATGTGGCTTTGAGACGTATGGGCGGAAGTGATGTTTTGATGTCGCTTCCGCCCTGCAGTGTCATGGAGACGGGTGGGCGCCATCTTCCCCTCACTCGTCTCCATGCACAGCTAGGGAAAGGACGCGATCGCCTCCTCCGCTGCCGACGGCTCCGGTAAGCGGCTCCGGTAAGCGGAGGGCACCAAATCTGCCGCAGAGACCACTTTTATCTTGTAGCCGGCCGAAAACAGTGATATCGGGGTTATGGCAGCCAGCTGCTGCCATAACAACGATATCCTCCCCCAAAGTTAGGACATATATGTACAAGTGGTGCTTTGTTTAGCTTGTTTCAGAGTTGGAGCCTTTTTACAGATGAAAAACTTCTCTCAAAACCCACTAGTTCTGGGTTTTTTTTCCCAGCCAGAAAACACCCTTGCCAAAAACTGCTGATAACAGCCTATGTGTGCATGTACACCTAAGATAACATGCTGGGGAGTTTATTGGCCGCAGAAAAAAAGCCTGAAGTTAAAAACAGCAACTGTAAAAACATCCAGTGTGCATGAGGCCTCAGAGGTGCCTGAGGAGTTGCAAGGTCAAAGCAACCAGTGGGGTACAGAATCGTTGACTGGCCCTCACGGGGGGGGGGGGGGTAGTGATACACACATATCTGATACCTGTAGCTACACGATTACAACCTCCATTGCTGCGGCTACTGGACTACTTGGGTGCACACCCCCTGTGGGAGTTTCCTTGATTCCTTGGTTTACGGGGTGGGATAAGTTATGAGCCATGACACACGATCTGTCTATTATGTTCCTTTTCTTCTTCTCCCCTTTCTTGTTATTATTTTTTTATATAAATTTGTTATGCTTGATTATTGAAATGCTGTTTATGCATGGATTATCACTAGAGCCTTCGCTGAATACTAGTGATCACTTAAATCCCTGAAGAAGCCGTTGACTGGCGAAACATGTTGGGATCTGCTATGTACCAGTAACCATCCCACGCATATGGATACTTTGGCCAGTATTACTGTTTTGTACATTTACTCTGCTTATTATTTTTTATGCACCTTTGATTGTTCTATTTGGAATATTGATGTAATATAAATGATATTTTTGTAAGTAAAATTGTATCCCTAAATGTACTTGGGCACCGTTATAGTCCCAAACTCAGATCCCTTTACATTTACTAGATCTGATTGCACTTTATAATTTTAGCATTTTTGCATATATGATGTAATATTTTTCACTGGGTTATATTTTATCACAGGCACTGCAACCATTCATGTATATTTCAGAGGGAGTGGCCAACCGTGAGTGAGAAGTGTTCAGATCATCCAGTATACTGAGAAGGACAGCACTGTGTGTGTGTGTTACAATGCATCCTGAAAATGTTCACAGCACTTCAATTTTCCACATTTAGTTATGTTACCACCTTATTCCAAAATGGATTAAATTAATTTTTCTCCTCAAAGTTCTACAAACAATACCCCATAATGACAACATGAAAGAAATTTGTTTGAAATCTTTGCAAATTTATTAGAAATAAAAAACGAAAAAATCCCATGTACAGAAGTATTCACATCCTTTGCCACGACACTTTTTTTTTTTCACAAGAATCCACAACACTTAAAATTGAGCTCCGGTACATCCGGTTTCCACTGATCATCCTTGAGATGTTTCTACAACTTGATTGGAGACCACCTGTGGTAAATTCAGTTGATTGGACATGATTTGGAAAGGCACACACCTGTCTATATAAGGTCCCACAGGTAACAGTGCATGTCAGAGCACAAACCAAGTAATGAAGTCCAATGAATTGTCTGTAGACCTCCGAGACAGGATTATAACAAGGAACAGATCTGGGAAAGGGTACAGAAAAAATATTGCAGCATTGAAGGTCCTAATGAGCACAGTGGCCTCCATCATCCATAAATGGAAGAAGTTTGGAACCACCAGGACTCTTCCTAGAGTGGGCCGCCCGGCCAAACTGAGTGGTTGGGGGAGAAGGGTCTTAGTCAGGGAGGTGACCAAGAACCCCAATGGTCACTCTGACAGAGCTCCAGCATTTCTCTGTGGAGAGAGGAGACCTTCCAGAAGAAAACCAAGAAAGGAGGGTGTGCCCCAAAGGGATAATATGGACAGTGTATCACCGGGAAACCAAGTGGCTGGTGCAGAGAATCAGATATACAATTTTGTTAAAATTAATAACAACAATTTTTATTGGTTACAAAGTGTACAAAACATTCTATAATATAAAAGCAAAACAAAAAGAGGTAGAAAAGACAGTAATGTTTGATTTCTTGGTTTTCTTCCTTACATGGGATGTGACAGTGATCCCCGGGAAAGCTCAAACATTGGCTCCTTTTCTTATTGTTAATTCAACCTTCCAGAAGAACAACCATCTCTGTAGAGTGGCCAGACAAAAGCCACTCCTCTGTAAAAGGCACATGACAGCCCGACTGGAGTTTGCCAAAAGGCACCTGACGGATTCTTAGACCGTGAGAAACAAAATTCTCTGGTCTGATGAAACAAAGATACAACTCATTGGCCTACATGGCACCGGGCACAAAGATACAATTCTTTGGCCTACATGACACATGGCACCAGGCACCGCTTATCACCTGGCCAATACCATCCCTACAGTGAAGCATGGTGGTGGCAGCATCATGCTGTGGGAATGTTTTTCAGTGGCAGGAACTGGGGGACTAGTCAGGATTGAGGGAAAGATGAATGCAGCAATGTACAGAGACATCCTTGATGAAAACCTGCTCCAGAGCGCTCTGGACCTCAGACTAGAGCGAAGGTTTATCTTCCAACAGGACAATGACCCTAAGCACACAACCAAGATAACAAAGGGGTGGCTACGGGACAACTCTGTGAATGTCCTTGAGTGGTCCAGCCAGAGCCCAGACTTGGACCTGATAGAACATCTCTGGAGAGATCTGAAAATGGCTGTGCACCGACGCTCCTCATCCAACCTGATGGAGCTTGAGAGGTCCTGCAAAGAAGAATGGGAGAAACTGCCCAGAAATAAGAGTGCCAAGCTTGTAGCATCATACTCAAAAAAGACTTGAGGGTGTAATTGGTGCCAAAGGAGCTTCACCAAAGTATAGAGCAAAGGCTGTGATACTTCTGTACATGGGATTAGGCAAATAATAAATTTGCAAATATTTCAAACAAACTTCTTTCACGTTGTCATTATGGGGGATTGTTTGTAGAATTGTGAGGAAAATAATGAATTTAATACATTTTGTAATAAGGTTGTAACATAACAAAATGTGGAAAGGGTGAAGCGCTGTAAACTGGTGGTTTCAACTCCTGTTTTCATCCTCATCAAGGGTTGTCTGACCTGTGTCTGAGTGTGATCTCCAGCACTTCCATATGCCTCTCTTTGCTATTTAAAAAAAATAATAATTATTTACAAATCTGAGAACTCATAAAAAGTTCATATTTGAAAAAGGTGAGTCCATATGTTCGTGTTTCAAATAATGATAGTCAATCACCCAAGTGAAGAGACATCATCACTGTGAGAACCTTCTGCCACCAGATAGAATATAAGGAGGCTTACCAGAACAATTGGACACTGTTTAGCATATAAGAAATGGGTCAAGCAGGCAATGGTGTCACAACACCTGAGTATGGAAACTTCACTGGAGTCTTCATACATCGACCTTGTGATATTAACAACCACCGAAGCCAATAAAATGGTATACAGACTTTTAGGGCCTTTCAGAGTCTGGAGACTTCTCGTCAATACTCTGTTAGGACATGAATCCAAGTAAAAAGGATAGAAGACTCCACATAGTGTAAAATTTTTGTTATTCTGAAGAAATCCCTGTGTGTTTCTCTGTGCCTCTGAGCAGGGCCGCTGATAAGCCAGTACAACTGGCCCTGTTGTACCGGGCCCGGCAATATAAACAGTGAATGAAAGAATGCAAATTGATAAAAAAAAAAAAGTGTTTCCCTCCCCTTCTCCAGCCGCTCACATTTGACTGTAAACAGTGCTGGAGTGGGGCTGAATGGGAGAGCAAGGAGGGAGACATACAGAGGTATGACTACAGCAATACAAGTTCTGCAGGAACTTGTGGCTGAATGGAAACAACCGGATAGTTGGGAGCACAGTAACATGTTGCTGGCCAGCTGCAGTGTCTTCCAGATATCTATGTGATCAGGCAGTGTGCAGGTTACCAATCAGCCTCCCCTCCCTCTAGTCTCCCTGGTTACTTTGTTTTATTTGCCTAACCTGACCTGCACATTTCCTGATCACACTGATATGATCTCTGGAAGACTCTGCAGCAGCTGTTAACCATTTCAGCTTAGGCCTCATGCACACGAGACGCTGTTAAACTCATGTTCATGTTCAGAGGCAGTTGGACACTTTTTTCAACTGCCCCTGAACCCATTCAATGTTATCCTATGTGTCCATGTACACAGTCTCGTTTTTTGGCGTTTTTAGGCAGTTGCGTTTAACCTCGTTTTTCCAGAAGCAAAAGAATGGGTTCAGACGCAAACGTTTTCCACATTTCATACGCCAAACGCGGCTAAAAAAACACTTATAAACGCAAACGCGGCTAAACGCGGTACCGGCGTTTAGCCTCGTTTGCGTTTATAAGTGTCTTTTACAACCCGACTTTGGGGCCCCATATCTCGGGGGCCACTTGGTGCTAGGAACCCCAAATTTGGTATGCGAACACAGTGGAACTAGCACTACAATATATCCACAAAATGTCATTCTCTGCTGCAGAAGTGCTTGACATTTTGCGACCCGAATTTTGGGCCCCATATCTCGGGGCCACTTAGAGCTAGGAACCCCAAATTTCAAGTTCTACCACAGTTAGACTATCACTATAACATATCCAAATTAGGAGTTCCTAGCATAAAGTGGCCCCAAGATATGGGGCCCCAAAGTTGGGTCACAAAATGTCATTCTCTGCTGCAGAAAAGTGCTTGACATTTTGCGACCCAATTATGGGGCCCCATATCTTGGGGCCACTTGGTGCTAGGAACCCCAAATGTGAAGTGCTAACACTGTTGGACTAACAATATAACATATCCAAATTTGGGGTTCCTAGCACTAAGTAGCCCCGAGATATGGGGCCCCAAAGTCGGGCCACAAAATGTCATTCTCTGCTGCAGAAGTGCTTGACATTTTGCGACCCGACTTTGGGGCCCCATATCTTGGGGCCACTTAGTACTAGGAACCCCAGGACCCCAAATATGTTATAGTGCTAGTTCCACTGTGTTACCACACCAAATGTGGGGTTCCTAGCACTAAGTGGCCCCAAGATGCGTGGCCCCAAATTTGGGTCACAAAATGTCATTCTCTGCTCTGCAGACGCTTCTAGACGCAAACGCAGCTAAACGCGGCTAATCGCGGCTAAACGCGGCATGCAAACTCGGCAAAACGGGCCTTTCTAAACACCGGTTTCAGCTTTTAAAAGCCTGTGTTCAGCAGAGTTTGCACCAGCGTCTCGTGTACATGAGGCCTTATAATCAGCTATTTATAGGAAAATAGAAATAAACCGCGCTATAATCCAAGTGAACAATTAATCCTCAAAGAAGCTGCAATCTCGACAATAAACATCAATTGCAAAGTAAACATAAAAAATAAGAGAATTGCGCTAGACCATGTACAAAATTACATAAATGACATAAGTGAAAAATATTTTTATGATATGTGTAGATCGGTATAAATGTGGGTAACAACTGAATATAGTCCACCAAAATGTCCCATCAAGTGAAAATTAAAAATAGTGACTCCAAAATAGCCCGCAAATAGTCCAAGTGATAGTTGATAAATGATCCGTGACTAAAGAGGAGGATCCACCACCGAGAGTAGAAGGGGTTGGTTCTTACCAGATGGCCATGACCCCCCACTACAGAGGATCACAGCAAGCAGGCAAACTTGTAAGGCAAACAATGGAAGCTTCTGCCGGCATCCACTAGAGGTCGTCACACCATCAGCCAGACCCACAGAACTCGTGGCAGGGATACACCATAGAATACAAAAGGGGAGCTCACATAGTGTAAAATCGTAGAGATTTATTTAAAATTAAGTACATAAAATGAACACTTACAAAATGTTTGAAGATAGAATAGCCTTAAGTCCGGTTCCTTGGCCACAGGAGCACGGACAAACCCGTCCTATTGGAATGCAACACTGTATGGGGGTGACGTCAGCGCGTCGTCTGGCTCCACACTACGCGTTTCGTGACATCATCACGTCTTCCAGGGGGAGCTCCCCTTTTGTATTCTATGGTGTATCCCTGCCATGAGTTCTGTGGGTCTGGCTGATGGTGTGACGACCTCTAGTGGATGCCGGCAGAAGCTTCCATTGTTTGCCTTACAAGTTTGCCTGCTTGCTGTGATCCTCTGTAGTGGGGGGTCATGGCCATCTGGTAAGAACCAACCCCTTCTACTCTCGGTGGTGGATCCTCCTCTTTAGTCACGGATCATTTATCAACTATCACTTGGACTATTTGCGGGCTATTTTGGAGTCACTATTTTTAATTTTCACTTGATGGGACATTTTGGTGGACTATATTCAGTTGTTACCCACATTTATCCCGATCTACACATATCATCAAAATATTTTTCACTTATGTCATTTATGTAATTTTGTACATGGTCTAGCGCAATTCTCTTATTTTTTATAAATCAGCTATTTAGCCAGAGCGCTGTGTGTGCTGCACAGATTGTTTGATGGGGGTTTTTTTTTTTTTTTGGAGGATTTACTGCTGGATCAGGCTAGAAACTTCCCAGCCCCATTAACTGGTTACTGTACTCCACTGATCCTGAGCAGTTCAGTGTTTGTAAGACAATTTGTATTTTGGAAATTGGATGTGATGCTGTCTTCTGTCACTTGCTTGTACTTTCAAAGGAAAATCAGTGACTTGATCTTGCAGATCTGGTTTAAATAGAGTGGAGCAGCCCTTTAATACTATATATACCTGTACACTGAGTTCAGCCATAAATGCAGTCTCTGACCATCTCCTGAATCAATCATGTCTGCAATCCCTAACAGTCTTCTGTACTATGTCTGCAGCTCTGACCATCTCCTGTACTATGTCTGCAGTCTCTGATCATCTCCTGTACTATGTCTGCAGTCTCTGATCATCTCCTGTACTATGTCTGCAGTCTCTGACCATCTCCTGTATTATGTCTGCAGTCTCTGATCATCTCCTGTACTATGTCTGCAGTCTCTGACCATCTCCTGTATTATGTCTGCAGTCTCTGATCATCTCCTGTACTATGTCTGCAGTCTCTGACCATCTCCTGTATTATGTCTGCAGTCTCTGATCATCTCCTGTATCATGTCTGCAGTCTCTGATCATCTCCTGTATTATGTCTGCAGTCTCTGACCATCTCCTATACTATGTCTGCAGTCTCTGATCATCTCCTGTACTATGTCCCCAGTCTCTGACCATCTCCTGTACTATGTCTGCAGTCTCTGATCATCTCCCGTACTATGTCTGCAGTTTCTGACCATCTCCTGTACTATGTCTGCAGTCTCTGATCATCTCCTGTACTATGTCTGCAGTCTCTGACCATCTCCTGTACTATGTCTGCAGTCTCTGACCATCTCCTGTACTATGTCTGCAGTCTCTGACCATCTCCTGTATTATGTCTGCAGTCTCTGACCATCTCCTGTATTATGTCTGCAGTCTTTGATCATCTCCTGTATTATGTCTACAGTCTCTGACCATCTCCTGTATTATGTCTGCAGTCTCTGATCATCTCCTGTATTATGTCTGCAGTCTCTGACCATCTCCTGTACTATGTCTGCAGTCTCTGACCATCTCCTGTACTATGTCTGCAGTCTCTGACCATCTCCTGTATTATGTCTGCAGTCTCTGACCATTTCCTGTACTATATCTGCAGTCTCTGATCATCCCCTGTACTATGTCTGCAGTCTCTGACCATCTCCTGTATTATGTCTGCAGTCTCTGACCATCTCCTGTACTATATCTGCAGTCTCTGACCATCTCCTGTACTATGTCTGCAGTCTCTGACCATCTCCTGTATTATGTCTGCAGTCTCTGATCATCTCCTGTACTATGTCTGCAGTCTCTGATCATCTCCTGTACCATGTCTGCAGTCTCTGATCATCTCCTGTACCATGTTTGCAGTCTCTGATCATCTCCTGTACTATGTCTGCAGTCTCTGATCATCTCTTGTACTATGTCTGCAGTCTCTGATCATCTCCTGTACTATGTCTGCAGTCTCTGATCATCTCCTGTACTATGTCTGCAGTCTCTGATCATCTCCTGTACTATGTCCGCAGTCAGTCTCTGACCTTCTGAGGAGGGGCCAGGGGTAGGGCTAAAGGAGGGACCATGGGCACGACCAGGGGCAGGGCCAGGGTGGGACTGGAGCAGGGGCCAGAGGCGGGACTAGGGTGGGGCTGAAGGGGGCCCTGTCAGGTAGGCTGTACGGGGGGCCCCATGATTTCTATCAGCGGCCCTGCTTCTAAATGCAAGATTCGAATGCATTCATGATCCTTTTGTTTGCCTAATGCTGTTGGATTCTCCCTGATCCTGCCCCTTATCCTAAAATTTCACTGAACAGAAATTACATTTTACAGAAAGCTTACCACTTATCCCTAATCACAATGAGTAAAAAAATACTGACCCACAAACCATTATAAATTCTCTTAAACCCTACCAACCCATGCTTTCCTTCAGTTCTGAATCTATCACAATCAAATACATCATCAAATCAGCCCTTCACCTAATTCTGGGCAAACCTAGTGCTCCAAGGAAGCATCATCCAACACAAGAAGTGCTTACCTGTACACAAAGATGGGGACGAGGAAGTCTGTGAAATTCGGGTCCATTTCTGAATTTTCTATGGCCGCCATCATATCACTGAAATTTGTTTTCCAATTAACTTCCTGTCCAATGGGGATGACGTTTCCTGCAATTGATAAGACACAGAGAATGGGCTACAGCAATCATTTGGAGTCCAAAAGTGTTTATTCAAATGAAATAGTTCAAACAAAATATGCATGTGCAGCCAATGCGTTTCGAAGGCTCAAGAGTTCCTCCTTCTTCAGGGCTTAGGATAAATAAATTGTGGATTTGGTGAGTTAGGAGGAATTCGAAGCTGTGTGGGCAGTATGTAGACACACTCATCAACAGCTGGTTGTTACAGCCGTAGGTAAAACTTTTTTGGTGACAACTATCTAAGAGGGGAATTTTCTCACTTTGAAAAATTCCCTCAACTAAGTGATCAGATTTTCTCATCATTAAGGATCAAAATTAATTTGTTCCCACTAACTATTGGAAAACCAATGTTGTACATGTTCATGTTTTATTTATAGGGCTGAATAAAGGATAAAGGGATGTCAGAGTTCCTCTTTACAGACATCTAGACCTAATTTGGTTAATGCAGGAATTTGAATATTTGATATTATAATTACACATTTTTACTTACAAAAAAAATGTGTATTTGTCCTCTTATTTTAAGGTGATACTAAAGGATTATTTTTTTTTAATATTATTAACATACATGTTTTACTTACCTGCTCTGTGCAAGGGTTTTGCACATAGCAGCCTCGATCCTCCAGCACTCTGGGCTCCTCCCCACCTGTCGAGTGCAGCTTGCTCTGAGGGCCAGTGGCGTCGCTAGGGAGTGGCTTTTGGGGTTATAGTCCCGAATCTGGGGTCCATAGCCCAGAGTCTCTGAAGGGGTCCCCAAGGGGAGGGGAGGTTCTCTGGGGACCCTGATGTAAGTGGGGGACTCTCTGGGGACCCCGATGCAAGGGAGGGGCTCTCTGGGGACTCTGACTTTAAGGGGGAGGATCTCTGGGGACACTGATTTAAGGGGAAGGCTCTCTGGGGACCCTAATGTAAGGGGGGCTCTCTGGAAACCCTGATGTAAGGAGGAGGCTCTCTGGGGACTCTGATGTAAGGGAGGCTCTCTGGGGATATATATACACACACACACTTATATTACTTTATATACATGTGTATACCCGCCCAAGCGTATGACTTTCTTTACTACGCTGCTATGGACTCTAGCCCCAGATTTTTTGTAGCCCTAGTAACGCCCCTGCTGAGGGTACTCGTGCAGGCTAACTCCTGAGCCTCACTCTGTGTGTCCATAAGACCTACAGAATGGGGATTGGCCCTCCCCCCACTCCCTCCTCACTAGTTGTGATTGACAGCAGCAAGAGGAATGGGTCCCACTGCTGTCTCTGAGCCAATGAAGACGCAGAGTGCCGGGACAGCAGAGCTGCTCGTGCACATAGCTGGATCAGGATCCGGCTCTGGTAAGTATTAGCGGGGGCTGTGGGGGAAGCTGTATACTGAAGGTTTTAATGGCTCTATAATTATTGCTCTCATTCCATTGTTTACAGTGATACCTCACATGTGTAATACCTCACTATTTACATACGCATGCAGGATTATGCATTGCTTTCATGTGTCTGTGCAGGGTGAAGAGGGATGCTTTTCCTTTTTTTATATTATTTTTATTTATTTTATTAAAGTTTATATTTTTTTAACTTTTTTCATTTAACTTTATTGCTATCACAAGAGGGTTTGGATAAGGGCCTGGTATTTTATTTTTGCATGAATTACATGAAGTTCCCTAGCATGCACCAGTCCAAGACGTCACAGGGGGGGGCGTTGCCACCAGGTGACATCGCCAGGTGGCCCCGCCCTTACCTATATAAGAGCTGTCAAACAGCGGAGGAGACATTCAGCAGTCGGCTATCAATAAAGGCGAAGCGTTTTTTGTCGTTGTTTATTTTCCAGTGTGGCGGTTGGCGCGATTGACAATGGATTCACATCGGGGGGGGGGGGACACTGTTTTTTTATTTTTTAATAACTGGCTTGTCAAAAACTGCCTCTGTGTTTTTTTTACTCTTTGACACTTTTTTGGTGAATGGGTACGGGCACAATGTACCCCATACTCATTCACATGGGGGGGCTGGGATCTGGGGGTCCCCTTGTTAATGGGGGCTTCCATATTCTGATAAGCTCCTCGCCCACATATCCTGACAACCACAGCCCAGGGTTGTGGGGAAGAGACCCTTGTCCCCATCAACATGGAGACAAGGTGCTTTGGGGTGGGGGCAGAGCTCCCCCTTCCCCAAAGCACCCACCCCTCCATGTTGAGGGAATATGGCCTGGTATGGTTTGGGGGGGGACTCGCTCCCCCCTTTTCCTGACCTGCCAGACTGCATGCTCATATAAGGGTCTAGTATGGATTTTGGGGGGACCCCTTGCTGTTTATTTAAATTTTGGTGTGGGGTTCCTGGAAATCTTGGACTGGAGGGGGGACCCATTTTTTTTCTTTTTTTTTTTTTTTTACAATAGCCGGGTGCTGGCAATTGCAACCCGAGTGAATTTAAATGGGATTTGACTCTTTTTTTTCTTTAGAAATGTAATTTTTGCTGCAGCATGTTCTATAATCCTATTTTTGCTGCAGCATGTTCTATACATCCTAAAGATGCGCCACTTTACAGGTACATTAAGGGGACCCCCCAGGCACTATATTTAAAGGAATTTTTCACTGTTTATTGTTGTTTTCTGGGGTTTCCTGGCAGCACTCCTGACCCCTCCTCTTCATCGGGTGCCCCCACGGAGAGCTGCTTTCCATGGGGGCACCCGTGCGGGTGCGCTTCTGTGTCCTGCTGCTGCGTCTATTGACACAGGCAGGAGGACTTGGCCCCGCCCCTGGCTCCCGTGTCACTGGATTTGATTCACAGCAGCGGGAGCCATTGGCTCCTGCTGCTATCCATCTATCCAATGAGGACCCGAGACAGTGGCTGGAGCTGCTGGGCTCATGCTCATCGCTGGAACGTTCGGGTTCAGGTAAGAAAAAAGGGGGATCTGGGGGGCAGGTGCAGCACAGAAGGTTTTTCACCTTTGAGGGTTTACAACTCCTTTTAACCACTTCCGATCGCCGCACGCCAATTTATGTCCCTACTTTGAGGACAGATATCATTGTTATGGCAGCAGCTAGCTGCCATAACCCTAGTATCCCTGTGAGATCACTTTTATCAGCGGCAGGAGCAGGCCCCCCCCTCCCGCCACGATCCGGTACCCTCCGCCGCTTACCAGAGCCTTCGGCAGCGGCGGAGGCGATCGGGTCTGTTCCCTGAGCTGACATAGAGACGAGTGAGGGGAAGATGGCCCCCACCCGTCTCCATGACACTGCAGGGCGGAAGCGACGTCAAAACCTCACTTCCGCCCATAGCTCTTAAAGGGCCATTTTATTTTTTTATTTTTTTAAATGACAAAATTTTTTATTTTTTATTATTATAGCATTTTAGTGTAAACATGGGATCTGAGGTCTTTTTGACCCCTGATCTCATATTTAAGAGGTCCTGTCATGCTTTTTTTCTATTACAAGGGATGTATACATCCCTTGTAATAGGAATAAAAGTGACGCAATTGTTTTTTTTTTTTTTTAAACAGTGTAAAAATAAAAAATAAAAGGTAAAATAAATAAGTAAAAAAAAACATTTTAAACGCGCCCCGTCCCGCCGAGCTCGCGTGCAGAAGCGAACTCATACGTGAGTAGCGCCCGCATATGAAAACAGTGTTCAAACCACACATGTGAGGTATCGCTGTGATCGGTAGAGCGAGAGCAATAATTCTAGCCCTAGACCTCCTCTGTAACGCAAAACATGCAACAAGCAGAATTTTTTTTTTATGTCACCTATGGAGATTTTTAAGGGTAAAAGTTTGTCGCCAATCCACGAGCAGGTGCAATTTTGAAGTGTGACATGTTGGGTATCAATTTACTCAGCGTAACATTATCTTTCACAATATATTAAAAAATTGGGCTAACTTTACTTTTGTCTCATTTTTTAATTTAAAACTGTATTTTTTCAAAAAAAAGTATTGCAACGATCGCCATTTTATTCTCTAGGATGTTAGAAAAAAAATGTATAATGTTTGGGGGTTCTAAGTAATTTTTTAGCAAACAAAACTGTTTTTAACTTGTAAACACCACATCTAAAAAAAGAGGCCCGGTCTTGAAGTGGTTAGGCATCATTAAAATCACTGCTCCTGAAAAAACAATTGTTTTTAGAAAAAAAATTGCATTGATACATGTCTCACAGGGCAGTACCTGGACCCCCATACCCCTTTTATGGCCAATTACTTGCATTGAAGACTTAAAAATGGGCACTTTTGATTTTTCTTGTTCAGCTCCCATAGACTTTAATGAGGTTAGAACTGGGTGTTCTGCCCATCTCTATGTGCTAGAGAAGAAAACTGTCCTCATTTTGTTATTCTTCAGTCAAGTTGGGCATCCCATAACCCCTTTTGCGCTATCCAATGTTAAAATCCCTAAAAAAATAACGAAACCCAAAAACCAAGTCCATGGGCTGTTTCTTGTGTCTGGATGCAAGTTTAAAAATTTGTGTAGCCTGGCTGTGCCCACTATAGAGTGACCCAAAACTCAGCGGCTCCTTAGGGGGTAGTGCTACATTACTTTACCAGTCCTATAGTATATAGTTCCAGGGCTTTTTTTTCGGCAGGAACGCGGGGAACGCAGTTCCGGCACCTCCAGCACTGAATGTATGTAATAGCATGGGGTGTGGGGTGTGCTGGAGGGTCTACTGATGTTGGCTGCTGGGGGATCTGTGAAGGGAGGGCCCGTGGAACCCAGAATCCCTTGGAAAGTTTGGGAAACCCATGCTTCAGCTCCCCATACACCTCTTATGTCTAAGTCACCCTGTGCTATCCTGGCACAGGGTGAGTGAGAAAATATATCTTGGATTACTTAAAATGGGACAGTAATATTTATCCACAATATCTCCCAGGATATATGAAAGACTATTCTTGGGTTGTTTGATTCTGAACTCAACATGTTAGTTGGGGAATCTATTGTTGCTGGGGGGTTCTTATGCTGCTGGAAGGGATCTACTGTTGAGAGAGAGGTCTATTTTTACTGGCTGCTGGAGGATTTATTGATGCTGGTTGCTGGGAGATCTGTTGTTGCTGCTGGGGGGTCTAATGTTGCTTGGGTGGATATTTTGTTATTGGGTGTGATATTTTGTTGTGGGTAGTTCACTGTTGCTGCAGGGAATCTGTTGTTGTTGGGGTGGAGTCCATTGTTGCTGGGGGAGTCTATTGTTGTGTGGGGATCTATTGCTGGGATTCTATTGTTGCTGGCTGCAGGGGATCTATTTTACTGCTTTTCTTTTTATCATTAACATGTTCCATACAAATGATTTAGCACCACAAAATTATACTTGGTTCTGTATTCTCTAAAAGGGGCAGTACTGGTAGGTGGGTAGGGGGTGGAATCAAGGAACAGTTGTCAGAGGTGGGTATGGGGCAGAAACAAGAGGTGACTCAGATGGGGGGAGTTCCTGCACCTATTCTCCGAGAAAAAAAAGCCCTGTATAGTTCTATAGTCTTTGGGGATCTCTGAATGTTACTCACCCAGTTGGGCATAAACTTCAGCTCTTTCAAAATCATCCATTGTTTTACAGCCTCTGTTGTCTATCATAGTAATCCGGTCGGTGAGTGAATAGGCCTTTCTTACCATGGTTAATCCTCCTTGTTTTTCTTTGGCCTCGGCGTATTCTGTGAGGTCCTCACCTTCTTCGAGGACATACTTACAGGAGTTGATGAAGGAAGATTTTCCATGGCCGGTAAATCCTAACAGTTGTAGTAGGACTCGTGTATAACCTTGACTGCCCAGATCTCCGTCTTCCAGGTTGAAGTTCCTGATGTTCTCCTTCAACTGTTTAATATCCATTGCTGATAGTTATTATTATTTTGTTCTTTTTTTTTTTCTCTACCTCAGTTTTTTCTATTTTCTGGGTTGGGACTTCGGTCATAGAAAGGACTTGGCGTTTGCTTTCTGTTTCGTGTGTCAATAAAAGATAAACAGGAATGAGGAACTACTTTCAGCAAACAGCTTTGTAAATCGTAAGCAAGCAACCAGCAAGCTATTTAACCACTTGCTGCCCTCTAACATAGCTCCCAACTGTCCCTGATTTCGAGGGACTGTCCCTGATTTTGGAGCAATGTCCCTCTGTCCCTCATTCCTCCTCATTTGTCCCTCATTTTGGTCTGATCTATATAGATGTATATAAAATTTACTTTTTATCTATCAAAAAGTGTTTTCCAGCGCTAAACCTTTCATCTGATTTCTAAATTGCTGCATTTGTAAATTTCAAAAGCCAATATAAAGGAATAGTAGTGGTAAAAAAAGCACATGTGAGTTTAACCAATCTTGATTTTTTTGTACAATTCTCCTTTAAGGGGGCGTGGCAAGGGGTGTGTCCCATGCCTGCATGTTTTTGCTGATAGGTGTCCCTCATTCCCATCTCAAAAAGTTGGGAGTTATGCTCTAAACGTGTAAAAAGTCCTGGATTTAAGTGGTTATAACAAGCTCATGGCTGCAGCTTGCATCCTTTTTAAAGCTGGCGATCAGCTGTTCAGTTAGGCCCCTTTCACAAGGGTGGTCCGCTCAGCGGACTCCACTTTGCTCAGTGGGGAATCGACCTGCTGATCCCCGCTGAGCAGGCGGATGAGAGGTCCGCCTCTGCTCACTGTGCAGAGACGGACCTGTCAGCAGTAGTTGGCCTGTCCGTAAGGGACGCAGGGGCGCCGCCCCCAATCCATACGTCCGGCCACCTGATCTACATGCAGGGCACTGGACACATGGATTCCAATGGGTTTATTTTTTTTTTTTGAAGCACGTGATTAGAGCCAGAGACTCTAATAGGTTTCAAAAAAGGGTGGGCTTGGGGCGCAGAGCACCCCCACTTGTGTGACCAGAGAGAATTAATATTCGCTATTGTCACACTGATTCTTCTACCGGCCAATCAGGAAGCGGATCCTGAGACCCATCACCCGATTGGCTAAAAGGAAAGGTAATCCTATTGGATGCCTAGTAGGAGGAGGGAGGAGACACACAGCGGAAGCCGGTGTGATGCAGAGGAGGAGGCGACGCGATAGAAGCCACCACCCATAGGAGTGCTGCCCGCTTGCGACCTAGATAGGGTAAGTGCGGGGCTGGATGACCAACCGATAGCATGGGGGTGGTTGTTTGCTGCTCCCACCCCAAAAAAAAAAAAAACAGCCGCCACTGCCTCTCAGAGTCCTGCGCTCCTCTATAGGGAGATGGGAAGAAAATGGACCGCCTGTCCATTTTCATCAGATCCGCAAGATGGATGGAAAATAGGGTCACCATCCGTCTGGATTTCATGGAAAGGGTCGGATCGGATAGCAGCGGGTGTCGGCGGACAGGTCACCGCTGACATCTGCTGCTCTATAGAGGTGAATGGAGTGTCCGATCGGGTCCGCCTGAAAAACTGACAGCCTGACTTGGTCGGAAAGTCCATGTGAAAGGGTCCTTAAAGTGACCTAGGCAGCTCTACAGCTACCTAATCACTTTTTATTGTAGTAAGAAGGGGTTTGTTAGTCAATTTGTGATAGCAATACATTTTTAAAAAAGTGTAAAAAAAAAATACATTTGAACAAAATTACAAAAAAATTTAAAAAAATTAAAAGCACCCCTTCCATAGCTCCTGCACGTGTATGTAAACAACGATAGCAGCGCACATGTGAGGTATTGCTGTAAACATAAGAGCAAGAGCAATAATTCCAGGGCCATAATTCATGATTAACTCTACACTGATGACCTGTAAAGGCTTTAAAGGGGACACATAATTATTAATTTGAGGTATCGTAGCTTTTTGCTATTTTCACTGGCATGCACAATTTTCTTGATGTGTTTGGTATTTTTTTGCTCAACACAGCATTGTCTTTTATATTTTACTAAAAATATATTTTTGATATTGTGTTTACCAGTTTACGTTCAACTTGCGCTTTAAATAATCACCTCCCCTTAACCCCCCAAAAGCAGCTGGAAAAATATATTTTATCCCCCTGGATAAACCATTAAAGTGGTTCTAATGGCATAAGGTATCCCGCCCCCTCCCCCCAGCCTCCTAAATACTTACCTGAGCATGATCTCGATCTAGCGATGTGCATGAGAGCAGAGGCTCTCTTGGCTCTCTCCCTCCTCATCGGCTCAGAGAAAGCAGTGGGAGCCATTGGTTCCCACTGCTGTCAAGTACTGCCAGCGAGGAGGGAGTAGGGTGTGGGGCCGAGATGTGCTCTGTGTGTCAATGGAGATGCAGAGCTCAGGAGCAAGCATGTACGAGTGCTCCCAGAGCAAGCGGCTTGTTATGGGGCACTTGACGGGGTGGGGGGAGAAGCCAGGAGGTCTGGTGGGTGACCCGAGAAGAGGAGGATTGGGGTTGCTCTGTTCAAAACAATTACAGAGCAGGTAATTATGACATGTTTGTTATATATAAAAAAAAAATGATCCTTTACAATTACCATATTTATCAGCGTATAACACGCACCCCAAGTTTAGAAGGGAATTTTAAGGAAAAAAACTTTTAGGAGAGAAGTTTAAGGAGAAAAAAACTTACATTTAAATGCCCATCAATGCAGCCATATCAGTGTCAATCTGCAGCCTTGTCCATCATTGCATAATAATCAGTGACCATCAGCAGCCTTGTCCATTGTCATATGCAGCCTTTTGCCCAGTGCCATTTGCAGCCTTTTGCCCAGTGTCATTTGCGGCATGTAACCATTCAAAATTACCGCTGCTGAGATAGACAGAGCCTGTGTACTCGGCTGTACTCGGCTCGTCTCGCAGTCCCGCCCATTGGCCCGGCTCCTATGATGGACATAGCGCAGGTCCAATGGCGGGACTTCGAGCCGAGCCTAGCCGAGTACACAGTGCGGCTCGGTCTTTTTCGGCAGCGCTCGCAGTCCCCACAGAGACAGCAGGGAGGGGGACTTCGAGCCGAGCCTAGCCAAGTACACTCAGCTCGGTCTTTTTCGGCAGCGCTCGCTCCTCTTCCCCTCAGAGACAGCAGGGAGGCGGGACTGAGAGCAGAGCTGAGCCAAGTACACTCAGCTCGGTCTTTTTTGGCAGCGCTCGCTCCTCTTCCCCTCAGAGACAGCAGGGAGGCGGGACTGCGAGCAGAGCTGAGCCAAGTACACTGGGCTCTGTCTGGTAGCGCTGGCTCTTTTTCGGTGGCGCTCGCTCTTCTCCTCCTCACAGACTGTGGGGATCGGCGTATAACACGTACCCACGATTTTCCCCTGCTTTTAAGGGGAAAAAAGTACATGTTATATGCCGATAAATACGGTAATTCAAATATAAAATGCCTACTCACGTAAGAACTCTTCACACACAAAAAGACCCAAGAAAACTCTACCTATGGGTTGGATTGGTTTTTCCAGCACACGGATTCTATATTGCAGTGTCTCTCAACCTGGGGGTTCGGGACCCCCTCAGGGGTAGAATAATGATTTGCCAAGGGTCACCGAATCCTGGGCTGTTCCTGAAGCCCGCACCGCTCGCCCAGCCTTTTTGTGGCTGCCCAGCAGGGCTGTCCCTGAAGCCTGTGGCCGCCCAGCTGGGCTGTTCCTGGAGCCCGCGGACCACCACTCAGCCTCTTGAGTTCATGGCATGGCTGGGGAGCAGAGACTAGAGCTCAGCTGACTGGTGATGAACATGGGAGGGGCTGGAGGGCTGTCCCTGAAGCCTGTGGCTGCCCAGCTGGGCTGTTCTTGGAGCCCGCGGACCTCCACTCAGCCTCTTGAATTCACGGCATGGCTGGGGAGCAGACTAGAGGTCAGCTGACTGGTGATGAACATGGGAGGGGCTTGAGGAGACCCTATCTCCTGATTTCAACATAGGTGTTACTGCTACGAGACACCACAAAGTCAGAGACTGTCATGGTTATGCAATAGAGTTTTGTCTGTCAGCTTACCTGACTCCATGTGTTCATCTCTAGAGACCAGCTGACTCTCACCTGACTGCTTTTATAATCTCTCCTCTAGCATGGCTCCACCCCAGCTCCTATCAGAGAACTCTATATTAACCTCTGCACTGCAGGCCAGCCCTGCTGATCAATCTTTGTGTGTTTGGCTCCCTGTTTCCTGCCTGCCGTTTGCTATACATTTGTTTCTGTTACTGACCTTGGCGTGTTCTCATCTATTCCTGTCTGCTCGTGACCCTGACCTTTGGTGTGTCCCCGACTATCCCTGTTTGCCTTTGACCCTGAACCTTTGGTCTGAACTCTGTTGTCCTTGTCTGCTTGTGGCCCCGACCTTGGCTTATTCCCTTACTATCCCTATCCTCCTGTTGCCTACTGTGGGTGTGAGCTGGGGGACCCTGGGGGTCGCGACTTGGAGCCAGTTGCAGCCCAGTCCATCCTTACCACTAGAGGCTCTGGTGAACACCTGCTGGCTCTTAGACTCTGCGCCCTAGGGAATCTTACTCTCTAACCTCGGTGGGATCCGTGTTGGTGTTCCAGCGGCCCTGCCTTCCTTACCACCCTGACTCCCATCTGCAGCAGTCAGCCGTAGGGTCCACTACCTTGCGGTGCACCACTGATCCCAACGGTGTGCATCTGTCACCTAGCCTCAAGGTGACCTGACAGAGACACAGTGAAGCCGGAGACAGTGAGTAACACTACCTGTGATAATAGTTGCCATTAAAAGTCCTCACTACAGTTCTCAGATCAGCAGATGACCTTAATCAAGAGCACCTAAGTTGGCTGATCAGAACTCCCTGCCACCCATTCCATTCCCTCCACGAAGGAGTAAGAGAAGGAAGGGAGAGGAAAAGAGGGGGAGGAACAAAGAAAAAGGGAGAGAAAAATAAGAGAAATAATAAAAAAGACAGCTAGAGAGAGGGATGGGGAAGAACAACAAGAAATTAGGATAGCGAGAGATAAAAGGGAAAGAAAGGAGAACAAAGAGAAAGAGTGGTACATCCTAAAATGTACCATAAGGGGTTTTAATACTGTTCAAGTGGAAGGGACTCAAAGGGCACTAAATGTCCATGGGTTAGGGGCGCAGATTACTTGTCTTGCCTTAGGTGCTGACAACCCACGCTACAAAAATAATTTTACTGTTAGGGGTCCCCACAACTTGGGAAATTTTATCAAGGGGTCACGGCACTAGAAACGTTGAGAACCACTGCTCTATTGGATTGAGATCTGGAGAATTTGGAACATCCCAAAGTCGTTGTGTTCCTCAAACCATTCTTGAATTCATTAGACCAGGCCACCTTCTTCTATTGCTCCATGGTGTAGTTCTGATGCTCACTTGACCATTGTAGGGGCTTTTGGCTGTGGACACGAGTCAGCATGGGCACTTTGACCAGTCTGCAGCTATGCAGCCCCCATACACAACAAACTGCAATGCTCTGTGTGTTCTGACTCCTTTCTATTCTGAAAAGACGAAGTCCAACATTTGGAATTGTCCCTAAATGTATGGGAATCATCCAATAGGAACCCCTATTCAGGTGCCTTCCTTTCTTTCCTCTCCATTCCAGTTGTGTGTCTAGGACAAGCAACAAAGAGAAATCTTTCCATCAGGATACAGGCAGCAAAAAATCAACTGACTGGGGTTTTAATCCCTTCTTACTAAATTCAAAACTAAAAGGCCATATGAACACTTGAATGGTATTATTTATACAGAATTATTTATACAGAATAGATTGGTTCATTACATTATAAATAGAACTAGCAAAACTGAAAATATAAATTAAAGCGGAGTTCCACCCAAAAATGGAACTTCCGCTTTTCCGGTCCTCCCCCCCCCCTTGGTGTCACATTTGGCAACTTTCAGGGGGGAGCAGATACCTGTCTAATAAAAGTATTTGCTCCCACTTCCGGCGATAGATCGCCGTGGCGATCTACACCATATCCAGCCCCTCCTCCGTCCCCCCCGCTGTCTTCTGGGAGACAAACAGGTCCCAGAAGACAGCAGGGACCAGTGAGAACGCGCAGCGCAACTCGTGCATGCGCAGTAGGGAACCAGGCTGTGAAGCTGCAAGGCTTCACTTCCTGACTCCCTTACTGAAGATGCCGGCATCTCCACCCAGAGCCGAGAGACAGATAGACATCGTGGGCGCCCAGGACAGGTAAGTGTCCTAATATTAAAAGTCAGCAGCTGCAGTATTTGTAGCTGCTCACTTCCTTTTTTTTTTTTTTTTTTCCGGCTATTATAACAACATCTACACAAAACAAAACAAAAATTAAACAAAATGCAATCCTGCATGAAAGAGCTCCCTCTTGTGGCTGTATGAATTAACAACATTGCATGGATTTATACCCAAAAAATTAATGGAAAAAATATTAGATTAAAGTAAAAATTTGAATAAAAAATAAGTATGAAAATATAAAATTGTAAAAATGAAAAAAAAATAAAAATGAAAAAATTTAGAATAAAAAAATATAAATAATAAGGATGAGAAAAAAAGAAGATAGAAAAAATGCCAAGAAAAAAGAACAAAACAAAAAAGAAAATGAAAGGGGGGGGGTTTGGAAAGGGAGGGGGATTGGAAAAAGGTGATATATTAATCTGATATTAAATATCAAGATGCGGGTTACCTATTATTAAGAAAAACATTCACATCCCACTCCACATTCAACCACCATGGTTGGTAGTTTGAAGGTCAAATATCTACCTAGTTTGATGGCAACCTTCCTGGTTGCTAATAGAGTACTTCAGTGTGTCATGTGGTCCCTCCAGCCGTTCCCCTGTGTTAGTAGAGCTAACCTGGACTTCACTGTGAGGGATGCTGTCAATGAGGAAAATCACAAGTAGCCATGTTCAGTACTGTTTTACTAAAGTATTGATTCTCAGATGGACTTTCTGTTGCTCTAGTGGCTTATAGAGACTATGCTATGCAGCCACATGGTATCCTGATTAAGTTACAGAGACATTTTTGTGAGGAGTCCATGTTTGTGCAGCTTTCATAATCAGTCACTGTTATGTGATGATAGTGATATCAGCCTCACCCTAGCAGAGATTTTCCAGCCCACAGGTCACTAGTTTAAGTACCAGCTGGTTAGCTATGCTTGTTTTTAACATAAACACGCACATAGGCATGCGCACGGGGTTTGCTGGATGTGCTTGGGCACACCCTAATCACCGTGCGCGCTTTAAGGTCAGGCTTAAAGCACGCAGGGGTGATTTTGGCCCATTTTCCCACACAAACAGTCTTAAAATCTTGAAGGTTGGCGGGACTCTTCTATGAACTCTGATCTTTAGTTCTTTCAATAGATTTTTTATTGGATTCAAGTCAGGAGATTGGCTGGGCCATTCTATTTCTTTGAAACCAATTGAGAGTTACCTTGGCTTTGTGCTTGGAATCATTTTCTTGCTGAAATGTCCACCCTCGATTTCATCTTCATTACCCTGGTAGATCAGTGGTCATCAGCCCTGTCCTCAGGACCCACTAACAGGCCAGGTTTTATGTATTACCTTGGGGGAGATGCAGACTAGAATACTGCAATCATTGAGCAGCAAATGGTATCACCTGTGATGTATTTCAGTTATCTTACAAACCTGGCCTGTTAATGGGTCCTGAGTACAGTGTTGATGACCACTGTGGTAGATGGCAGCAGATTTTTATCAAGAATGTCTTGGTCCATTTTTCCATTCATCCTTCCTTCAACGATATGAAGTTTGCCGGTACCGTATGCTGAAAAACAGCCCACGCCATGATGTTCCCATCTCCAAACCTCACTGTTGGTATGGGGGGTGTTTTTGGGGTGATGTGCCATTTGACCTCCAAACATGGTGTGTATTATGGCATTCAAAGAGTTCAATTTTGGACTCATCTGACCAGACTATATTCTCCACGTATTTCACAGGCTTGTCTAAATGTTGTTCAGCAAACTTTAAACGAGCTTCAACATGCTTTTTCTTCAACAATGGAGTCTTACGTGGTGAGCGCACCATGGCGGGTGAGTGCATTACTTATTGTTGTACCTGCTAATTCCAGGTATTTCTGAGGCTCTCCACAAATGGTCTTTGGCTCTTGGACAACCCTTCTGATGATTTTTTTCACTTCTCTGTCGGATATCTTGCAAGGAGCACCTGGTCGTGGCCGGTTTATGGTGAAATTATGTTCTTTCCAATTCCGGATTATGACCCCAACAGTGCTCACTGGAACATTCAGATATTTAGAAATCCTTCTGTAACCAATGCCATCAGTATGTTTTGCAACAATAAGGTTGCAAAGATCTTGAGAAAGCTCTTTGCTTTTACCCATCATGAGATGTTTCTTGTGTGACACCTTGGTAATGAGACACCTTTTTATAGGCCATCAGATGAGGCTGCAGCAGCTGATATTAATTTGCACTGACAAGGGGCAGGATTGTTTTCTAATTACTGATAGATTTCAGCTATTATCTTGGCTTTCCGCATACCTTTTTGCACCTCCCTTTTTTCATGTGTTCAATACTTTTACCCTGTGCCATTCCATTTTATTACACAGAACTTAATTTCTGAACTTATTTGTTTCGGTGTCTTTGTATGTATGGATTGCATGGGTTGTTACCAACATATGGGGAACATTTCATGTCAATAGCACCTTTAGAAATATATTTACCTAGAAGAATGGTGATGTGTTCAATGCTTACTTTACCCGCTGTATATATACATATATATATACAGTATATCTATGTAGCACCCTCTACCTAAAGGTTGGTGCTAGAGTAGTATTTCTTTAGTTCAGGGCCCAAGTGCAGGTAAATTTAGCCAGGCCTGTGCTTTAGGCCTGGCCTGGTTGTTGTAAATTGGGACTGGGAGTGATCAGTGTAGTGGGGGGTGTGACCACCTGTGATCTGACTCAGAGATACCTCCCCTGCTTTCAGAAGGATAGTTCTGGAAGAGAGGTTGGACTTGAGATCTGAGTGGCAGGCAGCTCATGTGAGGAGCCCTGACCAATTATCTTGCGGTATTGGCAGGGGGCAGGCCTCACATATAAGCTGGGGTCACATGCTTCCAGGGAGGAGTTCTGGAGAGTAGGAACAGACGATGGAGTACTGCTGTTCCGGGCGTCCCCAAGTGGGGATGCACCGTGCGTGGAGGAGGGATGGAGGAACCGCCAGGAGGGAGCTTAAGGTACAGATCTTCATCCATAAAGAAGTATCAAGCTGCTGTGACCGGGGAACATAGGACCTGTATGCTGGAGGAGATCTGGAAGGAAGAAGTAGCAGTCAAGCGGAGGAGAGTAGAGCAGCGTTCTGTGACCTGGGACACAGAACTATTATCCTCCTGAAGAAAGGTCAGTGTAGAATGCTGTGGCCGGGGAACGCATCATTAATAGTCCTGGACTGGCTGAAAGCAGTGGTCCGCCCCCTACCATGTGTCAGGCCATCGTATAGAGATACCAGGTCATCAGGCCTGGTTAGCACAATGTAGTACCTTCCAAAGACTGTGGGACTGTCTGATTCTCTGGGCCATCAGGGGAGAAGCAGTGTGTGCTTCTGGCTCTTTGATTCACATGGACAATCCCATCATGGTCTACAAATGAGGAATTATTCAGAGTGATTCTTCTTTGTTCAAATGGAAGTGAAGAAATAGAATATCAGTATGTTTTGCAGTAAGGATTTGTACAAGGAAAGTAGAAGTAATAGTCTGCAGAAGAATTATTCAAATCAAACAGACTGGGGTGCAAGGAGTGTATCCAGTTTGTTGCAAGGCCACGGCCACTGAATAACTTTAAATAACGTGCTGAATGCTAAATGCTATGGGCATCTCATATTATCCCTTCCCCAATTCAAGTTGCATCCTACAAAAAATATGACAAAACCATAAAACTGACTGTTCTTTGCCTTAATTGATCATGAGGAGGATGGTAGCAGGATGATTGGTGGATTGCTAAGTAACCAAATCAGCAGCCCTTACGGGGATACTGACACACATATATATATATATATATATATATATATATATATATATATATATATATATATATAACAAGGGGTGTCAACGCTCAATGGGTTAAAAATAGAAAAGAGTCTCTACGTAGCAATAAGAAAAAAGCAAAACAAGTTTATTCAATGTTGTGCCTATAAAAAAACTAAATCCAGTGTCAATGCAATGATGATGTGGATAATGGCAGAGATGTTAATGAATTAAAAACAACTTATGGTAGCGCTGGGGTTCCCAAGGCAATGAGGAGCTGACGACATCCACAGATGAAGTAAACATGGCAGTGAAGGAGGCACCAATACCCTACTGTACTTGGCCGAACACAAGATCCGGCATAGACTGGGCAGCTTGGCGTGTTGGGGGAGGCTGCGCACCACAGGAAGGTGGAACGCCGTGTCCCACCTGTTAGCTTGCCAAACCAGCTGGTGTGCTGACAGGGGGGTGGGGTGAAGCTGTGGTCCGCGGTCATATATGAAGCTACTCTTCCCTGGTAGTCTCCTGATCCCTGCATTCTGAGCATAACGCACTCCTGATCCCTGCATTCTGAGCGTAACGCACTCCTGATCCCTGCATTAAGAGCATAACGCACTCCTGATCCCTGCATTAAGAGCATAACGCACTCCTGATCCCTGCATTCTGAGCATAACGCACTCCTGAGCCCTGCATTCTGAGCGTAACGCACTCCTGATCCCTGCATTCTGAGCGTAACGCACTCCTGATCCCTGCATTCTGAGCGTAACGCACTCCTGATCCCTGCATTCTGAGCGTAACGCACTCCTGATCCCTGCATTCTGAGCGTAACGCACTCCTGATCCCTGCATTCTGAGCGTAACGCACTCCTGATCCCTGCATTCTGATTGTAACGCACTCCTGATCCCTGCATTCTGAGAGTAACGCACTCCTGATCCCTGCATTCTGATTGTAATGCACTCCTGATCCCTACATTCTGAGTGTAACGCACTCCTGATCCCTGCATTCTGAGCGTAACGCACTCCTGATCTCTGCATTCTGAGCGTAATGCACTCCTGATCCCTGCATTCTGAGCGTAACACACTCCTGATCCCCGTAACACGCTCCTGATCCCTGCATTCTGATTGTAATGCACTCCTGATCCCTGCATTCTGATTGTAATGCACTCCTGATCCCTGCATTCTGATTGTAACGCACTCCTGATCCCTACATTCTGAGTGTAACGCTCTCCTGATCTCTGCATTCTAAACGTAACACACTCCTGATCTCTGCATTTTGAGCGTAATGCACTCCTGATCCCTGCATGCTGATTGTAACGCACTCCTGATCCTTACATTCTGAGTGTAACGCTCTCCTGATCTCTGCATTCTGAGCGTAACACACTCCTGATCCCTGCATTTTGAGCGTAACACACTCCTGATCTCTGCATTTTGAGCGCAACGCACTCCTGATCCCTGCATTTTGAGCATAACACACTCCTGATCTCTGCATTTTGAGCGTAATGCACTCCTGATCCCTGCATTCTGAGCGTAATGCACTCCTGATCCCTGCATTCTGAGTGTAACGCACTCCTGATCCCTGCATTGAGTGTAATGCACTCCTGATCCCTGCATTCTGAGCGTAACGCACTTCTAAACCCTGCGCTCTCTTGTAATACTTATTTTATTTTTGTTTCCACAAACACATTGCATTTGCGATCTATGTTTGGGGTTAACAATGTACTATCACCAGCAGCAGATCACAAAGGTAGTGCGTTTTGAACACAGCACAGGAAACACACATGGAACATGTAAAAAAAAGATGAAGCTGCGCTAAAAATTGACCTGTGAGACACAAACCATAGGAAATAAAACCAATGCGCTCACCACTGGTAAACGGTTGATGTGAAAAGTGATTAATACAAAAACTGGTGAAAACCAGTATAACAATATGTGAGTCAACTCAAAAAAGGGGAAGGTACCTATTAAACAAATGAAGCATATACAAGAATCGAGATCACAAGAAGCACAGAGCAACTATAAAAAAATTAATTAACGGAGCCCAATCGTGTGATAGTGTAAGTGATAACAAATATTGATAAACATATGTGGCAATAATTGAAAATAATCAAACAAGTAAATAATGATCATGTAAAAAAAAATATATAACAAACAATGAGTCCATATAGCATGTGATAACTGATAAAAAATGAATCAAAAAAAAAAAAAAAAAAAAGGTCCATGCACAATGTATGGGTGACTTGTTCATGGTGACATAAATCCAGTCACCCCAGAAACTGTGAAGAAATAGAAAAGTGCCTCCACCTAACCACACGCTGCCACTTACCAGAACAATATGGTCCCTGATTATAGGGGACCCAGGAGCGCAAATGGTTTATAACCCAGCCTAGGGTCTCAGTGGCGTGCACCAAACTCCTCACTCTCAGCAGCGATAATCCTCATCCAAATGGGACATGATGGTTAAATCCCCATAAATAAGAAAAAGGCTTGCATAGTGAAAAACCTTCAACATTTATTTATAATTAAAAGACGAATGGACACTTACAGTCACGTTGAATAAAAACAGCAAAAAAGGACAGTCGAGCCGGCCGGCTCTCAATAGCAGCCCGTTCCTTCCAGGACTTGCGCAGCACGCGGTGACGTCAGCACGCCGCTCCTCCCTACGCGTTTTGTCACTGCAAAGGACGTCGTCCTTTTGTAGTGACATGTAGCGACTGCGTTTGCGATCTACATTTGGGGGTTAACAATGTATTACAGGGATATGCAATTAGCAGACCTCCAGCTTTTGCAGAACTACAATTCCCATGAGGCATAGCAAGACTCCGACAGCTACAAGCATGACACCCAGGGGGAGAGGCATGATGGGACTTGTAGTTTTGCAACAGCTGGAGGTCCACTAATTGCATATCCCTGATGTGCATATCCCTGATCACCCGCAGCAGATCACAAAGACAGTGCGTTTTGAACATGGTGCAGGAAACACACAAGGAACACGCCTTTCTGGCACCGCATACTGGTGTGAACCGGCCCTAACAACAGGACACAGTGCCCCGTGATCTTTGACTTCACCAGTGTTGTTCAAGTAGACCTTCATCTCTCTAAGGTTGCCTACCGCTGGTTTAGATTAATGAGAGAAAAAATTAATTTAAACAACTGTAGTATCAGGCTGCAACATAAAAAAATTGAAAAAAAGTGGATGGGATCTGAATATTTATTAATGCGCTATATATATATACACACACACACACACACACACACACACACACACACGTGTATTTGAGCTTTGTGGGGCACACCCTAACGCAATAGGCTGCACACCATTTATAGTAATGGTCATAACAATTCTGACTTCTGTAATACACACTGTCATGCCATACAAATATATGACAATGGTTAACCAGATGCTGACTGCCCTATAGTAGTTTTACTGCTACAGGGTGGCCGTGCTGCACAGGATTACGTGTATATATACATGATACTGCACTTCCAAGCAGCAGGCATGAGGGAGCTGCTCGCAACTCACTTCCGTTGTGATTCTACACAGTGGGTACCAATCAGCAGGTTCCACGGACTCTATATCCGCTGGCACCCGCTGATCATTCCGTACACAGGCAGAATAGTGATCTGCTTATGTAAACATGGCAGATCTCCGTTCTGTCAACAAGGAAGGCATGGATCCTGTATTCCTGCAAAGCAGAGACGCGGATCCACGCCTTCACCTAGTAAAAGCACCTCCCCCACAGTACACAAGCACTGGTTAATCCTTTGATCACCCCTGATGTTAACCCCTTCCCATCCAGTGTCATTAGTACAGTGACAGTGCATATTTTTCAGCACTGATCACTGTATTAGTGTCACTGGTTCCCCAAAAAGTGTCAAAAGTGTCAGTAATGCCTCGTACACACGAGCAGACTTTCCGGCACAAAAAGTCCGACGGAACGATTCCGTCGGACTTTCCGATCATGTGTGGGCTTCATTGGACATTCATCTGACCTTTTCTGTCGAAAAATCAGACGTACCCAGAAATAGAACATGTTTCAAATCTTTCCGAATCCGATCGAAAAATCAGTTCGTCTGTATGCTAGTCCGACGGACAAAAAAAAAAGGGCGCAAGGGCAGCTATTGGCTACTGGCTATGAACTTTCTTATTCTAGTCCGGTCGTACGTCATCACGTTCGAAACTATTGGACTTTGGTGTGATCATGTGTAGGCAAGACCGTTTCGTCGGAACTCTGTCGAAAAGTCCTTCGGGGTTCAGTCCGACGAGAAGTCCGCTCGTGCGTGCGGCATTAGTGTCCAATTTGTCCACCGCAAAATCCCAGTCTCGCTAAGAGCTGCTGATCGCCGCCATTACTAGTAATAAATAAATAAATTTGAATTCCATAAATCTTTCCCATAGTTTGTAGACGCGATAGCTTTTGGGCAAACCAATCATTATACACTTATTGGGATTTTTTTTTTTTTTTACCAAAAGCATGTAGCAGAATACACATTGGCCTAAATTGATGAAGAAATTAGATTTTTTTTACATTTTTTTTATTGGATATGTTTAATAGCAGAAAGTAAAAAATGGTTATTTTTTAAAATTGCCGTTCGTTTTTTGTTTATAGCGCAAAAAAAAAAAAAAGCCGCATTGGTGATCAAAGACCACCAAAAGAAAGATCTATTTGTGGGGAAAAAAAAGGACATCAATTTTATTTGGGTGCAATGTCGCTCAACCGCGCAATTGTCAGTTAAATTAACGCAGTGTAATAGCGAAAAAAAAAAAAAAAAATGGCCTGGTTGGGGAAGGGGGTAAATCTTTTCCGGAGGTCAAGTGGTTAAACTATAGCAGCGCTCTTCAAAGTGACAGCAATTCTTTCCGTTGTGGTTTACTGCATTAGGAATAAAACTTTGTAAAATATAATTTAACGAAAGAAAAAGTAAAACAGTGCAATTTACTGAGAAAATATAACATGAACAGTAACATAAATATGTGCACTTAATAAGAAGGTTTCAGCTGGTCTGTGGTTCCAAAAGTCTGATTCAATGTCACTGACCCTCATAATGACTCTCTCACTATGTGTGTGTCATTTTGATGGAACGTCTTCGATGGAAACATTCCTCGTAAATGCTGACATACACCTGGAATGTTACAATATTGGACATTTCCAACTCTTATCTTCCCCCTTTGTATCTTGCTCTCTTTTTTCATTCTCTATTTTTTCTCTCTCATGGTGAAGGCTGATCTGATGGATGTAGTTGAGCAGAAATTTCTTCCTCTCTATCCGTTCTCTTCTCGGGTCTCTTGGCTGTTCCAGGCGGAATCTGACGTTCCTCAAGGCGCTGTCTATCACCATCAGGATGTCGGTGGTTCTTCCCAGAGTCTTTATGTGGCTCCCCGGTGTGTAATTCTCGATGGCGATCACCGTCTCCGCACCCATGAATCTAAATTGTTTCTCCAGCTCCTTGTAATCTGCATTGGTTTTGAAGGTGAGGACAATAATGGGAAATACACCTGAAGAAGAAGAAGAATGCAGTGAGCATCTCAAAGTTTGTTGGTGTGTAGTGTTTTCCTATCTACCATGGCTGTCTGCAATATTCCCGCCCCATGGTGTCTGACAGATAAAGGTGCATAGTTAGGTTGAAAAAAGACACAAGTCCATCTAGTTCAACCAAAAAATAAATAAATAAATACAATCCCATATACACAATCCTTCACCCACAGTTGATCCAAAGGAAGGCGAAAAACCCCAGCAGAACATTCTCCCATTTGCTACAGCAGGGGAAAAAATTCCTTCCTGATCCCCCGAGAGGCAATCAGATTTTCCCGGGATCATCTTTACCTACAAATGTCAGTACCCAGTTATATTTAGGAAAGAATCCAGGCCTTTTTTAAAGCAATCTACTGAGCTGGTCAGAACCACCTCTGGAGGGATTCTATTCCACATTTTCACAGCTCTTACTGTGAAGAAACCTTTCCGTATTTGGAGATGAAATCTCTTTTCCTCTAGACGTAAAGAGTGCCCCCTTGTCCTCTCTGATGACCTTAAAGTGAATAACTCAACACCAAGTTCACTATATGGACCCCTTATATATTTATACATGGTGATCATATCCCCCCTTATGTATTTATACATGGAGATAATATCCCCCTTATGTATTTATCCTCTTCTCAGTAGAGAATAAATTCAGTTCCTCTAATCTTTCCTCATAACTGAGCTCCTCCATGCCTCTTATCAGTTTGGTTGCTCTTCTCTGCACTTTCTCCAGTTCCCCGATATCCTTTTTGAGAACTGGAGCCTAAAACTGAACTGCATATTCCAGATGAGGTCTTACTAATGATTTGTACAGATGATATCTCTCTCTCTGGAGTCCATACCTCTCTTATACAAGAAAGGACTTACTTTGCAAACTGCAGCTTGGTATTGCATGTTATTATTGAGCTTATGATCTACCAAAACCCCCAGATCCTTCTCCACCATTGATCCCCCCAGTTGTACTCCCCCTAGTATGTATGATGCATGACACTTTTTTGGGTGAATGGGTAGGGGTACAATGTAACCCCTACCCATTCACATGGGGGGGGATTTGGGGGCCCCCTTGTTAAAGGGGGCTTCCAGATTCCAATAAGCCCCCTGCCCGCAGACCCCCACAACCAATGGCCAGGATTGTGGGGACAAGGCCCTTGTTCCCATCAACGTGAGGACAAGGTGCTTTGGGAGGGACCCCAGAGCACCCTTCCCATGTTGAGGGCATGTGGCCTGGTATGGTTCAGGAGGGGGGGGCACTCGCTCGCCCCCCCCCCTTTCCCTTTGCGTGCTCGGATAAGGGTCTGGTATGGATTTTGAGGGGGAGCCCACGCCATTTTTTTATAAATTTTGGCGTGGAGTTCCCCTTAATATCAATGCCAGACCTGAATACTTTACAGCCGAAAGCAATTTTAAATGACATTTTTTTCCTTTAGAAATGTTGTTTTGCTGCAGCATTGTTCTACACATCAGATAGATGTGCCAATTTACAGCCAGACTAAGAGGTCCCCCCAGGCACGATATTTAAAGGAATATTTCATTTTTATTGTTTCACTTTAAACATTATTAAAATCACTGCTCCTGAAAAAAAAAAAAACGCCATTTTCAAAACTTTTTTTGCATTGATACATGTCCCCTGGGGCAGGACCCGGTCCCCAAAAACTTTTTATGACAATAACTTGCATATAAGCCTTTAAAATGAACACACTTGATTTTACATGTTCGTGTCCCATAGACTTTAATAGGCTTCACGTGTTCGCACAAATGTTTTGCCTGTTCGCATGTTCTGGTGCAAACCTAACTGGGGGGGGGGGTGGCCCATCCCTACTGCCAAATTGCCCCACCAGAGACATGCTAGTTAAAGAAAGGTGATAATTCTAATGAAGGCAGAGTATATGATAAGTGTGCAGGTGTGGGTGAGTGGCCCCTAATACACATTGTCAATGTTCAGGGGCCATACACCTGCATGCCCGTGCCAGTCGAACAAGGACCTGAGGCTTTGTCCCCATAGTGTAACATAGCCTGCCTGCACAAAGCTCCAGCCACAGAACTTTTTTTTTTTTTTAATCTCAATACAGTTTTATCTTTTAGATTATTGTTATTGTGTGCACTAATAAAGATTTAAGTGTATTTTTAGAGAAAATATTTTTGGGAGGAAGGGGGCCCTCAACGTAGGCTGTACAGGGCCCGTGATTTCTAACAGCATCCCTGGTTTTACCAAAATAAGACCTTCACAAGGAGATACATTACCAGTCATTTCCATACAGTTGTTCAAAAATGTTTTCACTTCCTCCATTTCTTTTTCTTTTATCTGTTGTCTGGCACTAGATAAGAGTAGAAGAACACAATGTATATCAATGTACAATGGATAAGACATTTTAGTCCTTTTCACACCTTTTCACACCTAGTAGAGCTACTGAGGAAGCCCAATCAGAGGGCGATACGCGTATAGGGGGGAGGAGCCAAACCCATGACGTCATGCAGCCACCGTGGTGAGGGAGCGGACTTAACAGACGATTTTTGTATATGTGAGTTTTTATTGGCTTGTAAGTGTGTTTTTTATTGGGCTAATTTTAATAACTATAGAAATGGAGAGCACTATGTAGCCTTTGTTTGTGATTACATGATACTGGAGCCGTGTATAGAGGGGAGAGAGACAGAACAGCGGTCTGCCTATGTAAACAAGGCAGATCACTGTTCTGACAGGAAGGAAGGCATGGATCCCGTGTCTCTGCAAGCAAAGCAGGGAATAGGATCCATGTCTTCCCCTAGTAAAAGCACCTCCCACAGTGTAGTAAAACACTGGCTAGGCACCAGTGGCGGCCCGTCCATAGGGGGCGCCCGGGCATAGCCCTCCCCCCCTCCTGTAGTCACAAAAAAACATTTTTTGAAAAAGGCCCCTTTAACCACTTAAGCTCCGGACCATTTGGCTGGCCAAAGACCAGAGCACTTTTTGTGATTCGGCACTGCGTCGCTTTAACTGACAATTGCGCGGTCGTGCGACAAAGCTCCCAAACAAAATTAATGTCCTTCTTTTCCCACAAATAGAACTTTCTTTTGGTGGTATTTGATCACCTCTGTGGTTTTTATTTTTTGTGCTATAAACAAAAATAGAGCAACAATTTTGAAAAAGAAACACATTATTTTTTACTTTTTGCTATAATAAATATCCCCATAAAATATATAAAAAAGCATTTTTTTCCCTCAGTTTAGGCCAATACGTATTCTTCTACATATTTTTGGTAAAAAAAAATTAAAAAAATCGCAATAAGCGTTTATTGATTGGTTTGCGCAAAAGTTATAGCGTCTACAAAATAGGGGCTAGTTTTATGGCATTTTTATTAATGATTTTTTTTTTACTAGTAATGGCGGTGATCTACGATTTTTATCGTGACTGCGACATTATGGCAGACACATCGGACAATTTTGACACATTTTTGGGACCATTGTCATTTTTACAGCGATCAATGCTGTAAAATTGCACTGATTACTGTAAAAATGACACTGGCAGTGAAGGGGTTAACCACTAGCAGGCTAGGAAGGGGTTAAGTGTGTACTAGGCAGTTATTCTAACTGTTAGGGGGCGTGGCTGCGAGTGACACATCACTGATCACCGCTCCCGATCACAGGGAGCGGTGATCAGTGACAGTGTCATTAGGCAGAACGGGGAGATGTGAGCTTGTTTACATTAGCATCTCTCCATTCTTCTTCACCGTGAGATGATTGCGGGTGTCCCCACGGACATCGAGTCCGTGGGACCCGCAATCCTACTCACGGAGCTCGCGGCAGGGTTGCTACCACACAGCGGCAAATTCAAAGGGACGTACAGGTACGCCCATTTGCCCAGCCGTGCCATTCTGCCGACATATATGTACATGGGGTGGTCGGCAAGAAAAGAAAAAAAAGTCCTTTATCTAAGTGCACTGTATTCACGCGCCGGACGCAGTGCACTATGGGAAGCACCACGTCAATGCAATCATGAGATTGCAGACGTGGCACGGGCTTATAACCCGCCTTGTGGCGCAATACAAAGCGCCGAGTAGCATTGTTGTTTAATTCTAGAGGTCACTTCTGGGTTTCATGTAATAAACGAAAACCGGAAGTGACATCGGCAGCTCCGTTCTTCGGCCCGAGCGGAGCTGCTGGAAGGTAAGCTCCTAATTTAATGTGTCATGTTAAATTATTCCCTCTGCCTTTCATGTTCATCTGTGCCTTTCAGAACAGATCCCCGGTAAGATGGTGAATTACATAAGTATCTGAGCATGTACCATCACAACGCTACACTTTGCTTAAAGCTTAATCAGTCTGTGGATATATATCAGCGTTTGTGCCTTTTGCCTAAGAGCCTTCACTTCTACTGAACTGATAGGTTGAATAGTCATTTATAAACCTGAGAATGGCTTTTTAAAATATTGACATAGGAAAGGTGGCTGCAGTGACTGCAGACGGAACTGAGTGAGCGCTATCAAGGGATGGGGTATGGCCCCCCCATCACACATATATGATATTACAAGGAAAAAGCAAAAAAAGAGAAATGAATGGTGGGACTTTATATGAAGCACATAACTAAGTCAGGCGAGCCAATCCATGTATAACATCATTGTTTATTACAAAAGGTGTACATACACATGTAAAATAATAACAATAATACAGTAATGTAATATAATATTGGATTTCATTGGATAAATAGCATTCCTCGATAATTCATGATAAAACAAATGTCTCAACATATTGTGCATAGTAGTTATGATATAATATGGTATTACATTTCAATGTAAAAACCTGAATAATACATAATATAAAGCACTTGTCTCGACATCTTGGTACATGATAGTAAACTTATGGTATGTAAACTGCAATTGTAATGGTAACATAGTAGCAGTAAAGAATTAGTTCGTTCTTATAGACTTTAATATGGTAGGTATTGGACATAGAGACTGTGACGTAGCATCATAAAAAAGCTCTACGCGTTTTGTGGTTACATTACCACTCGTCAGGAGCAGATGCATGGTTTTAGGGGTATCTATAAGAAAAAATGCCAAAAGGAGATATATAAGAAATAATAATAAAAAGTAAAGCAAAAAAGAAAGAGGGGGAACATAAATGTCCCAAACACTCTCACCTATCTATAACATATGGGTACGACTGATGGTGGTATTAATGGTAGAAGGTACTGCAAAAGACGCCGTTCCCGGGAGCTGAGACGGTAACACTGGAAGCACGGCTTTGAAACCAACAACCAAGATAGAAAAGATAACCAGATTTAAGCTGGGGTATTAGTGTTTGATGGTGTACCCGGTTCACATTGTAAGTGTTTGCCAAACGCATATCTGTAAAAAATATTAAAGTAAAGTGAACTGAGACCACAACTAATGTACTAGATAGAACGCACCCTAATGTGTGTATAGAGGGGAAATATCCATGAATGTAAAAAATAATAAAGGAAGTAGTTTGAGATTAAGACCAAGAATATAGCGTGAGGTAAGATTGTAGATAGGTAGAATAAGTAATGGAAAAGAAAAACACTTAATTACCTTAGAGAGTCTTTGAGAGACAAACATTATCTGTGACTTATACATGCCAAGACGTTTCTTTTTCTCTTATTGGGACCAGCTCTGTTAGATGGGGTTAGGCTTTGCATCGTTGTTCCCGGGAGCTGCGACTCACACCGGGGCCCCCCCACCCCTCATCGGGGGGGCGGGGTGGGCGCTCGCTGCGGGTCAACGCCACGCCTACAGGCCCAGCGGGTGACGTCATCCGTGACGCCGCGCCGCTGACATGTGTTTCCATCTGCGTGCTCCACGAGGGGAGTTTGGGCGCCAAACGCCGAGCCGGCTTCGAGGCTCGGGTGGTGGCGCTGCTCCTCCCTCTTCACGCCGCGTGACGTTGCCGGTTATCATTGGTCTACGGCTGATATATATCATCACACATGCACCCTGTTGACACTTTAGTTCGACCCACTAGTTAACACACTGCTGCGCCTTTGGATCATACATGTTTGTCTCTCAAAGACTCTCTAAGGTAATTAGGTGTTTTTCTTTTCCATTACTTATTCTACCTATCTACAATCTTACCTCACGCTATATTCTTGGTCTTAATCTCAAACTACTTCCTTTATTATTTTTTACATTCATGGATATTTCCCCTCTATACACACATTAGGGTACATTCTATCTAGTACATTAGTTGTGGTCTCAGTTCACTTTACTTTAATATTTTTTACAGATATGCGTTTGGCAAACACTTACAATGTGAACCGGGTACACCATCAAACACTAATACCCCAGCTGAAATCTGGTTATCTTTTCTATCTTGGTTGTTGGTTTCAAAGCCGTGCTTCCAGTGTTACCGTCTCAGCTCCCGGGAACGGCGTCTTTTGCAGTACCTTCTACCATTAATACCACCATCAGTCGTACTCATATGTTATAGATAGGTGAGAGTGTTTGGGACATTTATGTTCCCCCTCTTTCTTTTTTGCTTTACTTTTTATTATTTCTTATATATCTCCTTTTGGCATTTTTTATTATAGATACCCCAAAAACCATGCATCTGCTCCTGACGAGTGGTAATGTAACCACAAAACGCATAGAGCTTTTTTATGATGCTACATCACAGTCTCTATGTCCAATACCTACCATATTAAAGTCTATAAGAACAAACTAATTCTTTACTGCTACTATGTTACCATTACAATTGCAGTTTACATACCATAAGTTTACTATCATGTACCAAGATGTCGAGACAAGTGCTTTATATTATGTATTATTCAGGTTTTTTACATTGAAATGTAATACCATATTATATCATAACTACTATGCACAATATGTTGAGACATTTGTTTTATCATGAATTATCGAGGAATGCTATTTATCCAATGAAATCCAATGTTATATTACTTTACTGTATTATTTTTATTATTTTACATGTGTATGTACACCTTTTGTAATAAACAATTATGTTATACATGGATTGGCTCGCCTGACTTAGTTATGTGCTTCATATAAAGTCCCTCCATTCATTTCTCTTTTTTTGCTCAATGCATCGGGGATGGAGGCATATGTTATTATTGCCTCATATAAAGTCCCACTCTGGCTTCAGGCTTTTTATTTCATTACAAGGAAAAAGCCCCCATTTTCCACAGCTAGCTTTTCTAAGCTCCACATGTCCTACTCTATAAACCTATCCAAGTCTCTGTCAATTAAGACACTCGCATCATTGTGAATCTCTGCAATCACATATGGAGCACTCATTGAGGTATAGAGCGTCATGTGCAAAATGAATACCCAATCAGAATTCATCATCTTGAAACTATAACTTGAGAAAACGAATCTGATCAATGGTTATTGTAAGTACAAGGGAGGGGGGAGAAATTGCGCTCGGTGTTCAAATTAAAGACTGAAAAAAACGTGAAGTGAGTCCTGCAGCTGAAACACAATAACCCCAATACAAGGGCACACAAACTAAACAATATATAAGACAGTGTAGCGCTGGACTAATACGCATATAATGATATATGTAAATAAGCAGGACCCATGAATGTGTAAATAAGTGAATAATGTAAATAAAGACCCTATACCACTTGATCTAAAATAATCCAGTGTCCATATGCGTGTATTATAACACAAAAAATAACTAATATACACCTGCGTGTATCTAAAAAAATGTGATATAAAAGTGTATATAAGGATGGTGAACTTTAAGTGAATTATGTGAAATGTGGCAACAGAAGATGAATTACATCAACATAGGATGAGAAAATCTATTCACCTATATAGTGTTAATTAATCCTTATACTTAGTGATCACAATGAAAAAAATAGCAATAAACAAAATTAAAACAGTCCCAAAAATTATGAGCAAAAAGTCCCAAAACGTAGTGACGCTCCAACACAAATTCTGATTCAATGTTCCACCGCAGCTGTTGCCCACCACCAAGGGATTAAAGTTGGAGGCTTACCGGACAGCCTGCGACCACCCTTATTCAGGGGGGTCAAAACAGGCTCAGTAGAGATGTATAGAGCCAAGGGGGGCTCCCAAACGGGGTACAGCTAGGACTTGGCCAGAGGATGCAGCAAAGGTTTAACCACAAGTGCCCCAAAAAAGGAAAGAAAAGTACTCCAATAGTGCAGAATGATCTGGCCAATTTATTTAAAAATTTGTAGAAACAAAAATAACTTAAAAAACGAAGCTTCTGACGAGGAGAAATAAAACAAGCTCCACCGCCGTTTAAAATCCAATCGCGCATGCGCAATACGTGCTCACGTTGTGACCCTACGGCCGTGGTATAGGGTCTTTATTTACATTATTCACTTATTTACACATTCATGGGTCCTGCTTATTTACATATATCATTATATGCGTATTAGTCCAGCGCTACACTGTCTTATATATTGTTATTGTAAGTACAATATGCTTGGTATGTCATCAATGCTCTTTGCACTGCTATACTGCAATAGCGCTTCTTTGGTGCAAGACAGTCAAAGGGTCATCATGGACGTGGAGACATCACAACACAGAGGGGTTCATTCTGAACTAAAACTGAATCAATAATAGACAGGAACAATTTTTGAAGATAAGTAATCAGGTTCAACGTGTAACATTAATTATTCCTCTAATGCTTTGTTATTCATACGTAAACAATTGGAGTATTATGGAGTATATAGGCTGCATTTGATGTGACACAGGCTGCATTTGATGGGACTGCATGTAAGGACGGACTCCGCTGGGGGCACCTGATGTAAGGACGGACTCCGCTGGGGGCACCTGATGTAAGGACGGACTCCGCTGGGGGCACCTGATGTAAGGACGGACTCCGCTGGGGGCACCTGATGTAAGGACGGACTCCGCTGGGGGCACCTGATGTAAGGACGGACTCCGCTGGGGGCACCTGATGTAAGGATGGACTCCGCTGGGGGCACCTGGTGTAAGGGCGGACACTGCTGGGGACACCTGATGTAAGGACGGACTCCGCTGGGGACACCTGATGTAAGGACGGACTCCGCTGGGGGCACCTGGTGTAAGGACGGACTCCGCTGGGGACACCTGGTGTAAGGACGGACTCCGCTGGGGGCACCTGATGTAAGGAGGGACTCCGCTGGGGGCACCTGATGTAAGGACGGACTCCGCAGGGGGCACCTGATGTAAGGACGGACTCCGCAGGGGGCACCTGATGTAAGGACGGACTCCGCTGGGGGGCACCTGAAGTAAGGACGGACTCCGCTGGGG
Organism: Aquarana catesbeiana; assembly: GCA_037953035.1. Classification (NCBI taxonomy): domain Eukaryota; kingdom Metazoa; phylum Chordata; class Amphibia; order Anura; family Ranidae; genus Aquarana; species Aquarana catesbeiana. The sequence goes on from JBBHAA010001632.1 coordinate 433,137, forward strand.
GCACCTGATGTAAGGACGGACTCCGCTGGGGGCACCTGATGAAAGGACGGACTCCGCAGGGGGCACTTGATGTAAGGACGGACTCCGCAGGGGGCGTCTGATGTAAGGACAGACTCCGCTGGGGGTACCTGATGTAAGGACGGACTCCGCTGGGGGCACCTGATGTAAGGACGGAATCCGCTGGGGACACTTGATGGCATCTGGTGGCAGGCGACGTGTCTAGTGACACGCTCAGGGCTCCCACTGATTCTGCATTATGGTGAATTGAATGATTTCATTTTATATAACAATGTAATAATAGAAATAATGTGCTTCAATCATCCTGACACCATAACAACCCTGGTCCCGGGACGATTGAAGTGCTAACACCAGGTGTTTGGAGTATCTTTATCTGCTGATTGTTAAACTTTATAGAATACACATATTTCTATTGTTGTGTAGGATCTGGGCCTGCTGTCCCTCCATCCCTCTCCCTCCATCCCTTGTTCATCTCAGACGCTAACCACACCACCTTAGAGCCACATCCACTATTTCACTGAAACCACGCCCATTTTCACCAGGTGGGAGAGGTCAAAAGGGAAGGGCGGGGTCTGGCGCCCCCCCATCCTAAAACTTCACCAGCCACCACTGCTAGGCACACATTAAACCCTTTGACCGCCCCTGATGTTAATACTTTCCCAGTCTGTGCCATTAGTACAGTAACAGTCATATTTTTAGCACTGATTACTGTATTAGTGTCACTGGTCCCCAAAAAGTGTCAATTAGTGTCACAATGTCCGCTGCAATGTCGCAGTCCCGCTGTAAGTTGCTGACCGCCGACATTACTAGTAAAAATAAATAAAAATAACTAAAAATCTCCCAGTTTGTAGACACTATTGACACTTTTGCGAAAGAAAAAAAAAAAAATCAATATACGTTTATTGGCACTTTTTTTTTTTGCAAAAATATGTAGCAGAATACATATTGGCCTAAATTTATGAAGAAGTGTGAAATTTTTTCCTCTTTTTTTTGGATGTGTTTTAAAACAGAAAGTAAAAAATAGTGTTTATTTTTCAAAATTGCCGGTCGTTCTTTTGTTTATAGCGCAAAAAATAAAAACCACAGAGGTGATCAAATACCACCAAAAGAAAGTTCTATTTGAGGGGAAAAAAAATAAAATCATTTTTTGGGTAAAGCATTGCACGACCGCAATTGTCAGTTAAAGTAACGCAGTGCTGTATCACAAACAATGGCAAGCAGGGACATGGATCCATGCCTGCACCTAGTAAAAGCACCTCCCCCACAGTACAGAAGCAGTGGTTAGACTCATGTTTAACCCTTTGATCGCCCCTGTTGTTTAACCCCTTCCCAGCCAGTATTATTAGTACAGTGACAGTGTATATTTTTAGCACTGATCATTGTATTAGTGCCACTGGTCCCCAAAAAGTGTCAAATATTTTCAGAATGTCCACTGCAATGTCGCAGTCCCGCTATAAGTTGATTATTGCCACCATTACTAGTTAAAAAAAAATTAAAAAATAACAAAAAACATCCCAGTTAGTACACATTATAACTTTTGCACAAACCAATCAATATACGCTTATTGGGATTTTTATTACCAAAAATATGTAGCAGAATACACATTGGCCTAAATTTATGAATACATTTTAATTTACATTTTTTTTTTTATTGGATGTCTTTTCTAGCAGAAAGTAAAATACCTGTATGTATATTTTATATATATTAAATTGTCACCATTTTTTTTATTTGTAGCGAAAAAAAACAAAACAAAACCTCCTATGCACAGGAGCAGGAGTTACGTCATCCCAGCCAAAACTCAGAAGGAGACTAGGGGAAGATGGTAGCACTAGTGAAAAAAATGAAAAATAAATGAGTAGCCCCCCACCCCCCCTGGCCACTGTGTTGTTGGCTGAGAGGAGCAGTGGGATGTGAGTGTCTTGTATGTATACAATGTATTATATAATAGATCCTGTATGTATACAATGTATTATATAATGGATCCTGTATGTATACAATGTATTATATAATATATCCTGTATGTACACAATGTATTATATAATAGATCCTGTATGTATACAATGTATTATATAATAGATCCTGTATATATACAATGTATTATATAATGGAACCTGTATGTATTCAATGTATTATATAATAGATCCTGTATGTATACAATGTATTATATAATATATCCTGTATGTATACAATGTATTATATAATATATCATGTATGTATACAATGTATTATATTATAGATCCTGTATGTATACAATGTATTATATAATGTATCTTGTATGTATACAATGTATTATATAATAGATCCTGTATATATACAATGTATTATATAATGGAACCTGTATGTATTCAATGTATTATATAATAGATCCTGTATGTATACAATGTATTATATAATATATCCTGTATGTATACAATGTATTATATAATATATCATGTATGTATACAATGTATTATATAATGGATCCTGTATGTATACAATGTATAATATAGTGGATCCTGTATGTATACAATGTATTATATAATATACTAGAGGTCATAAAAGAAACCCGAAGGTTAACGCTGCGCTAAAAGAAGAATTATATGATTTATAAAACATAAAAAAAAGTAGTATAGAAAAGCTGCCAGCACCAAAAATTCCAATACTAAACTCCAATTAATTAAAATAAAATAAGGGTGCAGCGCTAGAAAAATAATATAAAATTATAAATGCAAAAACAGTGATGGTGAACAAACTCTCAAAAAAGTAAAATGTAAAAGCTGAGACAACTAGCAAAAGTGACTGAGGGTGATAGCCCAACTAACGTTAACACAACAAACACATAGATGAAAATAAAATGTTGATAAAAGTAATGGTGAAAACAAGTTTTACATAGAAAACTAAGGCAGATATCTCAAAAAATGAATTAAATAAATATCACAAAAAATTTAAAAATAAAAAATAAAAGAAGTGAAGAACCGTGAGAAATCTCATAGACCAAACACTGGAAAGAAGGGAAAAATATGAAAATCCCAATTACAAATAGTGCAAAAAAAAAAAAGTACCAATTTCAAACGGTGCAAGGGAAACTCCAAGCTAAAAAAAGTCCATATACAAGGTGAAAGTGATGCTCCAAAGGAAGTGGAGACCGTGGTACCCAGAAAACAAAAACAAAGAATGCTCCCATAGTGTAATAGTTCAAACAATGTAATTTAATAAGCTGAATAAATTGCACATACAAGAAGTTCCATCCTTTAAAAGCGTAACAGCAGTGGTATATCAAGGTTGAGATCGCGGCGTCTCCACAAGCTTCCTCCCGCTTACTGTGTGTCCCCCATCAATTACCTAGAAAAACGTAATTACGACACCGTCACAGGCTCCACCCTACGCGTTTCGTCGTGAGAGGACGTAGTTTGGGATTGGCCAAGTGATGCAGTCATCACGTTTAGAGTTTACATAGTCCCGTGACGCCATATTGAATACTGGCCGCTCGGGTTAAGAAGATGGGAATAAAAAGGCGCCGCCATGTTAACTGCTGGCTGCCTATGTAAGCTAGACAAATTAAAACAGGCGAAAAATAAGGAAGTAAAGTTCTCGCCATCTTGTGGCCAAAAAGTATACCACTAGTGAACCGATGGGTCACAAACCTCAGCAAGCAGGAAGTCCATGGAAACACAGCTTAAGTTACATAATAATCTTTAAACCTTGTATACAGTCAAATAGACAATGAAAATCAATTAAGACTACATTGTACTATTAATATCCAAAACAGTTAGCGTTATATAGAAATTTAAAAAACAAAAAAATTAATTACAATTTAATAAGAGATAAAAAAATCATAATAAAAAATTTAAAGTCCTTAAAAAATTAAGAATTATTTATAAAAAATGTATGTCCCAGTCAACATTAAGGCCTAGAGGTACATAGGATTTCATGTTAAAAATCTATTTCGTTTTAAGCCTGGAAATAGCTCTAACTTTATTATTTATGCCCCTCCAGTGGGGTTGGAGTTTGTCCAAAGCTACAAACAGAGTCCCTTTTAGCTGTTTTATTATGGTGTTTCGCATAGTGTCTGGACAAATTATGTTTGCTAAAATGCTAAAACCATGCTTTATATTCCCTACATGCTCAGACAAACGTACATGCAGAGCTCTCTTTGTGCGCCCAATGTACTGTTTGGCGTGTGGACACTGTATCATATAAACCACACACTCAGTAGAGCATGTAATAAATGACTCTATGTTGTATAGTTTAATTTGAGTTCATTGAAAGGATTCACACCTGCGCCCTCTGAAGGAATTAATTTGGCAAATTTCACATCCATAGTTGCCAACATTGTAAAAAAAATTTTCGGGACACTTTTTTGGCTGTAGGAGGATTCACACTATAATTAGGGGCGGGGCATGCATTTTTAGGCATGGCATAGTTAAAAGCAAAAATGCGGCGTGGTTTACGCGAAATAGTGGGCATGGCTTAAATGGGTGTGGTTAGAATCTGAGATGAATAAGGGATGGAGAGGGGAAAGGGGGAAAGGGGGGTAGAGGGAGAGGGATGGAGGGACAGCAGACCCAGATCCTACACCACAATAGCAATGTGTATTCCAGAGTTTATCAATCAGCAGATAAAGATACTCCAAACACCTGGTGTTAGCCCTTCAATCATCCCGGCACCACGGTTGTTATGGTGTCAGGATGATTGAAGCGCATTATTTATATTATTACATTGTAATATAGAATGAAATCATTCAACTCACCATAATGCAGAATCAGTGGGAGCCCTGAGCATGTCACCTGCCACCAGATGCCATCAGGTGCCCCCAGCAGAGTCCGTCCTTACATCAGGTGCCCCCAGCAGAGTGCCTCCTTACATCAGGCATTCCCAGCGGAGTGCCTCCTTACATCAAATGTCCCCAGTACAGTGCCTCTTACATCAGGTGTCCCCAGTAAAGTAGCTCTTACATCAGGTGTCCCCAGTACAGCACCTCTTACATCAGGTGCCCCTCAGCAGAGTGCCTCATTACATCAGGCATTCCCAGCGGAGTGCCTCCTTACATCAGGTGTCCCCAGTACAGTGCCTTTTACGCCAGGTGTCCCCAGGACAGTTCCTCTTACATCAGGTGTCCCCAGGACAGTACCTCTTACATCAGGCATTCCCAGCGGAGTGCCTCCTTACATCAGGTGTCCCCAGTACAGTGCCTTTTACGCCAGGTGTCCCCAGGACAGTTCCTCTTACATCAGGTGTCCCCAGGACAGTACCTCTTACATCAGGTGTCCCCAGCACAGTACCTCTTACATCAGGTGTCCCCAGGACAGTGCCTCTTACATCAGGTGTCCCCAGGACAGTGCCTCTTACATCAGGTGTCCCCAGGACAGGGCCTCTTACATCAGGTGTCCCCAGGACAGTGCCTCTTACATCAGGTGTCCCCAGTACAGTGCCTCTTAAATCAAGTGTCCCCAGTACAGTGCCTCTTACATCAGGTGTCCCCAGTACAGTACCTCTTACATCAGGTGTCCCCAGCGGAGTGCCTCATTACATCAGGTGTCCCCAGTACAGTACCTCTTTACATCAGGTGTTCCCAGCGGAGTACCTCTTACGTCAGGTGTCCCCAGTACAGTGCCTCTTACATCAGGTGTCCCCAGTACAGTGCCTCTTACATCAGGTGTCCCCAGCGGAGTGCCTCATTACATCAGGTGTCCCCAGTACAGTACCTCTTACATCAGGTGTCCCCAGCGGAGTGCCTCTTACATCAGGTGTCCCCAGTACAGTACCTCTTACATCAGGTGTTTCCCAACGAGTGCCTCTTATGTCAGGTGTCCCCAGCAGAGTGCCTCTTACGGTACATCAGGTGTCCGAGTGTTGGCTGCAGATGGAGTGTTGGCTGCAGTCTAGCTACATCTCCTCAAGAGTGGTGACAAGGGGGAGGGGTGTGTGGGTGGAGGCATGGTGACTTGGGGTGTTACAGGCTGACTTGGGGAAGGGTGGAGGCATGGTGGTGATTTGGGGTGCAGGCATGACAGTGACCTGGGGGTGCAGGCATGGTGGTGACTAGGCCGGAGGGGGTGCAGGAATGGTGGTGACTAGGCTGGAGGGGGTGCAGGCATGGTGGAGACTAGGCCGGAGGGGGGAGGCGGGTGCAGGCCTGGTGTTGACATGGGGAGGAGGGGGTGCAGGTATGGTGGTGACATGGAGGGGGAACAGGTATGGTGATGACATGGCGGGAGGGGGCTGCAGGTTATGGTGGTGACATGAGGGGAGGGGGGGTGCAGGTAGGTATGGTGGTGACATGCGGGAGGGGGGTGCAGGTATGGTGGTGAAATGGGGAGGGGGGTGCAGGTATGGTGGTGACATGGGGGGAGGGGGGGTGCAGGTATGGTGGTGACATGGGGGGAGGGGGTGCAGGTATGGTGGTGACATGGGGGGAGAGGGGTGCAGGTATGGTGGTGACATGGGGGGAGGGGGGTGCAGGTATGGTGGTGACACGGGGAAGGGGGGTGCAGGTATGGTGGTGACACGGGGGAAGGGGGAAGCAGGTATGGTGGTGACACAGGGGGAGGGGGGAAGCAGGTATGGTGGTGACACAGGGGGAGGGGGGAAACAGGTATGGTGGTGACATGGGGGGAGGGGGTGCAGGTATGGTGGTGACATGGGGGGGTGCAGGTATGGTGGTGACATGGGGGGAGGGGGGTGCAGGTATGGTGGTGACATGGGGGGACAGGGTGCAAGGGGGAGCCAAGACCATCAGTGCACTGTCCCCAGCCAGCGGAGCCCCGGTCCTTCCATCAGTGTGACTGTGTCCCCCCCCGCTCATCGCAAGGGGGGAGCCAGGACCATCAGTGCACTGTCCCCACCAGCGAGCCCCTGTCCTTCCATTAGTAGAGCTTTTCAGACATACGGGGCGGAGCGGAGGGTTGGCGGTGGCGTGTGGAGACTGAACATTTCCTTGTGTTCAGTGGAGAGAGGGAGGGGTCGCCAATCCCTGCAGCCAATAGGCTTCAGTGTACAATAGAATTGTACACTGAAGAGAGAAGCCGATTGGCTGCCCCTCTCCTCTGCACTGAACACAAGGGGGAAATACACTCGGTGAGGCGACGGTGGCCATTTTTGTGTAACCGTTGCCGTTTTTTTGCCAAAAACATTCACGATTTTCTCAGGACAAAACCAAAATCCGGGAAAACAATCGGGACAAGCTTTAATCGGGATGAGGGTCCCAAAATCTATTACACTATTACACTGTGGGAGCATTCTTTGTTTTTGTTTTCTGGGTACCACAATCTCAACTGTGGATGTCGGTATAGGTTAGTGGGAGACCTGAATTTCCCAAATGCCTGGAGACTACTTGTATGGTGGTCATCTTTAGTTGGTAAGAAGTCTCAATTCTCACTTGGGTGTGAACTACCTTGGATGCTGGACTTGTCTTTCACCACATTTCCTTTGGAGCATCACTTTCACATTGTATATGGACTTTTTTTAGCTTGGAATTTCCCTTGCACCATTTGAAATTGGTACTTTTTTTGCACTATTTGTAATTGGGATTTTCATATTTTTCCCTTCTTTCCAGTGTTTGGTCTATGATATTTCTCACTGTTCTTCACTTCTTTTATTGTAAGAATTTTTTGTGATATTTATTGAATTAGTTTTTTGAGATATCTGCCTTAGTTTTCTATGGGAGACTTGTTTTTACCATTACTTTTATCAACATTTTATTTTCATCTATGTGTTTGTTGTGTTAAAGTTAGTTGGGCTATCACCCTCAGTCACTTTTGGCGTGCTAGTGGTCTCAGCTTTTATATTTTACTTTATTTTTTGAGAGTTTGTTCACCATCACTCTTTTTGCATTTATAATTTTATATTATTTTTCTAGCGCTGCACCCTTATTTTATTTTTATTATATAATATATCCTGTATGTATACAACGCATTATATAATTTATCCTGTATGTATGTATATAATGTATTATATAATGTATCCTGTATGTCTATAATGTATTATATAATGTATCTTGTATGTGTACGATATATTATATAATGGATCCTGTATGTATACAATGTATTATATAATGTGTCCTGTATGTATACAATGTATTATATTAATGGATCCTGTATGTATACTATGTATTATATAATAGATCCTGTATGTATACAATGCATTATATAATAGATCCTGTATGTATACAATGTATTATATAATGGATCCTGTATGTATACAATGTATTATATAATGGATCCTGTATTTATACAATGTATTATATAATGTGTCCTGTATGTATACAATGTATTATATAATAGATCCAGTATGTATACAATGTATTATATAATGGATCCTGTATGTATGCAATGTATTATATAATGCATCTTGTATGTATACAATGTATTATATAATAGATCCTGTATGTATACAATGTATTATATAATATATCCTGTATGTATACAATGTATTATATAATATATCCTGTATGTATACAATGTATTATATAATAGATCCTGTATGTATACAATGTATTATATTATGGACCCTGTATGCATACTACATATTATATAATAGATCCTGTTTGTATACAATGTATTATATAAGAGATCTTGTATGTATACAATGTATTATATAATGGATCCTGTATGTATACAATGTATTATATTATGGATCCTGTATGCATACCACATAATATATAATAGATCCTGTATGTATACAATGTATTATATAATAGATCCTGTATGTATACAATGTATTATATTATGGATCCTGTATGCATACCACATATTATATAATAGATCCTGTATGTATACAATGTATTATATAATAGATCCTGTACGTATACAATGTATTATAGAATGGATCCTGTATGTATACAATGTATTATATAATAGAACCTGTATGTATACAATGTATTATAGAATGGATCCTGTATGTATACAATGTATTATATAATAGATCCTGTATGTATACAATGTATGATAGAATGGATCCTGTATGTATACAATGTATTATAGAATGGATCCTGTATGTATACAATGTATTATAGAATGGATCCTGTATGTACTGTAATGCAATGTATATATTTTTTCTACTCAAGAGGAGAAAACAACACAGGCGGGGCTGTTCAGTGACTGGTCACAGTGATCAGGTAATCGGGGGCCAGGGCCTTCTTGTTAGTATGAGACCTGGAGCTCTTGGAGAGATAACACAGAAACACATATTTGCGGATAGAGACCCACTTCATTGAGGCTGCATACTACTGTATGTGTATACTTGTCAGGAGAGGGTTAAACACTATAAACCTATGCTTACCCCCAGTTCCAAGTGTACCACCATCAAATACCCCGTCACATCAGCCCCTCACCTAATTCCTGACAAACTGCTCCAAGGATCCAATTCATGAATTACTTACTTGTACATAAAGATGGGGACAATGAAGTCTGTGAAATTTGGTTCCGATTCAGCATTTACTAAGTCCTCCATTACAGGCTGGTAGTTGCCTCTCCAAACAACTTCCTGTCCAATAGGAATGAAGTTTCCTGGAATTAACAAGACACAGTAAATGGGTTACACCAAAAAGCTGGAGATACAGCTTAAATAAACCAAACAAAATCTGAATGTGCCAATGCCTTTCCAAGGCTCAAGCATGCCTCCTTCATCAGGACTTAGGAAAAAACAAAAAGGTGGATTGGGTGGGTTAAGAAGAATTCAACGTTGTGTGGACTGTTTGTAGGCACACTCATCATCAGTCGTTTTGTTACAGCAAGAGGGAACTTGTTTTGATGACAACTGTCCAAAAAGGAGAACCTCCCTCACTTTGGAGAGATTTTCAAACCCGAGCCTTCCAATTCTCTCATCACTACAGTAGGAAACAAATATTGATGTGTAACAGAATTAACTCTTATGCCGCGTACACACGATTGGGATTTTGGTCGGAAAAGATATGATGACTTTTCCGATGGGATTCTGCTCAAGCTTCCCTTGCACACACACGGTCACACAAAAGTTCTCTGAACTTTCGACCGTCAAGAACGCGGTGACGTACACCACTACGACGAGCCGAGAAAAATGAAGTTCAATGCTTCCGAGCATGCATCGAATTGTTTCCGAGCATGCGTAGGAATTTTGCGCGACGGAATTGCTACAGACGATCGCATTTTCGGATAGGAACTTTTTCCGACCGAAAAATTGAGAACCTGCTCTCAATCTTTTGCTGGCTGGAATTCGGCCAGCAAAAGTCCGATGGAGCATACACATGGTCACATTTTCAGACCAAAAGCTCTCATCGGTCTTTTGCTGGCCGAATTTCCGATCGTGTGTACGGGGCATTAGAGGATAGAACGTATGTTCCGAAAATTTTCAAACAAAACTCTACAGGTGTATGCCAAGCTTTTATACCTGAATGTACTGTAAATACACTAAAGCTGCGTAGCTACACCAAGCATAGATGAAAACAAGGCATTGGATTCCAGTTTCTGGTAAATCAGTCAGATTATGACATTGCGCATGTGGCTCTGATGGGGCTGCTCTCCTCACAATGGCTGCACTGATGGGCACTGATGGGAACCAAAGTTAAAACAACAAGGGCAGAAGATTTAATAGATAGAAAGATGAAAAAATCACTGAAGTTGCGCTTTAAATACCACCAAAAGAAAGCTCTATCTGTCTCAAACAAATGATAAAAATTTCACATGGGAACAGTGTAGCATGACCGCGCACTTGTCATTCAAAATGTGAGAGCACTGAGAGCTGAAAACTGGCCTGGGCAGGAAGAGGATAAAAATGCCAGGTATTGAAGTGGTTAAATGAATTTTGCATTTCTAATGTTGGCCTTAAAGCTAAAGAAAAGAAGGACACTCCAATGGCCTCATCCGTAAATCATTAAGAAGTTGCAAAAGAAAAAAAGGTAACCTTGGGTCGGACTTTAAGGGCACAGCAAACCAAAGGGATATCAAAAAATAAACTTTAGTTGGAATACAAATATAGATATACATATACACAATGCAAAAAGGACACGAAAGAAACATAAAAATCATATATATAAAATATACATGATGTGAGCCCTAATGCGTCTACCGGCTTTGTTGTCAAAACTTCTTCAGGACACACTCCTGGTTGAAATAGTTGCAAGAAAAAGAAAAGGTCTCACTATCCTACAGAGCAGTAAGCACCAATCAACAAATATTCAAAAGATGCAAGTTCCCAACATTGGAACAAATGACTCGTGGTAAGATCAAAGCACGAGGACAGATGAAAGCCAACTGTAGGCAACACAATAGTGGGTATACAAGTGTGGCAGTGCCAGGGGAAGGGGGTTACCATGTAGGGTGGAGGACAAAGTAGAACCATGTGGAGTTGATATAAACAAGGAAGTACTGCACACCAGGATAGCCAGAGCAGGGGCTTGGTTGTGCCCCAAGTGTGGTCCACAAATAGCGGTCCAGATCAGACTATTGTAGTCCAAGGCTAAAACTGTGGGTGTGGTGGTAAAACGCAAATCCCCTGGGAAGAAGCAGAAGCGCCCTTAAAGCATTAGAAATCTCACAGCTCTCTTGTCAAATTGTCAAATGTACTGTATTTATTGGCGTATAACACTCACTTTTTCACCATTAAAAAATCGGGTGCAAATAGCGTGTGCGTGTTATACGCCAATACTTCAATTTCAGATGCCTCGGAGGCAACGGGGGGGGGGGGTTGCGAGTGCCATCAATTTACATACAGTGAGAATCTCCTGTTTACTTGGCGGCCTCTGTAATAGGAAGTCAATAGATGGCAATGGCGAGGCTGCTGCATTGATGGCAATGGCGAGGCTGCTGCATTGATGGCAATGGTGAGGCTGCTGCATTGATGGCAATGGTGAGGCTGCTGCATTGATGGCAATGGTGAGGCTGCATTGATGTGGACTAATAAGGCTGCATTGATGGCACTTGTGAGGCTGCAGGTGGGCATTAATCAGGCTGCATTAATGGCACTTGTGAGGCTGCAGATGGGCACTGACCCTTATTTTGCTTCAAAGTACCTTATTTAAAATTTAAGTTTTTTCCTGAAACTTCCCTCTTAAAATGAATGTGCGTGTTATACACCTGTGCGTGTTATACGCAGATAAATACGGTAATTTTTTGAAAAAAAAAAAAAAATCTTTTGCTTTGGTATATGTTCCCCAGGGCAGTGCTCAGCCCCCTCCCCCATGCCATTTGTATCAAAATACCTTGCCTATTGGCCTAGGAATTGGCCATTGCTATTTTTACCAATCAGATATTATTAACTTAACCACTTGACGACCGCCTCACGCCGATGTACGTCGGCAAGGTGGCACGGACAGGCAAAATCACGTACATGTACGTGATTTGCCTTCCGCGGGTGGGGGGTCCTATCGGACCCCCCACCCGGTGCCCGAGGCGGTCGTCTTTTGTCCCACGGCGATCGGAGGTGAGGGGGAGGCCATCCGTTCGTGGCCCCCCTCGCGATCGCCGCCGGCCAATCGAATCATTCCTTTGCTGCTGTATGCTAAACAGCAGCAAAGGAAATGATGTCATCTCTCCTCGGCTCGGTAATATCCGTTCCGGCCCGAGGAGAGAAGACAGGTATGTGAGTGCACAACACACACACACACAGTAGAACATGCCAGGCACACAAAACACCCTGATCCCCCCCCCCCCGATCCCCCCCCCCCCCGTCACAAACTGACACCAGCAGTTTTTTTTTTTTTCTGATTACTGCATGGTGTCAGTTTGTGACAGTTACAGAGTTGGGACAGTGAGTATTACCCCCCTGTAGGTCTAGGATACCCCCCTAACCCCCCTAATAAAGTTTTAACCCCTTGATCACCCCCCGTCACCAGTGTCACTAAGCGATCATTTTTCTGATCGCTGTATTAGTGTCGCTGGTGACGCTAGTTAGGGACGTAAATATTGAGGTTCGCCGTCAGCGTTTTATAGCGTCAGGGACCCCCATATACTACCTAATAAATGTTTTAACCCCTTGATGGCCCCCTAGTTAACCCTTTCACCACTGATCACCGTATAAGTGTTACAGGTGACGCTGGTTAGTTCGTTTATTTTTTATAGTGTCAGGGCACGCGCCGTTTATTACCGAATAAAGGTTTAGCCCCCTGATCGCCCGGCGGTGATATGCGTCGCCCCAGGCAGTGTCAGATTAGCGCCAGTACCGCTAACACCCACGCACGCAGCATACGCCTCCCTTAGTGGTATAGTATCTGTACAGATCAATATCTGATCCGATCAGATCTATGCTAGCGTCCCCAGCAGTTTAGGGTTCCCAAACACGCAGTGTTAGCGGGATCAGCCCAGATACCTGCTAGTACCTGCGTTTTGCCCCTCCGCCCGGCCCAGCCCAGCCCACCCAAGTGCAGTATCGATCGATCACTGTCACTTACAAAACACTAAACGCATAACTGCAGCATTCGCAGAGTCAGGCCTGATCCCTGCGATCGCTAACAGTTTTTTTGGTAGTATTTTGGTGAACTGGCAAGCACCAGCCCCAGGCAGCGTCAGGTTAGTGCCAGTAGCGCTAACACCCACGCACGCACCGTACACCTCCCTTAGTGGTATAGTATCTGATCGGATCAATATCTGATCCGATCAGATCTATACTAGCATCCCCAGCAGTTTAGGGTTTCCAAAAACGCAGTGTTAGCGGGATCAGCCCAGATACCTGCTAGCACCTGCGTTTTGCCCCTCCGCCCGGCCCAGCCCAGCCCACCCAAGTGCAGTATCGATCGATCACTGACACTTACAAAACACTAAATGCATAACTGCAGCGTTCACAGAGTCAGGCCTGATCCCTGCGATCGCTAACAGTTTTTTTGGTAGCGTTTTGGTGAACTGGCAAGCACCAGTGGCCTTGTACACCCCGGTCGTAGTCAAACCAGCACTACATTAACACTTGGTGACGTGGCGAGTCCCATAAGCGCAGTTCAAGCTGGTGAGGTGGCAAGCACAAGTAGTGTCCCGCTGCCACCAAGAAGAAGACAAACACAGGCCCGTCGTGCCCATAGTGCCCTTCCTGCTGCATTCGCCAATCCTAATTGGGAACCCACCACTTCTGCAGCGCCCGTACTTCCCCATTCACATCCCCAACCAAATGCAGTCGGCTGCATGAGAGGCATTTTTATGTCCTCCCGAGTACCCTTACCCAACGAACCCCCCCAAAAAAGATGATGTGTCTGCAGCAAGCGCAGATATAGGCGTGACACCCGCTATTATTGTCCCTCCTGTCCTGACAATCCTGGTCTTTGCATTGGTGAATGTTTTGAACGCTAACATTCACTAGTTGAGTATTAGCGTAGGGTACAGCATTGCACAGACTAGGCACACTTTCACAGGGTCTCCCAAGATGCCATTGCATTATGAGAGACCCGAACCTGGAACCGGTTACAGTTATAAAAGTTAGTTACAAAAAAAGTGTAAAAAAAAAAAAAAAAAATATATATAAAATAAAAAAAATAGTTGTCGTTTTATTGTTCTCTCTCTCTCTATTCTCTCTCTCTATTGTTCTGCTCTTTTTTACTGTATTCTATTCTGCAATGTTTTATTGTTATTATGTTTTATCAGGTTTGCTTTTCAGGTATGCGATTTTTTATACTTTACCATTTACTGTGCTTTATTGTTAACCATTTTTTTGTCTTCAGGTACGCCATTCACAACTTTGAGTGGTTATACCAGAATGATGCCTGCAGGTTTAGGTATCATCTTGGTATCATTCTTTTCAGCCAGCGGTCGGCTTTCATGTAAAAGCAATCCTAGCGGCTAATTAGAATGCCCCCCCCCCGTCTTCCGTGTTTTTCTCTGGCTCTCCTGTCTCAACAGGGAACCTGAAAATGCAGCCGGTGATTCAGCCAGCTGACCATAGAGCTGATCAGAGACCAGAGTGGCTCCAAACATCTCTATGGCCTAAGAAACCTGAAGCTTAGATTTCGCCGGATGTAAATAGTGCCATTGGGAAATTGGGGAAGCATTTTATCACACCGATCTTGGTGTGGTCAGATGCTTTGAGGGCAGAGGAGAGATCTAGGGTCTAATATACTCCAATTTTTTCAAAAAAGAGTACCTGTCACTACCTATTGCTATCATAGGGGATATTTACATTCCCTGAGATAACAATAAAAATGATAAAAAAAATTTAAAAAAATGAAAGGAACAGTTTAAAAATAAGATAAAAAAGCCGCTCTCGCGCTAAGGCGAACGCAAGCGGCGGTCTGTCATCAAACGTAAACAGCAATTGCACCATGCATGTGAGGTATCACCGCGAAGGTCAGATCGAGGGCAGTAATTTTTGCAGTAGACCTCCTCTGTAAATCTAAAGTGGTAACCTGTAAAGGCTTTTAAAGGCTTTTAAAAATGTATTTATTTTGTTGCCACTGCACGTTTGTGCGCAATTGTAAAGCATTGTCATGTTTAGTATCCATGTACTCGGCCTAAGATCATCTTTTTTATTTCATCAAACATTTTGGCAATATAGTGTGTTTTAGTGCATTAAAATTTTAAAAAGTGTGTTTTTTCCCCAAAAAATGCGTTTGAAAAATCGCTGCGCAAATACTGTGTGAAAAAAAAAAATGAAACACCCACCATTTTAATCTGTAGGGCATTTGCTTTAAAAAAATATATAATGTGTGGGGGTTCAAAGTAATTTTCTTGCAAAAAAAAAAATAACTTTTTCATGTAAACAATAAGTGTCAGAAAGGGCTTTGTCTTCAAGTGGTTAGAAGAGTGGGTGATGTGTGACATAAGCTTCTAAATGTTGTGCATAAAATGCCAGGACAGTTCAAAACCCCCCCAAATGACCCCATTTTGGAAAGTAGACACCCCAAGCTATTTGCTGAGAGGCATGTCGAGTCCATGGAATATTTTATATTGCGACACAAGTTGCGGGAAAGAGACAAATTTTTTTTTTTTTTGCACAAAATTGTCACTAAATGATATATTGCTCAAACATGCCATGGGAATATGTGAAATTACACCCCAAAATACATTCTGCTGCTTCTCCTGAGTACGGGGATACCACATGTGTAAGACTTTTTGGGAGCCTAACCGCGCACGGGACCCCGAAAACCAAGCACCGCCTTCAGGCTTTCTAAGGGCGTGAATTTTTGATTTCACTCTTCACTGCTTATCACAGTTTCGGAGACCATGGAATGCCCAGGTGGCACAAAACCCCCCCAAATGACCCCATTTTAGAAAGTAGACACCCCAAGCTATTTGCTGAGTGGTATAGTGAGTATTTTGCAGACCTCACTTTTTGTCACAAAGTTTTGAAAATTGAAAAAAGAAAAAAAAAATGTTTTTTCTTGTCTTTCTTCATTTTCAAAAACAAATGAGAGCTGCAAAATACTCACCATGCCTCTCAGCAAATAGCTTGGGGTGTCTACTTTCCAAAATGGGGTCATTTGGGGGGGTTTTGTGCCACCTGGGCATTCCATGGCCTCCAAAACTGTGATAGGCAGTGAAGAGTGAAATCAAAAATTTACGCCCTTAGAAATCCTGAAGGCAGTGATTGGTTTTCGGGGCCCCGTACGCGGCTAGGCTCCCAAAAAGTCCCACACATGTGGTATCCCCATACTCAGGAGAAGTAGCTAAATGTATTTTGGGGTGCAATTCCACATATGCCCATGGCCTGTGTGAGCAATATATCATTTAGTGACAACTTTGTGCAAAAAAAAAAAAATGTGTAACTTTCCCGCAACTTGTGTCAAAATATAAAATATTCCATGGACTCAATATGCCTCTCAGCAAATAGCTTGGGGTATCTACTTTCCAAAATGGGGTCATTTGGGGGGGTTTCGTGCCACCTGGGCATTCCATGGCCTCCGAAACTGTGATAGGCAGTGAAGAGTGAAATCATAAATTTACACCCTTAGAAATCCTGAAGACAGTGATTGGTTTTCGGGGCCCCGTACGCGGCTAGGCTCCCAAAAGGTCCCACACATGTGGTATCCCCGTACTCAGGAGAAGCAGCAGAATGTATTTTGGGGTGCAATTCCACATAGGCCCATGGCCTGTGTGAGCAATATATCATTTAGTGACAACTTTTTGTAAATATTTTTTTTTTTTGTCATTATTCAATCACTTGGGACAAAAAAAAAAAATATTCAATGGGTTCAACATGCCTCTCAGCAATTTCCTTGGGGTGTCTACTTTCCAAAATGGGGTCATTTGGGGGGGTTTTGTACTGCCCTGCCATTTTAGCACCTCAAGAAATGACATAGGCAGTCATAAACTAAAAGCTGTGTAAATTACAGAAAATGTACCCTAGTTTGTAGACGCTATAACTTTTGCGCAAACCAATAAATATACGCTTATTGACATTTTTTTTACCAAAGACATGTGGCCGAATACATTTTGGCCTAAATGTATGACTAAAATTGAGTTTATTGGATTTTTTTTATAACAAAAAGTAGAAAATATCATTTTTTTTCAAAATTTTCGGTCTTTTTCCGTTTATAGCGCAAAAAATAAAAACCGCAGAGGTGATCAAATACCATCAAAAGAAAGCTCTATTTGTGGGAAGAAAAGGACGCAAATTTTGTTTGGGTACAGCATTGCATGACCGCGCAATTAGCAGTTAAAGCGACGCAGTGCCAAATTGGAAAAAGACCTCAGGTCCTTAGGCAGCATAATGGTCCGGGGCTCAAGTGGTTAAATGGGGTTCAGGTTATTATTAACTTTAAATGGTGGCACCCCAACTTTAGTAATGTTTGCTGAATCCACCTCAAACCAAATCTATCTTCGGCTACTACTAATTAGTACTGGTTCTGTTTAGAAATACGGGTAACCTATATCTTTTAAGTCATATCTGAAGTGTGGAGAGTTTCCCCGTACAACAATCAAGAAGTGACTAGGACAGCCATGCTAGGGTTTGCTAAGTAGTAACCAACGTGTTATAGTGAAGCTACAGCGTGGACATCATTGATAATTATTTTTGGCAACACCTAATTTCATGGTTTTTGGTTGGCTAGCTTACCAGTCCTGTTGCCTTTGGGGCTCTCTGAATGTTACTCACCCAGTTGGGCATACACTTCAGCTCTTTCAAAATGCTTCAATTTGCTGCAGCCTCTGTTATCTACGATGGTAATCAATTCGGTGAGCGGATAGGCATTTCTTTTCATGGTGCATCCTTCTGGGGTTTCTCGGGCCTCGGCATATTCTATGAAGTTCTCAACGTCTTCAAGGACGTACTTACAGGAGTTGATGAAGGAAGATTTTCCATGGCCAGTAAAGCCAAACAGCTGTAGTAGGACTTGTGTATAACCTTGACTTCCCAGATCTCCATCATCCAGGCTGAAGTTCCTGATGTTGTCCTTCAACTGTTTAATATCCATTGCTGAAAATTCTTACTTTTTTTTTCGTAGTTTTCTCAAATTTCTCAGTTTTTTTGTATTTTCTGCATTAGAGCTTTGTAGAATGTCGTAGCAAAGAATTTCTGATTCAGGTGAAAACAAAACGAGGAAGTTGATAGGCAGGAAGTGGTAAATTAACAGAGTACTGAAGGATTAAACAAATTACACAATTACACAAAGTGCTTTTTTTTTTTTTTTTAGAAGCTTAAATTATCTTTTCATTTTTTAAAGGATTTTGTTTTGATACAAACATTTTCAGCATCTTCTTCCCTGCAACCAACGTTCAGGTATAAGCACTAAAATCCAAACAGCTTCCCTCCAACGAAAATCCATCTGTATTGTAGTAGAAAGAGCAACTTTATACAGCAAAAACACACTGTGGGAATGAGAAAAAAGGCAACGCGTTTCACGCAGTGTCAGCACTTTAACCACTTTCTGTCCAGCGACATACCTGTACGTTGCTGGACTTTCGGTGGTTGTACCGAATGAAGATGCCTGCATCTGCAGACATCACCCGGGTATCGTTTTTTAGAGCCAGCTCTCTTGTAATGGCAATCAAAGCAGCATACTAGCTTCTCGATTGCTATTACAATCATTAGGAGGGGACATCCCCTCTCCCCCCGGCCGCCTTCTGCAGCTCTTGTGGGCTCTCCCGTGCCACCAGGAGACCCAACCAGCAATCCGGCCCAAATGTCCAGCCAAGCAAAGTCAGGATCAGCTGTTCACAACAGTAAACTGGAAGCGATGACATGACATCACTTCCGGTTTACTCGGAAACCATCGGCGCCAGTTTTTAAAAAACATCGAAAGCATTCAAAAACACCAATCTTGGTGACATCAAATGCTTTTAAGTGCAAAGGAGGGATTTGGGGTCTTATAGATCCCAGATCCCTCCATAAAGAGGACCTGTCACATGCATATTTCTGCCACAAAGGATGTTTACATTTCTTGTGATAGCAATAAAAGTGATAGAAAAAAAATATGTAAGCAACAGTGCAAAAAATAATAATAAATAGAAATAATAAAAAATAAATAAAAATGAATTAAAGTTCCTCCATCCTCCCGTGCTCACGCTCAAAGGTGAACACACTTGTCGGTCTGGCATGCACACAAACAGTGATCGTCCCACACATGTGAGGTATCACCGTGAATGTCACATCATGGGCATTAATTCTAGCACCAGACCTCCTCTGTACATCTAAAAAAAAAAAAAAAAATGTACCAAATGAATGAAAACAAAAATAATCTATATCTATAGTTTTCTATATAACCAGGATGAAAAATTGCATCTGGTTCCCGTGTAGGTGTTGACTATTTAAGAAAGGAGTTGCTCCCGACTGTGGAGTCATGATTAAAGTGTATCTTTACCCTAAAGAGATAGTTACGCTGCTTTATGTCCTCCTCCCCCCCTCCTCTTCTGTTTTTAGCACTTTTTTGGGGGGGGTTACCTGGTTTTGACCTGGTTTTTAAGCGATCCACCAGAAGTGTCTATCTGCAACTCTCTGGGTCACGTCACAGATCCTAGAAGACTGCATGACCATTACAAAGCACAGCGTTGCTCAAACATGCGCAGTAGGCAGCCATGAAGACACAAGGTATCACAGCTGGCTGCCCACAGTGAACATGCCAGGGACCAAAGACTGGCGAAGGACTGGTTTCTGGTGAGCACGGTGCTGAACCCCTGGACAGGTCAGTTCCCTTTAAGTACAAGTCAGCATTGGGCCAGGGGCTGCTCTCCGGATCCAGGGACTAGACTCGCACAGCGATTGCCTTAAATGGCACACACCTTCCAACAGTTAACCCGAACGATCTCCATCCTACTCCCACTCTTGGGGATGATATCACTGTGTGTGAGCCCCCTATCCCCATCCCAAAGCTGGCCCAAAGCCATATTTTTACGGGTGGCCACTGTCATGGGTGTCCGCAGGTAGGGGCAAGGGGGGGAAGTGCCCCCCCCGAATCATGGTTCGGCAAGGTGTGCGCCATAGGCGTGCGCGCAGGTTTTGCCCAGCTCTGCATTATACAACAGAGGAGTATGCTCAATGCATACTGAAATAGCAGGCGTCTGGAATCTGCACCCTGTACATAGCACACGTCTGGAATCTGCACCCTGTACATAGCTCACGTCTGGAATCTGCACCCTGTACATAGCGCACGTCTGGAATCTGCACCCTGTACATAGCGCACGTCTGGAATCTGCACCCTGTACATAGCGCACGTCTGGAATCTGCAGCCTGTACATAGCGCACGTCTGGAATCTGCAGCCTGTACATAGCGCACGTCTTGAATCTGCACCCCGTACATAGCTCACGTCTGGAATCTGCACCCTGTACATAGCACACGCCTGGAATCTGTACCCTGTACATAGCACACATCTGGAATCTGCACCCTGTACATAGCGCATGTCTGGAATCTGCACCCTGTACATAGCGCACGTCTGGAATCTGCACCCTGTACATAGCGCACGTCTGGAATCTGCACCCTGTACATAGCTCACGTTTAGAATCTGCAACCTGTACATAGCGTACGTCTGGAATCTGTACCCTCTACATAGCTCACGTCTAGAATCTGCACCCTGTACATAGCTCACGTCTGGAATCTGCACCCTGTACATAGCGCACGTCTGGAATCTGCACCCTGTACATAGCGCACGTCTGGAATCTGCACCCTGTACATAGCGCACGTCTGGAATCTGCACCCTCTACATAGCACACGTCTGGAATCTGCACCCTGTACATAGCTCACGTCTAGAATCTGCACCCTATACATAGCACACGTCTGGAATCTGCACCCTGTACATAGCGCACGTCTGGAATCTGCACCCTGTACATAGCGCACGTCTGGAATCTGCACCCTGTACATAGCGCACGTCTGGAATCTGCACCCTCTACATAGCACACGTCTGGAATCTGCACCCTGTACATAGCTCACGTCTAGAATCTGCACCCTGTACATAGCATACGTCTGGAATCTGCACCCTGTACATAGCGCACGTCTGGATCAATCAATATTTACGCTTATTGGGATTTTTTTTTCTTTTACTAAAAATATGTAGCAGAACACATATTGGTCTAAATTTATGAAGGAATTTGATTTTTTTACATTTTTTTATTGGATGTGTTTTATAGCAGAAAGTAAAAAAAAAAAAAAAAAAAAAAATTATATATATATATATATATATATATATATATATATATATATATATATATATATATATATTTAATTGTGGGTCTTTTTTTGTTTATAGCGCAAAAAAAAAAAAAAAAAAAAAAAAACGCAGAGGTGATCAAATACCACCAAAAGAAAGCTCTATTTGTGGGAAAAAAAAGGACATCCGTTTTATTTGGGTACAACGTCGCACAGCCACGCAATTGTCAGTTAAAGTAACGCAGTGCATTATCGCAAACAAACAAAAAAATGGCCTGGACTGGAAGGGGGGTAAAACTTCCAGAAGTTAGGCAGTTAAGAGCTGATGCAGCCCAAAACGTGTTGACTTTTTTCTCATTTCGCACAGTATCTTTTTTTCTGTATCGTGTTGCTTTTTATACAGCAGTAAAGATGGATTTTATTTGAAGTGCAGCTGTCCGGATTTTGGTTCCTTGTATTGGGTGCAGCGGGATGAGCTGAGGGAACCCGAGCAGGAAGTGAGCAGGAAGTGTGTGGGCGGGAGTAGCACGAAGCTGTTCAGTCTTCAGGTATATTGTAACTGGTGAAGACCAGGAAGTTCTGAGGCTTTGCAAGGAAACTTACTTTACTTTTTTTTTGTTTCTGTACTTCCGACACGCACACCATGCTGCTACTTCACTAATCATTAATTACTTCACACCCGCGCTATAGCCGAAAGATGGGTACAGCATGGTGTGGGGAATTAGCTTGTGGGGGAATCACCTTTTTCTGAATGACAGTCAGCAAACAGGCACTTTCTTCAAAATCTGACGGATGCCAGGTTTATTTGCAGGAGGTTTGCAAAATAAAAACAAACTGTAAATTAAATCCTTGCTGTCCGGTGCTAACTAAACAAACAGTCTCCTCTCTATACAGTCTGGGGCTGGTCCCCATCACCCACAAAACATGCGGAAAAGCAAACCTTTTCCAATACCCAGAGCTCCTCTCACTCAGGTTCCTTCCTGAGTTTCCATACCAGAGCTCTGTTGAGCTTTCTTCCTGGTCATCTAAAGTCCAGCTGAGTGTGGACTCACGCGAACTGGAACCTAGCCTGCCACAGAGGCTGGAAAAACCCGGGCCGGATTCTAGTTCAATCCCCTACAACAGAAGGCATGCATAGTTGCCAATAGTCCCAAATTTCCCAGGACATTCACGGGATTTAGACCCTTTTCCCGATTTTAGTGTTTCCTTGCAAATTTCCCAGGAAATCCCTTTTTTCACAATTTTTTTTTTTTTTTCGGTAGAGGTTCGCGGCCGGCGGAGATAATGTCCCTGCCGGCCGCCATTTTCCAGAAGACCGTTCAATGTCAAAATCCATACTGCTGCGCTCTGTGTTTGAGCCAAGCTTAGCATGAATGGGCAGCGGTGGATGTCCTGTGATTGGCGAGCAGGTCATGTGCTGGATAGAGGAGGACTTGATTTATCTGGAGGAGTCACAAGTGGATGCAGGGCTGGACTGTGTCTGTAAGTAATCGCGCCAGCCCTGCATGGACCAGGAGTGTCCTATACTAGCACTGTGTGTCTCTCATCTGCTCTGTTACGCACCTCTCTGTCAGCCACCTCCCCTCTCTTCTCTGTCAGCCGCCGCCCCTCTCCTCTCTGTCAGCCGCCCCCCCTCTCCTCTCTGTCAGCCGCCCCCCCTCTCCTCTCTGTCAGCCGCCCCCCCCTCCTCTCTGTCAGCTGCCCCCCCTCTCCTCTCTGTCAGCCGCCCCCCTCTCCTCTCTTTCAGCCGCCCCCCTCTCCTCTCTGTCAGACCTCCCTCCTACTCTATGTCAGACCCCCCTCCTCCTCTCTGTCAGCCACCCCCGTCTCCTCTCTGTCAGCTGCCCCCCCTCCTCTGTCAGACCCCCCCTCCTCTCTTTCAGACCCCCTCCTCATCTCTGTCAGCCACCCCCCCTCTCCTCTCTGTCAGCCGCCCCCCCTCTCCTCTCTGTCAGCCGCCCCCCCTCTCCTCTGTCAGACCCCCCCTCCTCTCTGTCAGCCCCCCTCCTCCTCTCTGTCAGCCACCCCCCCTCTCCTCTCTCAACTGTCATTGTCTCCGCTGGCCTCCATTTTTAAGAAGACCAGGAACACGGCTGGGTGGCTAGATGGAGCTCCTGTGTCGCCGCCCACCCTCCGCCCCGTCCCGCCTACCCCTCCGCCCCGCTTCACTCCCACCACCCCGTTCTATTGTAACCACGCGGCCGGTGGAGACCTACTAGGAAATCTGTTGTAAGGGGGGCTCCATTGGGGAAACCTGATGTAAGGGGGGCTCCGCTGGGGAAACCTGATGTAAGGGGGGGCACCGCTGGGGACACCTGATGTAAGGAGGGCACCGCTGGGGACATCTGATGTAAGGGGGGGCTCTTCTGGGGACACCTGATGTAAGGGGGCTCCACTGGGGACACCTGATGTAAGGGGGGCTCCGCTGGGGACACCTGATGTAAGGGGGGCTCCGCTGGGGACACCTGATGTAAGGGGGGCTCCGCTGGGGACACCTGATGTAAGGGGGGCTCCGCTGGGGACATCTGATGTAAGAGGGGGCTCCTCTGGGGACATCTGATGTAAGGGGGCTCCCTGGGGACATCTGATGTAAGGGGGGTCCTGCTGGGGACATCTGATGTAAGGGGGGCCCTGCTTGGGACATCTGATGCAAGGACGGACTCTGCTGGGGGCACCTGATGCAAGGACGGACTCTGCTGGTGGCACCTGATGCAAGGACGGACTCTGTTGGGGGCACCTGATGCAAGGATGGACTCTGCTGGGGGCACCTGATGCAAGGACGGACTCTGCTGGGACACCTGATGCAAGGACGGACTCTGCCGGGGGCACCTGATGCAAGGACGGATTCTGCCGGGGGCACCTGATGCAAGGACGGACTCTGCCGGGGGCACCTGATGCAAGGACAGACTCTGCCGGGGGCACCTGATGCAAGGACAGACTCTGCCGGGGGCACCTGATGCAAGGATGGACTTGCATCAGGTGCAAGGACGGCCTCTGCTGGGACACCTGATGTAAGGACGGCCTCTGCTGGGACTCCTGATGCAAGGACGGACTCTGCTGGGGGCACCTGATGCAAGGACGGACGGCTGGTGGCAGGCGACGTGGCAGGTGACACGCTCAGGGATCCCACTGATTCGGCATTATGGTGAGTTGAATGATTTCATTTTATATTACGATATAATAATAGAAATAATGCACTTCAATCATCCTGACACCATAACAACCAAGTGTTATCTTTAGTATCTCCAGTATCTGGAGTATCTTTATCTGCTGATTGTTAAACTTTCTGGAATACACACATTTCTATTGTTGTGTAGGATCTTGGGCTGCTGTCCCGCCATCCCTCATTCATCTCAGATGCTAACCACACCCCCTTTGAGCCATGCCCATTTAAGACACGCCCACTATTTTGCGTAAACCACGCCCATTATTCGCCAAGGCGCGCTCCGCGCACCACATTTGTGCTTTTACCCTATGCCACACCTACAAACGCATGCCCCGCCCCTTAATTATAATAAGACAAAAAAGTGTCCCTAAAATTTTTTTTAACAATGTTGGCAACTATGGGAATGCGAGGTGAAATGTAGCGATTATCCACTATATCACCTCGCATACCATCACATATCCTCCCCCTCTGCTCAAGCCCCTGCGGCTGCATACAGTGCATGCGGGAGAGGGCATCTGCATTGTTTTGGAGCTTGCCCGGCCTATGCTCTACTGTAAACTTAAAGGGCTTTAGAGCCAGGAACCACCTTGGCACGCGGGCTTTTTTCTCCCTGTTGTCACACATCCACTTTAGGGGAGCATGGTCGGTGACCAGCTTAAATTACCTACTCAACAAGTAATACTTCAGGGACTCCAAGGCCCATTTAATAGCGAGACACAGCTTCTGGACAATAGCATAGTTTTTTCCATGCTTATTCAGTTTTCGGCTCAGGTATACAACCGGGTGCTCATCACCATCCCTGTTCTGGGATAGAACAGCACCTAGGCCCACCTCAGAAGCGTCGATCTGTACCACAAACCCCTTTGTGAAGTCCGGGGTCACCTTCACCAGTAGTACACAAAGGGCCTGTTTTAATTTCTGAAAAGCCTCCTCGGCTTCAGGATTCCATTTAACCATGACCGACCCTCTACCCTTCGTCAGGTCGGTCAGAGGGACGGCAATGGTGGCAAAGTCGGGTATAAACCATCGGTTATACCCCGTAATGCCTAGGAAGGCCTAAACTTGTTTACTGGTTGGGGCCACTTTTGAATTGCCTCAATCTTATTGGTCTGAGGCTTG
Source organism: Aquarana catesbeiana (assembly GCA_037953035.1). Classification (NCBI taxonomy): domain Eukaryota; kingdom Metazoa; phylum Chordata; class Amphibia; order Anura; family Ranidae; genus Aquarana; species Aquarana catesbeiana. The sequence goes on from JBBHAA010001632.1 coordinate 458,888, forward strand.
ACAAGTCCCCGGCCAATAATGTACCCAAGGTACTTTGCTTCCTCCAGGCCTATGGCACATTTTTTTGGGTTGGCTGTGAGACCTGCTTCCCTAAGGGAATCTACCACTGCTTGTACGCGGGGCAGGTGCGATTCCCAATCTGGGCTGTGGATGACCACGTCATCCAAAAAAGCAGCCGTATACGTGCGATGTGGTCTCAAAGTCTTGTCCATCATTCGCTGGAACGATGCAGGGGCCCGTTGCAGACCAAAAGGCATCTGCTTGTACTGAAACGAGCCCTCAGGAGTGGAAAAGGCAGTCTTCTAACATATTTTTTATTTCTTCTGCGACTGCCTCTCGCCTGGCCTCTGGGATTCTATATGGCTTTACATTTACCCGAACCCCTGGTTTTGTCACTATGTCATGTTGGATTACCTTGGTCAGTCTGGGTAAGGGGGAGAAAAAGTCTCTATTTTTTGCACAAACGTCCTAACATCACTTTGTTGTGCCACGGACAGGGAATCTGTTATGGGAACGTCAGGTGTCACCGGTACACGGTCTGTTTGAGGCGGGGAAGCGGCCAGTAAAGTCTCTCTGTCCTTCCAGAGATTCACATGATAGATTCGGTGTGGTTTCCTTTTCCCTGGCTGGTAGACTTTGTAGTTTACCTCCCCCACCCTTTCGATAACCTCAAAAGGACCCTGCCACTTGGCTAGGAAACTTATTTTCCACCGTGGGAACCAGTACCAACACTCTGTCCCCGGGGCTGAAAGTACGGACCTTGGCACCCCTATCATAGACCCTCCTCTGGGCCTCCTGGGCTCGCTCCATATGTTCTCGCACCAGGGGCAGGACAACTGCGATTCTATCCTGCATCAAGGATTCATGCTCTATGATGCTTCTATATGGGGTGGCCTTCCCACGTTTCTTTGGTGACATCTAGCAGCCCCCTGGGATGTCTACCACACAAAAGCTCAAAGGGGGGAATAGCCTGTGGATGCCTGCGGAACCTCACGTATGGCAAACATGAGATATGGTAGCAAAAAAATCCCAATTTCACCCATCTTTGTCAACCACCTTTTTTAGCATACTTTTAAAGTTTTCCTTGTCAAAATATTTTATTATATAATGTAGTATGGAAATAACATTGTACAATTGACATATAGTAGTTATAATACAGTCTTATAGAAGATGGTTAAGTATAAATACATAAATAATCAAATATTGCTTCCATAGAAACAATATATTAATATCAAGAACAAATTAAGATATTAAAGGTAATATATAAGCCTTGTTCAGTATATTGTATATTGTTGTATTAATAATAGACTTTTATTATAATCTTAACAATTTTAAAGAGACTGTTGATTGAAAAATATGAAAAAAAAAAAAAAAAAAAAATTATATAAATAAGACAGTAAAGGTATTATGAAATAAAAAATATACCATAAAATAAAAATAAATAAAAACTAACTTAAAAGAAAGAGGAAAGGAGGTAGAGAAGAGAGGGTAGAGTGGAGAGGTCCGCGAGGTAAGACTATAATCTATTACTACTATTTAAAGAAGCATACATTTTAAAATTCTTCATTCAAGTTACCACGGCAATAATACTTGATTATCAAAGGTTTGTGGTATATAATAAGTTATCCAGGGTTTCCACATTCTTTCAAACTTAGGGATCGTGTCCATGTCAATAGCTAACATTTTAGCATGGGTCATAGTATTGTTCATTTTAACTAATGCTTCTTTTACGATTAAATTAGAAGTTTTCCATGCTCTTGCTATTGTTTGTTTCGCCGCTGTAAATAGTTGCATTAACAATTTGAATTGGGCATGTGTTATATTATCAGGTTTTAGATTAATTAGTGCTATTGCTGGATCAAAGGGAATGAACTTATCAAATAATTTAGATGCTATATAAAAAATTTCTTTCCAATATATTTGAGTTTTTGGACACAACCACCAAATGTGAAAAAACGTTCCCAATTCAGCGCATCCCCTAAAGCATTGCGCTGAATAGTTTGGTACATATTTTGCCACTCTTGCTGGTACTAAGTACCATCTTGTTAACACTTTATAGCTTGCTTCAAGCTCCAATATATTAAGTGATGCTGCTTTAGTTGAAGACCATATTTGATTCCATTCAGATCTATCCAGTTTTCTATTCAAGTCTTTTTCCCATTTCTGTATATATTGTGGTTCATTGTGATTAGTATGAGCCAGTGTATGTGCATATAGTACAGAAATAGTACCTCTAGCGTGTGGGTTATTCTTACAAATAGCTTCAAAAGTGGACAAGTGGGTTAGAGAAGTTACAGCATTTAATAATGGTGCGAAAAAGTTTTTGATTTGGAGGTATCTGAACAACTCCGATTGTGGTATATTATACATTTCACATAAATTCGGAAAAGAAATGAATGATGAAGAATTTACAAATTTGTACATATGAGTTACATCTCTAGATGTCCATTCTTTGAAGGATTTGGGGTATACCCATGCAGGGTAAAAAGCAGGATTTTTGAAAAAAGAGAGTAAAGGAATATGAAAGGATTGTAATTGATTTTTATATTTGAATCTATCCCAGAGGGAAATAAAATGCTTGGTAACCGGGTTTCGTATTTTTTTGCGATGTTTTGAAGACAACCAGAGTAAGTTGGAAATAGAAATAGGATCACATTCGGCAGCTTCAATAGATACCCAAAGTGGAACCTCGTGATGAGCATGATATTTTGCAATACTCGCTAAATGAGCAGCCCTGTAATAGTATGCAAAATTAGGACACCCTAAGCCCCCTTTTGTTTTAGTTAAAAAAAGTGTATTTTGCTGAATTCGTGGTTTGGAAGATCCCCAGATGAATGACATTGTTTTCCTTTGTATAATTCTCAGATAATGTATTGGGATTGGAATTGGTAAAACTCTAAACAAATAAAGTAATTTAGGTAACAATGTCATTTTGATGGCATTTATTCTACCAAACCACGAAATTGGAAGGTGAGACCAAGAATCAATCATATTTGATAAGTTTTTCAATGTCTGAGGATAGTTGGCTGAAAATAAGTCAGATAATAATGAAGTAAGTTGTACACCGAGGTATGGGATTGATTTGTCATTCCATATAAATGGGAGTGCAATTTTTGCAGAAGATAGTTCCAGATTCGAAAGGGATATATTTAGAGCTAGACATTTTTTTGGATTAATGTAAAGACCTGAAATTGCAGCAAAATTATTGAGAGTTGGCATAAGATTAGGGCCAGACACTTGTGGCGAGGAAAGAAATAAGAGAATGTCATCAGCGAATAAACAAAGTTTATGATGATAACCTGCTACTTCAATTCCAGTAATTGTAGGTTCATTTCTAATTTTTTGTGCTAGTGGTTCTATAAGAAGGGCGAAAAGTAAAGGAGAGAGTGGGCATCCCTGTCTAGTACCTCGTTCAATATCAAAAGAGTCAGATTTATAGCCAGCATATTTGACGTATGCTTTTGGTTTGTTGTACAGTGCAAATATCCAGTTAGTGTAGTTTGGACCAAAACCCCATTTCTGTAATGTATATTGCATATAGTTCCAGGCGATAGAGTCAAAGGCTCTTTTGATATCAAGGGAGAGAAAACAAGCAGGAATATTGCGTGTTTTTGCAATGTGTGCCAACAGGACTGCTCTACGTATATTATCACTGGCCTGACGTGAAGGCATAAAGCCTACCTGGTCTCTATGAATAAGTGTTCCAATAATCTTTTTTAGCCGAGCTGCTAAAATTTTCGCTAATATTTTAATATCAATGTTTATCATAGATATAGGGCGATAGTTTATGCTAAGGGAGTCATCTGATTGTGGTTTCGGGATCATACAGATAGTAGCCATTAAGGACTCTTGACGGAATGATTTGTTATTTAAGAGGTCATTAAACGCTTCTGCGAGTATAGGAGAAATAATATCACTGTAACTTTTATAATACAATGCTGAATATCCGTCAGGACCCGGTCTTTTATTTATTTTTAAGTCCTTAATGGCTTCTGTAACATCTTTAACTGTAATATTGTTTTCTAATTGTGTTTTTTGTGCTTCAGTCAATTGAGGGATATTTATTTGGGAGAAAAAGGAATCTGCCTCATCAGTGTTGAATGTATTTGTTTCAGTATATAGATCTTTTAGATGTGATTTGAATTTCTGTACTATTTTTTGTGGATTACTAGTGTATACATTATTACCCATTTTAAGTTTTATAGGTTTGAAAGATTTATTAATGGATTTTAAAGCCTTAGCTAGTAAAGTACCATGTTTGTTAGATTTCACATAGAAAGTATGTTTAGTTCTACGAATTGATTTATCAGCGGAGTTTGTGAGAAAAAGATCATATTCTAGTCGTGTTTTTTCTAATTGTTTTCTAGCAGAAGGAGTAGGATTATTTTGAAAGGACATATACGCTGAATTAAATTCCATTTCTAATCGTTTTGCCAAATTTTTACCCTCCCTTTTAAGAATTCCTGATTGTTGTTGAAAAATACCTCTAAGGACCGGCTTATGTGCTTCCCATAGTGTAAGAGAGGATATGTCTATACTGGTATTGATCTTTAAATATTCCTTTAATGCTAATTCAATGGTTTTGCGGTGAGTCGGATGTTTAAGTAGTGAGTCAGGGAGGTACCAAGTAGGATCATGAGTTCTAGGTATAATAGAAGCAATAGTGGTACATACCGCATTATGATCCGACCAAGGAATGGGAATGATGTTGGACATGATTATTTCTGGTGTCATACCTGTTGTTATAAATATATGGTCTATACGGCTAAATGTTTTATGTGGATTTGAGAAATATGTGTAATTTCTTCTTGTTGGATTAGATTCTCTCCAGGAATCAACCAATTTGTGTCTGGAAAGAAGCTGAGAGAGAGACCATTTAGTTTTGTATTTTGGTGTGATATATGGGGTTTTGTCTAGAAATGGGAGTAGTACATGATTGGAGTCACCGCATACAAAAATGGAACCCATTTTGTGTGTAATTATAACTTGAAAAAGATGTGATAAAAATGATAGAGGTTGACGGTTGGGGGCGTAATAGGAAACCACTGTTATAGGGGCGTCCATTAGATATCCTGTTAATATTAGATAACGTCCTTCTGGATCTTTGATTTCAGAGTGTAACGTGAATGGTGTAGTACGATGGAATGCTATGAGAGTACCTCGTTTTTTGATGTTAGCTGAAGCTGTAAACACTTGTGGGTAGGATTTACTGAAAAAGGTGGGAGTTTTAGATTGTGTAAAATGCGTTTCTTGGAGACATACAATATGTGCCTTTTTAGCTTGAAAGGACCTAAATGCTTTTGTTCGCTTGTGCGGAACATTGAAACCCTGGACATTTAGTGAAAATATATTTAAAGGAGGCATGTCAGAAGATTCCGTCAGCTAAATATAGTTTATGAGATAAACTTAGTTCAGTGATAATTGGACTTACCTTCGCGGACAGGAAAGGGAGAAAAGGATAAGAAAGTTCAGAATAATTTAACTTAAAAAAGAAAATAGAAACATAAATTGTTATATAGCATGTTAGTACAGTAAAAACACATAAGAGTACAAAGAATGCCCGTGATGAGGAGTAAAACTCCCCATCAGGGGATAAAGGACCTTCTTCGAGTCCCCACATAATAATGTGGGGATCCGAGGAAAGCATGTTGGGGCACATGAAGCATCCGTGCACTGGGGAATCGCCTAAGAAGTATAATATACATCTCAGGGATGTAATAGTTCTAGCCCTATCTATATATTTCAAGGCATATATAAATTAAGGTCTAAGATAATATAATAATAAATGAAATGAGAGGAGAAATCTCTCAGAAATATATTTTATAAAGCTAAAGTAATGAAAAAGATTATTCACAGTAATGGTGTAACCAAAGTTTGTTCAGAACATTGAAAATGAGATACTCACAAACTTTGTTATTTAGTTTCAAAACTGAAAATTACTATATAATTACAAAGTAACTCAAAAAACTGCTACTAGATAACAATAACAAGTGGAGGACCCATAACTACTAAGTTCATAAGCAATAATGGATCTTAGGCTGGAAAATTAAAAGGACAATTTCCAATATTTCAGATATAAGAAAAAAAATAAAAAAAATAAAAAAATATTTGATTTGAGCTATAGATTCAATAAATATTGACATTGAATCTGAAGATAAAAAAAAAATAAAAAATAAAAAATAAAAGGGATCAAGTGGAATAATAAATTATTACTAAAATAAACTTTCAGAAATAATTTGTAGAGATATATAAATTTATTTAGCATTTTTAATGCATCTCGATTTATGAGATATATATCCTGTTGTTTATGTGGGATAATATGCAAAATTAGAGCATCCCTTAAATTTTCCTTAGCCCTAAAAATGAATTATATTAACAAAAATTGAAGAATTTTATGTTATGTAAGAATTTATTCAGTCCATGGAGTCATCTTGTCCTTGGGGTGAAGTTGCAAATCTTCCTCTTTTATGTGAATGGTAATTTCCATTTCTTGCCTCAGAATGTGTTGCGTTGTGGATGGAGGAGGCTGAAGCTGACCTTCTTCTTGTAGCAGTATTAGATGAATTCCCATCAATTAAATTGAGGTCTTGAAGTGCTTGTTGGAGTTCATCAGCTGTTCTGCAGGATACTCTAGTGCCTTGGTGGGTGAATCTTATAGAAAAAGGGAAGCCCCATTGGTATTTTATATTATGACGTTGTAATTCCATTAAATGTGGTTTCATTAATCTCCTCTTAGTTATTGTTAATTGGGAGAGATCAGCAAAGAGTTGGTAATTATTTCCTTGAAACATGAGATTGTTTTTTTCTCTAGCTGCATTTAAGAGCTGTTCCTTTGTCCGATAAAAATGGAATTTTGCTATTATATCACGCGGGGGTCCGTCTACTTTTTTGGGCATGAGAGCCCTATGCACTCTGTCCATTTCCATCCTTTCTAATGGTATTCCTGGCAATAGTTCTTGGCATAATGCTGTTATAGTTGCTTGAAGATCTATGACCGATTCTGGTATCCCTCTGAATCGCAGGTTTGATCTTCTGGCGCGATTCTCATAATCTTCCAGTCTGTTCTGCAATGTTATATTTTCTTCCTTCAGAAGGTCAATTTCAGTTATAAATTCTTGGTTAGTGCTTTCAATTTCCTCCATTTTAAGCTCCAGTGAGGCTGTGCGTTGTCCTAATTCTCTAATTTCTTTGGTTAAATTAGTAGTTATTTGCTCTGAGGTTTTCTTTAGAGCTTTATTAAGCATTTTTTCGAATTGTTTCATTATGCTAGTGGGAACTACAGATTCTTGAATTGTTGTATGTGATACAGTTAAATCAGTCTCTGAATCAGAGTCCCCAGGGGAGATAATTTGTGACATCTTAGGTTCATTACTTCTCTCTGAGGTAAATTTGCCTGAGGTGACTGGCGCTTTCTTTGTGATATTCCGCGCTTGTGTGCCGCTATTAGGGGTCTGTTTTGTCTTGTTTCTGGCACCCCCCAGCACCATTTTAGTATTAAAATGTTCCCCTCACCTCTCAGGAGTAAATGCCTTAGTTTATTGTAGTTTTATGACGGCAGGCTGTCAGTGTGTGTCGGCTTTCTTCCCCTCACGGAGCGGAGCTCTAGCCTGACATGTCCGTCCCGCTAGCCTCCGCGCATGCGCTCCAACTTTTCAAAGTTTTATTAAATCTTTCGACTAGACCATCCATTTGGGGGTGGTAGACAGAGGTACGGAGATGGGAGATTTTGTATAATCTACACAGTTCCTTGGTAACCTTGAACATAAATGGGATACCCTGATCGGTTAAGATCTCTTTAGGGATCTCCACTCTACTAAACACCTGGACTAACTCCTTGGCGATAGCCTTGGCGGAGGTGTTGCGCAAGGGTATGGCCTCGGGATAGCGTGTCGCATAGTCCAGGATTACCAGAATATGCTGGTGACCCCGGGAAGATTTCACAACCAGCCCCACCAGGTCCATGCCAATCCTCTCAAAAGGGACCTCGATTATTGGAAGAGGGACAAGGGGGCTGCGAAAATGGGGCGACAGTGCCGACATTTGGCACTCGGGGCACGATTCGCAGTACTCCTTGACATCTGCATACACCCCAGGCCAGAAAAATCTCTGGGTTATTCTCTCCCTGGTTTTTCCAATACCGAGATGTCCCCCCATTACATGACCATGGGCCAGGTCTAGCACCACCCTGCGGAAGGGTTTGGGAACCAGGAGCTGTTCTATCTCGTCCTCTCCACGTTTTACCACTTGATACAATAAATTGTTTTTAATGGCCATGTAGGGGAAAGACATCCCCCAGTTGGGATCTACGGGTTCCCCATCCAACATCTTAATGTTTTCCCTGGCTCTAATGAGGGTGCCATCTCGCAGTTGCTCAACACAAAGATCCTCTCTCCTGACCTCTAAGTCGGGTACCACATTCTGGCTACTCTCATTGTCAAGGTCAGCAGTGTTCTCCTGTTCATTACCCTCAGGCTGGGAGCTAGCTTCCAGGTCCTCCGGCTCCCCAGCCATGACAGGGAAAAGAAGGGGATCTCCAGCTTCCTCGATCCCAACAACAGCACCCCCCTCCTTTTGGCAAAAAGGGTCTGGTGAGAGTTCCCGTGCTTCCCCAGCAGGGGGAGCTCCATCTACCAGCCTCCTTTTGCTCTCCCATAACTTCCAAAAATGGGGAAAATCTCTCCCCACTAAAGCTTCATGAAGCAGTGAAGGTACCACCCCCACTGAATGGGTTACAGTGCCTCAGGGGGTATCAACCTCAACCACCGCTGTCTGGTAGTCCCGAGTGTCCTCATGGATGCAAATTACCCCAATAGTACTGGGGTGTAGATTTGTGGGGTTCACACAATCATTCCTGACTAGGGTCACCACACTACCAGAGTCTAGCAAGGCTACGAGTGGCTTTCCATCCACTGAAATAACACGCATCTGTTTTTCAATGTGACTCTGACATGATGCAGTACATGCGACCTGTGCAAACAGAGACATGTGTCTTTTCATATAAGCATAATCGCATTGCATAGGTTCATCATCTATAGGACAGTTTGCAGCAATATGCCCTAATGCATGGTAATGAAAACACCGTATGTGCTCTACCCCAGTCCTCTTAACGGTCCCAAAAACCTTCCTGGCTTCTTTGGCCAGTCTCCAGGTCTAGGACCCACAGTCTCATTAGCTGTAACAACAGTCTTATCAAACTTCCCCATGCTCTAGAACCCCGTAACAGTCTTACCAGAACGGCTGGGCGATCTTGTACCCCTAGACACACCAAAGTGGGGCATAGATGGGTTCACCAAGTCCTCAGTAGCGATGTGCCTCTCTGCTAGTTCCACCAACTGGGTTTGCTGTTTTGGGATCCCCTTGTCCGACCCACTTCCTCAGAGCAGCAGGGAGCGCACGCAGGTCCATTACCACACGCTCCACGATCTGAGGGCCTGTCAAGGTCTCCGGCTGCAACCACTTCCTGGTGAGGTGGATCAGATCGAACATCTGAGAACAGGCTGGCTGGTTGCTGGAGTAGGTCCACTGATGCACGCACTGGGCCCGGACCACCATAGTGACACCCAAGCATGTGAGTATCTCTGTCTTCAGCGTCTCAAAGTCCTGGGCCTTGTTTGGTTCCAGATCAAAATAGGCCTTTTGAGGTTCTCCTGACAGAAATGGGGCCAACAGACCTGCCCACTGTTCTTTTGGCCATTCTTCGCGGACAGCAACTCTCTCAAAAGTCGCAAGATATGCCTCAACATCATCGGCAGGTGTCATTCTCTGTAGGTGGTATGAAGCACGTACCATCTTTGGTTCCACTGGCACAGGCGGTGAGGACCCCTTCCTTAGTTCCACAAGAGCCTCTGCGAACTGCCGGTTCATCTCCTTCTGGATCGCCTGTTGTGCTGCAGCGGCCTCTGTGACTTAGCGGTTGGTTTCCCGCTGAGCTGCATTGGCCTGTAGCAGGGCCTTTATCATTTCCTCCATCTTCAGAAATTGCCCGCTGAGTCCACCACGTGTGGGGAATTAGCTCGTGGGGATCACCTTTTTCTGAATGACAGTCAGCAAACAGGCACTTTCTTCAAAATCTGGAGGATGCCAGGTTTATTTTCAGGAGGTTTGCAAAATAAAAACAAACAAACTGTAAAGTAAATTCTTGCCGTCTGGCGCTAACTAAACAAATAGTCTCCTCTCTATACAGTGCGGGGCTGGTCCCCGTCACCCACAAAACATGCGGAAAAGAAAACCTTTTTAGTCCAACACCCAGGGTTCGTTCCTGAGTCTCAAAACCAGAGAGTTCTGTTGAGCTCTCTTCCTGTCATTTAAAGTCCAGCTGAGTGTGGGCTCAAGTGGACCAGAACATTCAGACCGGAACCTAGCCTGCCACAGAGGCTGGAAAAACCCAGGCCAAAAATGGGGCACTATTCCTCCCGAAAACACCAACAATGGGGCACTATTCCCCTCAATGACAATGGATGTAATAGCAGACCGATTTGTATGATGCTTGATGGCTTTTGTAGTGCTTTTTAAAATTTTTGTAACAAATATAAAAGCGGTTTTATACTATGAGAGGCTTCTTCTCCATTTTTTTTTTTTTAACTGATACTCCTTGCCTACTGAATTTACTGGGGAAATACCGGGTTCACGTTAAGAAGGAGAAATAGGATTGCCACCTCATCCCTTTAAACCTGAACACATATGAATTATACAGGTTCTGAGGCTAATTTAATGTGGGTATTGCACCAAGTGAGTTTAATTACCACCTTAATCAGCCTCAGAACTAGGCATGAGCTTCGTGTTCGAGCCGAACACATGTTCGAATCGAACATCGTGTGTTCGGTCATTCGCCAATTACGAACGTTATGGGCCGTTCGCGCCAAATTCGAGTGGCACGTCACAGCCCATAATTCACTGCGGCATCGCAGTGCATTGCTGGCTGATGATTGGCCAAGCATGCACTATGACCCGCATGCTTGGAATCACAGCGCTGTGTGTACAGAGAGCCATAATTGGCCAAAGCCAAAGAGGCTTTGGCCAATTATGGCTCAGGGGGTTTAGTACACGCCCCACACTATAAGGCCGACTGGAGAGAGATAGACAGAGAGACAGTATCATTTGATTTAAGTTAGAAAGAGTAGGCAGGTCAAGTCAGTTAGCTGCACTTACAGTGTATTGTGTATATATATATATATATATATATATATACATCCCAGGTGTTGTGTGTGTGTATATATATATATATATATATATATATATATATATATATATATATATATATATATATATATACTGTATTCAGTTTAGCTAGATCCGTTCCTCTTATTCTCTTCCTAATATACTGACAGGTAGGCAGGTGTTTTTACAGTATTTCCAGTTGCACCTACAGTATAGGCCAAGTGCTTGTGTAGGCTCTTGACATATTTCCAGGTACTGTACCATGTACCCTGCACAGTTGCACCTACAGTATAGCTACCTGAAGCCAGGTGCTTGTATAGGCTCTTGACGTATTTCCAGTTACTGTACTGTGTACCCTGTACAGTTGCACCTACAGTATAGCTACCTGAAGCCAGGTGCTTGTGTAGGCTCTTGACGTATTTCCAGTTAGTGTACTGTGTACCCTGCACAGTTGCACCTACAGTATAGCTACCTGAAGACAAGTGCAGGTGTTCTCATACTAATAATACTACAGGCAGGCAGTTGATTCTGCTAGCTGCATTATAATCACTATATATACATCCCAGGTTTGTGCAGCTACATCTCACTGCAGGCCAATAGTATGTCTGGAAGGCCAACAAGGAGAGGCAGACAATCACAAGCCAATAAAAGAGGGCAAGCAGGCTCTGTGTCTAGAGGCAACAGTGCTGGTCGTAGACACGGTGCATCCTCATCAGCACGTGGCCGTGCAACACGCTTGGCCTTTTTTTCCAGCAGCTGGCCATGTTGAGCCCCAACATGCGGAAGACTTGGTCGAGTGGATGACCAAGCCGTTCTCATCCTCCTCATCCACTCTCTCCCAGGCTCAGGGTACTTTGTCTGGCAAAGCAGCTGCCAACGCAGCCTCTTCCTTCGGCTCAATGGCATTAGTCACTCCTTCGCTAGCTCCACCATGTCCTCCTGAGGAGTCCCCCGAACTGTTTGACCACAGTGTTGGGTACATGCTCCAGGAGGATGCCCAGCATTTTGAAGGCTCTGATGGTGGTACTCAGCTAGAGGAAGGCAGTAACGTGAACCCAGACAGAGGGGGTGCCCAAGAAGGACAGCAATCTGGCAGTCATGTTCCCCCTGCTGCCGCATACTGCCAGGTTTGCTCCAGTGATGAGGAGGGAGGGGATGATGAGGTCACTGACTCCACGTGGGTGCCTGATAGGAGAGAGGAGGAGGAGGAGGCACATCACCAATGAGGCAGCATGCCCTCCAGGGGCCAGAACATCTCCCGCTTGGGCACCACATGCTTGACCAGACATATGTTGACCTGCCATGCAGTTCGTTGGCAAGCGTAACTAAAAGACCCACACCAAAGAACAAAGAGGACCTCTCCTTGCTTCCCATCACTTGAGATCTCCAACCCCACTATACCTTCAGTCCTCTCTGAGACCTGCACTGAGAGGAATGAAGGTGTAGAATTAGGTGTGTCACAGCCAAGTACTTGTGGGCAATCTGCTATCGGTACACTGACGTCAGATTGTAGCAGGCAAATCTCCCTGCCCCAGCTGCTGCACCGCAGAAAGAAGTTCGCTCCCAGCCATCCACATGCCCAGCGGTTAAATGCTAGCTTGGCAAAATTGCTAGCACTTCAACTGCTACCTTTTCAGTTGGTAGACTCTGCCCCCTTCCGTGAGTTTGCGTAATGTGTGGTTCCTCAGTGGCAGGTTCCCAAACACCACTTTTTCTCATGGAAGGCGATTCCAGCTCTCTACCGACATGTGGAAGGCAATGTCTTGGCCTCACTGGACAGGGCGGTCAGCGGTAAGATGCATATTACCGCTGACTCATGGTCCAGCAGGCATGGACAGGGACATTACCTAAGTTTCACCACGCATTGGGTGACTCTGCTGGCAGCTGGGAAGGATGCAGGACAAGGTGCAGTAGTGTTGGAGGTTGTTCTGCCACCATGCCTCCAAAATGCCACTACTGGTGATTCTGACACACCTCTCTCCTCCACCCCCTTCTCTTCTTCTTCCTCCATGGCCTCTTCCTGTGCTTTGTCCTCGGAACCAGCAGTGCTCCGTAGGCGTTCAAGGGGCAACGCAAATACGCAGGCCAAAAGATACCATGCGGTGCTTGAGCTGGTGTGCTTGGGGGACAGGAGCCACACTGGGGCAGAGATTCTGTCAGTTCTGCAGGAGCAGGTTCAGAGGCAGTTGACGCCACGCCAACTTAAGCCAGGAATGGTGGTTTGTGACAAACTCCGCCCTCCGACAGGGACAACTGATCCATGTGCCCTGTTTGGCTCACATCCTTAACTTGGTGGTGCAGCGTTCTTAGTCAGGTACCCGGGCTTACAGGATGTCCTGAGGCAGGCCAGGAAAGTCTGTGTGCATTTCCGCCGGTCATATAATGCCAGTGCTGGGTTGGCTGACCTCCAAAAGGAATTTAACCTGCCCAAGAATGGCCTAATCTGTGAAATGCCCACCAGGTGGAACTCAATGTTGGCAATGCTGCAGCGGCTGCACACGCAGCAGAGGGCCATCAATGAGTACCTATGCGACTATGGCACCAGGACAGGGTCAGGGGAGCTTGTTTTTTTTTCCCACGCCAGTGGGCTATGATCAGGGATGCATGCACTGTCCTGTCACCATTTGAGGAGGCCACAAGGATGGTGAGCAGTGACAGTGCATGCATCAGTGACTCTGTCCCCCTTGTCCACCTGTTGGAGCACACGCTGCGTGGAATAATGGACAGGGCACTTGAGGCAGAACAGAGGCAGGAAGAGGAGGACTTCCTTAGCTCTCAAGGCCCCCTTTATCCAGACAGTGTTCCTGCGTGCCCGCCGATCACACAGGAAGAGGACGAGGAGGAGGATGAGGAGGAGGATTGTGTCAGCATGGAGGTGGAGCCTGGCACTCAGCATCAACAGCAGTCTTTAAGGGATCATTTACGGTCCCAAGAAACCCATGGACTTGTACGTGGCTGGGAGGAGGTGGCTGGAGATCATGTCGTCATGAGTGACCCAGAGGACTCCAGGCCGAATGCCTCAGCAAACCTACGCTGCATGGCCTCCCTGATCCTGCAAAGCCTGCAGAAGGGATCCTCATATTCGTGGTATCAAGGAGAGGGATCGTTACTGGCTGGCAACCCTCCTTGATCCACGTTACAAGAGTAAGGTTGCAGACCTTATCTTGCCGTCACAGAGGGAGCAGAGGATGAAATATCTTCAGGAGGCCTTGCAGAAAGGTCTGTGCAACGCGTTCCCAGAGACTGGAAGGTTACAAACTCCTGTTCCTGGACAACGTGTTGCCGAGGCTTCGGTCAGTCAAAGAAGGAGCCGTGGAGAAGGCGGCCACCTGACCGATGCATTCAGACAATTTATGATCGGTTCCAGCAACCATCGCCAGCGTCTGTTTTACATGGTGCAGGAATACCTAGGGGCAAAATCTGACTTGGACACCTTTCCCACCGAAAATCCTCTGGGTTACTGGGTCTTGAGGATGGATCACTGGCCAGAGCTTGCACTGGCCTGTCCTGCATCCGGCGTTATTTCGGAACGCACATTCAGTGCTGCTGGAGGCTTCGTAACCGATCACAGGGTGCGCCTGTCCACCGACTCGGTCGATCGACCGACCTTTATAAAAATAAATCAGTTCTGGATCACCACCAGATACCAAGCACCTGATGCTGATGTAACCAAATACATTTTTTTGAAATGTCAGATCCCTTCAAGACTGCCTATGCTGATGCTGAGTGACTATCCTGCTATGCTGAGTGACTATCCTCTTCCTCCTCAATGATCATGCTGATAGCTTGTAAGAATATTTTTTTTTCTGGGCGCCGCCACCAGTGGCTAAGGCCCATTTTTTCAGCCCCTGTTTAACAGGGGCGTGTAATTACAATTTTTGATGCAATACTTTGTAGCAGGGCTCATTCCTGCCCTCCAACTAGAGTATCTGTGAGGGGTTGCAGTGTTGTGGCACCAGTGCCTAAGGCCCAATTTTTCAGCCCCTGTTTAACAGGGGTGTGTAATTACTATTTTTGATGCAATTTTTTGCAGCAGGGCTTGTTCCTGCGCTCCAACTAGAGTATTTGTGAGGGGTTGCAGTGTTGTGGCACCAGCACCAGTGCCTAAGGCCCAATTTTTCTGCCCCTGTTCAACAGGGATGTGACAGACCTTGCCAGAAAAGAGGCTTTTGGAGGGGACTGAATGCCAGCCTCCTGCAAACCAATTATGGGCCCTGGCATTTGGGGGGACGGTGCTCTTTGTGAGCTGACCCTGGAGGTGGTGTTACTTTAGATTCAGGTCCATGTCCCCCAAGACACACAGACTCTGGGGACCCTGGCTATGCCATTGTGATGGGAGTCACTAATAAGAGCACAGGGTGAATGAGAACCCCACTATGATCTGTGCTAGTCAGAGACTCAATGCTGTATATGTGTGTATATATAATGTGTGCTGTCTCATTGCGTTGTGTACTGTTTGCTGTGCTAGTTTTGGGTGGGGCTATATTCCAATGTTCTATTATGTTTGTCTGCCTTGGATCACAGGATGTGTATTGCATTGGAGGGAGGGGGGATTCTTCCAACAGCTCTCCCTGCTAACACTGTGTACTGATGAGATGTTAAACACACCTGACCTGTGTGTCCATTGTCATTGGACAGTTTAACCCGCCCTCTTTTCCAAGGGTGGGGGGGAAAGAGTCTCTGAGTTATTTTATCTGTTGTGTCCATGTGATATAATAAATGAGTTGATTTCTGCTTGAAACCTGAAGACAGAGCCGTGTCTCGTTTTTGGGGTGGATTATTTGTATGGGTTCCTTGTTCGGCTGATTGGAGTGTTCGGTAGCTGCCTTTGTGTTTGGGTATGAAATTTCCTAAACGACTTTAACCCCTTTCATACTCGGGGTGTCGTTACAAGGGACATGTAATTACAATTCTTGATCTAATATTTCACAGCAGGGCCCATTCCAGCGCCCACCAAGAGTAACTGTGAGGACTTACAGTGTTGTGGCACCAGCACCACCACCACCAAAGGCCCAATTTTTCTGCCCCTGTTTAACAGGGACATGTAATTACAATTCTTGATCTAATATTTCACAGCAGGGCCCATTTCTGAGTCCACCAAGAGTAACTGTGAGGACTTACAGTGTTTTTTCCGACACCAGCACCACCACTACCACCACCAAAGCCCAATTTTTCTGCCCCTGTTTAACAGGGGCATGTAATTACAATTCTTGATCTAATATTTCACAGCAGAGCCCTGTGAGGGCTTACAGTGTTGTGGCCACAAAACCTAAGGCCCAAATTTTTGCAGGGTATATAGGGCAGGCCCCTACTTTCAAATATCCAACTTACAAACGACTCCTACTTTCAAACGGAAGGAGACAACAGGAAGTGAGATGAAATCTACCCCTAGGAAGGGAAATTCTCTCCTGTAAGAGTTAATATGGGAAAAACGTTTCTCCTTTCCACTGATGCTTTATCACCAATCCTTGTTTCACTAAAAACCCCAAATTTTCTAAAAACATTTGTCATTGGGACAGAAAGTGAGGTGAAATCTTCTGAAGAGGAGCACAGACAGCAAAACAAATGTCACAGGGGTGATAACCCTTCCCTATGTTTTCCAAAAAGCTTAAAATTGATTTTTTGTCTGGAGCTACACTTTCAAAATGTACCAGTTCAAAATTACAAACAGATTCTACTTAACAACAAACCTACAGTCCCTGTCTTGTTTGCACCGCCTGTATACTGCTGTTGCTGTTCAGAGTTTATAGGGCCTGGGGGCCCCTTAATATCCATACAAGACCCAAAGGGCCTGGTAATGGACTGGGGGGTACCCATGCCATTTGTCTCACTGATTTTCATCCATGTTGACGGGGACCCGACACTGCATTAAAGCCGTAAGCAGTTTTAAATGACTTTTATTCTTTTAAAAATGTCATTTTGTGCAGGGACTGTTCTAAGCATGGGAAACACGCGCCACTTTACAGGCATACTATAGACACCCCCCAGGTACGATATTTAAAGGAATTTTTCACTTTTTTTTCACTTTAATTTAAGCAGCATTAATATCACTGCTCCCAAAAAAACGTCCGTTTTTAAAACTTTTCTTTGCATTGATACATGTCCCCTGTGGCAGGACCCGGGTCCCCAAACCCTTTTTAGGACAATACCATGCAAATTAGCCTTTAAAATTAGCACTTTTGATTTTGAACATTCAAGTCCCATAGACTTCAATGGGGTTCTAACATTTGTGCAAATTTTCGGTCCGTTTGCAGGTTCTGGTGCGAACCGAACCGGGGGGTGTTCGGCTTATACCTACTCAGAACCTGTGTAATTTATATGTATTCGGTTTTAAAGGGATGAGGTGGTAACCCTAAGGAGAAAGGATCTGTGTCAGGAGCCACCAGGAAAATCGGGACTGGTCCCCTAAAGACCCAAAATCAGTGGTGACTTCTCTTGCTGTACAGTAAGGGAGTCATTGCCATCTGGTGAGTCTGTGTTACTAAGCCCAAGAGGTGGAACATTCACTAAACAGGGTACCTGGGAATCGGTGCTCAAGCACTCAGGATTTTACAAAATGTTGCCTTTTTGAGGAAATGCGGTGAAGCCAATGGAGACTAATTGTCTCTTCTCTCAGCACCCATCATACCTGAACCCCACCTTCTGGCACCTGCTACTGTGTCTGCACTTTCACACCTGTACCCTTCCTCTTTCTATTTCATCTGTGCATGCTTCCCCCCAAATCCTACCTACATGCCTGTGTCATTCTCCTCTCTCACCATTACCCCTATGCATGCTCCCACACCTGCATGCCTACTCCCCAGTTCTCACCAGAGCACCATAACAGCCCCCATCCCCACTCACACCTAATACCTAAATGCCCCCTCCTCGACTCTTGCCATCATGCCTGCACACTTCCCCCGCTCTCACCACCACCCCTACACATGTGCCTGCAGGTTTTTCGGTACCTGATCCATCATTCCACCCCTGAATTCTCAAGACCAAACCCGCACCTCCTCTTACCCCCTACCATACCTATGTACCCTGCTCTTGTGGCCACACCTGTACCCCCCCAACTCTACATTCTTCCCACTGTCATGCCATGCCTGCACAAAGCATGGAGCCCTCCATCTCTCACCAACACACCTTCATCACCACTACCACGTCTGTACTCACAGACCCATCTTTCACCCCACATTTTCTCCCCCACCACTATAAAAATGAATGCCCTCAAACTCCCTTCTCACTTCTACGGTTGTGCCCCTTTCTTTAATGTCAGTACCCCCTCCCTCAACCAACCTGTGCACAATTCTCCCATTTACACTCCAAGCCCCTTCCTCCCACACCTGCAAGAAGTGTACCCCCTCTCTTGGCATCCAGTGCCCATCACCCTCATCCCCCCTTCCTGCTCTGAACACTGCTCCTGCAGCTCCCTACCCCCTTTCCCTCCATGTCCCCCACCTGCAGGAATCGTACCCCCCTCTCATGGCATCTATTGCCCATCATCCTCATCCTCATCCTCCTCCTGCTCCTGCTCTGAACACTGCTCCTGCAGCTCCCCATCCCCCTTCCATGCCCCCCACCAGCAGGAATCGTACCTCCTCTCTTGGCATCTATTGCCCATCAGCAGGAGCCACAGATTCAAGTCTAAAATGGTTTGCATCCTTCTTAGAGAATCGCTCTCAGACAGTGAAACTTGGAGCATTCACCTCTGACATCCAGACAATTTCCTGTGGAGTCCCCCAGGGTTCACCCTTGTCGCCAGTGCTATTCAACATCTACATCCGCCCACTCCTCAAAATCATCAAAAAATCAGACCTCTGCTTCCACTCATATGCTGACGATACCCAAATCTACTTTCGCATCACCGGACAAAAAGACCACCATCATCAACTAGAGCAATGTCTCACTTTGATAGATGACTGGATGACCATCAGTTCCCTCAAACTCAACGGGTCAAAAACAGAACTTCTCCTCTTAAACACTAACCAAAATCCCATAACCAAGACTCCATGGATACCTCCCACCATCTTGGGACAGACCATCTCCCCGAGCACCAAAGCCAAGAGTCTCGGAGTTATCTTTAACTCAGAAATGACAATGGATGCACAAATAGGATCAGTAGTTAGCAGATCTCACCATCTCCTCTGCCTGCTACGCAGACTCATCCCCTTCATCCCAGAAGAGGACAAAGTAGCAGTAGTTGGAACAATCATCAATTCCCGTCTTGACTAAGCAAACTCACTCTACATAGGCTTACCCCAATATTAGCTTGCGCACCTACAGGCCATTCAAAACGCGGCGGCAAGACTGCTAACAGGAAAAAAACCCTACACACCCAATCACAATCTGCGATCATCCAACCAAAACCTCCTCCTCCTTCCCAAATAACGCTACAAAGCAAGGGGAGAACGCAGATTCACAGTCCAGGGACCTCAGCTATGGAATACTCTTCCGACTCACATCCGCATGGAAGAAAACCATCTGGCCTTTAGGAAGAAAACTAAAAACCTTCCTCTTCTAAGAAGCTGCTCAACACAAAACGCATTAGCGCCTTGAGGCGATTCATTTCGCATTTGCAGCGCTTTACAAATCATTCATTCATTCATTCATTCATTCATTCATTCATCACCCTCATTCTCCTCCTGCTCCTGCTCTGGACACTGCTCCTGCAGCTCCCCATCCCCCTTCCATGCCCCCCACCTGCAAAAAGCATACCCTCTCTCTTGACATACAGTGTCCGTCACCCTCATCCTCCCCTCTGCTCTGAACACTGCTCCTGCAGCTCCCCATCCCCCCACCTGCAGGAAGCATACCCCCTCTCTTGGCATCCAGTGCCCATTACCTTCATCCTCCCCTCCTGCTCTGAAAATTGTTCTTGCAGCTCCCTATCCCCCTTCCCTTTCAATGCCCCCCCCCACCTGCAGGAAGTGTACCCCCTCTCTTGGCATCCAGTGCCCATTACCTTCATCCTCCCCTCCTGCTCTGAACAATGCTCCTGCAGCTCCCTACCCCCTTCCATAGCGCCAACCTACAAAAAGCATACCCCCTCTGTGGAACCCAGAAGGGGTATGCTTCTTGCAGGTGGTGGGCATAGATGCGGGTAGGGATCCGCAGGAGCAGATGTACGGACCCAAGAACTCAGTACAGGGATGTGGGAACCCCTCATAATGGGCACAGCAGGTGTACAGACCCGGGAACTCAGCACAGGGATGGTGGGAAGCTTCCATTCTGCTCCTTGACAGTGAGGTTGCTGGTTCCTTAGCTCCTGTGCTTCCAGAGACCAGGGGCTAGAGTTGCTTCTCTGCCCCAGGAGGGATGCTGGATCCTGGGGAGGATTCTGGCAGGGGCCCCCTGGATAGACCTGTGGAAGATTCTGGGCCTGGCTAAGGGAGAGATGAGTCCCTGTCTGCATTTAGAGAAATTGTTGGTTTTGATGGCTGAATTCAGGAAGAAAAAGCAGATTTGTGCCAATGTGTACAGCAAAAAGAGACCGGCTCTGAGGTCTGAGTTGAAGGACTTGGAGCAAGCTGTGAGGAAGCAGAAGGAACTGGTGAGTTCTCTGAAGGAAAATAGTGGAATTTTTAAAGAAAATTATAGGAATGAGGACCGGTTTAATAGCATGAGTAGAGGACCCGCTTCCTGCATGGAGGGTGACCCCACCAGTGAGGAGATGCAGGTACTGACAGAGTAAGCAGAGAGTGAGAAAGTGGGCCCGGAGGATAAGCCCAGCTGTTCAACACCTCAGGAATCTGCTGAGCCCTCAATGGCGGAGGCCTCTGTCCCCCTCACTCCCCAGAAGCAATATGAAACATCTGAACAAGGGGTTGAGGAAGGTACTGGCATGCTGGAGTTCATCTCTAAGATGGAATCCCCTCCAGGTGCAGATTCATCGGATGATGAGGAGATGGACACCATTCCTCACACTGTGAAAAACAAACCTATGGAGAGAGCAAGATCCACCATGAAGTCTGCAACAACTGGGAGGAAGTCTGATCCCACTGTCAGCCATGACAGCGGCGCAGAAGTAACAATACAGCAAGCAGGTACAGTGTGTGTGCAGGATGGTGGTGTGAACTTTAATGACAATGGGCTTGCTGAGGGTTGTAGTGCTACAGGCAGTCAGCCCAGACCCATAGACAATGTACAACATACAATGCAGTCTGATTTACCTGCTGGAAGCAAAGCTTCAGATGAAACTTGTGAGAGTAACTGTCAGCTTCTGGGTGAAGAGTCTGCAGAGAGGAGTGCTATGGACAATACAGTGACTTTGCCTGGACCAGACACAGCGGCTGTTGCTGTGAATGGTGGAGAAGATGCTGGGTGCAGTAGTGCTACAACTCTCCAGGAGTCTGCAGCAGCCAAGACTGTGATTGATCCCAGAAAAGAGGCTGAGTGTTCAGAGCAGGGGGAGGGGGCGGGTCCTGCCTCTGCTAATCAGAAAACTGCTATCCCAGCTGATTCAGACTCTCTGCCAGCAGGTTTGATTGTGTCTAAGGACAAGACTGCAAATGCTGGTGATGTAAGAAAAACGTATGCTGGTGTTGCTGCTACAGGATCTGGGAGGGGAGAGCAAGCAGGGAAGGAATATGGGAATGTTTTATCTTACTCCCTGTTTAAAAGGAGGAATGTCGTTTAATTAAAATGGGAAGGCGGTGGAATCCCCCCACATAGGAGGGCAGTGGTGGATAAGATTCTGCAGATGGGGTTTACGCCCACAGATATCTTCGCTCTGATCAGTCTGACATGTTTCTATGAATACAATTTGACCTATATTTGTCCGGAGTCTCTGGACATATTTTGTGAGAAATATGAGCACGTGTGTAGGGGCCTGCCGGACTGGCAAGGACTCATCCCCAAGCTTACATCACGCCAGCCACTCATTAAAATGGTGTCAATTCTTGTCCGCAATGAATCTATACCACAAGGGGATTTATCTGTATGGTTGAGGAGGTATGGAGACGTCCTGAGCCCCCTAAAGAAGATTTTGGACGATCAGGGAATATGGACGGGGGGTGGTCTGTGCAGTTAAAATTAAAAGTAATTGACAATGTTGTCCAGCCTCTGCCATCCTCCGCTTTCCTGGGGAGGGACAGGCTGACCATCTTCTACCCGGGCCAGGGAAAGCTCTGCAACAAGTGTGGAGACAAAGGGCATCCTGCATCCTCCTGTCCAGTGATGAAGTGCTCTCTGTGTCAGGGTATAGGACATTTGGCTAAGGATTGTAACATTATAAGGTGCAATCTGTGCAATGTGGTGGGACATCCTTACAGTCAGTGTCCTGAGGCAATGCACAACAAGCCTGAGCTCATGAGAGAATTCTTCTGCCTGGACATGGAGGATGCTCAGAGATCAGCAGCTGGGGTGCCTGTCTGTGCCAGTGAGTCTGTGCCAATACCCAATGTGTTTGTGACTTCCCAGTCTGTGGTGCCCCAGTCTGTGCATTTACCTAGTGTGCCCGTGTCTTCCCAGTCTGTAGGTAAAGTATTAGTTACTGAGAATGTGTCCTATCCTTCTGTGTCTATGTCTTCTAAAATTGCAGAGGCAGCGAGAGGTGCTGAGGCTGGTATGTCAGGTGCGGTGCCAGTCCCCCTCCCCCGACGCTGCAGGGTTCCTGTTAAGGATCATGGGGTGGGGAGGATGGTGAAGAGGCTGGCCTGGTGGTAGATAAGGGAAGGGAGAGTGGGGGGTGTGAAGGGGTGGATAGGTGTGGGGAGGCTGTTGACTCTGGTTTGTCCAAGTATTATATGGAGTGGTTGGAGGATAAAGGGAGGAGGGGCAAAAGGAAGAAAAAAAAAGAGGTACAGTTACCTTAAGTCCTAAGGTTTTGCCTTTGGCAAAAAATTTAAGGTCCTGTCAGATGATGATGATGATGATGATGAATGGGACTCGTTGAGTTCTGCATCCTCTATGGATAATGAGTGCCAAGGTGCAACAAAGCGCACTGGTTCTCCAGGGAGAGGGAGTAGTCAGGCTAAGAAACAGCTGCCTCAACTACTCTAATGGCAGTTCCCACTCCGTTAAATGTGGCAACCCTTAATGTTGCCAGCTTAAGCTCAGTAAGCGCTCATCATATGGCCTGATATTTTGTTTTTGCAAGAGACCCATCTGAGTAGTCTGACCGATATACATCTGGCAAAGAAGGAGTGGAGATGTGGTCCCTTATTTTGGTCTCTTGCAGCCGAGCCTTACAGCGGGGTTGCAGTCCTTTTTTTTGGTATGGTAACGTGTTGGCGGGTAATCGAGGTAGAGATTGGGAGATGCATGGTCTTGGATGTCTCGTGAGGGGGCAGGACCTGTGCCTGATTAACATCTATGGTCCCCAGACGAAGTGGGACAGAAAATGCCTCTTTACAAAGATTAAGCCTTTTCTTTTTACGGCCCAGCAGGTTTTCAACACCATTACTAGGTCTAAAGACAGGAGAGGTTTTGGAGATAAGCTGGGCTATGACACCCTTTTTCTCAATGCAATAGTTAGGGAAGCAGGTCTGTTAGATGCGCACATTAAGCTCTGCCCAGACAACACAGGGTTCACTTTTCAGCGAGGTAGTAGTCAGAGTAAGATAGATAGGTTTTTTTTTAAAGGGAGACTCTGCTTTTTCGGCACCTGTGTGTTGGGCAGTGGAGTTTTCCGATCACTGCATTCTATCTGTGACTCTGAATGCCTCAGACATGCCACCTAGGGGGAGGGGTATCTGGAGATTGAATTTGGCCCTCCTGGAAGATGAGAGAGTAAGACAATCCTTTGAGGATTTTTTTCAAGCACAGGTAACGATCCTAGACTTTTGCAACAGAAAGTCAGAATGGTGGGAGCTTGTAAAACAGCGTACTATTGGGCTTTTCAAGGCCATAGGAAGAAAGAAGCAGCAAGATAAGTATATCACCTACCAGCGTTTGCAGAGGAAAGTTGACTGCCTTGTTTCAAATGGAGGAGATTCTGGGGCGATCTCTGAGGTTAAGTTCCTCCTTAGAGACATCAATATGACTAGCACGCCTCTTTGGTTCAGGAGAGGGATTACGGGAAATACCATTCGCCTGACCCTTACCAGAACTGTAAACAGAGCTTAGCAGTTAAGACTGTCAATGGCCTGAAGGACAGTACGGTTCTCTGATGAAGTCTAGATCATGGATCCTGGAGGCTGACAGGTCATACTATGCCAATCCTGGGAGGAAGGAACCTTGATTGGACAAGGATGTTGGCTTTTTTGGACTCTACACAAGGTCTGGAAAGTAATATTCCTTTGACGAATTTGACATATGAGATCACTGCAGATGAGGTAATCCAGGCTATTGATAAACTAGCCATCAAGAAAATGCCATGGCCAGATGGTTTGACAGAAGAATTTTAAAAATGTTTTAAGACGATCCTGGCTTCCTACCTTCCGGAGGTGTTTAATGGCTGTTTGAATGAGGGTTCTCTCCCTCTCTCCATGAGGCATTTTGCAGTGATCCTTCTGTCAAAGGGTAAAGATCCTTAGATGATTGGGAATTGGCGCCCTATTAGCCTTCTTAATGTCGATAGAAAGATACTGGCAAAGATTTTCTTCTGCCGATTATCACCAGTTTCAGGCAGTTTGTTATCCCGCTACCAGCACTGTTCGGTCCAAGGTAGAAGCACTTTCTCAGCGGTGTTAGCTGTCCGGGAGGCCTTGGAGCATTGTAGGGCTGCTGGTTGGGGTAAATTTTTGCTGACATTGGATCAGGCTAAGACCTTTGATCGGGTTAATCATGAGTACTTGTGGCTCCTTCTTGACAAATATGGCCTGGAGGGGGGTTTCATTGATTGGCTCAAGATTTTGTAAAAAGGGGCTGAAAGCTTTCCTCTGGTTAATGGTTGGGTTGGGCAGCCCTTTGCGGTTGGCTCGGGTGTGCGTCAGGGGTGTCCATTGAGTCCTCTGCTATATGTGTTTGCAATCGACCCCTTCATTAGAAGGCTATAGAGTGGACCTTTGTGTGGGGTACCTTTGGGCATCGCTGGTGAGCCTCCTTTGAAGGTTGTGGCCTATGCTGATGATGTTTCTGTTTTTATCTCTGGGACTGCGGAGGCGCAGGAGGTGGTCTCAGTGATAAGGCAGTATGCAGAGGCACCGGGTTCAAAGGTCAACCAGGACAAGTGTGAAGCTTTCTGGATGGGCGTGGAAGGTGAGAGCTTTGTTCTCCCGGGTGACTTCCCGGAGCCCCAACAAAAAATGTGAGTTCTAGGCATTTTTTTTTGGCCCAGGTGACTATGGTCATGCAAATTGAGTGAACAGGCTGGAGAATGCCGATGTCAAGGTGGTAAGCTGGAAAGATTGGCAGCTTTCCTTGAGGGAAAAGGTTGATCTGATCAAGACTTACCTGATGCCGATTTTTCTGTATGTCAGTTTCATTTGCATTTTGCCAGTTTCTCTCTATACCAGGGTCTATAGTTGTTTCTTCCAGCTGTTATGAGGGAACAGAATAAACCTTGTCAAAAGGAATGTGACTTATCTTCCTAGGCGGGAGGGTGGTCTAGGGATGGTCAACCCTGTAGTCTTTTTCTCTCTGATGTTTGTGAAGTATAATCTTGGTAACATGTTGGCAGAGAGACAGCCTGGGTGGGTTGGTATTTTCCAGTCCTGGTTTAGGCCCTTTCTGCGAGAATGGGAAAATGGTGGGCCAGTGAAAAGCCTGAGGGTCAAGCATGAACAGCTCCCACCTTATGTTGCCCCGTGTTTGAAAATGCTTCGGCAGTGGCAAGTAACAGCAGGAGAAGTCAGATCTCTTCCAAGGAAACTTCTTAAGAAGCGGATCATGAGCTCTGCTTTTTGCGAGCCACTGGCCTTGAGGGATTGCCCAAGCCTGGTTTTGGGGGTGGGTTTGCGATTGATTAATTTGGAGAGAATCCCAATGAAGTTTAGGGATCAGGCTTGGCTTGCCTTTCATGGAAAACTATATGTGAAGGGCAACTTGAAGTTTCTTTCCATGAGTGATCGGGGCTGCCCGAGAGTGGAGTGTGGAGGAGTGGTTGAGTCCATGGATCACTTTCTACTTCAATGCCCTTTTAATATAGAGGTGTACAAGAGGGTTGGGAGGGCTCTGAGTATATCCTTCCTCCCCCATATGAGTTATGCAGAGTGGGTGTATGGGGCATTCCAGACTCGTCGGGATTATGATTTGGAAACACTTTTTTTAGTTAGTTTAGTAGTCCTTTATTTCACGTGGAGTGCATGGTGTCAGGTATCCTTATGGAGTACAATCCTCCCTGTCAAAGTGGTGATGCAGGACATTCTGGGTGAGGTTGGGAAGATTTGGGGTCTTGAGAAAGGCAGGTGGCAGCAGGAGGCCTGGATAAGGGCGTGGAGGAATATCAGGACTCTGTAGCTGCTGCCTGTTGAGCTTGGGGTGTGCGGCTTTTCTTTGTATTCTTGATTCACTCCCCTAGATTTTCAAGTTCAAATATATTTTTGATAAAGGGCTACATGCATGGTGACGGTAATGTTCCTTAGTCTGGCTCTCCCGTAGGGATTGTGTTGTGCACAGTTTGGTTTGTACCATTTATTATGTTCTTGTTTTTTTTGTTTTGTATAATCATATTCAATTATTTTGTAAATATGTGTTATTTATTTATTATGGTTTTATTGTATATAAGTTGTTGTTTGTAAGATTTTTTAATAAACAAAATTAACCCCTCATAATGGGCACAGCAGATGTACAGAGCCGGGAACTCGGCACAGGGATGATGGGAACCTCTCATAATGGGCACAGCGGGTGTACAGAACTGGGAACTCAGCACAGTGATGGTGGGAACCTCTCATAATGGGCATAGCGGGTGTACAGACTCAGGAACTCAGCACAGGGATGGTGGGAACTCCTCATAATGGGCACAGTGAGGCTGCAATTGACGGGGAACTGGGAACTCAGCACAGGGATGGTGGGAACCTCTCATAATGGGAACAGCAGGTGTACAGAACTGGGAACTCAGCACAGGGATGGTGGGAACCTCTCATAATGGGCACAGCGGGTGTACAGAACTGGGAACTCAGCACAGGGATGGTGGGAACCTCTCATAATGGGCACAGCGGGTGTACAGAACTGGGAACTCAGCACAGGGATGGTGGGAATCTCTCATAATGGGCACAGTGAGGCTGCAATTGACGGGCACAGTTTTACCAAGTAATGATACATAATCACCTAATAAATGGCTATTTACAGCCCTGCATTACAAACAGTTTAATTTTTCAGTTTGCGCCCCCCCCAAAAATTTTGAGCACCAGCCGCCACTGAGGCTGCATAGTGATAGATTACAGACAAAGGACAGGCTGTATAGTGACAGATTACAGACAAAGGACAGGCTGTATAGTGATAGATTACAGACAAAGGACAGGCTGTATAGTGACAGATTACAGACAAAGGACAGGCTGTATAGTGATAGATTACAGACAAAGGACAGGCTGTATAGTGATAGATTACAGACAAAGGACAGGCTGTATAGTGATAGATTACAGACAAAGGACAGGCTGTATAGTGACAGATTACAGACAAAGGACAGGCTGTATAGTGATAGATTACAGACAAAGGACAGGCTGTATAGTGACAGATTACAGACAAAGGACAGGCTGTATAGTGACAGATTACAGACAAAGGACAGGCTGTATAGTGATAGAATACAGACAAAGGACAGGCTGTATAGTGATAGATTACAGACAAAGGACAGGCTGTATAGTGACAGATTACAGACAAAGGACAGGCTGTATAGTGACACATTACAGACAAAGAACAGGCTGTATAGTGATAGATTACAGACAAAGGACAGGCTGTATAGTGACAGATAACAGACAAAGGACAGGCTGTATAGTGACAGATTACAGACAAAGGACAGGCTGTATAGTGATAGATTACAGACAAAGGACAGGCTGTATAGTGACAGATTACAGACAAAGGACAGGCTGTATAGTGATAGATTACAGACAAAGGACAGGCTGTATAGTGACAGATTACAGACAAAGGACAGGCTGTATAGTGACACATTACAGACAAAGAACAGGCTGTATAGTGACAGATTAGCACTCTACAAATGATATCTATCAGGGTTCAATGTATTTATTTGATATTTGAACACATAGTTTACATTTCACACAGTGTAAAGGATACAAAGTACACATCGGGGAAGTATGTTATATTCATATTCAATAAAGTGACACTAAACTCCCTTCTCTTGCTCTCAGCCTCCTCCAAATCAACATTTTTCTTATTTTTCTTGCCGCTGTGATTTAACGTCCTGATGGAGGGTGGCTACATTCGGTCTCCATGGTCCCGCTCTATGTAGGAATGTAGCCACCCTCTCTTGCTTGCTCCGAAGATGGACTATGGGATTAGGGTTGCCACCTGTCCAGGATTCACCCGGGCAGTCCGGGTTTTGAACCATGTGTCCGGGTTTTAGACGGACACATTATTCAGCTCACCAAGTAACCAGGATAGTCACACACAAATTTGCTACCCAAAAGCTGCGGGCGGCTGTCTTGGGTCTGGTTCGGCATCACTGGGAGGGGCAGGGCAATGATGTCAACAAGAGTGATTTGGCCACACCCACTGTTCGCTGAAGCGCGCTATGCGCACCGCATTACAAAGGTGTCCCAGGCAGCTAAAGTGTTTGGGTTTGGCTTGAAGAAAAGGTGGCAACCCTATATGGGATAGGTCAGTGATGGAGAACCTTGGCACCCCAGATGTTTTTCCATGATGCTCGTGCACGCTGCAGTGAAGTTGAGCATCATGGGAAATGTAGTTCCAAAACGTCTGGGGTGCCAAGGTTCGCCATCACTGGGATAGGTAGTCCTCAGAGGGCTGTGCCCATGACCCCAACTAATATGTTCCAGACACACAGAAGTGATGGGGAAAAGAAGAGGTTCAGGAGGTCAATGAGGATGTTACAAGGAGGCAGAAAACACAGTACATAGTGGATGTGTATGGAGTATTTCAGGAGAATAAGGATATCATTTAGTGTCACTTTAAGTCACCACACGCATGCATAATACAATATGTACACAGACACAGCACTAAAGAAGGGGGAGCCCAGGGAGTGCGGAGACTTAGGGGGGTCAGGCTTCTGATGGGGTACATTCCCATTAATCAAGATACAGACTTTCACCAAACGACTGCCAGTGTCCACTAGAGGGCGTTTTCTTGTCTGTTACTTACTGGATTTATTATTATTATTATTACTATTATACAGGATTTATATAGCGCCAACAGTTTGCGCAGCGCTTTACAACATGAGGGCAGACAGTACACTTACAATACAAATCAATACAGGGGGGGATCAGAGGGCCCGGCTCGTTAGAGCTTACAATCTAGAAGGGAGGGTCAGGTGGAAACAAAAGGTAATAACTGGGGGGGATGAGCTGATGGAAAAAATGAAAATACAGTTGTTAGGTGTGGGTAGGATATGCTTCTCTGATGAGAAGGGTTTTCAGGGATCTTCTGAAAGCATTCCATAGGATTGGAGAGGCTTTGGAAAAGGCCTGGAGGCGAGCATGGGAGGAGGTGATGAGGGAGCTAGAGAGCAGGAGGTCTTGAGAGGAACGAAGAGAACGAGTAGGTTGGTATTTAGAGACTAAGCCAGTGATGTAGCTGGGGGCGAAATTGTGGATGGCTTTGTATGTAGTTGTTAGAATTTTGAATTTAATTCTTTGGCTGAGCGGAAGCCAGTGGAGGGATTGACAGAGAGGAGTGGCAGACACAGAGCGATTGGTAAGGTGGATGAGTCTGGCAGCGGCATTCATAATGTATTGAAGAGGTGATAGACTATGTAGAGGTAAGCCAATGAGAAGGGAGTTGCAGTAGTTGAGGCGAGAGATGACCAGCGACTGAATTAAGAACTTTGTTGTGTCATTGGTTAGAAAGGGGCGTATTTTGGAGATGTTGCGGAGGTTGAGGCGGCAGGATTTGGACAGTGATTGGATGTGTTGCTTGAAGGAGAGTTCAGAGTCTAGGACTACACCTAGAACCTTGGCATGTGGGGATGGGCTTATAGTTGTGCCATCAATTTTGACAGAGAGATCAGGGGAAGAGGCATATGGGGGAGGAAAAATTATAAGTTCGGTTTTGGCTAGATTGAGTTTAAGGAAGTGGTGTGACATCCAGACTGATATATTGGAGAGTAAATTACTGATACGTGAGGAGACAGAGGGAGTGAGCTGAGGGGTAGAGAAATAGATTTGGGTGTCGTCATCGTAGAGGTGGTATTGGAAGCCGTGGGAGGCTATCAGTTGACCCAGGGAGGCGGTGTAGATTGAAAATAGTAGAGGTCCAAGAACATAACCCTGAGGGACCCCAACAGAGAAAGGAAGAGGAGAGGAGGAAGTAGAGTTATAAGAAACGCTAAAGGTGCGATTGGATAAGTAGGAAGAGAACCAGCGAAGTGTACAGTCACGGAGACCAAAGGCGTGTAGTTTTTTGAGGAGGAGGGGGTGGTCAACCGTATCAAAGGCAGCAGAGAGGTCCAGGAGTAGGAGTACAGAATAGTGTCGATTGGTTTTGGCCGTTAGTAGATCGTTTGTTAGTTTTAGGAGAGCAGTTTCTGTGGAGTGTTGAGGACGAAATCCAGACTGAAGGGGATCAAGAAGGCCATTGTCAGCGAGGTGGACGCTCAGTCGGTTGTAGACCAGACGTTCGAGGAGTTTGGATAAGAAGGGGAGCAAGGAGATGGGGCGTAGGTTGTTAAGATTGGATGGGTCCAGTGAGGGCTTTTTAAGTATGGGTCTGACAAGTGCATGTTTTAGAGAGTTATGCCGCGTACACACGGTCGGACTTTTCACCTGCAAAAGTCCGACGGACGCCACCGGACCAAGTCCGGCGGACAATCCGACCGTGTGTGGTCTCCATCGGACTTCCGACGGACCGTTTCGGGCGGACATCCGACGTACTTTAGATTTGAAGCCTGCTTCAAATCTTTACGTCGTACCTCCGCCGGACTCAGTTCCTGACGGAAAGCCCGTTCGTCTGTATGCTAGTCCGAAGGACCAGATACGACGGAGGAGCAGGTTACTGCATCTCGCGCTCGCTGCAATAGGAAAAACTAATTTTCCCATTGCGGCGAGCGCGGGGGGCATCCCAGGCCCTTAGGTCTGGTATGGAACTTTAAGGAGAACCCCCTACGCCGAAAAACCGGTGTGGGGGTCCCCCCCAAAATCCATACCAGACCCCGATCCGAGCACGCAGCCCGGCCGGTCAGGAAAGGGGGTGGGGACGAACGAGCGCCCCCCCCCCTCCTGAACCGTACCAGGCCGCATGCCCTCAACATGGGGGGGTGCTTTGAGGGAGGGGGCGCCTTGCGGTGCCCCCCCACCACAAAGCACCTTGTCCCCATGTTGATGAGGACAAGGGCCTCTTCCCGACAACCCTGGCCGTTGGTTGTCGGGGTCTGCGGGCGGGGGGCTTATCGGAATCCGGGAGCCCCCTATAATAAGAGGGCCCCCAGATCCCGGCCCCCCCACCCTATGTGAATGAGTATGGGGTACATGGTACCCCTACCCATTCACCTAGGTAAAAAGTGTCAATAATAAAACACAACACAGGTTTTTAAAATAATTTATTAAACAGCTCCGGGGGGGGTCTTCTTCCGTCTTCGGGGGTCCCTCTGGTTCATCTTCTCCCGGCGTCCGGTTGGTTCTTCTCCGCTCTCCGGCCTCTTCTCCCGGTGTCCCAGGTCTTCGGCCGGCCCCTCCGCTGTCTTCAGGTAGCTCTATTGCCAGCGGAGGTCCGGACTTCTTGGCTTCTTGGCTTCTTGTGTTCTCTTCTCTTCTCTTCCCCCAGATGTTGACACGACGCTCTCTCCGGCTGGACTGGTCTCTGAGGGCTGCGTTGTGACTTATATAGGCGGAGACCCCGCCCCCATATGATGTCACAGTCCCTGGGCATGCTGGGACTGTGACATCATATGGGGGCGGGGTCTCCGCCTATATAAGTCACAACGCAGCCCTCAGAGACCAGTCCAGCCGGAGAGAGCGTCGTGTCATCATCTGGGGGAAGAGAAGAGAAGAGAACACAAGAAGCCAAGAAGCCAAGAAGCCAAGAAGCCAAGAAGTCCGGACCTCCGCTGGCAATAGAGCTACCTGAAGACAGCGGAGGGGCCGGCCGAAGACCTGGGACACCGGGAGACGAGGCCGGAGAGCGGAGAAGAACCAACCGGACGCCGGGAGAAGATGAACCAGAGGGACCCCCGAAGACGGAAGAAGACCCCCCCCCCGGAGCTGTTTAATAAATTATTTTAAAAACCTGTGTTGTGTTTTATTATTGACACTTTTTACCTAGGTGAATGGGTAGGGGTACCATGTACCCCATACTCATTCACATAGGGTGGGGGGGCCGGGATCTGGGGGCCCTCTTATTATAGGGGGCTCCCGGATTCCGATAAGCCCCCCGCCCGCAGACCCCGACAACCAACGGCCAGGGTTGTCGGGAAGAGGCCCTTGTCCTCATCAACATGGGGACAAGGTGCTTTGTGGTGGGGGGGCACCGCAAGGCGCCCCCTCCCCCAAAGCACCCCCCCATGTTGAGGGCATGCGGCCTGGTACGGTTCAGGAGGGGGGGGGCGCTCGTTCGTCCCCACCCCCTTTCCTGACCGGCCGGGCTGCGTGCTCGGATCGGGGTCTGGTATGGATTTTGGGGGGACCCCCACGCCGGTTTTTCGGCGTAGGGGGTTCCCCTTAAAGTTCCATACCAGACCTAAGGGCCTGCGACGGGGCTCGCAAGGTTTCAATCTCGCCAAAAAAAGCGGCGAGATTGAATTCCTTTTCTAGTCCCGTCGTACCCAAGTCACGTTCAAAATGAACGGACTTGTCCGTGTGTGGGAAAGTCCGTTCATTCTGAAAGTCCGGCGGAAGTCCGTCGGGAAGACCGGATTCCGGAAAGTCCGGCCGTGTGTAGGCAAGTCCGGCCGTTCAGAAAGTCCGGCGGTAGTCCGCCGGAAGTCTGGCGGCAAGTACGTTGGACCTAGCTTTCTAGAAAGTCCGACCGTGTGTATGCGGCATTAGGGAAGATGCCAGAAGAGAGGGAGAGATTGAAGATGTGGGTTAGAGAGTGTAGTATAGGGCCAGAGGGTGAACGTAGCATTTGTGAGGGAACAGGATCCAGAGGGCAGGTGGTAAGGTGGACATTAGCAAGTAGTTTAGCAACTTCGTCTGTAGTGGTGGGGTTGAAAGAGGGAAATAATAATTGTGCCTGTGGGCATGAAGTGTAAAGCGTGGAGGGTGTCGGCACAGTAGAGATCTCCGCGCGAATAGTATGAATCTTCTGTTTGAAGTGATTGGTGATCTCCTGGGCAGTGAGTGAGTTGGCGGGTGGAGGTGGTGGAGGATGAAGTAGAGAGTTGAAGGTGGAGAAGAGTTGACGGGGTGATAAGGAGATTTTTATACCTACCTCACTTATATGGAGTGATTAAACCTTTTCCTATATAAGAATTAAAAACGAACGATAACAGTGCGAAAAGATAAACAATTACATTTATTTATGCAGAAAAGGAACGTTAGAGATTACCAAATACAAAGTGGAGGATACAACCATAAAACAGAGACCAATGATACAAAATATTCCTATAATGGTCATACACATGCTAGCTAGAGATTAATAATATATTAAGGGAAATCCTACAGTAGAAAAGGTTACCGAAAAGAAAAGAGACAGAAGATAATAGAGATACATTGTATAGAGAAGTCTTACGTAACCATCCTTCATCTAGACCGTCAGCACAAGAGAATGGGCAGTGATCTGTGCTGCAATATATACACTTGTAAACCCCCCCTTCCTTCCATATGCCAAAACTGCTACATTGAGTCAATGGGGGTGGGGGGTTCTCTTAACAGCTACCATATCCTGACCAGGTTATTCCTGTTCCCTTCACACCTCCCACCTCCTTTGAAGTGACACTGTACTATCAAATGGTCAGATAGCCACTCCAGATAACATTCCACAGCAGGGCAAGATGTCTCTGTTGATTCCAAACTAGGGTTCTTAAACTATAGTCATTGAAAAGTCACTGCAAGTAACATTAATAATAAAGTCCATCACCTTCAGAGCCCAAATCTCCACCACAGTCCCCCCTGAAGTTCATTCTTGAACTTATGTCCTCCTTCAATGATTCTGTACCCACCCACAACAACCCAGAAGCCCCGACCCTTCCTCACTACCACTGCGGCCTCCTCTTCCTTTCTTGAACACGCCGGAACTACTCAAGGTAGGCTTAAGACAGTAAAGAAATCCTGGTGCCTTTGAGACTTCACATCCAAACCATGAGTGTCTGTACTGCAATGTTTCATCGCCCCTCTGCCTTGGAAGAGCGGAACTCCAACATTGATGGCGGGATCCTGGCATATCTAGTCCTGTAACTTTGTAATACCATGTAATGGTTGCACCGATTGGATCGGACCGCGAGACAGCACTTTTTAGCATGGTGAAGGAAATTTCAGGAAAGTCTTATTCGTGACACATTTATCTCAAGAAATAACTTAGTTGTTGTTGCTTCTTCAGGTGGGGTCAGGCGGGCCTCCAGACAGTCGTGCATGAATACAAAAAGAGAGAGAAGAACGTTAGTGTACAGATATTGGAGGAATGCCGGACAGGAGCAGAGTGTTGGCCATTAAGACTAAATACTTATAAGGGGTGTAATGTGGACGAGTAGAGGGGGTTCCCCACAGGGTACAGAGTCTGAGCAATAGCCAGTATCATCCATGGCCCTTGATGGTAGGGATAGACAATACTGTCTGTTATTGCCAGGTCCCTGGGTTCACCACACCTGCTCACGGGGCTCAGATTAAAACAGTAGGTAGACTAGGGGAGGTGGAATTACATTAAGACATAAAAACTGGATGTCCAGGGATACGTTAGTTAAAATATGATACTTGCGGGCAGGCAAAGTCTTTTTTTAAACAAAAATGATATGACATTATCTTGAGAAGATAGATGATAGAAAGAAGGAAAAGGAACGCAAGAGAAGTGAGTAATGAAAATGAACAGGAAAAATAGTGGGAATAATAATGAAAAACACAAAAAAACGAAAAAACTACAGATTGAACGCTGCTCCAACCAAGACTGTTAAAGAGCCTTGAATCTGTATTAAAAAAACAAATACATCGGTTGAAAAAAATAATAACACAAAAAAATAAATAAATAAAAAAAAAAAAACAAAAACAAATGTTTTTCTTTAACCACTTGCCTACTGGGCACTTAAACCCCCCTCCTGCCCAGACCAATTTTCAGCTTTCAGCGCTGTCACACTTTGAATGACAATTACTCAGTCATGCAACACTGTACCCAAATGAATTTTTTGTCCTTTTTTTCATACAAATAGAGCTTTCTTTTGGTGGTATTTGATCACCTCTGGGTTTTTTATTTTTTGCGCTATAAATGAAAAAAGACCGAAAATTTTGAAAAAAAAACGCATTTTTCTTAGTTTCTGTGATAAAATTTTGCAAATTAGTAATTTTTCTTCATAAATTTTGGCCACAATTTATACTGCTACATATCTTTGGTAAAAATAACCCAAATTAGTGGATATTATTTGGTCTCTGTGAAAGTTAGAGAGTTTACAAGTTATGGTGCAAATCATAAAAAAATGATCACACCTGAAGTACTGGCGGCCTATCTCATTTCTTGCGACCCGAACAAGTCAGGAAAGTACAAATACCCCCAAATGACCACTTTTTTGAAAGTAGACATTCCAAGGTATTTAGTAAGATGCATGGTGAAGTTTTTGATGTTGTCATTTTTTCCCACAATTCTTTGCAAAATGAAGATTTTTTTTTTTTCCCCCACAAAATTGTCATTGTAATAGGTTATTTCTCTCACATGGCATGTGTATACCACAAATGACGCCCCAAAATACATTCTGCTACTCCTCCTGAGTATTACGATACCACATGTGTGGGACTTTTTCACAGCTTGGCCACATACAGAGGCCCAACATGCAGGGAGCACCATCAGGTGTTCTAGGAGCATAAATTACACATCTAACTACCTATTACACTTTTGAAGGCCCTGGAGCACCAGGACAATGACACGTGACACTGATACGTGGCACTGATGACAAATGGCACTGATACGTGGCACTGATGACAGATGGCACTGATACGTGGCACTGACACTGATGTGGCACTGATGACAGATGGCACTAATACGTGGCACTGATGACAGATGGCACTAATATGTGGCACTGATGACAGGTGGCACTGATGACAGGTGGCACTAATACGTGGCACTAATGACAGGTGGCACTGATGACATGTGGCACTGATGACAGGTGGCACTGATGACACGTGGCACTGATGACAGATGGCACTAATACGTGGCACTGATGACAGATGGCACTGATACGTGGCACTGACACTGATGTGGCACTGATGACAGATGGCACTAATATGTGGCACTGATGACAGATGGCACTAATACGTGGCACTGATGACAGATGGCACTAATACGTGGCACTGATGACACGTGACACTGATGACAGATGGCACTAATATGTGGCACTGATGACAGGTGGCACTGATGACAGGTGGCACTAATACGTGGCACTGATGACAGGTGGCACTGATGACACGTGGCACTGATGACACGTGGCACTGATGACAGATGGCACTGATGACAGATGGCACTGATGACAGATGACACTGAGGATAGATGGAATGGGCATGATAGTTGGGACAGATGGCAGGGACAGATGGCAGTTTAAAACTTTATTTTCTTTTTTTTTTTTTTTTACTTGCCGCCGCAGCGGTTCGTTCTCCCTCCTCACACGCTGTCTCTGTATGAGGAGGGAGAGCCGCAGAACACCGGCGATGAGAGATGATCTCATATGTAAACATATGAGATCGTCTCTCATTGGCACAGCCGATTGCGCTGAAAATGGCCGCTGTCATTGGCCGTTTTCAGCGATCTGTGACTGGCTGTGTCCAAGGGACACGGCCAGCACAGAACTTCCCCGATGCGCGCCCGCGGGAGCGCGCAACGCGGAAGTAAACACCAGGACGTCCAGGGACGGCCGCCCAGCAGATAGCGTCCGCGCTGCAGCCATCTTTCGGCTATAGCGCGGGCGCGAAGTGGTTAAAAAAAAAACTCCTCTCCCATTAACAGTATTTTTGCAGGTCAGGTACACAGATATTAACAACAAAAGGGAGAAAAAAAAAAAAATGATTGCAAGTTTTAGAATTTAGGTAAACCTGACTGCACTTTATTACTAAAAATTGAAGAGGCTTATCCCTAGAACAAGAAAAATATAGTTCTAGGGTCCTCTCTTAAATGCGCAACTTCTGTGTACTGATCTGGATTGGATCTGGCTTCCTCAGAGATTTGTTTCTGAGTTAGTGGCCTTTCTGTTCCTTGAGAGAAGATACCTTGTTGAGGTACACAATCTCATAGCTTTGGCGTTCATTCTCCTGATAGTAATGCACATTATTACCTGCATCAGGAAAAGCAATAAGGCTGCACAGGTTAGGACAACAACAGGGTGGAGCAAAATGTTTAGGAAAGCTGTAGCGTTCGGACTATACCCAAATAAACTTTCCCACCAGGAAATCTTAGCGTCTGCGTCTAAAGCGTGGGATACTTGGATCATTCTATTTTGATCATGGGTGAGTCGTATGGTGGCTTGTTTTTCAGCATCTCTTAGTACATTAAATATTTCATCCTGTTGTCCGAAATCCATCAGCCAAGCTTTTAACTCAGCCCCAAATCCCAGAGGAAGTTTCTGTAGGTGTAAGGGAATGTCAGGTTTGCTATAAAACCTTTCTTCAGGGGTGATCGGGGTACAACCAGGTATTCTTGCTATATCCATGCCACGGGCCAGAGGAGGTGTACCATAGACTCCCCGAGGTAGTGTACCCTGCTGAGCACCATTTAACCTGATGCTGAAAACAGTGCATCATTAGACATGTGATACTAGCACCAGTACCCTGGTCTCCAGTCTCAAGTATTTTTAACTTTGTTTAGGACCAGTTGGGACACTACCCCGGCATCCATTAGACATGACCCCCCCCGCCGTGCCAGCATTATTGCCTTTTCCCATAGCACAACCCCTACCTTCCTCTAGCACTCATCAGTACCAGTCATCTGAGGCTGTCCAGA
This sequence comes from Aquarana catesbeiana, assembly GCA_037953035.1. Taxonomy (NCBI): domain Eukaryota; kingdom Metazoa; phylum Chordata; class Amphibia; order Anura; family Ranidae; genus Aquarana; species Aquarana catesbeiana. Next base: position 497,099 of record JBBHAA010001632.1, read on the forward strand.
CTCAAACCATCAGAACAAGATGGACTCCAGGGTGTAACCCAGTAGAGTCTGATAGGATAGTACCCAGATTGACCGTGATATCTGCACAATGTTCCATCCCTGCCAGTAGGGATGAGAACAGTGCAAGTAAGATTTTTGATGATCCTGGAACTGAGTCATCCACCGATCTATTACGACTCATAGGCAACCTGGATACTACCCCCACCTGTCTGTCCCTGCAAAGTGATGCTGGACAGAGCAAGTTGGCTTCCCTAACCCCTTCCCTGATATGTAGCACAAGAGCCCCCCCAATGTGATCCTGAGTATCTCCAGGTCCATAGTGTTTTAAGGTACCCAGTGCCTCACCTCCAGCTCCAAAGACCGTCTCCATTAAGCCTCTCTTTCCTAAGGATGGGAAATAGTCAGAATACCCAGATTGAAAACCACCTGCCACCAGGTACACTTGTTTCTTCATAGAGGCTGCACACCTTATGGGGCACTGGTCTTCCTGTCATGCAGGACACAGACCACTAGTTAAGGTACGCAAGGGGTCTAGGACAGGAAGGACACCTATGGGTATCCACTGAGGAGAATACAGCATGCCCACACAACTCCATCCCTGTGCCTGGATTTCAGAGACCATGCCCAGGGTATACAATGCACCTCTACTTATGGTTAGGTTCAAAGAACCCTCTAGTTCCCTGACTAACGTTACATCGGTATTCCTTAGGACACAGAAACAAACTCGTCTATGTCCCAAATAATACTCAGGTGCTTCCTTCCCAGCAATGACCTCTCCATCCAGAACACAGAGTGCAATATCTTACACAATCTTCCTGCACAACTCTTCTCCAGGCGCTCCCAAAACTATACACTCTCAACTTGTATGCCATCAGGCAGGCCCTCATACTACACATCTGAAGGTAAATCTGAAGGAAATTGGAAAACAAAAATTGCATAATGTGTATCCAACTTGAGGAACTTCTGCTACCAAACACAACTGGCCAAAGGGCAAAGAAAAATCCTTTGCAGCACTGAGGCGCCGGGATCACTGAACAGTAGTGGGTACACGAGCCGACCGATGTGCCCTTTAAAGCCAGGAAACCCAATTATCGAATCTGAGGAATAAAACACCAATAAAATTTAGTAATAAATATTCCATTTTCCTCCTAGAAACAAAATAATCAAAATCAAAATCAAAATAATCAAAAAATTAATCTAACAAGACATTAGCATATGAAACACAAATATACATTACATTATATTACATAAACAGTGCACCCTTTTTTAAGATACCAAAAAATTGTTGAGCTCAACTTATCATTAATATGTATTACTTAATACACATTAATACCACGTGGATTTTTTTTTGTTTTATGGTATACCAATAATTCCCCAAAAAAAATTTATTCACCATGGTTGAAAAAAAAAATTAGCAATCTGGAAAAAACCTTTTAGCAGTACCATTTGTCAACAGATCATAATACCTCACCACAAAGAACCTCTCCAGTACTGTTTTCCTGAAAAACAAAATCATTTTAGTACATGTATCTTTCAATTCACTAGTACAGATAATTATCTTGGCTCAGGTCATTTGCATGTCAATACAGTTCGCTGTACCTTTTCACAGACCTGGTGAGAAAGAAGGGGGGTCAATTGGGTGGGCTGTCAGCAGCTGAGAACAAACGACACACAACACGACATATATTGCATATTCCACACACAATTGGCTAGGTTAAAGATGACCTCTAGACATCACACATATCAGCATGTTTTCTATAACACCCTGTACTTCTTCTTAAACCCATAACATCTGTTTGGTAAGGTTGAAATTCTTTCAGAGAACCATCCCATTTCATTAGCTCCTTCTCAGGAGTTTGGAATGGGACCCCTGACCCAGGTGGTCCATACTTCCTACACCTAGGCCATGTGGCGAAGCGTGCAGAGTACACTTCAAAATTACGTCTTGTGGTCCTATATGGATTATGCTTACCGACTTTTTGACTGGAACTGGATAGACAGAATCTCGCGATGTGACCCAGTAATCCGCATAAGTGGCATTTTATCTTATTTAAAGTGGTACAACATCTCTTAACAAAGGGCTTTGTTTTAGATGACTGTGGGATGGACTTTTCTGCACTCGTAGCTTTTACCTGCGGCTTACAAAATATAGGGGCAATTTTTAAAGAGCTCTTACCTTCCTGGGATTTATTCTTGTCGATACATACCTTAGGTGTGGAGGATGTCCCCCTGAATTCAGACCTACCCAAATCAGTTACCTTGTTATCTTCTCTATCTGAAAACTGATCCAACGGCTCCTGGAAGCTGACAGATAATGGTTTCGCCTCACCTTCTGCATCCTTCAGTCTTTTTCCCAACTGATGAACGTCCTCCTGTAATCTTTTGTTTTCTAGTACTAATTGCTGGTGGATAGCCTCAGAATTTAACATAGAAGCTTCTAAAGTACGGATGGTACCTTTGGTTATTTCTAGCGCTTCTTTCAGGGATGTAATTTGCACTTTCAAATGTTCATACTGATTAGCTAACCACCTGGCCACAAAGATTTGTGGCGTTTTTCCCATGCGCTTACTACAGCTTCTTTCAGTGAAATTTAACTCCACATCCTCTCCCATCAGCGGGACAGAAAGTATCCCTTCTGACTGGAAACTTTCCTCCCTTAATGCCAGCATGGCCATTTCCTCTCCGTGTCGTGGTGGCCTACTCTGTCTTGGAGATGTACGCTCCTTCTTGAAGTGTCCGGGTCTGTGGCAGTTGAAGCAAACTGGTTTTCCTTATGTTTTTTGGCCGAGATCTGCACTGTTCAACTGATCAGTGACAATGCAGATCCTTTGAGGTTTCTGTGACTCCCAATCTGCTATATTGCTTTCAATAGCAGTTTCAAGTGACAACAAAGAGGAGAGGGGTTTATCTCTCCAGTCTGGATTTGCAGTCATCAATTTTTCTCTGATGTTTCCTCTCAACCCGGTCATGAAGCTATGTATCAATTCGGATGATAGGGCACTGTTAGTAATGTCCTCACCAGCTGATTCCACGGCTTGTTTAAAGTGATTGTAGTATGTCATACAATCTTCCTTTGGACCTTGGATCACTCCTGACACCTTGGTCCAAGACTGGGGAGGGTAGAGTTTTTAATCAACTGCGCCAATTGCTTAGTGAGTATATCTCCTTGATGGCTGGAGTCCACATACAGGGTTCGTGGAATATTGGTTTTACTAAGGATTTCATCCAAGTCCCCATCTCCACAAACCCTTCATTATTTGAAGCATATCACTCCAGTTTTCATGGTAGCTTGTCTGGATGTCCAGCAGCTATTTGGCAAATTTAATAGGATCTGTCCTTGGATGGGGGATAACACTCAGAAATCCCTTCATCTCAGAGGGAGTCCATGGCACGTGATGTGTCATCTTTCCCGTGGATCTCCCACTGTTGTCATAGACCACCTGTTCTCTTACAGGATAGACAGATACGTCATCTGAAAAAGATATCAGTTGTGGATTGGTCTTTTTGGGTTCTGTCACCGAATCCCAATAAGACTGTGGAAGATTGTTGCTGCCAGGTGGGGGCACTTTATCCAACTGCAAAGTGACCTAAAGAGTGGCATTAACAGTCCCATGGTACACCGGTGTGCCCACATTGGGTGATATCCTTTCACCCTTAGAGTGACACCACACAGGTCCTTGTTGTGGGGTGCTAGTTACTTGGGGGTATAATGGTACATAGGCCGTGTACTCGGTAGCAGAACTGCCCATATTGCTTACAGCAGCAGAATGGCTAGTTAACTGACGTCTAGGGGAGCATGCTGGCTCGCAGTCAGTAATATGGTCTCTGGAACTGGGGAGACTTTTCTCCCATGAGTCCAGCATTCCCTTCCCCTGGCTTGCTGCGCTATCTCTTTCCTTTTTGTTTCAATTCTTCACATGAAGAGTTTTTCTGTGATTCATTGGGGGTTTTAAATGGGGTGTTAAACTTAGCAGCAAGTTGTGGCTTCCCCTTTTTGTCATTTGTTGATAGATGACAATTACTATCAGCTTCTGAGTATTTTGCCAACAAGGACCGGGCGATTGTATAAGGCCCCAATCCTGACAATTCCTCATCTTCCCCCTGTTTATCACTGTCACTAGTCTGGGGATGTGGGTCTAGTGGCTGTCCCTGCTTGTTCCTACTACTCAGCATCATTTGGTGTGTTTTCTCCTTAACTCCCACTGTAAAAACATTAATTTCCTCCGTTTTATTCACCGACTCAAGCATCCATATAGCCCAAGTATCTTTTTCATATGGCCGTGTCATCTTTTTGTGATGAGCACGGTACAGACTTTCCCATACTTTTGGCTTAAAAGTACCTCTCTTAGAATACTTTTTCCCAGTCCAGCGATCCCAATTTTGAATATATTTCACAACCCAAGGTCCATATTTATCTATCATCTCTTCCCTTGGGGTCATTTGACTCCATTCAGACCCCCTCTTTGAAGCGATTTGATTACCCATCCTTACGGACACTGGACCTTGAAACTGATTCCCCAACCTTTTTACAGGTTGCCTTTACTCCAGAGGTAGCTACTCTCTGGCCAAGAATTGGGGTGACAGGTCCCGCCCCTGTCAATGTTGCCGCTTTTTTTTCACTACTTGCCAGACCAATTCCCTGTCCTGGCTATAGTCCTTCAAAAAATTAGCCTGGAGATTTCCCAAACTAAATAATAGTTTAATCCCCCCGTGGACTTTTCTGAAGTACTCTAAAAGAAATGCTTAACGAAAGGCTTTTACTTCTGTTATATCAAGAATTATTAGCACAAACTTGGATAATCAGGACCCTATGCGTGCTTGTAGTACAGGAGGTAGTTAACTGATGCACACCTAATTGCAATATGATTTGTATATGTTACATTATAGCCACTGTTCCCGGGTTAACTTACAAAGCTTACAATCCCCAGTTAGTAATTGTAAAGAAGAAAGATTCATACCTAAGATCATTCAGTTTAGTCTCCGTTTTCACAGATGCAATTTTTTTTTTTCTCATGCGACTTTGGACACAAAGTCGCATTACAAGTCGCAGCCCATTGATTTCAATAGCACCCGTTCCAATCTATGCTACTCAATGCTGCAGCAACTCCGAGAGGGGACCTGCACCACTCTGATGCGACTCTGGATCAAAGTTGCATTCAAAGCCACACCACAGTCGCATTAAAGTCGTACCTCAGTCACACTCAATCATGCGACCTTAGAGTTGCATTAGTGGAAACGTAGCTCTATGCCCACTGTGCGTTTCAATCACAATGATTGGCCTAATCTCATTCAAAGGGTCAACTGAAATTGCTTTTTGGCAGAGAGCACATATCCTTTTCCTCTCATTATTCGCACTTACAATTTCATTTTATATATATACAATACTCAAAATCAGTCTCATCAAAATATTCACATAGACAAAGGGTAAAAAAAAGGAAAGATCTGAAAAGTTTTTTTAGTCTGGGTATTCAGATGGGAGACAGGTAAACACAACACCAGCTCTGTCTTCCATACAAATCGCATTCACCCCAACATTAAACTTCCTCACACAAGGAGGCACCATCTGATAAGGAGATTTTTATACCTACCTCACTTATATGGAGTGATTAAACCTTTTCCTATATAAGAATTAAAAACGAACGATAACAGTGCGAAAAGATAAACAATTAGATTTATTTATACAGAAAAGGAACGTTAGAGATTACCAAATACAACGTGGAGGATACAACCATAAAACAGAGACCAATGATACAAAATATTCCTATAATGGTCATACACATGTTAGCTAGAGATTAATAATATATTAAGGCAAAATCCTACAGTAGAAAAGGTTACCGAAAAGAAAAGAGACAGAAGATAATAGAGATACATTGTATAGAGAAGTCTTACGTAACCATCCTTCATCTAGACCGTCAGCACAAGAGAATGGGCAGTGATCTGTGCTGCAATTATATACACTTGTAAACCCCCCCTTCCTTCCATATGCCAAAACTGCTACATTGAGTCAATGGGGGTGGGGGGCTCTCTTAACAGCTACCATATCCTGACCAGGTTATTCCTGTTCCCTTCACACCTCCCACCTCCTTTGAAGTGACACTGTACTATCAAATGGTCAGATAGCCACTCCAGATAACATTCCACAGCAGGGCAAGATGTCTCTGTTGATTCCAAACTAGGGTTCTCAAACTATAGTCATTGAAAAGTCACTGCAAGTAACATTAATAATAAAGTCCATCACCTTCAGAGCCCAAATCTCCACCACAGGGGACAGGATGATAAGTTGCTAATGAGAGTGGTAAAATAGGTCTGCTTGGCAGAGAGGAGGCTGGAATTGTATTTTTGGAGGGCAGATTTATATTGGTTGAAATCTCTCTGGGACTTAGTCTTACGCCACAGGCGCTCAAGAGCAGGACTACGTTTTTTCAGACTTCTAGTACCATCTGTTTGCCAAGGTTGAAAGGGTCTGGGCTTGATTCTGTGTGTAGTGAGGGGGGCAAATGAGTTCAGTGAGGCTAGAAGTGAAGCGTTGTACACAGAAGTGGCTAGGTTGGTGCAGGATAGGGGTGAGATTTTGTCATAGAGGTTGTTGATAGCAGAGTAGAGAAGAGAAGGGTTGAGATGACATAGGTTTCTGCGGGTAACTTTAAGGTGGTTGGAGGGAGAGGAGGTGAAGGAAAGGGAGAGAGTGAAACTAATAAGGTGGTGATCAGAGAGAGGCAATGGATAGTTAGAGAGGTTGCATGGAGTGCAAAGGTGAGAGAACACGAGGTCAAGGATATTGCCTTCTGAGTGAGTTGGAGCATGTATCCACTGCTTCAGGTCAAAGGAGGATGTTAGGCTGAGAAGTTTGGAAGTGGAAGGAGTGTTAGTATTAATAGGGATGTTGAAGTCCCCGAGAATGATAGTGGGGATTTCAGAAGAAAGAAAGTAGGGTAGCTAGGCAGAGAAGTCTTCAAGAAAGGTGGATACTGGTCCAGGGGGCCTGTAGATCACAGCTATCCTTAGAGAAATTGGAGTGAAAAGACGAATACAGTGTGCTTTGAAAGAGGAGAGTGACAGAGAGGGAGGTGGCTGAAGTACCTGAAAGGTGCTATGTGGGGCTAGAAGGATTCCGACACCTCCTCCCTTACATCCGCTGGATCTGGGGGAGTGAGTTCAGAGAAGACCACCATGGGATAGGGCAGCACAAGATGCAGTGTCGGATTCGTGGAGCGAGGTTTCGGTAATGGCGAGTGTTGGCAAATGTAGATTGTCTAGGGATATTTTTAGACCCTTGATAAGTCTGCATAAGATGTACCTTACAATCCCCACATGCCTGTGAGATTAGCCCATTGAGACAATTATAAAAAACTGCAAAAGTCTCGCCGAGCAAATCTAATCTTTATTCTTTGGTGTGAATATTTAAAGGGGGCTTTCAAAAACTACCGCCCCTTGACCGCGTCATACAAATTATCCAATAAAATACAGAAACAATTTATGACAAAAGTGAAACTAATTATTTTTAAGATATCACGTGCTTTACAGGAAACGAAACACAAAAGATAACAGGGATGTGAGAAACGAAACTAGATTACATTACACTCCTAGTAATATGTGAAATAGAGTACAGGGAAAAACAAAAAATGGAAACTAAGTTACAAAATGGATGTGGTTAAGCTAAATATCCCTTCAATCCCCTCTTAGATCATATAAGATGATCTCTACATTCTATTTAGTGTTCTAGTACTTCTTTGGGATTGTGGCATAGATTGCCTGAGGATTCTTTATGTATGTCATGTAGGATAGAACCTTATTATGAGGAGATTGAATGCATGCAATTATGCAAATACAACACTTAAAACAGAGGTAAAGAATCAGAGCAAGGATAAATATCATAACAATGACAAGGACAATGTCTTTTAACCATGAAAATATACCTTCAAGCCCAAATCCTGCATTGTCAAATGGACTCCATGTTTTAGCAATGTCCCTAGCCTCCTGCTGGAGCTGGCCTACTTCTTTTCGGTGTTGTGCAATAATATCATAGTAGTCAGGCACCTTAGCACTTGTGTTAGAGATCCAAGTACATCATTCGTAGTCCTCAGTCATTTCACATAAACCTGTGAGAGCTGCACTCATGCTTTCTATAGCTAACTCATGTAGTTCTAGCTGTTTTCTAATTGCTCTAGTTTCTATGTTTAACATAGCAATGTCATCTGAATTCCTCTCCATTATCTCATCCAATATACTTAAATAATTGTTCAACCTTTTCATCATGTCTATACCCCATCCTGTCCAAGAAGGAAACCATGCCCAGGCGATATCTTGTTTATGGAACAATTTCCTTTTGTCGCAGTGTTTGAGGGGGTATCTGGGGTGTATACTGGCCTCTAGATTCGCACATGGAAATGTTAAATATTGACCTACTACAAATGGAGGAGTTAGTCTGTGTCTCATTCCCTAAATTAAAACACCAATCGGGGAATGACTTTTACCTGCTATTGGAAAGGTAACAGTGTTATTTATGTACAGAGTGGATATGTTAGTTAAGAAGACAGGAGGAGTCTCGTTGAGGAAGGAGGAAATATTTAAAGGTACAGCCAAAAGGGAATTCGGGCAGTACTAGGATGTAATTTGCTACATATCCAAAATTCTTCATACCCTGATTTTTGAGCATAAGCATACTTAAATTTTAGTAAAAGCATCTTATCAGTAAAACTGAGTAAAACTCCAATCTCTCTCTTTGTTCTAGCTTGTGTCACTGTAATGTTCTTGTGTGTGTTCCCACAGATACTTTTAATTGCACCCAAATCTTCAGGGTGGTAGATACAGTTAGTGATGATCCAGGCGGGCAGGAACACTATCAGAGAGATCAGGATCAGGAGGCAAAATGCCTTGCCAGAAGTCTGTGGTGAAATAAGCGAGGTCATCTTCTCTGGCCGGACTTGCTTTCCCAGGAACTCCTCTTTCGTCTGCTTGGACTTCTGCTTGAGGGCCTCCTTTATCCAAGGTCTCCTTCCTGCTCCTGGGGCTTTGGGCAACCTTTTTTACTCGGCTGGCATGGATCCAGGACTGGCAGGTTTCCACTAGGATGGCTGTTCTGGTCACTGCAACTACTGTGGTAGGAGGTCCAAAGGGATACTCTTGCTTCTTATTTCTGTTCAGCTGTTTGGACCACCACAGTGTCTCCCACCTTGAAGGGGCGAGTAGCTTCCTGTGAAGAAAAAGGAGAGGTGCGAGCAACATTTCTTTCGACTGTATCCATTGTTTCAACCAATTTTCTTACATATTCTTCCTGTATTAAGTCTAAATCTCCCTTTTCTACCATTAAAGGTGCTCTGGCCCATGGGGTGGGGAAAGGTCTACCCATCAAAAATTCAAAAGGTGAATACCCTGTTGTTTTGGATGGGGTCATTCTTATTTCTGCCAGGACTGCTGGGAGGACCTTTTTCCAGTTGGCAAAGGTTCCTCCTGTGGCCTTTCTTGTCTTTTATTGTTCTGTTCATTCTTTCTACTATCCCTGAGCTTTGAGGGTGGTAGGAAATATGAAACTTCCATTCTATCTTGAGAGTTTTTACCAAGTCCCGGCAGACCCTGGCCATGAAAGCTGGGCCATTGTCTGAGTTTATTTATTACTACTGTTTGTGCATCTTCTTTTGTGGTCACGAAAAGTTCGACCCATCTTGAGAATATAAAAATCTCTACTCAGAAGATCAGCAGATCCGCCGTGACCTGTATACCTGCGTGGCCTATTCTGTGGTACTGTGAGATGAAGAGTGATGCACTTGCCGCTGGTATACATGTTTTCCCCTCTTTGCAGAGAAGTCCAGTTTTTGGATCTTTCTGCACACCCTTTTTATTCTAGTCCCCTAACTCATAATTTGATGCATAATCCTGGAGATCTACAAGTGACTGTTCAAATGGGGATAGGTCAGGTATCAGCATAGCCATTTGGATGTCTGCTGTCTGTGAGATAGCAGCTTGTTTAGCAGCAAAGTCAGCCAGAGCATTTCCCCTGGCTATCTCTGTCTGTTGGCCTGTATGTGCTCTGCAATGTACTATAGCCAGTGTTTTTGGTAGCTGGATAGCTTTTAGCAATAACATTACCAAAGAATAATGTGAAATGTTCTTTCCATCTGCTGCCACAAAGCCACGCCTACTTCATATCACACCGAAGTTGTGTACCTCGCCGTACCCATACTTCGAGTCAGTGTAAATGTTTACATCCTGACCTTCAAAGAGCTGGCATGCTCTAGTGAGTGCAGTTCAGCAGCCTGTGCTGATTGACATGAGATAGGCTTGGCCTCAAGTATAATATCTGGAAGCTGCACAACTGCATACCCTGCATGGTATGTGTGATCAATTGGCCTAGAGCAAGAACCATCCACAAAAACATTCTGTGTGTCTGGTAGTGCTGTGGAAGATAAATCAGACCTGGGTGATGTGTCTCGGTGAATGAGGTCAATGCAGTCATGTTGTGGCACGACCTCATCCTGTTCTCCTTTTAATCCTAAAAGGGCGTTTAAAATTGATGCTGGGCCTGCAGTGGGAGAAGCATATTTGATGTGCAATTTTGGATTGGACAGCAAAATCACCTCATATCCGCTCAACCTCTGAGCAGACATGTGCTGTGTATGTACATTTTTCAACAGGATTGACACATTGTGGGTGGTGTGAAGTGTGGTGTCGTGTCCCAGAGTGAAAGAAGTGGCCATCTCAACCACCATTACACAGAACGCTAGAGTTCTGAGACACGCAGGCATGCCTTGAACCTGCACCATCTTTGAGAGAAAAAAAACTACAGGGCGCAGTCTCCCACCATGTTCCTGGGCCAGTACTCCCGCCATGGTTCTGCAATTTTCCCTGGCAAACAAGTTATACATTTTGCCATATTTCAGGGAGGCCGAGGCTCGGGCTGGTAACCATTGCACATTTCAACATGGCAAAAACATTTAACATTTCATCAGACCATTTTACAGTATCAGACATTTCAGAGAGGGTTGCTTGTCTCAATATATTGTCATAGAAAGAACAGTCAGGTATCCATTGGCGGCAGCAACCAATCATTCCAAGAAAGGTAAGCATGTCTTTCTTGGTAAGTGGGCGGGGCAAACCCACAAGAGCTTCAGCTCTTTTTTTTGACTGACTTTCCTAACTCCCAGAGACAGCACAAACCCTAGGTACTCAACCTCCTGTTTACACCATTGTAACTTTTTCTTAGACACTTTGTGACCACATACATGTAACCATTTCAATAAGGATAGGCTATCAGCTCGGCAGTCCTCCTCTGAAGAACTACAAATCAAAAGATCATTAACATACTGCAACAGTACAGAACCATGAGGGGCAGTCCAAGTCCTGAGGGTGGTATGGAGTACTATAGAATAGACCACAGGTCTATATAACTCTGCGGCATTCTACACCAGATAAACTGACGACTGTGTTGGTCAATCGACACAGTAAAAACAAAGAGTGGCCGTGTCTCCTCGTCTACAGGGACGGAGAAAAAGAAAATTCTTTAAATCAATCACAGGAAAATATTCTGCATTGTATGGTATGGTGGTAAGTATTGATGGCACATCAGGCACTATTGGGGCATTCGGTACCACTAGGCTATTGATGGCCCTTAGGTCTTGTACAAACCTATAGTCACCATTTGCCTTCTTTACCAGGTTAATGGGAGTATTGTAGGGCGAGACAATTTCCCTTAAGATCCCTTTCTCCAAGAAATCCTCTTTTTCTCTGTATGTAACTCCCTCTTTGTCCTTGCCCCCTCCCTCTTTGTATAAAAGTTTCCCCTTTTGATTTCCTGAGAAATCATTTTGATAATGTGTCTGCACTGGTGTTTGTTTAGGAATATTAAAACATCTTGCAGTATTTTTCTTTGTCAGCTTCTGATATTTGCTGTCTTGCTGTAAGTGCATGTTTAAGGCTAAGGTTGCTGGGATATGTCTGTATTAAGAGACTGTGCATGTTATAATGAACAAATCCTGCCTCTTGTGTACAAACGTCTATAATTTTTTTCCAGCATTCTAACACGGATTCTGCTAACTTTTGCTTGCAAGCTGTTAAAAAAAAAATAAATGTTGCTGTGTGTCTTTATGTGATGAGGTCTTTATCTGGTTCTGGAATGTAAGGGGGAGGAGGCGGGGAACACAGTACAAGCATAGAGAAGGTTGATTTAACCCTTAAATTTACTATCCTATGACTCTGCTAAACCCATCGTGAACAATGTTTGGGCTAGGATGCTATAAGGAGCCTCGGTCCAGCCGGGGGATCTCCACAGCATGCATTTTTATTTTCATCTTTATTTTTCTTTCTAAACATTCTAAATTCTTGTACATACTAAGGCCCCTTTAACACGATCGGACCATCCAGGTCCGCCTGTCAGTTTTGACGGCGGACCTGAACGGGCGATCCATGTTAGCCTATGGAGCGTCAGATGTCAGCGGAGACATGTCCGCTGACATCCGACCCCGTCCTATCCGCTAAAAGCAGACGGATGGCTCTACGTCCAGGTCCGTCGCTGGCGGATCGGATCGGGTGAGATCTGACGAAAACGGACACGCTGTCCGTTTTCGTCCGATCCCTCCATAGGCGGCAGCGGCGCCTGACAAGCCCCTCCCCGCTCAGTGAGCAGAGAGGGACCTGTCATCCGCCGGCTCAGCGGAGATCAACGGACAGATCTCCCGCTGAGCCGGCGGACCGAGGCGGGCTCCGTAGAAACGGAGTCCGCCTCGTGTGAAAGGGGCCTAAGTCTCTGTATGATATTACTTTTCCTATGTTTATAACCAAACAATTTTTATTTACATTTCAAATTTTTGGCAGAGTGCCAACAGGTTCAAACAGTGCCTTCAATTGCGGTAGCACTAATGCCGCAAACAATTCCCCACTATCTATTACAGTCAGTGAGATATTAGCACTTGAACCCTGTTGGCAAAAAGCCAAATGTCCAAATTTTGCACCTGACTTTCCCTTCCCAAAAAATATCAGTAGCAAAAAGAATTATTCAAATAACATGTTTTAATTAAAAGTTAGCCTCACCAATTTATGTTTTACCTTAATAAAGTGTTATTAACACTCTACCCATATTTTAATTGGTAAAAACATCCCTAATGTCACAATACTTCAAAGACCTGGGACAGACTTGATAAGTCTCCCCCGCTCTTCCAATAAGTGACATTACTCCCTTCACTGTCAACCCTTCTTAAAACACAAATTTGTTATGTAAATTAAACCTTAATACAATCAGGACACTTTAGAGACATTTGTTAGTACATAAGAAGAAATTAACCTGGATACTCACCAATCTAGGGTTCCTTATAAACGCTAAAATTCTTATTCAACTCTATACAGATAAATCAGCAGAAACTAAACACCAATAAACCTTAAAACAATAATTCCGGTATAAGACTTAGTTCTGTCAGACCACCCAATATTTTAGTTCTCTTTTTAGTTCTTTCTCTAAAACGTCTTATTACTGCAAGGAAAAGAAAATATTTTTACTCACTGAAACAATACCAGAATCATTCTGTCGATTACAATACGATACAAGTTATATCTTAAACTTTAGAGTCAAAGCATTCATATATAAATCATTAAAAAATAAACGGTGCAGTGGAAAAGGTGTCATCTTACCTTATAACACCCGACAAATTCCACACAGACAAACATTACACAGATTACAAATCATCTTATGACAGCTAGCTACGCAACAGGAAGATAAAGCAAAAAGATTGGGTTTTGTCCGGCACGCCTTATCAGACTTTTTCTTATAATTACAGTACTGTATAACTCATTAAGCTCTACCGGAGCTTATTCACTGTTTGCCCGAAACAATGGCTGCAGTCTTTTTCTATGGACTTCTCCTTAAAGTCCTTAAAACCCACCCATGTTTTTTTATTGCTTCTCAGAGCAATTTTCTGCCCACCCAGGGCTTATCTTACTGTTTCTCAGAACAGTTTCTTGAAGCCCACCCAGGGCTTATCTATCGAGGTCTAAAAAAACTAATTACAGGTCCCTTAAAAGGAATCGATCTCTAAATAATTTGCGGCAAGAGAAAAATAAACATAAATCAAAATCACCGGACGTATTGTGATCAATCCGGGACGAGCCGCCATTCTGTTGGCAAATGTAGATTGTCTAGGGATATTTTTAGACCCTCGATAAGTCTGCATAAGATGTACCTTACAATCCCCACAGGCCTGTGAGATTAGCCCATTGAGACAATGATAAAAAACTGCAAAAGTCTCGCCGAGCAAATCTAATCTTTATTCTTTGGTGTGAATATTTAAAGTGTTGTTCCACCCAAAAAAAAAAAACTACATTAACCACTTAAGGACCGCCTCACACCGATGTACATCGGCAGAATGGCATGGGCAGGCAGAATCACGTACATATACGTGATCTGCCTCCCGCGGGCGGGGGGTCCGATCGGACCCCCCCCCGGTGCCCGAGGCGGTCCGCTTCTGACCAGCAGCGATCAGAGATGAGGGGGAGGCCATCCGTTCGTGCCCCCCCCTCGCGATCGCCACCGGCAAATCAAATCATTCCTTTGCTGCTGTATGCTAAACAGCAGCAAAGGAAATTATGTCATCTCTCCTCGGCTCGGTATTTTCCGTTCCGGCGCCGAGGAGAGAAGACTTCAATGTGAGTGTAAAACACACACACAGTAGAACATGCCAGGCACACAAAACACCCCCCTTTACCCCCCGATCCCCCCCCGATCGCCCCCTAATCCCCCCCCCCCGGTCACACTGACACCAAGCAGTTTTTTTTTTTTCTGATTACTGCATGGTGTCAGTTTGTGACAGTTACTGTGTTAGGGCAGTTAGTGTTAGCCCCTTTTAGGTCTAGGGTAACCCCCTAACCCCCCTAATAAAGTTTTAACCCCTTGATCACCCCATCGCCAGTGTCACCAAGCGATCATTTTTCTGATCGCTGTATTAGTGTCACTGGCGACGCTAGTTAGGGAAGTAAATATTTAGGTTCGCCGTCAGCGTTTTATAGCGAAAGGGACCCCCATATACTACCTAATAAATGTTTTAACCCCTTGATTCCCCCCTAGTTAACCCTTTCACCACTGATCACCGTATAACTGTTACGGGTGACGCTGGTTAGTTCGTTTATTTTTTATAGTGTCAGGGCACCCGCCGTTTATTACCGAATAAAGGTTTAGCCCCCTGATCGCCCGGCGGTGATATGCGTCGCCCCAGGCAGCGTCAGATTAGCGCCAGTACCGCTAACACCTACGCATGCAGCATACGCCTCCCTTAGTGGTATAGTATCTGAACGAATCAATATCTGATCCGATCAGATCTATACTAGCGTCCCCAGCAGTTTAGGATTCCCAAAAACGCAGTGTTAGCAGGATCAGCCCAGATACCTGCTAGCACCTGCGTTTTGCCCCTCCGCCCGGCCCAGCCCACCCAAGTGCAGTATCGATCGATCACTGTCACTTACAAAACACTAAACGCATAACTGCAGCGTTCGCAGAGTCAGGCCTGATCCCTGCGATCGCTAACAGTTTTTTTGGTAGCATTTTGGTGAACTGGCAAGCACCAGCTCCAGGCAGCGTCAGGTTAGCGCCAGTACCGCTAACACCCATGCACGCACCATACACCTCCCTTAGTGGTATAGTATCTGAACGGATCAATATCTGATCCGATCAGATCTATACTAGCGTCCCCAGCAGTTTAGGGTTCCCAAAAACGCAGTGTTAGTGGGATCAGTCCAGATACCTGCTAGCACCTGCGTTTTGCCCCTCTGCCCCGCCCAGCCCAGCCCGCCCAAGTGCAGTATCGATCGATCACTGTCACTTACAAAACACTAAACACATAACTGCAGCTTTCGCAGAGTCAGGCCTGATCCCTGCGATCGCTAACAGTTTTTTTGGTAGCGTTTTGGTGAACTGGCAAGCACCAGCGGCCTAGTACACCCCGGTCGTAGTCAAACCAGCACTGCAGTAACACTTGGTGACGTGGCGAGTCCCATAAGTGCAGTTCAAGCTGGTGAGGTGGCAAGCACAAGTAGTGTCCCGCTGCCACCAAGAAGAAGACAAACAGGCCCGTCGTGCCCATAGTGAGAGGCATTTTTATGTCCCCTCGAGTACCCCTACCCAGCGAACCCCCCCAAAAAAGATGTCGTGTCTGCAGCAAGCGCGGATATAGGTGTGACACCCGCTATTATTGTCCCTCCTGTCCTGACAATCCTGGTCTTTGCATTGGTGAATGTTTTGAACGCTACCATTCACTAGTTGAGTATTAGCGTAGGGTACAGCATTGCACAGACTAGGCACACTTTCACAGGGTCTCCCAAGATGCCATCACATTTTGAGAGACCCGAACCTGGAACCGGTTACAGTTATAAAAGTTAGTTACAAAAAAAAGTGTAAAAAAAAACAAATATATAAAATAAAAAAAAATAGTTGTCGTTTTATTGTTCTGCTCTTTTTTACTGTATTCTATTCTGCAATGTTTTATTGTTATTATGTTTTATCAGGTTTGCTTTTCAGGTATGCAATTTTTTATACTTTACCGTTTACTGTGTTTTATTGTTAACCATTTTTTTGTCTTCAGGTACGCCATTCACGACTTTGAGTGGTTATACCAGAATGATGCCTGCAGGTTTAGGTATCATCTTGGTATCATTCTTTTCAGCCAGCGGTCGGCTTTCATGTAAAAGCAATCCTAGCAGCTAATTAGCCTCTAGACTGCTTTTACAAGCAGTGGGAGGGAATGCCCCCCTCCCCCACTGTCTTCCGTGTTTTTCTCTGGCTCTCCTGTCTCAACAGGAACCTGAGAATGCAGCCGGTGATTCAGCCAGCTGACCATAGAGCTGATCAGAGATCAGAGTCTGAGATAACAATAAAAATGATTAAAAAAATATATGAAAGGAACAGTTTAAAATAAGATAAAAAAGCAAAAAAATAATAAAGAAAAAAAAAAAAGCACCCCTGTCCCCCCCTGCTCTCGCGCAAAGGCGAACGCAAGCGTCGGTCTGGCGTCAAATGTAAACAGCAATTGCACCATGCATGTGAGGTGTCACCGCGAAGGTCAGATCGAGGGCAGTAATTTTAGCAGTAGACCTCCTCTGTCAATCTAAAGTGGTAACCTGTAAAGGCTTTTAAAGGCTTTTAAAAATGTATTTAGTTTGTCGCCACTGCACGTTTGTGCGCAATTTTAAAGCATGTCATGTTTGGTATCCATGTACTCGGCCTAAGATCATCTTTTTTATTTCATCAAACATTTGGGCAATATAGTGTGTTTTAGTGCATTAAAATTTAAAAAAGTGTGTTTTTCCCCAAAAAAAGCGTTTGAAAAATCGCTGCACAAATACTGTGTGAAAAAAAAAATGAAACACCCACCATTTTAATCTGTAGGGCATTTGCTTTAAAAAAAATATATAATGTTTGCGGGTTCAAAGTAATTTTCTTGCCAAAAAAAATAATTTTTTCATGTAAACAAAAAGTGTCAGAAAGGGCTTTGTCTTCAAGTGGTTAGAAGAGTGGGTGATGTGTGACATAAGCTTCTAGATGTTGTGCATAAAATGCCAGGACAGTTCAAAACCCCCCCAAATGACCCCATTTTGGAAAGTAGACACCCCAAGCTATTTGCTGAGAGTCATGTCGAGTCCATGGAATATTTTATATTGTGACACAAGTTGTGGGAAAGAGACAATTTTTTTTTTTTTTGCACAAAGTTGTCACTAAATGATATATTGCTCAAACATGCCATGGGAATATGTGAAATTACACCCCAAAATACATTCTGTTGCTTCTCCTGAGTACGGGAATACCACGTGTGAGACTTTTTGGGAGCCTAGCCGCGTACGGGACCCCGAAAACCAAGCACCGCCTTCAGGATTTCTAAGGGCATAAATTTTTGATTTCACTCTTCACTGCCTATCACAGTTTCGGAGGCCATGGAATGCCCAGGTGGCACAAACCCCCCCCCCCCCAAATGACCCCATTTTGGAAAGTAGACACCCCAAGCTATTTGCTGAGAGGTATAGTGAGTATTTTGCAGACCTCACTTTTTGTCACAAAGTTTTGAAAATTGAAAAAAGAAAAAAAAAAAGTTTTTTCTTGTCTTTCTTCATTTTCAAAAACAAATGAGAGCTGCAAAATACTCACCATGCCTCTCAGCAAATAGCTTGGGGTGTCTACTTTCCAAAATGGGGTCATTTAGGGGGGTTTTGTGCCACCTGGGCATTCCATGGCCTCTGAAACTGTGATAGGCAGTGAAGAGTGAAATCAAAAATTTACGCCCTTAGAAATCCTGAAGGCGGTGATTGGTTTTCGGGGCCCCGTACGCGGCTAGGCTCCCAAAAAGTCCCACACATGTGGTATCCCCATACTCAGGAGAAGCAGCTAAATGTATTTTTGGGGTGCAATTCCACATATGCCCATGGCCTGTGTGAGCAATATATCATTTAGTGACAACTTTGTGGAAAAAAAAAAATTGTCACTTTCCCGCAACTTGTGTCAAAATATAAAATATTACATGGACTCAACATGCCTCTCAGCAAATAGCTTGGGGTGTCTACTTTCCAAAATGGGGTCATTTGGGGGGGGGTTGTGCCATCTGGGCATTTTATGGCCTTCAAAACTGTGATAGGTATTGAGGAATGAAATCAAAAATTTACGCCCTTAGAAATCCTGAAGGCGGTGCTTGGTTTTCGGGGCCCCGTACGCGGCTAGGCTCCCAAAAAGTCCCACACATGTGGTATCCCCGTACTCAGGAGAAGCAGCTGAATGTATTTTGGGGTGCAATTCCACATAGGCCCATGGCCTGTGTGAGCAATATATCATTTAGTGACACTTTTTGTAAATATTTTTTTTTTTTTCATTATTCAATCACTTGGGACAAAAAAAATAAATATTCAATGGGTTCAATATGCCTCTCAGCAATTTCCTTGGGGTGTCTACTTTCCAAAATGGGGTCATTTGGGGGGTTTTGTACTGCCCTGCCATTTTAGCACCTCAAGAAATGACATAGGCAGTCATAAACTAGAAACTGTGTAAATTCCAGAAAATGTACCCTAGTTTGTAGACGCTATAACTTTTGCGCAAACCAATAAATATATGCTTATTGACTTTTTTTTTACCAAAGACATGTGGCCGAATACATTTTGGCCTAAATGTATTACTAAAATTGAGTTTATTTGATTTTTTTTATAACAAACAGTAGAAAATATCATTTTTTTTCAAAATCTTCGGTCTTTTTCCATTTATAGCGTAAAAAATAAAAACGGCAGAGGTGATCAAATACCATCAAAAGAAAGCTCTATATGTGGGAAGAAAAGGACGCAAATTTTGTTTGGGTACAGCATTGCATGACCGCGCAATTAGCAGTTAAAGCGACGCAGTGCCAAATTGGAAAAAGTCCTCTGGTCCTTAGGCAGCATAATGGTCCGAGGCTGAAGTGGTTAAAAATCCTAAAAAAAAATACAAAAAAAATTTGGATATATATATTTTTTTTACTTACCTCTAAATGCCTGTTGCTAGGGGGTCCCTCGTAGTCTGCCTCTTCCAGTGCCTGGGCTGGTGACCTCACTTCCCCCTCGGCACAGGAAGGGCTCAGCTCTGCTCCCTCCCTCCTGTCAATCATCTGGGACCCATTACAGGTCCCAGGTGACTGAGCGGCCAATCACGGCGCGCGGCGCCACTCGCGCATGCGCAGTGGGTGCCAGGCTGTGAAGCCACAGCCTGGCGCCCACAGTTGCAATGCCCGGTGCCCCGTGGTGCTCAGTACATGTGTACTCAGTGTGCTCAGTGCTCAGTACATGTGTACTGAGCACCACGGATCTTTTTCAGCTCTGCACACAGGCTTTGCATTGTGTATGAGGACACTGCAGCATCTTCCACCAGCCAGGATACACCCGAGGCATCCACCGCAAACAACAGGGAGCAACGATCTCCATTTAAAGCACTACATGCCCATTACCCCTGCAGGGGTACCAGGAGACGGTGAGTAGGAAATCAGAAGGGGGAGCACAGAAGTCACCTGGAAACATCTTGAGCACAAAAGTCACCCCTGGGAGCCCCTGACCTGATGCAGATATAAGCTTATGGGACTATTGTATACCATTCTGATTTAATCACTGTATCACGTGCTGCGTCTAGGCTTCAATTTATGAGCTATAGTGCACCCATATGGTTTACACTTTATGCTTGATCTATGTAGACATGTGGATGTGGTTGATGCAGATATAAGCCTATGGGACTAATATAAAATATATATCACTTTGATCTATTTACTGTAGCACATGCTGGGTCCAGTCTTAATGTATGATTTATAATGCACCCGCTTGGCTGATATGATCTACAGTGTACCCAATTGGTTGACTGATTGCATCTGATTTGTGACTTCTATATAGCTGGCACAGTGTATATTAACATATACATAGTGGGACATCTCGGTCAACAGACTGTGCCCGCATAGGCAGCCCATGAACACTATTTTTTTCATCCATTCCATACCAATTTTTATTTAATACCTTATTTTGGTTAGGGATCCTAGAATTCCTCTTACTCACTCCATACCAGTCACTGGGATATTTCTCCTACTTACTGACTGTGATGATATGAGCATTGGTGTGCGATTCTAAAACTGTACCATATAACTACTTATTGTGGTGTTCCCTAATATACAATAGCACTTAGGGTTCCTAGGTAGCGCCAATTACCCCATCTTCTTTTAGTTTATTCATGGTAGCAGAGTACCCTTTGGGAGTGCTCTATATAGGGGAGGCAGCAACCTGTTCTTTTACCATATAGGCCCATCCTAAGTGCAGTTCCTCTACGTGTTACTTATATGAAGGGACATGCCCCAGGGTCTTAGAGATTTTTAGTGTATGTGGATTTAGAATTAGCAGGAGTTGGTGGGTGCAGTAATAAGGACAGGACAGAAGTGAGGGTGATATATATATGCTGTGGGGGGAGAAGAGGGGTGAAGGAGAGATAGTTTTAGGATGGAGGACAGAGTTGTCAAATGCAGTGGTAGAGAAAGCATGTTACAAGGGAAAAGAGCTAAAGGAGTAAACAAGTTCACCTGATGTCTGTGTGCTGGTTTTCAAAGTGTTTATCTTGTGTCCCTTCGCTTTGTACTTTCTAATTCTAGCCCTGATATCACCGTATCCCTCCCCATCTATTACACTAGACATGCCTGTCATCCTAACATATTTCAGGCACTGGGATTTCGATAGCAACTGCAGGATGTAAGTAGGGATACTATCTCTGGGTAAATGGCATGGCAAGTGTAAAAGTCACAAGACCGGCTCAACAGGATAAACAGTGTAAAGAAAATATTTGTATTTCATCCACGGTACATTGATCACTAATGTCACAGAGCAGAGGAGGCTCACAGGCTAGGGAATCGCATGAACTCACATGGGGGGGGGGGGGGGATTTACTAAAATTGGAGACCTAAACTAAAACACATTGGGGGGTTATTTACTAAACATCTAAAAAAGTCTGCAGATGTGGCCAATTCCAGGCCGTTCTGGTAGACAAAGCAGTGACATGTCTAGAAGATCTTTCCCCACATTTTATTGGCCAATGATTATGATGGGCTACCAAAATGACTAATACAAATGTGTTATGCCGCGTACACACGGTCGGACTTTCCGATAACAAATGTTCGATGTGAGCCTGTTGTCGGAAAGTCCGACTGTGTGTAGGCTCCATCGAACATTTGCTGTCGGACTTTCCACCAACAAATGTTTGAGAGCAGGTTCTCAAATTTTCTGACAACAAACTTTGTTGTCGGAAATTCCGGCCGTGTGTACCCAATTCCGACGCACAAAATTCCACGCATGCTCGGAATGAAGCAGAAGAGCCTCACTGGCTATTGAGCTTCATTTTTCTCGGCTCGTCGTACGTGTTGTACGTCACCGCGTTCTTGACCTTCGGAATTTCCGACATTTGTGTGACCGTGTGTATGCAAGACAAGTTTGAGCCAACGTCCGTCGAAAATAAATCCATGGATTTTGTTGTCGGAATGTCTGATCGTGTGTATGGGGCATTAGAGGCAGGAAGGCACGGGAGAACTTTAACACTATGAAGAAGTGTCGGAGCTTTGCTTGTCAGAACGGGTTGGAATCCAAACTTATTGGGGGACTTTTCAAGGCTGATGCAGGTATAAGCAACCCTGTGTGCCTGAACTTTTTATCTGCAGATTGTTTTTTGGTTTAAAGATGGAGCAATTTTCAAACATTCCTTTAACTCATAATGTGAGTAATAAGGCCGGCATGTTATAAAATTGCACAATCACTTCTCCGCTGGCTTTCCTGTAAATGCTGTATTTGTTGTAGCTGTACCCTCATTCTTTCTCTCTCATGTTTTTCTCTCTCAGGTTTTTCTCTCTCAGGTTTTTCTCTCTCACGATGAACTTGGATCTGGTGGATGTAGTTGTACATAAATTTCTTCCTCTCTATCCGTTCTCTTTTCGGGTTTCTTGGCTGTTCCAGGCGGAATCTGACGTTCCTCAAGGCGCTGTCTATCACCATCAGGATGTCGGTGGTTCTTCCCAGAGTCTTTATGTGGCTCTCCGGTGTGTAATTCTCAATGGCGATCACTGTCTCCGCACCCATTAGTCTGAATCTTTTCTCAATTTCCAGGTAATCTCCTTTGGTTTTGAAGGTGAGGACAATGATGGGAACGATACCTGAAGAAGAGGAACACAGTGAGCATCTCAAAAAATTCTCGGTAGCCAAAGGAACATTTCTAATTAGGCATGGCAGGCCTATGCCTAGGGGTGGTTGTGTATTACTGGGCCCATGTTACATTACATTCCTTCTGTGCAAATGAGGGCAACATAGAATGTTATTAGGCTATTTTCTTGGCAGTTTGAGTACTCCTCATTCACACAGCATAGAGCGAATCAGGAAAATTTTGCAATAACCATTTGTCTACCAGTGCTATTTATAAATGGTGGACAATGATTTGAACCACTTGCTGAACAACGTATGCATAAAATTGTCCTGTCAGCAAATGGTCATACCATAATCATGACTGCAGCATTTTTTTATTTCAGCCAGCGATTGGCTGATCACTTTTACAGGGCTGCTAAGGGTACCAATCCGCCTGCTCATGGTGGTTGGTTCCTGGTAGGTGTCAAGTCCTGGGAAAAAAAGTGTGGCAAGTCACCCAAGATTCCCGCCCCCACCTAAAATATAAAAAAAGTGTTTGTGTGTGTGTGTATATATAGATATATATATAGATATATCTATATATATATCTATATATATACACACAATGTCCTCAGGCCATCTGTGTTGATTGTGCAAAGTGGGGCCCAGGCCCCAGGCTGCTCACTCCTCAGTGCCCATCAAATGCAGCCTTATCTGTGCCCAGCAATGCAGCCTGATCAGTGTCCCCATCAGTGTAGTCTGATAGGTGTCCCCATCAGTGTAGCCTAATCAGTGTCCCCATCAGTGTAGTCTGATCAGTGTCCCCATCAGTGTAGTCTGATCAGTGTCCCCATCAGTGTAGCCTGATCAGTGTCCCCATCAGTGTAGTCTGATCAGTGTCCCCATCAGTGTAGCCTGATCAGTGTCCCCATCAGTGTAGTCTGATAGGTGTCCCCATCAGTGTAGCCTAATCAGTATCCCCATCAGTGTAGCCTGATCAGTGTCCCCATCAGTGTAGCCTGATCAGTGTCCCCATCAGTGTAGCCTGATAGGTGTCCCCATCAGTGTAGCCTGATCAGTGTCCCCATCAGTGTAGTCTGATCAGTGTCCCCATCAGTGTAGTCTGATCGGTGTCCCCATCAGTGTAGTCTGATCAGTGTCCCCATCAGTGTAGTCTGATCAGTGTCCCCATCAGTGTAGTCTGATCAGTGTCCCCATCAGTGTAGTCTGATCAGTGTCTCCATCAGTGTAGCCTGATCAGTGTCCCCATCAGTGTAGTCTGATCAGTGTCCCCATCAGTGTAACCTGATCAGTGTCCCCATCAGTGTAGTCTGATAGGTGTCCCCATCAGTGTAGTCTGATCAGTGTCCCCATCAGTGTAGTCTGATCAGTGTCCCCATCAGTGTAGTCTGATCAGTGTCTCCATCAGTGTAGTCTGATCAGTGTCCCCATCAGTGTAGTCTGATCAGTGTCCCCATCAGTGTAGTCTGATTGGTGTCCCCATCAGTGTAGTCTGATAGGTGTCCCCATCAGTGTAGTCTGATAGGTGTCCCCATCAGTGTAGCCTGATCAGTGTCCCCATCAGTGTAGTCTGATCAGTATCCCCATCAGTGTAGCCTGATCAGTGTCCCCATCAGTGCAGCCTGATCAGTGTCCCCATCAGTGTAGTCTGATCAGTGTCCCCATCAGTGTAGCCTAATCAGTATCCCCATCAGTGTAGCCTGATCAGTGTCCCCATCAGTGTAGCCTGATCAGTGTCCCCATCAGTGTAGCCTGATAGGTGTCCCCATCAGTGTAGCCTGATCAGTGTCCCCATCAGTGTAGTCTGATCAGTGTCCCCATCAGTGTAGTCTGATCGGTGTCCCCATCAGTGTAGTCTGATCAGTGTCCCCATCAGTGTAGTCTGATCAGTGTCCCCATCAGTGTAGTCTGATCAGTGTCCCCATCAGTGTAGTCTGATCAGTGTCTCCATCAGTGTAGCCTGATCAGTGTCCCCATCAGTGTAGTCTGATCAGTGTCCCCATCAGTGTAACCTGATCAGTGTCCCCATCAGTGTAGTCTGATAGGTGTCCCCATCAGTGTAGTCTGATCAGTGTCCCCATCAGTGTAGTCTGATCAGTGTCCCCATCAGTGTAGTCTGATCAGTGTCTCCATCAGTGTAGTCTGATCAGTGTCCCCATCAGTGTAGTCTGATCAGTGTCCCCATCAGTGTAGTCTGATTGGTGTCCCCATCAGTGTAGTCTGATAGGTGTCCCCATCAGTGTAGTCTGATAGGTGTCCCCATCAGTGTAGCCTGATCAGTGTCCCCATCAGTGTAGCCTGATCAGTGTCCCCATCAGTGTAGTCTGATCAGTATCCCCATCAGTGTAGCCTAATCAGTGTCCCCATCAGTGCAGCCTGATCAGTGTCCCCATCAGTGTAGTCTGATCAGTGTCCCCATCAGTGTAGCCTGATAGGTGTCCCCATCAGTGTAGCCTGATCAGTGTCCCCATCAGTGTAGTCTGATAGGTATCCCCATCAGTGTAGTCTGATCAGTGTCCCCATCAGTGTAGTCTGATCAGTGTCCCCATCAGTGTAGTCTGATCAGTGTCCCCATCAGTGTAGTCTGATCAGTGTCCCCATCAGTGTAACCTGATCAGTGTCCCCATCAGTGTAGTCTGATCAGTGTCTCCATCAGTGTAGCCTGATCAGTGTCCCCATCAGTGTAGTCTGATCAGTGTCCCCATCAGTGTAGTCTGATCAGTGTCCCCATCAGTGTAGTCTGATCAGTGTCTCCATCAGTGTAGCCTGATCAGTGTCCCCATCAGTGTAGTCTGATCAGTGTCTCCATCAGTGTAGTCTGATCAGTGTCCCCATCAGTGTAGTCTGATCAGTGTCCCCATCAGTGTAGTCTGATCAGTGTCCCCATCAGTGTAGTCTGATCAGTGTCCCCATCAGTGTAGTCTGATCAGTGTCCCCATCAGTGTAGTCTGATAGGTGTCCCCATCAGTGTAGTCTGATCAGTGTCCCCATCAGTGTAGTCTGATAGGTGTCCCCATCAATGTAGCCTGATCAGTGTCCCCATCAGTGTAGTCTGATCAGTGTCCCCATCAGTGTAGTCTGATAGGTGTCCCCAACAATGTAGCCTAATCAGTGTCCCCATCAGTGTAGTCTGATAGGTGTCCCCAACAATGTAGCCTAATCAGTGTCCCCATCAGTGTAGTCTGATCAGTGTCCCCATCAGTGTAGCCTAATCAGTGTCCCCAGCAGTGCAGCCTGATCAGTGTCCCCATCAGTGTAGTCTGATCAGTGTCCCCATCAGTGTAGTCTGATCAGTGTCCTCATCAGTGTAGTCCGATAGGTGTCCCCAACAATGTAGCCTAATCAGTGTCCCCATCAGTGTAGTCTGATCGGTGTCCCCATCAGTGTAGTCTGATAGGTGTCCCCATCAGTGTTGTCTGATAGGTGTCCCCATCAGTGTAGCCTGATCAGTGTCCCCATCAGTGTAGCCTGATCAGTGTCCCCATCAGTGTAGTCTGATAGGTGTCCCCATCAGTGTAGTCTGATCAGTGTCCCCATCAGTGTAGCCTAATCAGTGTCCCCATCAGTGCAGCCTGATCAGTGTCCCCATCAGTGTAGTCTGATCAGTGTCCCCATCAGTGTAGTCTGATCGGTGTCCCCATCAGTGTAGTCTGATCGGTGTCCCCATCAGTGTAGTCTGATCAGTGTCCCCATCAGTGTAGTCTGATCAGTGTCTCCATCAGTGTAGTCTGATCAGTGTCCCCATCAGTGTAGTCTGATCAGTGTCCCCATCAGTGTAGTCTGATTGGTGTCCCCATCAGTGTAGTCTGATAGGTGTCCCCATCAGTGTAGTCTGATAGGTGTCCCCATCAGTGTAGCCTGATCAGTGTCCCCATCAGTGTAGCCTGATCAGTGTCCCCATCAGTGTAGTCTGATCAGTATCCCCATCAGTGTAGCCTAATCAGTGTCCCCATCAGTGCAGCCTGATCAGTGTCCCCATCAGTGTAGTCTGATCAGTGTCCCCATCAGTGTAGCCTGATAGGTGTCCCCATCAGTGTAGCCTGATCAGTGTCCCCATCAGTGTAGTCTGATAGGTATCCCCATCAGTGTAGTCTGATCAGTGTCCCCATCAGTGTAGTCTGATCAGTGTCCCCATCAGTGTAGTCTGATCAGTGTCCCCATCAGTGTAGTCTGATCAGTGTCCCCATCAGTGTAACCTGATCAGTGTCCCCATCAGTGTAGTCTGATCAGTGTCTCCATCAGTGTAGCCTGATCAGTGTCCCCATCAGTGTAGTCTGATCAGTGTCCCCATCAGTGTAGTCTGATCAGTGTCCCCATCAGTGTAGTCTGATCAGTGTCTCCATCAGTGTAGCCTGATCAGTGTCCCCATCAGTGTAGTCTGATCAGTGTCTCCATCAGTGTAGTCTGATCAGTGTCCCCATCAGTGTAGTCTGATCAGTGTCCCCATCAGTGTAGTCTGATCAGTGTCCCCATCAGTGTAGTCTGATCAGTGTCCCCATCAGTGTAGTCTGATCAGTGTCCCCATCAGTGTAGTCTGATAGGTGTCCCCATCAGTGTAGTCTGATCAGTGTCCCCATCAGTGTAGTCTGATAGGTGTCCCCATCAATGTAGCCTGATCAGTGTCCCCATCAGTGTAGTCTGATCAGTGTCCCCATCAGTGTAGTCTGATAGGTGTCCCCAACAATGTAGCCTAATCAGTGTCCCCATCAGTGTAGTCTGATAGGTGTCCCCAACAATGTAGCCTAATCAGTGTCCCCATCAGTGTAGTCTGATCAGTGTCCCCATCAGTGTAGCCTAATCAGTGTCCCCAGCAGTGCAGCCTGATCAGTGTCCCCATCAGTGTAGTCTGATCAGTGTCCCCATCAGTGTAGTCTGATCAGTGTCCTCATCAGTGTAGTCCGATAGGTGTCCCCAACAATGTAGCCTAATCAGTGTCCCCATCAGTGTAGTCTGATCGGTGTCCCCATCAGTGTAGTCTGATAGGTGTCCCCATCAGTGTTGTCTGATAGGTGTCCCCATCAGTGTAGCCTGATCAGTGTCCCCATCAGTGTAGCCTGATCAGTGTCCCCATCAGTGTAGTCTGATAGGTGTCCCCATCAGTGTAGTCTGATCAGTGTCCCCATCAGTGTAGCCTAATCAGTGTCCCCATCAGTGCAGCCTGATCAGTGTCCCCATCAGTGTAGTCTGATCAGTGTCCCCATCAGTGTAGTCTGATCGGTGTCCCCATCAGTGTAGTCTGATCGGTGTCCCCATCAGTGTAGTCTGATCGGTGTCCCCATCAGTGTAGTCTGATCGGTGTCCCCATCAGTGTAGTCTGATCGGTGTCCCCATCAGTGTAGTCTGATCGGTGTCCCCATCAGTGTAGTCTGATAGGTGTCCCCATCAGTGTAGTCTGATAGGTGTCCCCATCAGTGTAGTCTGATAGGTGTCCCCATCAGTGTAGTCTGATAGGTGTCCCCATCAGTGTAGTCTGATCGGTGTCCCCATCAGTGTAGTCTGATAGGTGTCCCCATCAGTGTAGTCTGATAGGTGTCCCCATCAGTGTAGTCTGATCAGTGTCCCCATCAGTGTAGTCTGATCGGTGTCCCCATCAGTGTAGTCTGATCGGTGTCCCCATCAGTGTAGTCTGATCGGTGTCCCCATCAGTGTAGTCTGATCGGTGTCCCCATCAGTGTAGTCTGATCGGTGTCCCCATCAGTGTAGTCTGATAGGTGTCCCCATCAGTGTAGCCTGATCAGTGTCCCCATCAGTGAAGCCTGATCAGTGTCCCCATCAGTGTAGTCTGATCGGTGTCCCCATCAGTGTAGTCTGATCGGTGTTCCCATCAGTGTAGTCTGATCAGTGTCCCCATCAGTGTCCCCATCAGTGTAGCCTGATCAGTGTCCCCATCAGTGTAGTCTGATGAGTGTCCCCATCAGTGTAGTCTGATGAGTGTCCCCATCAGTGTAGTCTGATCGGTGTCCCCATCAGTGTAGTCTGATAGGTGTCCCCATCAGTGTAGTCTGATCAGTGTCCCCATCAGTGTAGTCTGATAGGTGTCCCCATGAGTGTAGTCTGATCAGTGTCCCCATCAGTGTAGTCTGATCAGTGTCTCAATCAATGCATCCTGATCAGTGGCACCAGGACAGGGTCAGGGGCGCTTGGCTTTTTTTCACCACGCCAGTGGCTACTGATCAGGGATGCATGCACTGTTTAGTCACCATTTGAGGAGGCCACGAAGATGGTGAGCAGTGACAGTGCATGCATCAGTGATACTGTCCCCCTTGTCCACCTGTTGGAGCACACACTTCGCGGAATAATGGACAAGGCACTTGAGGCAGAACAGCAGGAGGAAGAGAAGGACTTCCTTACCTCTCAAGGCCCCCTTTATCCAAATACTAGTATTCCTGCAGGCTGCCGATCACACAGGAAGAAGAAGAGGAGGAGGAGGATTGTGTCAGCATAGAGGTGAAGGATAACACTCAGCATCAGCAGCAGTCTTCAAGGGATCGTATTTAGTCCCCAGAAACCCATGGAGTTGTACGTGGCTAGGAGGAGATGGTTGAGGATCATGTGACCCTTAGTGACCCAGAGGACTGCGACATCAAAAAATTTGCAACTAACAACATTATATTCTTCAGGGTCTCTGCTTTAAGAAAATCTATGTTTGGGGAGTTTAATAATCTTTAGGCCTATATTGTGCCTTTGAACATGGGTGCAAAAACAACTCTGGTAGAAAGTGGTTTAGGCCATCAGATGGAGCCGACAATCGTAGGAAATAATACAAATAAATTATGCATAGCGCTTGTATTCGACCTTGCTTTGACATGCATTTGTCATGATTACTTTTTCTTTATTGCACATGGAATGTGTTCTTGCTTAACATGTTAACCACTTAAGGACCAGCCTCGTTTTGAGATTTTGGTGTTTACATGTTTAAAACTGTTTTTTTTTTTGCTAGAAAATTACTTAGATCCCCCAAACATTGTATATTTTTTTTTTCTAACACCCTAGAGAATAAAATGGTGGTCATTGCAATACTTTTTTTCACACCGTATTTGCGCAGCGGTCTTACAAGCGCACTTTTTTTTGGATAAAAATTCACTTTTTTGAATAAAAAAAAAAGGGCAACAGTAAAGTTAGCCCAATTGTTTTTTATATTGTGAAAGATAATGTTACGCCGAGTAAATTGATACCCAACATGTCACGCTTCAAAATTGCGCCCGCTCGTGGAATGGTGAAAAACTTTTACCCTTAAAAATCTCCATAGGCAACATTTTAAAAAATTCTACAGGTTGCATGTTTTTAAGTTACAGAGGAGGTCTAGGGCTAGAATTATTGCCCTCGCTCTACCGATCGTGGCGATACCTCACATGTGTGGTTTGAACATCATTTTCACATGCGGGTGCTACTCACATATGCGTTCGCTTCTGCACGCGATCTCGGCGGGACGGGGCGCGTTTAAAACATTTTTTTTAATTATTTTTTTATTATTATTTATTTTGATATAGATTTATTTATTTTACCTTTTATTTTTTATTTTTACACTGTTTTTTTAAAAAAAAATTTCACTTTTATTCCTATTACAAGTAATGTAAACATCCCTTGTAATAGAAAAAAAGCATGACAGGACCTCTTAAATATGAGATCTGGGGGGTGAAAAAGACCTCAGATCTCATATTTACACTAAAATGCAATGAAAAAAAAAATTTGTAATTTAAAAAAATTATTTAAATAAAATGGCCCTTTAAGAGCTCAAAACATCACTTCCGCCCAGCAATTGTATGGAGACGGGTGGGGGGCATCTTCTCCTCACTCATCTCCATATCTGACAGGAGACAGGACGCGTTCGCCCCTGCCGCTGCCGACGGCTCCGGTAAGCGGCGGAGGGCACCCTCTCCCGCCACCTATAAAAGTGATCTCACAGCGAATCCGCCGCAGAGACCACTTTTATCTTGTAGCGGACCGCCCACTGAAGACGAGGATACCAGGGTTATTGGAGCTAGCTACTGCCATAACAACGATATCCTCCTTCAAACAGCCGCCGTAAAACTGCGGCGGGCGGTCCATAAGTGGTAAACTTCTTTTTTTTTTTTTTCAATAAAAACATTTATTGGAATTAATATATATATATACAGTATCGCACAAAAGTGAGTACACCCCTCAGTCACATTTTTGTAAATATTTTCTTCTATCTTTGTGACAACACTGAAGAAATGACACTTTGCTACAATGTAAAGTAGTGAGTGTACAGCTTGTATAACAGTGTAAATTTGCTGTCCCCTCAAAATAACTCAACACACAGCCATTAATGTCTAAACCGCTGGCAACAAAAGTGAGTACACCCCTAAGTGAAAATGACCCCGCCCCCCTCTGACGTCACAGGAAATGCCACAGGGAAGTCCCCGTGCGTCAGAGGGGGGCGGGGTCACCGGGTGGCCCCACCCTCCGTTATTTAGGAACAGTCAGAAGACAAGAAGCGTCACACAGCGGGAGCCTCCCATCCAATCATGGATGCAGAGCGGCCCGAAAAGAAGATGAAGAGAAGAAGATGAAGAGAAGAAGATACCGCGGAGGGAGATGCCGGACGAGAACACCGGAGAAAGAAGCAGAGGATCGGAGGAAGAAGAAGATGGAGGAAGAAACCGAAGGAAGATAGAAGAAAGAAGAAAGAGATAGAAGATGGAAAAAAGAAGACTTTAAATAAAGGAATTGTCAAAAACTGTCTCTTGTCATTTTTAACATTTTTGATAGTTTTTTTGTGAAATGGTAGGGGTACAAAACCCTTACCATTTCACACAGGGGGGGGCCGGGATCTGGGGGTCCCCTTGTTAAAGGGGGTTTCTAGATTCCGATAAGCCCCCCTGCCCGCAGACCCCCACAACCACCGGCCAAGGGTTGTGGGGATGAGGCCCTTGTCCTCATCAACATGGGGACAAGGTGCTTTGGTGGGCTACCCCAAAGCACCCTCCCAATGTTGAGGGCATGTGGCCTGGTACGGTTCAGGAGGGGGGGTGCTCTCTCGTCCCCCCCTCTTTTCCTGCGGCCTGCCAGGTTGCGTGCTCGGATAAGGGTCTGGTATGGATTTTTGAGGGGACCCCACGCCAATTTTTTTTTTATTTTGGCGCGGGGTTCCCCTTAAAATCCATACCAGACCTGAAGGGCCTGGTATTGAATTTAGGGGGACCCCCACGCCAGTTTTTTTTAAAACTTGGTTCAGGGTTACCCTGTGGGGAAATCTCATGCCGTTTTTATCAATGAACTTTTATGTGTATTGTCGGACCGGCAATTCATTAATAGCCGCGAGTAGTTTTAAATGACTTTTTTTCCTTTGAAATGTCATTTTGCTGTCAGACTGTTCTAAACACAGGAAACATGCGCCCCTTTACAGGCATACTATAGACACCCCCCAGGTACAAAATTTAAAGGGATATTAGACTTTTATTGTTTCACTTTAAGCATTATTAAAATCACTGCTCCTGAAAAAACGGCCGTTTTTAAAACTTTTTTTTGCAATGATCCATGTCCCCTGGGGCAGGACCCAGGTCCCCAAACAATTTTTATGACAATAACTTGCATATAAGCCTTTAAAATTAGCACTTTTGATTTCTCCCATAGACTTTTAAAGGGTGTTCTGCGGCTTTCGAATTTGCCGCGAACACCCCAAATTGTTCGCTGTTCGCCGAACTGGCGAACAGCCGATGTGCGAGTCGAACTTGATTTTGACTCAAACTCGAAGCTCATCCCTAGTCCCGAGAAATTTGGGACAGTTGGCAAGTATGCATGTGTTGCAGTGCAGGATTTTCTTCCCTGCTACAGCTGTCTGCAGTAATCCCACCCCTGGTGTCTGACTGACAGGTATTGTGGCCAATCACATGCTGACCAAAGAGATGGCAGCAAGGTTAGTAGAATGAATGGCAGTTAAAGGACAAGAGTAATGGAATCATATCACCAACATGAGGTCTTTATACAGGAAAATGTTACCTGTCATTTTTACGCAGTTTTCCATAAATGTTTTCACATCTTCCTTTTCTCCTGCTGATATTTGTTGTCTGACACTGGAGAAGAGTAGAAGAAGAACACAATGTTTATCCATGTAAATGGATACCAAAGACCCCTTAACACTTATGTGCATGCTTTAATGTGTCTTTAGTTTGAGTGAAAAATATATATTTAGTAAGTTTTTTGTTTTGTTTTGTTAATGAATGCCCTATCACCCTGTCACCCTGTGTGTCAGGACCTGGATCACCTGCTGGTGGCACTGTGGTCCCCAGAGCTACAGGGCGTAGTTCTGGTGTTCACCAGCAGGTGTCTCCCAGCAGATCCCAGTAATTAGGCTCAACCTGATGCTGGCTGCTGGGACGGTACACTATATTATCAAAAGTATTGGGACACCTGCCTTTACACGCACATGAACATCCCTGTCTTAGTCTGTAGGGTTCAATATTGAGTTGGCCCACCCTTTGCAGCTATAACAGCTTCAACTCTTCTGGGAAGGACGTCCACAAAGTTTAGGAGTGTGTCTATGGGAATGTTTGACCATTCTTCCAGAAGTACTTTTGTGAGGTCAGGCACTGATGTTGGATGAGAAGGCCTGGCTCGCAGTCTCCGCTCTAATTCATCCCAAAAGGTGTTCTATCGGGTTGAGGTCAGGACTCTGTGCAGGCCATTCAAGTTCCTCCACCCCAAACTCGCTCATCCATGTCTTTATGGACCTTGTTTTGTGCACTGGTCAAAATATTTTTTTTGAGGGGGGTTATGGTGTGGGGTTGTTTTCAGGGGTTGGGCTTGGCCCCTTAGTTCCAGTGAAAGGAATACCAAGACATTTTGGACCATTTCATGCTCCCACCTTGGTGGGAACAGTTTGGAGATGGCCCCTTCCTGTTGCAACATGACTGCCCACCAGTGCACAAGGCAAGGTCCATAAAGACATGGATGAGCGAGTTTGGGGTGGAGGCACTTAAATGACCTGCACAGAGTCCTGACCTCAACCTGATAGAACACTTTTGGGATGATTTAGAGTGGAGACTTCTTGTCCAACATCGGTGCCTGACCTCATATTGGAAGAATGGTCAAACATTCCCATAGTGGCGCATGCTTTGCTGGGGGTTTTTCGCCTTCCTCTGGATCAACTGTGGATGAAGGAATGTGTCTATGGGATTGTATTTGTTTTTTTGGTTGAACTAGATGGACTTGTGTCTTTTTTCAACCTGACTAACTATGTAACTATATATACGTTATTCTGCACAGGAGGGCCGCCCTGTAGCAATATATCTGCTATAGGGTGGTCCTTAAGTGGTTAATAAACTTCATTCTAACCATACTCAGTCTGATTCCAGTTTCCTAAGTATAGCTACACTGAACTGGTCATCCCTGCTGATGCTGGATACCTGCACTCCGTATCTCTTACACTATCTCAGGAAGTAATCTTGTTAGGGGGATCACCAGAAAAAATTAGAGAACAGAAATATACATGCTTAACAGTAATTAAAGAAAATAATGTTGACCCCAAACCATAAGATTTTCTTGTAAATACCAAAAAAAAAAAAACATGGTCACCTTCAGTTCTGAACATATCACCAGCAAACTTATCATTCGATCAGCCCACCATCTAATTCCTGGAAACCAATCTGCTCCAAGGATGCCTCATCTAACACAGGGGTGTCAAACTCAATTTCATCATGGGCCGCATCAGCATTATGATCGTCCTCAAAATAGCCGGTTGTATCTGTAAGATTAGATGTCCAGCGCATCCCCTCCCCTTACATTAGATGTCAAGAGCCACCCCACCATCAGAAGTT
This sequence comes from Aquarana catesbeiana, assembly GCA_037953035.1. Lineage (NCBI taxonomy): Eukaryota > Metazoa > Chordata > Amphibia > Anura > Ranidae > Aquarana > Aquarana catesbeiana. The sequence goes on from JBBHAA010001632.1 coordinate 531,511, forward strand.
GAGTCCCCTACTCTCCCCTACATCACAGTGCACCCCCTTTCCTTATGCTGCTGCTGGGAAGAAGCTGGATGCATTGCTTAAAAGCAGAAAGTAGGGGTCTGGACAATGGTGTCCTTGGTGGGGGCAGAGGGTGCCCTGACCCCCCCAACATTATGCTGTGCCCCCCCAATTAAAAACATGCTTTTATATTTTTTTACAAAAAGGCAATGTCTTTTTGTTTGCATTTGTAGCGGATGTGCCGCATCTTACTCAGGCCGCCGCTGGAGTAACACAGTCTCTATTGAGAGGGAGAGCGTCCTTAGGACAGGAGAACCAGCCTGTAAATTCCAAGAGATGCCAGACCAGCACTGTCAATAGCAGGAGCAGGGGGGCAGGAGGAGGCTGGGGAACCCCACAGTGGCAGAACACCAGGGCCCGGTGGCAAGACAACCTTTGCAACCCTGATAGTTCTCCCACTGCTTTGGACCCTTATATTTTCTTGGTATGCTGGTGACATATATCTCTTGTTTTCTGCCACCCTGGGGGGCCCCAATACAGTGGGAAGGGAGCTCACTGCAGAACATGTGAAAGGGCCCATTGTGGGATCGTAGTAAAGGGCCCAGGATATATACATACATATATACATATCTTTGTCCCCCTATCTTTGTCCCTGTCCCCCCATGTGCCCCCCCTAAATATGAAAGCTGGAGACGCCACTGGGTCTGGAGGGGGACCAGAGGAGGGCTGGAGCTCTCTTGCAGCTGCAGGCGAGGTGTGAGGGCCACATGAAATGGCCTGGAGGGCCGGATTCGACCCCCGGGCCTTGTGTTTGACACCTGTGATCTAATACAAGAATTACTTACCTGTACACAAAGATGGGGACAATAAAGTCTGAGAAATTTGGTTCCAATTCAGTATCTTCGATGGCCTTCATCAGATCGCTGAATTTGTCTTTCCATTCAACTCTCTCTCCAATGGGGATGAAGTTTCCTGAATTGACAAGGCACAGAGAATGCATCACACCAGAAATCTAGAGTCCAAAAATATTTTTTCCATTTAAATAGTTCAAACAAAATTTGCATGTATGGGCAATGCGTTTCAGGGGCGGGGCTAAGAGGGGGCTAATTTAGGAGGGCAGATACTTCCCTTAAAAAAAAAATCTGCCAGGAGCGTGTCTGGCCAGCAAGGAAGGCTGCCTGCTAGCTGAGCTCCTGCTCCAAGCCACTGACAAGCTACGATTACCCAGTGACGGAGGTACTCCCAGCGACTACCTATGGCTTCCCTGGAAGATGCAGCACTAGGTGCTATCCGCAAACGGGCCTCATAGTGCCTAGCCCCACAGAAACTGACAGATTATTACCCCACCACGAATGGACGGGTGTACCAAGATGGCGCCGGAGCACACACACGGCCTGCCGAGGAAGGAGAGCACTCCTCAGACTCCAGCAGATCATCCACTTCAGTATGTACGGCCATACACTGTGCAAACACAGGGGACACTGACATCTCTCCCCCTGACAGCCCATTTACCCGCAGCCCATCTAAAATTAAAAAAGCTAAAGGAGCCCAGCAAGCAGAGGATTCTGATATGGAAGAGAATGCTGCAGAGCATTCCACCCAGACCCCTCTTGAGCACTTCCCTTCATCTTCTCAGCCTGTGTCAATGACTAATATGAAAGACATGCTGATTAAAGAGACTCCCTGCATATTGACTGACATTTTTCCTTGAATATCACAGTTTCAATACTCTATCCATCCTACAATTTGCTGGTTGCACCTATCTCCCCCAATAGATGGTGCCATTTCCTCTCTACTGAACTAACTTCTTATAATACAAGGTAGCATAAAAATAGACTAATGAGCACGACAAACAGGACACACACAGAACATATGACGCTTGTTGGTACCTTTTTTAGCCTCCCAATGCTGCTTACTGCGATAGCCAGCTATAAATGAGAGTGGTGGCAAGCTTTTGTTATCACGTGAGTGTTTGTATTGGTCCAGCAGTGCACCAACACCTTTGCAGCCATTGTGCTATTGCTGGGTGTTTGGTGTGCTCCTGTACCTTTAAGGAGGGGTGGGCTCCCCTCCAGCCACCTGCTCTCATTTATCCATTAAATGCATGTGACTCCACTGTGGGGACACTTATACTTTAGTGTTAGGGCCACAGATACAAGGGTGCCATGACGTGGCTCTGTGGCTCTCGCATGTGTTTGCAAATGCGTGCGGACTAAACCCCTTTTTTAACGCTTACTGATAGATAGGTCAATTTGGTTGTCTGCAAGCTGGTGGTAAGTAGACTTTGGCTTTTTCCTGGGCATTCCCCAGATGTCATCACCGGCATCAGCGCTGTCTATCGAGCGGACGGAGAGTGGGGAGCCGCACAGCAGCGAGGCATCACGTAGCCCACTGCACTAGCTGACAGCACCTCGAGCTGCCCAGGGAATCAGGACACAGCAAGGGCTTTCTCCTTCTAAAGGACCCGGTCGGATATCACCAAGGAGGCTCACGGCTGCAGCCACAATACCGGCCCAACAACCTTCCGGTCCCTGTAGGCCACCTCCAGCACGGTCTGCGAAGTAACCTCCAGGAATCTCTGCGGAGGTGAAGGTACGAGCACCAATAACTCACTAATAGTTGAGGCCATCATACAGTTTTATGTAAAGCCTAGGTCCTGTATATACCATATGTTTATTGGAGCATCTTAGACTGCCACTTACTGCACTTTATGAATAGCCTTGAAACCAGCTGATCACAGTGTACAATCAGTTCCATTACCTACTTGGACTATTACCATTTGCCTACACTGCGTGAGTGAACTTCACTGTACATAGACTCACAGCTTTATTGCTATCTAGCATCAAGCCTGTCTACAATCTCACAGGCACCTTGAACTTCCAAGTCCAGCCCAGTCATCCCCTTGGTCCATATCCTACCCCCATTCCCCGGGTCCTCTCCCCTCTCCCCGCTCCACTTATATGCTTCTCGGCAGCACATCCCACTAAATCTCCCACTGGGTAACACCCACAATGCCACAACCCAATCTGACCGTTTGGCTACCGAGCAGCATATATTAAGTCCGGACAGTGTCTATGCCGTCATATGTTCTGTGTGTGTCCTGTTTGTCGTGCTCGTTAGTCTATTTTTATGCTACCTTGATTAGGAGCGTTATGTATCTCATAGTGTAATCACTGTTTATCTGTATGCTCACCTCACCCAGGTGTTTTTATAATGCATTAATAAATTGTTACCTAAAATACCACCGCAACATGTACTGACCATTAATTGCTACGGTAACCACTTTTCCCACCGGTAACTCTATACCGTAGACCCCTTCCCTTCTCCCTGGTCCCTACCCCACTGATTTATGCTACTGAATTGGTTACAGCAATTACACCCTACAGGTGCATGGCCAGGACTTGATCAGTATTGGACTGATCAGACCACCTATACCCACTTGCTCTTGTCCCCCTCCCCTTTCCCTCCCTTATGATTTTTCTTGTAATACAACCCCGTTAATGCACTAAATACTTCTGTGAAGGAGACAGCTCCTCCTCCTCATAAGTCTGTACAAAGAACGTCTGCTGACTGCATTTTGATTTTCGATGACTATTAAGTTTGTTTCCCTCAACGTTAAGGCCCCTTTCACACTGTCGGGCCTTTCAGGTCCGCCTGTCAGTTTTGTCGGCGGACCTGAACGGGCGCTCCATGTAAGTCTATGAAGCGACGGATGTCAGCGGTGACATGTCCGCTGACATCCAACCCAGTCCGATCCGCTAAAAGCAGAAGGATGGCCCTACGTTTGCATCCATCCCTGGTGGATCGGATCGGGTGAGATCTGATGAAAACGGACATGCTGTCAATTTTCGTCCGATCTCTCCATAGGAAGCAGCGGCGCTCGACAAGCCCCTTCCCGCTCAGTAAGCAGAGACGGACCTGTCATCCGCTGGCTCAGTGGAGATCAACGGAGAGATCTCCCGCTGAACTGGCAGACAGAGGCGGACTCCGAGGCAGCGGATCCGCCTCGAGGGAATGAAGCCTAAGGGTTTGAATAGCCCTTTTAAGTGCAAACTCATGTGGTCCGAAACCCAGAGACTGAAAATGGGATGTTCTATGTATACAGGAAACACATTTCTCGGCCACCACAGCACCCAAATGTTCCCATAGACAATATCCGCATATTTTATTTGCTAATGCAGAATCGAAACACAATGGTGTTCTCATAGCAGTTAAGAATACAGTTGCATTTTCTTTGCAGGACGTTATCACAGATTGCAGCCATTGTGCCCATCAACTGCAGCCACTGGGCCCTTCAAACGCAGCCACTGTGCCCATAAAACGCAGCCACTGTACTCATCAAACGCAGCCACTGTGCCCATCAATTGCCACCACTGTGCCATCAAACGCAGCCACTGTGCCCATCAATTGCCGCCATAGGTGTGCACAGCCTATTGCATTAGGGTGTGCACCTCAAAGCTCAAACCTGTGTGCATGTGTATATACTGTATACTGATGGTGTCAGTAGAGCAGTGGACAGTGTCAGTAGGGCAGTGCATGGTGTCAGTAATTTTTATTTTTAATATTTTATGTTTTTATTATATTTTACATACATTTTTTATTGTGTTTTTTTTATTTACAATTTTTGTGGGAGCACTGCTAGGGGGTTTTGGTGAAATATCAGGGGTTTAAATAGGGAGAATTTGCACCACACAGGGTGATTAGGGTGTGCCCAGGCACACCTGGCACACCCTGTGTGCAAGTCTATGATTGCCGCCACTGTGCCATCAAACACAGCCACTGTGCCCATTAATTGCTGCCACTGTGCCATCAAACACATCCACTGTGCCCATCAAACGCAGCCACTGTGCCCATCAATTGCTGCCACTGTGCCATCAATTGCTGCCACTGTGCCCTCAAATGCTGCCACTGTGCCCTCAAATGCTGCCACTGTGCCCATCAAACACAGCCACTGTGCCCATCAAACACAGCCACTGTGCCATAAAATGCAGCCACTGTGCCCCATAAAATGCAGCCACTGTGCCCATCAATTGAAGCCACTGTGCCCATCAAACGCAGCCATTGTGCCATCAAACGCAGCCACTGTGCCATATCAAACGCTGCCACTGTGCCATATCAAATGCTGCCACTGTGCCATATCAAATGCTGCCACTGTGCCATATCAAATGCTGCCACTGTGCCATATCAAACGCTGCCACTGTGCCATATCAAATGCTGCCACTGTGCCATATCAAATGCTGCCACTGTGCCATATCAAATGCTGCCATTGTGCCCCCCCGCCGGCCTGCCGTCTGCACTTACCTGTCTCGGTGGGACAGGTCCTTGATACTCCTTGATGTCTTCTTCCGTCCTCTCCACCTGTCCTCTGCTATGATTGGACGCCTGTCATTTCAGCCAACCAGGTGACAGGTAACATATCCAAGCACCTGATTATCGCATAGTTTGTAGACGCTATAACTTTTGCACAAACCAGTGAATATACGCTTATTGGGATTTCTTTTTTTTTTTTTTTACCAAAAATAAGTAGCAGAATACATATTGGCCTAAGTTTATGAAGAAATTTGATTTTTTACCTGGATATGTTTTATAGCAGAAAATATATATATATTTTTTTAATTGTCAGCCTTGTTTTGTTTATAGCTCAAAAAATAAAAACCTGCAGAGGTGATCAAACACCACCAAAAGAAAGCTCTATTTTAAGGAAGAAAAAGGATATCAATTTTATTTGGGTACAACATCACACGACTGCGCAATTGTCACTTGAAGTAACGCAGTGCCGAATCGCAAAAAGTGGTCAGAAGGGGGAGGGAACCTTCCGAAGCTGAAGTGGTTATACGTTTCTTCAATTATAATGTGTGGCTTTATCTCACAGTCACTTTTAGAGTTCCACTTTATAGAGAACCAGACTTAATTGGGTTTATGTAGGAATATTATACCTGGAATCATATTATTAAAGGCTTATATGCTCTGAATAATATAAATAATAATAATATAAAACTGGTACATTTGCCCATTTATTTACTTTGAGAATGACTCTGTAGATGAGAGCCACAACTGAGATCTGACAGTTGCTGTCAACTGGCGGACCCCTATGGTGATGACTTGTTGCCTCCAAGCTTTGGAGTGTACATAGCAGCTTAAAAAAAAAAAAAAAAAAAAAACGCCCCACCATGGCTTACATTCTTTTTATAACTTGATGCTTGAAAATTTTATGCACATTCAGACTAATCAGTAATGGCTCAGCTGAGCAGAACATAGTGGCCCCAAGGCACTGTGTTCTCCAATATGGCCGGATCCCACTTTTCTAGGCTCAGACATCAAGTGAAACCAAACCCTCCCCCTCCTCTTCTTCACAACCAATGAAGCTGCATTAACCTATATTTGATCTGCAGTATAACCCTTTCATGACTAAGCCTATTTCTGACATTTGGTGTTTACAAGGTAAAATCTATATTTTTTACTAGAAAAATACTTAGATCCCCCAAACATTATATATATATATATTTTTTTTTAGCAGAGAATCTAGAGAATTAAATGGTGATTGTTGCAATATTTTATGTCACACGGTATTTGTGCAGCGGTCTTTTAACTGCAACTTTTTGGGGAAAAAGACACTTTCATGAATTTTAAAAAAACAAAGCAGTAAAGTTAGCCCAATTTTTTTGTATAATGTGAAAGATGATGTTACGCCGAGTAAATAGATACCAAACATGTCACGCTTTAAAATTGCGCAAACTAGTGGAATGGCGACAATGCTCTCGCTCTGACGATCGCGGCGATACCTCACATGTGTGATTTGAACACCGTTTACATATGCGGGCGCGACTTCCATATGCGTTTTCTTTGCTGCGTGAGCACGCGGGGACAGGGGCGCTTTAAACATTTTTTTTTTTTATTTCATTTATTTTTATCTTTTTACATAGTGTTTAAAAAAAAAAATGCTTGATCACTTTTATTTCTGTCACAAGGAATGTAAACATCCCTCGTGTTAGTACAGGCATACCTCACTTTTAAGTACACAATGAGGTTTATTTACTAAAACTGGAAAGTGCAAAATCAGACTCACTTCTGCATAGAAACCGATGAGCTTCTAACCTCGGCGTGTTTAATTAAGCTTTGGTAATAAGACCTGGAAGCTGATTGGTTTCTATGCAGAAGTGAGTCTGATTTTGCACTTTCCAGTTTTAGTAAATAAACCCCATTGTGTACTTAAAAGTGGGGTATGCCTGTAATAGGTGGTGACAGGTACTCTTTATGGAGGGATCGGGGGTCTAAAAGAACCCAAATCCCTCCTTTGCACTTTAACCACTTCAGCCCCGGAAGGATTTACCCCCTTCCTGACCAGAGCACTTTTTACAATTTGGCACTGCGTCGATTTAACTGCTAATTGCGCGGTCATGCAATGCTGTACCCAAACAAAATTTGCGTCCTTTTCTTCTCACAAATAGAGCTTTCTTTTGATGGTATTTGATCACCTCTGCCGTTTTTATTTTTTGCGCTATACACGGAAAAAGACCGAAAATTTTGAAAAAAAATTATATTTTCTACTTTTTGCTCTAAAAAAATATCCAATAAACTCAATTTTAGTCATACATTTAGGCCAAAATGTATTCGGCCACATGTCTTTGGTAAAAAAAATGTCAATAAGCGTATATTTATTGGTTTGCGCAAAAGTTATAGCGCCTACAAACTAGGGTACATTTTCTGGAATTTACACAGCCTTTAATTTATGACTGCCTATGTCGTTTCTTGAGGTGCTAAAATGGCAGGGCAGTACAAAACCCCCACAAATGACCCCATTTTTGAAAGTAGACACCCCAAGGAAATTGCTGAGAGGCATGTTGAGCCCATTGAATATTCATTTTTTTTGTCCCAAGTGATTGAATAATGACAAAAAAAAAAAAAAATTACAAAAAGTTGTCACTAAATGATATATTGCTCACACAGGCCATGGGCATATGTGGAATTGCACCCCAAAATACATTCTGCTGCTTCTCCTGAGTACGAGGATACCACATGTGTGGGACTTTTTAGGAGCCTAGCTGCGTACGTGGCCCCGAAAACCAATCACTGCCTTCATGATTTCTAAGGGTGTAAATTTTTGATTTCACTCTTCACTGCCTATCACAGTTTCGGAGGTCATGGAATGCCCAGGTGGCACAACCCCCCCCCAAATGACCCCATTTTGGAAAGTAGAAACCCCAAGCTATTTGCTGAGAGGCATGGTGAGTATTTTGCAGCTCTCATTTGTTTTTGAAAATGAAGAAAGACAAGAAAAAAAATGTTTTTTTTCATTTTTTAATTTTCAAAACTTTGTGACAAAAAGTGAGGTCTGCAAAATACTCACTATACCGCTCAGCAAATAGCTTGGGGTGTCTACTTTCCAAAATGGGGTCATTTGGGGGGGTTTTGTGCCACCTGGGCATTCCATGGTCTCCGAGACTGTGATAGGCAGTGAAGAGTGAAATCAAAAATTTACACCCTTAGAAAGCCTGAAGGCGGTGCTTGGTTTTCGGGGTCCCGTACGCGGCTAGGCTCCCAAAAAGTCCCACACATGTGGTATCCCCGTACTCAGGAGAAGCAACAGAATGTATTTTGGGGTGTAATTTCACATATTCCCATGGCATGTTTGAGCAATATATCATTTAGTGACAACTTTGTGCAAAAAAAAAAAAAAAAAAATTTGTCTCTTTCCCGCAACTTGTGTCACAATATAAAATATTCCATGGACTCGACATGCCTCTCAGCAAATAGCTTGGGGTGTCTACTTTCCAAAATGGGGTCATTTGGGGGGGTTTGAACTGTCCTGGCATTTTATGCACAACATTTAGAAGCTTATGTCACACATCACCAACTCTTCTAACCACTTGAAGACAAAGCCCTTTCTGACACTTTTTGTTTACATGAAAAAATTATTTTTTTTTGCAAGAAAATTACTTTGAACCCCCAAACATTATATATTTTTTTAAAGCAAATGCCCTACAGATTAAAATGGTGGGTGTTTCATTTTTTTTTCACACAGTATTTGCGCAGCGATTTTTCAAACGCATTTTTTGGGGAAAAAACACACTTTTTTACATTTTAATGCACTAAAACACACTATATTGCCCAAATGTTTGATGAAATAAAAAAGATGATCTTAGGCCGAGTACATGGATACCAAACATGACATGCTTTACAATTGCGCACAAACGTGCAGTGGCAACAAAATACATACATTTTTAAAAGCATTTAAAAGCCTTTACAGGTTACCACTTTAGATTTACAGAGGAGGTCTACTGCTAAAATTACTGCCCTCAATCTGACCGTTGCGGTGATACCTCACATGCATGGTGCAATTGCTGTTTACATTTGACGCCAGACCGACGCTTGCGTTCGCCTTAGCGCGAGAGCAGGGGGGACAGGGGTGCTTTTTTTTTTTTTTTTTTTCTTTATTATTTTTTTGCTTTTTTATCTTATTTTTAAACTGTTCCTTTCATTTTTTTTTTTTTAATCATTTTTATTGTTATCTCAGGGAATGTAAATATCCTCTATGATAGCAATAGGTAGTGACAGGTACTCTTTTTTGAAAAAATTGGGGTCTATTAGACCCTAGATTTCTCCTCCGCCCTCAAAGCATCTGACCACACCAAGATCGGTGTGATAAAATGCTTCCCCAATTTCCCAATGGTGCTATTTACATCCGGCGAAATCTAAGTCATAAAATGCTCGTAGCTTCCGGTTTCTTAGACCATAGAGATGTTTGGAGCCACTCTGGTCTCTGATCAGCTCTATGGTCAGCTGGCTGAATCACCGGCTGCGTTCTCAGGTTCCCTGTTGAGACAGGAGAGCCAGAGAAAAACACAAAAGACGGTGGGGGGGGGGGGCATTCTCTCCCACTGCTTGTAAAAGCAGTCTAGAGGCTAATTAGCCGCTAGGATTGCTTTTACATGAAAGCCGACCGCTGGCTGAAAAGAATGATACCAAGATGATACCTAAACCTGCAAGCATCATTCTGGTATAACCACTCAAAGTCGTGAATGGTGTACCTGAAGACAAAAAATGGTTAACAATAAAGCACAGTAAACGGTAAAGTATAAAAAATTGCATACCTGAAAAGCAAACATGATAAAACATAATAACAATAAAACATTGCAGAATAGAATACAGTAAAAAAGAGCAGAACAATAGAGAGAATAGAGAACTTTGCAGAACTTTTCTGCAAACCAATCAATAAACGCTTTTTGGGATTATTTTTTTACAAAAAATATGTTGCTGAATACATATTGGCCTAAACTATTGAAGAAACTTGATTTGTTCCATTTTTTTATTGTAATATCGTAAAAAATACTGCGCTATCCCATAAGTGGAAATGATCCCCACATGTGTGTGATGAAAAGACAAATATCTCAAACCAAAAATTGAAATGTAAAATGCTGCTGCAACCTTAGATGTGAAACAACCTCCACCTTACTAGCTATACAATTTTTTTTTATTGGATAAGTTTTATTGCAGAAAGTAAAAAAATATAGTTTTTTTTTTTTTCAAAATTGTTTTTATTTTTTTTGTTTAGAAACGCAAAAAGTAAAAAACGCAGAGGTGACCAATACCACCAAAAGAAAGCTCTATTTGTGGGGGGGAAAAAATGACATACATTTTATTTGAGTACAGAGTCACACAGTTAAAATATTGTCAGTTAAAATATTTCAGTGCTGTATCGCAAAAAATGGCCTGGTTATGAAGGGCGGGGGGGGGGGGTAAATCTTCCAGAGGGCAAGTGGTCTTCCTGTGTTGCTGTGAGAAAAATAAATATCACTTGTAGACAAACCTGCACTTTGTTTCAAGGCGGGGTCTGGGGAGGGGTCTGGGGAGGGGGCGGGACCAGGGGTTAGGCTGTACTGGGCCCCATGATTTCTATCAGCGGCCCTGCCTCTACTACAACCTCGACTACAATAGTCATATAAGAGTTCCAGTTCTATGGAGTGACCAACAAAGTGTTACAGAGCTAAGGGGCATCATCAGGATTTTACATTATTTGTTTTTTTTTGGCTAGCCTGCCAGTCCCGTAGCCTTTGGAGCTCTCAGAATGTTACTCACCCAACTGGGCATACACTTCAGCTCTTTCAAAATCGTTCATTTTGCTGCATCCTCTGTTGTCTACCATGGTGATCACTTTGGTAAGTGGATAGGCATTTCTGACCATGGTCAGGCCATAGTCGGTTTCTCGGGCCTCAGCGTGTTCTTCGAAGCTCTCACCCTCTTCCAGGACGTACTCACAGGAGTTGATGAAGGAAGATTTTCCATGGCCTGTATAGCCAAACAGCTGTAGTAGGACTCTTGTGTAACCCTGACTGCCCAGATCTCCATCATCCAGGCTGAAGTTCCTGATGTTGTCCTTCAACTGTCTAATGTCCATTGCTGATATATTTTTTTTTGCTTTCTTTCCCTATCTTTCTACGTATTTTTGTTCTATTTTCTGTGTCAGTTGCAGTCGTAGCAGTTGCTCGGTCTCAGATACTTTCACTTTCCATTTAGACAATTACTGGAAATGACTCGAGCTTCCGGGGATGGAAATTTTCAGCACACAACAAACTATTTAAAAAAAGTATAATGAAATACAAAAAGTACTTTTTTTCTGTAAAATTCATTAAAATCACCTCCATCTTACATAGTTACATAGTTAGTCAGGTTGAAAAAAGACACAAGTCCATCTGTAACTGATTGTAATTTGTCTACTTTTTACAATGTTTCATGTGAGAGTAAACATTTCCTGAGCCCTTCCCCCCACCAGATAGTTCACATAGTAACCCCTGACAGACCAGACCAAAATGATCTTAAGAAAGGGAAGCACTTTATTTATTTATTATTGTTTTTTTTTTGTTATACTTCCGACACACGCAAAAATAATTAGAGAAACATTTTGCAATTGTCACAATCTGCCAGATTTTTTGTTTTGTTTTTGTTTCCATGTTAAAGGAGATGTAAACCTTCATAGAATGACATTTAGTTTACTCTTTGCACTGCATATCATTAACAATTGTCATTTTTTTCAAATAAAATACTTTTTTTTTCACCTTTTTTTTTTCACCCCTTACTGTATCATAGTGCTGCTGATCTCCTGTAGTTCCTTTGCAGTTACAATGTACTTCCCCATTAGACACACCTCCCAACCTTTTGAGATGGGAATGAGGGACACCTATAAGCAAAAAGTACGCAGGCATTGGACACACCCACTGCCACACCCCCTTAAAGGAGAATTGTAAAAAAAAAAAAAAATTGGTTAAACCCACAAGTGCTTTTTTTACCACTACTATTCCTTTTATATTGGCTTTTGGAATTTACAAATGTAGCAATTTAGAAATCAGATGAAAGGTTTAGTGCTGGAAAACATTTTTTGATAGATAAAAAGTGCATTTTCTATACATCTATATAGATCAGACCAAAATGAGGGGGGAATGAGGAGGAATGAGGGACAGAGGGACATTGCTCCAAATCAGGGACAGTCCCTCAAAATCGGGGACAGTTGGGATCTAGGCCATTAGATGCACTCCAGCGATGGCTGCCTGGCATTGCTCAGGGCGGGTTTTCTGATGATGAAAACAGTGGACCACGCCTGTGCAAATGGCTATTTGTAGATATTCCTGTAATGTCTAAAAGTTGTTTTTATCTACATTTCCTGCTTTCAATTAAAGCGGAGTTCCCACTGTTAACAATTTTTTTTTTTAGGATGAATATGTTTTGATTAAAATGATTATTTAGAGCACTCACTTTTCTGTGCTCAATCTGCGCTCGATTGCCGATTTCAAAGAGGAATAAATCTTATATTACTCTTTGCTGGCAGTTTCCATAGTGCTTGTGGGAATGTGAAGCACACAAGCACGATCTTCCGGGTTCTGGTGCAGCTGAGCGACCAGCATGCATCGCCCGCTTCCTCGCATGCGCCGTGCACTTCTGACGTTGCCATCACAATAGGCGTCGTCATCGGAAGTAAAAACAACAAAATAAGTGTAGCGCTAATAAAAATGAATATGATGACCTAAGAGGATCATTACATCATCGAAACAAACTCAGAAGAAAACATCAGAAAATTGCATCTAAAAAATAAAAGTCCTCAGTGAATATGTGACTCATATAAGTTAGTGACAGTCCTCAATACAATTGTGGTTTCATAAGTATATCAGTGAGCATGTGACATCTGTACTGAAGGGAGCACCACCACCGACAATAGGGAGGCTTACCGGAATGTTTGAACCCAAAAGGACATACGTTCAGTTGGGTCAAACGGGCTTGAATGATGAACGGCTGATGGATTTCCGTAAAGGCTGTGAAAAGATCTTGAAATGGTCTGTGAACCGGTATGTTACCAATTCTTAGATGTGATGGCTGCATTAGTTCTTTCCTTTATTTTCTCCCAGCGATCCTGTTTTTCAAGAGAACAGGCTGTCCTGATCATGTCCCAATAATCCGAGATTTTCAGCTGCAATGCTTACAACAGGTGATGTAATTAGAACTTTTGCTTGTGTTACTAATGAGCAAACCTCTGCTTGGAAGTTTGGAGAATATGGTATGTTGCCTAAGGCCTCTTTCACACGGACGATCCGTATGTCCGTTTTTCATCCTTCCGTTTTCGGATGAAAAACGGACATACATTCATCCCTATGGAGCGTCCAATGTCAGCGGTGACATGTCCGCTGACATCCGACCCGCTCCGATCTGAAAAGTGTAACGGAGGAAAAACCTACTTTTCCATCCGTTTTCAGATCATATCGGGTGACGACGGACACTACGGTCCGTCATCATCCGATCCCCCCATAGGGGAGAGCGGCGCTCTGACAGGTCCGCCGCTGCACAGCGTGCAGCGACGGACCTGTCATCTTCCTGCTCCCGGCGGAGCAAGCGGGTGTTCACGGCACAGATCATGACTGATCTGCCCCGTGTGAAAGAGGCCTAAATTGACTTCATTTATAACATTTCCATAGGAACTATGTGGTGTGGATTGTTGGTAATTTTTTCACCGCCTGTTTTGGCACATTTGTGGCTTGTTTGAGGGTCCTTTCACACGGGTGCCTCCGTGTTACGGATTCCCCTTGCTCTGTGGGGGATCATTCTACTGATTCCCGCTGAGCAGGCAGATGACAGGTCCGTGTCTGCTCCACTGTGCAGAGCTGACACAGACACAGTACTGCTCTCCCCTATGGGGAAATCGAATTGAAATGGGCCGCCTGTCCGTTTCCTCCGATCTGCATGATAGATGGAAAATAGGACCACCATCGGTCTGGTTATTGCGGGAAGAATCGGTTGGTGGTGGGTGTCCACTGACATCCGCCACTCCATAGAGGAGACTGGAGGGTCTGATCAGGTCTGCCTGAAAAACCGACGAGCGGACCTAATCTGCCAGCCCACATGAAAGGAAGAACCCTAATGTGTGACAAAATGCATGCCTGCGCTTGGGGCACCATTACCAGTTAGTGACACTGCAAATGTGATGGAAATGCGTGTTTTCTGTGCACTTTCCATTCCTGAAATGCCAGGTGTGAATGGAACCTTAATGTAGGTGTTTTTTGTGTTTTTTATTCAGCTAACCACTTTTTGACCAGCCGCTGGCATTATACTGTGGCAGGTCGGCTCGTTCCCGCGAATCGCCGTAGCTGCACATCAGGCCTTCAAACAGCTGTAGCAGGCACGCGCTCGCCCGCCGCATGGCGGGGGAGTTGATGTGCATGGCCGGCAGCCGCAATGTCCGCTGGCCACCCACAATCGCTCCACAGAGAGCCAGAATAGGGATCTGTCAACGTAAACAAAGCAGATCTCCGTTCTGTCAAGGGAGTAGAGAGAGATATGCTGTTCCTAGTGATCAGGAATAGCGATCTCTCTGTACTCCCAGTCAGTCCCATCCTCCCCACAGTTAGAAACACCTCATTAAATTATAACACGTCCTACGACCCTCCACTAACTAGAAACTGCCTAAATGATACCGTAGATCAGCTGCAAGCGTTAAACACGTCTCATAAAGTCATGCAGATACAAGCAAATTAAACATATACACTGCGCTTCCAAATACAAAATAGACTACACACTATACATATGTAATAACCAGTGCATAAAAAAACATGTGAAAGTCATACAGTGATAAACCCAGTCTCTGCCGACTGCAAAATATATATATATATATATAAAATTGATAAATAAATAAACATATAAAGAATAAAAAATATTAAGAATAGGTGGAAAACAATAATAAAGTGCTACCGTGCATTCAAGTGGTTAACAATTATACCACTTTTAATAGTGTCCATAGGATCATGTAGGAAAGAAACATTGATCCCACTATTAAGTTAAACATAAATAAAAAGTGCTCTTGTGTATATATGTGACATCCAGCTGTGTCAGTTTAAATGTGCTTTAAAGTCCATGCGATTCTGAAACTGCTATGTGGGTGATCCAAAGCCTGCCGTAGTCTCCTCACTCAGGTGCCCCCCCCCCCCCCCCCCATGGTATTAAACACTCACCTCAGAGCTTGTGACTTTGCAATTAAGCTTAGTCAATGCACGTCTGTGAACCACCTCTGGGCTCTGCAGTGTTACCGGAATCCTGGACTCGTCAGCGCAATGCCTCGGTGTGTTAGTAGAAAAAAGGACTTGATAGTGTAATAAAATTTAAACAGTTTATTAATCAAAGCAAAACCCCCATAAGGGGTACTCAAGGTTTTTTTTTTTTTTCAAAATAGTTTTTTTTTTCTGTTTATAGCACAAAAAATGAAACCGCAAAGGTGATCAAATACCACCAAAAGAAAGCTCTATTTGTGGGGAAAAAAGGACGTCAATTTTGTTTGGGTGCAACGTCGCACGACCGCGCAATTGTCAGTTAAAGCGACGCAGCGCCGAATCGCAAAAAATGGCCTGGTCATTAAGGGGGAAAATCTCCCGGTCCTTAAGTGGTTAAACTATACCTAGTGATCCTACCAGTAGGGTATAATATTACTTTTTTTTTTTTTATAAATAATAATAATTTAATCCTGTTTTTCAAACATCTCCATAAAAAAATAAAATGCTTTTATACTAACATTTTGTTTTACTTTAACCAGTTTTTCAGATATGGACTTATTATTTCAATTTATAACTTTAGTATTTATGATATGGAAGTGATGCTTTTTTTTGTCTGCTACTTCACAAGAGTATGGATAGGAAACATTGTGCAGTTTTAAAAATGTTTGCAAAAATATGAACATTCTTGTTAAATTTTTCCATTTTGATGAACTGCATTGGAGTCAATGGAGCAGACTAAATGAAGGTGCAATGAACTTTAAAAATCATTCTTGAGGGCTATGGAAGCTCCTTTCATCTATCCTGGACCTGTGCCATAGAATGCATAAAACGGCTCCTCATTTGTATTGTAAACACTAATACAATAAAAAAAAAAAATGTCTGATTGTCTCCTGTAGCATGTCCACAGTCTCTGATTGTCACCTGTAGCATGTCCACAGTCTCTGATTGTCACCTGTAGTATGTCTGCAGTCTGATTGTCACCTGTAGCATGTCCGCAGTCTCTGATTGTCACCTGTAGCATGTCCACAGTCTCTGATTGTCACCTGTAGCATGTCTGCAGTCTGATTGTCACCTGTAGCATGTCCGCAGTCTCTGATTGTCACCTGTAGCATGTCTGCAGTCTGATTGTCACCTGTAGCATGTCCACAGTCTGATTGTCACCTGTAGCTTGTCCGCAGTCTGATTGTCACCTGTAGCATGTCCGCAGTCTGATTGTCACCTGTAGCATGTCCGCAGTCTCTGCTTGTCACCTGTAGCATATCCGCAGTCTCTGATTGTCTCCTGTAGCATGTCCGCAGTCTCTGACTGTCACCTGTAGCATGTCCGCAGTCTCTGACTGTCACCTGTAGCATGTCCGCAGTCTCTGACTGTCACCTGTAGCATGTCCGCAGTCTCTGATTGTCACCTGTAGCATGTCCGCAGTCTCCGATTGTCACCTGTAGCATGTCTGCAGTCTCTGATTGTCACCTGTAGCATGTCCGCAGTCTCTGATTGTCACCTGTAGCATGTCCACAGTCTCTGATTGTCTCCTGTAGCATGTCAGCAGTCTCTGATTGTCTCCTGTAGCATGTCCGCAGTCTCTGATTGTCACCTGTAGCATGTCTGCAGTCTCCGATTGTTACCTGTAGCCTGTCTGCAGTCCCTGACTGTCACCTGTATCATGTCTGCAGTCTCTGACTGTCACCTGTAGCATGTCCACAGTCTCTGACTGTCACCTGTAGCATGTCCGCAGTCTCTGACTTTCACCTGTATCATGTCCACAGTCTCTGACTGTCACCTGTAGCATGTCCACAGTCTCTGATCATCTCCTGCAGTATATTTGCAGTCTCTGGTCATCTCCTGTAGTATTTGTATTAATGTGCCGCTTTACTTGCTCAATTATTTGGGATTGCTCCACTTTTCAGTGAGTGTTAATAATGTGCATTAACTTGTAGCAACCAATCATTGAGCGCTAATAATGTGCAGTAACCTAGCAACCAATCGGCAAGCAGAAATGATGTGCTGTAACCTCTAGCAACCAGCCAGTGAGCGGTAAGGATAGGATGTAACCTCTGGCAACCAATTGCAATCGCTGTGTGATCTGCTGCAGTAAACTCACTGAGTCCACCTGCTATTTTTTGTATGTCTCAGAATGGGGGGGCCCAAGAAAATGTTTGCCCAGGGCCCAATCAGTATTAAAGATGACCTTGCCTGTATGGGGCCCAGGCTAGCAGGGTGAATTGGATGTGGGCGGGGAGGGTGATCTGCATGGGAGGGGCATTTACTGGAACCTACCCCCGTATGACTCTCTGTAGCAGCTGAAAGCCGGCTTCTTCTCCTCTCCCTCCTGCTGGCTTTCAGCTGCTGCTGAGAGCCAAACAAGTGATCGGTTCCAGTAACTGCCCCCCCAGGCACCATACATTTCTATCTACTGCCAAAGCCCCCCTGTGTGCCCCTATACCTCCGCAGTGCTTCTGGCTTCCCTCTTCTCCTTCCCACCATCAGCTGTAAGCACACAATATGATCCTTCAGGATGGAGAGTGGGGGAAGGGTCCAGTACATATGTCACATTTACCAGCCCCTTTCTTTCCTGAATGAACACAATAAGTGTTTGGTACCAATCACTCACTGAGCTCATTCATAACTGAAGCATAGTAAACTGTTGGGGGATTTTTTTTTTTTGGGGGGGGGGGCTTTCAGGTTAGCTGTATGGGACCCTGTGTTTTATAATAGCAGCCCTGAGCCTGGCTCCTTCCCTGCCAAGTGCCCACCATAGGAAACCGCTTCCTATGAGGCACTTGCGCATGCTCGATCCCAATCCAGGCTGTTTATGTCTATTCGGACACATAGCCTGGCTTGGCCCCGCCCCCCACTCACAGGTGTTGACTGACAGCAGCAGGAACCAATGGCTTTTGCTCATCTCAGCCAAGCCTGTGAGAATGGAGAGAGAGAAAAAGAGTTGCTGCAGATGCGCACAGCGCTAAATCGGGCTCAGGTAAGTATCAAGAAGAGAGGGCAGAGGGGGGGGGCTACTATGAAAAGCTCCCTGCACGCTCCTGGCACAGTTACCAATGGGTACCGGAAAGCTCCCAATGCATACTTGTGATCGGGAGCTTTCCGATCATGTGGTCACTGTGACTGCCAATCACAGCGGTCACATGATCGGAATGCCCGCCTCCTCCTTCCAGCATTTAAACCCTCTTAAAGGGTCAGGAGGCAGTGGTAGGAAAGGGGATAAAGCTGAAGTTTAATCTGCTTCTATTTTTGCCTTCCCTAGTTTCCCCCTCAGCAACATATTAGACATTTTTAGATAAATCCTGTTTTCATTACATACATTATTTTAGTCCCGTCTACATCACTGGGTCTCTGGGTTTCTATATGCATAGCTCCCAAATGTCCCTGATTTCGAGGGACTGTCTCTGATTTGGAGCAATGTCCCTCTGTCCCTCATTCCCCCCTCATTTTGGTCTGATCTATATAGATGTATATAAAATGCACTTTTTATCTATCAAAAACCTTTCATCTGATTTCTAAATTGCTGCATTTGTAAATTCCAAAAGCCAATATAAAAAAGGAATATTAGTGGTAAAAAGGCACTTGTGGGTTTAACCAATCTTGTTTTTTTGTACAATTCTCCTTTAAGGGGGTGTGGCCAGGGGTGTGTCCTATGCCTGCATACTTTAGCTGATAGGTGTCCCTCATTCCCATCTTAACAAGTTGGGAGGTAAGTATATGCAATGTAGCGGATCATGGCTGGTGGGAGGGGCTGTACATAGCTTCCTGAAATCACAGCACCCGGCCTCAGTACTCCCCTCAAGAGTTCCCAGCCCTGAGGCAAGCAGTGGGCTGCCTCCTGGGGAGGAGTTATGCAAATATCAAAATGTCTTGATGATATGGATGTCAGTCAAGTGGGAGTTCCTAGGCAGGATACATTTGCATGCCGACCCCCCCTCGGTAACACCTACATGTGATGCTGAACCTCCATGATTGAAAGAACTGAAATTCAATGAATGAAATGGGTGGGGCCAGGTAGGGCTACTGTTAGAAATCACAGCCCCCCCTGAAAATATCAAAACATATTTTTGTTAAAATGCACATGGGGGTTGGGCAAACAGCAGCAGATACCGATCCCCCTGCACTATAGGGTGAGCCACAAGATTCAGCAATAAAGCAGTACAGTCGCCCCCCTTCTGAACGGATGGGGCCCGGGCCCAGTACAGCAGGACTGGCTGTACTGCCTATTAGCTGACAGTCAGGCTGGGGCACATGTGGAGGGGGGCAAACAGTAGGGGGGTGGTGGTGCAGATACCAATCCCCCTGCACTACAGGGTGAACCACAAAAGTAAGCAATAGGGCAGTACAGCTGGCCCTCATTTAAACTGATGGGGCCCGGGCCCAGTACAGCAGGGCTGGCTGTACTGCCTTATCAGTCAGGCTGGGAAGGAAAGGCCCAGATAATGTGGGACATCCTCCAGCCAGGAAATGAGGTGGGGCTCTATCTGACCTGCTGTCGCTTCAAATGCACATTGTGAGAAGCTCACAGTGTGCAATGAAATCAGAGTAAGCTATTTCAGTAGAGGAGAGGAGCCGGTACACCTGTGCAAGACTGAAGGGGAGGCCGGAGGTCATAAATAATCTATATACAGTACTGTGTTCATCATGCAGTAATATAAATGCATTAAGAAAAGTCCAGCCTCACAAACCTGATAGCCATTGGCTTCCATAGAACTAGTATTATGCCGCGTACACACGGTCGGACTTTTCGGCTACAAAAGTCCGACAGCCCGTCCGACAGACTTTCGACTGACTTTTGGCGGACTTGCGGTGGACTTGCAGCAGACTTTCTAACGAACGGACTTGCCTACATACGATCACACAAAAGTCCGACGGATTCGTACGTGATGACGTACACCGGACTAAAATAAGGAAGTTGATAGCCAGTAGCCAATAGCTGTCCTAGCGTGGGTTTTTGTCAGTCGGACTAGCATACAGACAAGCGGATTTCTGGGTCCGGCATAGTTACGACGTAAAGATTTGAAGCATGTTTCAAATCTAAAGTCTGCCAGATTTGCGGCTGGAAAAGTCAGCTGAAAGTCCGGGGAAGCCCACACATGATCAGATTGTCAACCGGCTTTGGTCCGTCGGCGTCCGTCGGACTTTTGTAGACGAAAAGTCCGACCGTGTGTATGCGGCATTACTCCCAGCAGTCTTTGCTTCTAGAAGCCACCCTATGAAAACGACCAACAGACAGAAATCTTTCACATAAAATGTCATTTTTATTCCTCACAATATATCCTATATATTTTTTCTATTTTATATTAAATTTCAATCATTTCATTAAAAAGTCAAAAGCCAATAATATGAAAACAGAGTCAGAAACTGGGACAGGGAATATCTCACCACTCTCCAACAATGAAGGTATTGACAGTGAATGTAAAAGAGCCTATAAAACTCCCCCTATAACTGAAATGTCACTTTTGGGTGGAGTGGCCTTCGTGAGAAGAACGTTGATTGACTACGTGCACACGACCTCCCTCTAACTGGCAGCATATTCCAGGAATGACTCAGGGAAAGATCCTGACACTAGAGTATGTTCTTCTCACCATGGGTGACTCTAGTCCAGTGGCAGCTGGTGATAAACTTTTTTTGGGGAGGGGAGACAAACACATCCCACCCCCCTGTTTCTGGTCCGCACTCACCTCTTCATAGTCGGGGTGCCACCGCCACGGGTTTCTAGGCTTCTCCTCCTGGCCAACCCGATCCGCCTCCAAAGCCAGAAGAAAATAGCGAATTTTGATTTTGCTAGTGTCACAAGTGGGTGGGTCCCCAGCCTTTTTCAAGCTAATGTGGCTTTAAAAAAAAAAAAAACACCACACAATCTCGCAGTGCATTATGAGGCGTTCCACAGCGCTCAAATTTGCCGCGAACGCCTTATATGTTCGGAACATTTGCGAGCAAATGAACACCTGACGTGCGACTCAAACATCGGGCTCATCCCTAATGGGTATGCTCTACCCTGCTCCTTCTGACCCATTTCACCTGCTACAGGTACATCTACAATTAAAGCCTCGTACATACGATCAGATTTTCCGCAGACAAAGCATCTGACTTTTTGTCCGAAGGGCTTGTGCCAGGAACTTGTCTTGCATACAAACGGCACACAATTGTCGGCCAACATACATGAATGTAGGGACGTACTACGTGGGTTTTCATCTTATTCACGCCACCCTTTGGTTACCATCTGCTAATGTTGTGTTTGGTGAGCATTGATTCCGAGCATGAGTGTTTGTACTTTGGACTTTTGTCCAACGGACTTGTGTACACATGCTTGGAAAATCCGACAACAGACCGTTGTTCGCGGAAAATTTTAAAGCCTGCCATCCAACATTTGTCCGTGGAAAATCCGACAACAATTGGAGCGTACAAACAGTTGGATTTTCCACCAACAGCCTGTCATCACACAATTCCCCTTGGAAAATCCGATCGTGTGTACGAGGCTTAAGCCCTAAAGCAAATGCGTGGGAAAGAAGAGCTAGGTGGATTATTCTCAACAACACAACAAAAGATAAAGTTGTTTTTCTGACAACAGAACGGCAGTGTGCAACTTTCTATTTTGGCAGGAGGACTGGTTTGGGAGAAGCAGATCCTGAAGATGGGAGCCCTCATTGCTGGAGGTGGTGACAGCGAGGGACCTTCGAGTGGTACTGGGGACACGGTGAGCCCAATAACACTGGATACTAGGGATGAGCCGAACACCCCCCTGTTCGGTTCGCACCAGAACATGCGAACAGGAAAAAAGTTTGCTCGAACACGCGAACACCGTTAGTCTATGGGACACGAACATTAATATTTAAAAGTGCTAATTTTAAAGGCTTATATGCAAGTTATTGTCAAAAAAAGTGTTTGGGGACCTGGGTCCTGCCCCAGGGGACATGGATCAATGCAAAAAAATTTTTTAAAAACGTCCGTTTTTTCAGGAGCAGTGATTTTAATAATGCTTAAAGTCAAACAATAAAAGTGTAATATCCCTTTAAATTTCGTACCTGGGGGGTGTCTATAGTGTGCCTGTAAAGGGGTGCATGTTTCCTGTGTTTAGAACAGTCTGACAGCAAAATGACATTTCGAAGGAAAAAAAGCCATTTAAAACTACCCGCGGCTACTGCATTGCCGACAATACACATAGAAGTTCATTGATAAAAACGGCATGGGAATTCCCCACGGGGCAACCCCGAACCAAAATTAAAAAAAAAAAAAATGACGTGGGAGACCCCCTAAATTCCATACCAAGCCCTTCAGGTCTGGTATGGATATTAAGGGGAACCCTGGCCAAAATGTAAAAAAAAAATGACGTGGGGTTCCCCCTAAATTACATACCAGACCCTTCTGGTCTGGTATGGATTTTAAGGGGAACCCCGCGCCAAAAAAACCCCAAAAAATGGCGTGGGGTCCCCCCAAAAATCCATACCAGACCCTTATCCAAGCACGCAACCTGGCAGGCCGCAGGAAAAGAGGGGGGGATGAGAGTGCGGACCCCCCCTCCTGAACCGTACCAGGCCACATGCCCTCAACATTGGGAGGGTGCTTTGGGGTAGCCCCCCAAAACACCTTGTCCCCATGTTAATGAGGACAAGGGCCTCATCCCCACAACCCTGGCCGGTGGTTGTGGGGGTCTACGGGCGGGGGGCTTATCGGAATCTGGAAGCCCCCTTTAACAAGGGGACCCCCAGATCCCGGCCCCCCCCCTGTGTGAAATGGTAAGGGGGTACTTACCCCTACCATTTCACTAAAAAACTGTCAAAAATGTTAAAAATGACAAGAGACAGTTTTTGACAATTCCTTTATTTAAATGCTTCTTCTTTCTTCTTTCTTCCTTCATCTTCTTCTGGTTCTTCTGGCTCTTCTGGTTCTTCCTCCGGCGTTCTTGTCCAGCATCTCCTCCGCGGCGTCTTCTATCTTCTTCTCCTCGGGCCGCTCCGCACCCATGGCATGGGGGGAGGCTCCCGCTCTTCTCTTCATCTTCTTCTTCATCCTCTTCCCTTCTTTTTTCTTTTCTTCTTCATTTTCTTCTCCGGGCCGCTCCGCACCCATGCTGGCATGGAGGGAGGCTCCCGCTGTGTGACGGCGTCTCTTCGTCTGACAGCTCTTAAATAACGGGGGCGGGGCCACCCAGTGACCCCGCCCCCTCTGACGCACCGGGTGGCCCCGCCCCCCGTTATTTAAGAACCGTCAGATGAGGAGATGCCGTCACACAGCGGGAGCCTCTCTCCATGCCAGCATGGGTGAGGAGCGGCCCGGAGAAGAAAATGAAGAAGAGAAGAAGAAAGAAGAGAAGAGGATGAAGAAGAAGATGAAGAGAAGAGCGGGAGCCTCCCCCCATGCCATGGGTGCGGAGCGGCCCGAGGAGAAGAAGATAGAAGACGCCGCGGAGGAGATGCTGGACGAGAACGCCGGAGGAAGAACCAGAAGAGCCAGAAGAACCAGAAGAAGATGAAAGAAGAAAGAAGAAGCATTTAAATAAAGGAATTGTCAAAAACTGTCTCTTGTCATTTTTAACATTTTTGACAGTTTTTTAGTGAAATGGTAGGGGTAAGTCCCCCTTACCATTTCACACAGGGGGGGGCCGGGATCTGGGGGTCCCCTTGTTAAAGGGGGCTTCCAGATTCCGATAAGCCCCCCACCCGCAGACCCCCACAACCACCGGCCAGGGCTGTGGGGATGAGGCCCTTGTCCTCATCAACATGGGGACAAGGTGTTTTGGGGGGCTACCCCAAAGCACCCTCCCAATGTTGAGGGCATGTGGCCTGGTACGGTTCAGGAGGGGGGGCGCACTCTCGTCCCCCCCTCTTTTCCTGCGGCCTGCCAGGTTGCGTGCTCGGATAAGGGTCTGGTATGGATTTTTGGGGGGACCCCACGCCGTTTTTTTTTTTTTTTTTTTTGGTGCGGGGTTCCCCTTAAAATCCATACCAGACCTGAAGGGCCTGGTATGGAACTTAGGGGGTCTCCCACGTCTTTTTTTTTTTAATTTTGGTTCGGGGTTGCCCTGTGGGGAATTCCCATGCCGTTTTTATCAATGAACTTCTATGTGTATTGTCGGCAATGCAATAGCCGTGGGTAGTTTCAAATGGCTTTTTTTCCTTCGAAATGTAATTTTGCTGTCAGACTGTTTTAAACACAGGAAACATGCACCCCTTTACAGGAATACTATAGACACCCCCCAGGTACGAAATTTAAAGGGATATTACACTTTTATTGTTTGACTTTAAGCATTATTAAAATCACTGCTCCTGAAAAAACAGCCGTTTTTAAAACTTTTTTTTGCATTGATCCATGTCACCTGGGGAAGGACCCAGGTCCCCAAACACTTTTTATGACAATAACTTGCATATAAGCCTTTAAAATTAGCACTTTTGATTTCTCCCATAGACTTTTAAAGGGTGTTCCGTGGCATTCAAATTTGCCGCGAACACCCCAAATTGTTCGCTGTTCGGCGAACTTGCGAACAGCCAATGTTCGAGTCGAACATGAGTTCGACTCGAACTCGAAGCTCATCCCTACTGGATACTTCCCCGCTGGTGTTTGGACCGCTTTACCAGTCTACCAGAAGAGAGCACCAACTGGTTCACGTGAACTCTTGTTTGGAGAGAATTGGACTGATCCACAACATATGACATGTGGAATACTGCCCACTACTTTAACAGTGTATTGGGGTGGCAATCAAAATGGATGGCACATTGGTGTGCATGCTGCCATGTCTTGCAGTAATGTTCATTTTAACCAGTACTACAGCAATGCTCAAAATGTGTACTGACGTGTTTTCTTGCTTAGCACAATGGAGACTTTCTATGTACATCACTTTTCTTTATGCAAGAAAGATTTCTCCATAATATGAAGCGGCTGTGATGTTTGGACTCTGGATATAGATCAGCTGAATCTCAGGCTGTTGTAATTCTAAATTGTTTTTTTTTTACTTTTAGACAGTGTCTAACTGGTTGGATGACAAAGCTGAGATAAGATTATTACCTTGTTGCTTCATTCAGGAGGAGAATTCTGGGATCCTATGTAGAAGAAGAATACTGATTTATAGTACACAGTGAGACAACTAGTGAGGAGCTCAACACACTTGGGTGAACATGAGAAAAGTTCAGGTGTCCAATCCAAACCTTACTGAAGTCAATGGGAACCAAATGTTAAACAGTTCTGCCATTTTCTAGGCTAACAGGTAGTGATGAGCTTTATGTTCGGGTCGAACATAAGTTCGACTAGAACATTGGGTGTTCGCCCGTTCGTCAAAAAACAAACATTATGGGGCGTTCGCTACAAATTTGAGCGCAGCATAATGCCCCATAATGCACTGCGAGAACGCAGTGCATTGCTGTATGATGATTGGCCAAAGCATGCACCATGACCTGCATGCTTTGGCCAATCCCAGCGCCCTCAGCTAAGAGAGCCATAATATCCTGCCTTTGGCCAATTATGGCTCAGGGCGACTAAGTCCACGCCCCACACTATATAAGGCTGCCTGCACGTTGGCCTCGTGTAGTGTGTTGTTGGCGTGGACGGAGAGAGAGTGTCATTTAGATTGAGCAGGCAGGCAGGTTATTCAGTTAACTGCAGTGTATTTAATTATATATATATATATATACACACACACACACACACACACACACACACACACACACACACACACACACACACACACACACACACACGCAGTCAGCCTCGTGTATATATCTATATATATATATATCCACTGCATACAGTTTAGCTATATCTCACTGCAGGCCATTCCTGGCGTACTGTTTCTAATATACTTCAGGCAGGTGATTCAGTTAGCTGCAGTGTATTTAATATATATATATATACAGACAGTCTCGTGTATATATATATATATATATATATATATATATATATATATATATATATATATATCCACTGTATCCAGTTTAGCTACATCTGACTGAAGGCTGTTCCTGGTGTACTGTTTCTAATATACTTCAGGCGGTGTGCACAGTATAGAGTGCTGTGCACCTATAGTGCAGTTGTTCATACTTTTCTGGTGGTCAATACAGTACACCCATTGTTGTTATTACACTTCTGTTGGTGTACACAGTACTGTGCACCCCTAGTGCAGTTGCTACTACTTTCCTGGTGGTGTACACAGTACAGTGTAGTGTTTTTTTGCTAAATAAAATTTACAGCATGTCCGGAAGGCCACCAAGGAGAGGCAGACGCTCACAGGCCACTAAAAGAGGGCAAGCAGGCTTGCTCTACAGTCGACAGTGCTGGTCGTGGACACGGTGCATCCTCAGCACGTGGCCGTGGAGCACGCTTGTCCTTTTTTCCTGCAGCTGGCCGTGTTATCGAGCCACAACATGCAGAAGAGTTGGTGGAATGGATAACAAAGCCGTCCTCATCCTCCTCATCCTCTGTCACCCAGGCTCAGAGTAGTTTGCCTGCCAATGCAGCTGCCAAAGCAGCCTATTCCATCGGCTCCATGTCAACAGTCACTCCTTCCCTAGCCCCACCATCATGCACAGAGGAGTTCCCCGAACTATTCGACCACAGTGCCGGGTACATGCTGCAGGAGGATTTGCAGCGATTTGAAGGCTCCGATGATGGTACCCAGGTTGAGGAAGGGAGTAACGTCAGCTTAGAGAGGGAACTGGCAGTGATGTTACCCCAGCTGCAGCATACTGCCAAGTTTGCTCCAGTGACGAGGAGGGAGGGGATGATGAGGTCACTGACTCAACTTGGGTGCCTGATAGAAGAGAGGAGGAGGAGGCACATCTCCAATGAGGTAGGATGCCCTCCAGGGGGCCGCTTAAGGGCAGCCACCTTATTGCATCACACCGCAGAGCTAAGCAGGTGCAGGGCACTGCTGACTCCCCACATATTTTGAAAAGTTCTTTGGTGTGGGCCTTTTTTGACATGTGTGCAGGGGATTGCACCGCTGCTGTTTGCAACATAAGTCTGAAGCATATTAAGCATGGACAAAACAGCAGCCGCTTGGGAACCACATGCTTAACCAGACATATGACGACCTCCCATGCAGTCCGTTGGCAACAGCACTTAAAAGACCCAGATCAAAGAACAAGGCGGACCTCTCCTTACTCCTCATCAGCTGGGTTCTCCAACCCCACTATACCTCCAGTCCTCTCAGAAACCTGCACTGAGAGGAATGAAGGTATAGCAATAGGTGTCCCAAGTACTTGCAGCCAATCGCATCACCGGACAAAAAGACCATTGTCAGCAATTAGAGAATTGCCTCACTTTGATAGATGACTGGATGACCATTAGCTCCCTCAAACTCAACGGTTCAAAAACAGAACTTCTTCTCCTACATGCTAACAAAAATTCCAAAACTAAGACTCCATGGACACCTCCCACCATCTTTGGACAGACCATCTCTCCAAGCACCAAAGCCAAGAGTCTCGGAGTCATCTTTGACTCAGAAATGACAATGGATGCACAATTAGGATCAGTAGTTAGTGGATCCCACCATCTCCTCCGCCTGCTCATCCCCTTCATCCCAGAAGAGGACAAAGCAGCAGTAGTTGGAACAATCATCAATTCCCGTCTCGACTACGCAAACTCGCTCTACATAGGATTACCCCAATATCAGCTTGTGCGCATACAACTCATCCAAAACACGGCGGCAAGACTGCTAACAGGAAAAAAATCCCTGGGAATCCATTTCCCCATCCCTGAGGAGCCACTGGCTAACCGTAAAGAATCGTATCACTTTCAAGACCCTCTGCCTTACCCACAAATGCATACAAGGAAACGCTCCTCTATAGCTTCGAGAGAAAATAAAACACTACACACCAAATCGCAGTCTTCGATCATCTAACCAAAACCTCCTCCTCATTCCCAAATACCGCTACAAAGCAAAGGGAGAACAAAGATTCGCAGTCCAAGGACCTCAGCTATGGAACGCTCTTCCGACTTAGATCTGCATGGAAGAAAACCATCAGGCCTTCAGGAAAAAACTCAAGACCTACCAACACATTACGCATCTAGCGCCTTGAGGCGATTCAGTTCGCATTTACAGCGCTTTACAAATCATTCATTCATTCATTCATTCATGCTATCAGTACATCTCCATCTGATTTTAACAGGCAAATTTCCCTACCCCAGTTGCTAAACCGTCAAAAGAAATTTGGTCCCAGCCATCCGCATGCTCAGCGTCTGAATGCTAGCTTTGCCAAATTGCTAGCACTGCAACTGCTGCCTTTTCAGCTGGTAGACTCTGCCCCCTTTTGTGAATTTGTGGAATGTGCGGTACCTCAGTGGCAGGTTCCCAAACGCCATTTCTTTTTTACCGAAGGCCATTCCAGCTCTCTACCAGCATGTGGAAGGCAATGTCTTGGCCTAGTTGGACAGGGCAGTCAGCAGTAAGGTTCATATTACTCTTGACTCATTGACCAGCAGGTATGGACAGGGACGTTACCTTTCTTTCACGGCACACTGGCAGATGGAAAGGATGCAGGACAGGGTTCAGTATTGTTGGAGCTTGTTCTGCCACCATGCCTCCAAAATGCTAGTGGTGATTCTGCCACAGCTCTCTCCTCCACCCTCTCCTCTTCTCCCTCCTCTATGGCCTCTTCCTCTGCAGATTTCCCCTCTAATCCAACGGTGCTCCATAGGCGTTCAAGGGGCTACGAAGCACTCAGGCAAAAAGATGCCATGTAGTGCTTGAGTTGGTCTGCTTAGGGGACAGGAGCCACACTGGGGCAGAGATTCTGTCAGCTCTGCAGGGACAGGCTCAGAGGTGGTTGACGTCACGCCAACTTCAGCAAGGAATGGTTGCATGCAAGAATGGCACGAACCTCCTCTCCGCCCTCCAACAGGGACACTTGACCCATGTTCCCGGTTTGGCTCACATCCTGAATTTGGTGGTGCAGTGGTTCTTGAGCAGGAACCCGGGCTTACAGGATCTCCTGAGGAAGGCCAGGAAAGTCCGTGGTCATTTCCGCCGGTCATACAATGCCAGTGCCCAGCTGGCTGACATTCAAAGAGAATGCAACCTGCCCAAATATCGCCTCATTTGTGACATGCCCACCAAGTGGAACTCAACGTTGGCAATGCTGCAGCAGCTGCACACACAGCAGAGGACCATCAATGAGTACCTCTGTGAGTATGGCACCAGGACAGGGTCAGGGGAGCTTGGCTTTTTTTGCCACTCCAGTGGCTACTGATCAAGGTGCATGCACTGTCCTGTCACCATTTGAGGAGGCCACAAGGATGGTGAGCAGTAACAGTGCATGCATCAGTGATACTGTCCCTCTTGTCTTCCTGTTGGAGCACACGCTTCGTGGAATAATGGAGAGGGCACTTGAGGCAGAACAGCGGGAGGAAGAGGAGGACTTCCTTACCTCTCAAGGCCCCCTTTATCCAGATACTAGTATCCCTGCAGGCCCGCCGATCACACAGGAAGAAGAAGAGGAGGAGGAGGAGGATTGTGTCAGCATGGAGGTGGAGGATAACACTCAGCATCAGCAGAAGTCTTCAAGGGATCGTTTTCAGTCCCCAGAAACCCATGGAGTTGTACGTGGCTGGGAGGAGGTGGTTGAGGATCATGTGAACCTTAGTGACCCAGAGGACTCAGGATTGAATGCCTCTGTAAACCTACGCTGCATGGCCTCCCATGCAGCGTAGGAGAAGAAGGAGGCCGGCTGACCGATGCCTTCAGGCAATTCTTCAGTCCTTAGCGCCCTGGTCTGATCAGTTGCAGAAACAATCGCCAGCATCTGAATTACATGGTGCAGGAGTATCTAGGGGCAAGATCAGACTTGGAGACCTTTCCACCAGAGCATCCACTGGGTAACTGGGTCTTGAGGATGGACCACTGGCCAGAGCTTGCTAAATATGCAATTGAGCTACTGGCCTGTCCTGAATCCAGCTTTCTTTCTGAACGCACATTCAGTGCTGCTGGAGGCTTTGTAACCAATCACAGAGTGCACCTGTCCACAGACTCTGTTGATCGGCTCACATTCATAAAAATGAATCAATCTTGGATCACCAGCTACCAAGCACCTGATGCTGATGTAACCAAATGATTTTTCTGTGGATGTGGGATCCCTTGAAGACTGCATATGCTGAGTGACTATCCTATTATGCTGAGTGACTATCCTATTCCTCCTCAATTTTCATGATGATAGCGTCTAAGAATATTTTCAGTTCAGGGCACCACCACCACTACCTAAGGCCCAATTTTTCTGCCCCTGTTTAACAGGGGTATGTAATTACCATTTTTGATCAAATATTTAACAGAGGGGTTCGTTCCTGTGCTCAACAAGAGTATCTGTGAGGGGTTGCAGTGTTGTGGCACCACCACCACTGCCTAAGGCCCAATTTTTCTGCCACTGTTTAACAGGGGCATGTAATTACAATTTTTGATCAAATATTTAACAGCAGGGAACAACAATTGGGGATAGAAGAGGGGATTATAGCGGTGCCAAAGAATTTAAGGATTTGTTACATGGAGATAATTAAAAAGTATAATTTTATTAATATACATAATAATGTACATATATATATAATAAAAGGGCGTACAAAGTACAAGTACAAATGTTGTTGTCATGGATGTTGCGGCCTATGAACTCATGTGCCGCAACATCCTTGACAACAAGGACTGGTATCGACCCATATCTCAGTCATTAATTGACAATTTTACATCTGAATACTATGGGCTAATTTTTTCAGCCTACCAACAAGGGATCATTGACTGCAATACTTGGAAGTTTCTGAATGTTAAAGAGCCAAAAACACCTACATTTTATGTCCTACCCAAATTACATAAGTCACTAGATTTCCCCCCCGGCCATCCTATCTTGTCCGGATGCCAATGCCTTACTGAAAGCGCGAGTGCTCTTGTTGACAAATATCTTAGTCCCCATGTTACATCTCTGTCCTCATATGTCAAAGACACTATTCATCTCCTTCATATTCTTGAAGGCATACATTTACCTCAGAATGTTTGGCTGGTTGCCCTCGATGTTGAGAGCTTGTATAACACCATCCCGCACAAGAAAGGCATTGAGGTTGTCGCTAAACAACTCCAAGAAAGGGGCTCTGAATTTGAATCATATGGCAGTTTTGTATTGAAATTATTGCAGTTTATTTTAACACGGAGTTTCTTCATGTTTGGCCCTTCCCACTTCCTCCAGGTACAGGGGGTGGCTATGGGGACCAAATCTGCCCCCTCCTACGCCAACCTGTACCTGGGGGGTTGGAAAAGGGAACTTTTTGCCAATCATGACTTGTCAAATCTACTATGTAATGTTGTTTCTTGGCACAGATACAAAAATGACGTGCTGTTCTTTTGGTCAGGCACTCAAGAAGAACTTTCTCAGTTCTTCAATTCATTGGCTATTAACACCTATAATTTAAGATTTAATATGGAGTGCAGCCAATCGAAAATTAAATTTTTGGATCTTGAAATCAACTTGGGCCCTGATGGAACTCTTCACTCTGCCCTATACCGGAAGCCATCTTCCGGAAACACTATCCTCCATGCCAGTAGTGCATATCCCAAGTCCCTGTTAGATAGCATCCCCTTCAGCCAGTACCTTCGTATCAAGAGAAATTGTTCACAGGAAGCTGACTTCATCAAGGCCTCCCATGATCTTTACTCTAGGCTAAAAAATAGAGGCTATAATCACTCACTTTTGAAACGAGCCTATAATAAGGTTAAAAAGCTAGATAGAAAAAATCTTATTTTTTCAACCAAAGTTACTGAAACTTCTCAAACTGTCTGTTTTAATCTCTCAATCTTCTAGACAACATACCCAAGTGAGGGATGCCCTTAAAAAACTTAGACCTCTATTAACTGCGGACTCGGTTATTAAGAAATATATCAAGCCATATCCAGACATTACATATCGACGATCTCCTTCCCTAAGAGATCGTCTAATAACTAGTCATCATTCTCACAGTAAGCTACAGTCTCACACTGCTGTTGGCACTTTCCCGTGTGGAAAATGTGATGTGTGTGAATTTGTTTCTAATTCCAGAGAAACCCTCCTTCCCAACGGTCTTACTCATACCATCAAACACAGAGTCACATGTAAGACAGTAGGAGTTGTATATCTAGCTACGTGCCAATGTGGTTGTTACTACGTCGGCAAGACCAAACGTCCCTTTTATATGTGTATCCAGGATCATATAAAACCCCTATACAAACGAATTACAACTACTGCCATCAATAGACATGTTGGCTTACAACATACGTTTGATCCCCATGCTGTCAGCTTCACGGCCCTGGAGCATGTACCTTTACATGTTAGGGGCGGTGGAATTGATTGCAAACTACTTCAACTTGAAACAAAGTGGATACATACCCTGGATGCTACTAGATTCCCAGGGTTAAACAAATACATAAGCTTCAAGCCTTTCTTGTAAATGCCTTATGTTTCATTTTCCGAAATTTTCTTTCCCTCCCTCCATATGTATCCCCCACCCTGAACTCAGTGCCATGGATCCTTTGAGTTTGATTATCCCGGGGCATTGGTTAGCCCTCCAAGTTGTGTACTTAGGGCCCTGATTGAGGGGGAAGTTTGATGGGCATGGGCAATGGTTGCTAACAGGCGTCCAGTGTGCTCTCCCTCCTCGTAAAATGCTGCTTTATGAAAAAATCTCTTCCTCTCTGCTGTAGATGTCGTGATTCTATACAACGCATCTTGCGCAGAGAGCCACGCCTCTTTGTTACTTTGGGTTGGATCTGTAATAAATTTGCTCTCGAGTTCCTTTGCCATGTTTTCAATTCCCTCCCTCTGAGCATGTGTCTTTCTCTTAACAGCTTGAATTTCAGTTATAAATAGGCCTCTCAGGACCGCCTTAAAGGCTTCCCAGTTCACAGGCCACTGTTCGTCAGCCTCATGTAGGCGCCAAAATTCTATTATATGAGATTCTATTTGCTCATGGGAAGGGAAGAGACTCAGCCAAAAAGCATTCATTTTCCATGGGGTTTTTGCCATCGAGGAAGGGGGGTGCACCTCTAAAGTTACTATCAATGGGGAGTGATCCGACACACTCCTAAGAGCATAAGTCACTTCAGAGATGTGTCGTTCAGCTGCACTAGAGCATAGGCATAAATCTATCCTTGATAGTGAAGCATAGCTTTTTGAGAAACAGGAAAACTGTTTTACCCCCGGGTTTTTAGCTCTCCATGGGTCCCTCCATCCCACCTCCTCAATGAATTTCCTAAGAGCTGTGCGGTGTACCCCCCTTCCCCCCATCACAGGCGGGTGCTTATCTAATACTGCGTCTATATCCCCAAAGACATACATTGGCGTCTCCGGATACTTCATTTGGAACGTGACCAGGGACCTCAAAACCAGATTATTGTACGGCGGGGGCACATATACAAATGCCAGTATACATTTAAAGGAAAACAATGTACAACATAAAAATACATATCTCCCCTCATCATCCAACTCAGAATCTAACTCCACAAAATCTATGGAGCCAGGCACCAGTACACTCACACCCCGAGAATATGAGGTGTGAGTGGAGTGGTATGCCCTACCCACCCATCTAAAATTAATGCATGACAGTGAATCAGCAGTGAGGTGGGTCTCTTGTAAAGCACATATTGCCGGGAGACGTTTCCTCAATAAGGATGATACCATCGTTCGCTTTAGGGGGTCTTGCAGGCCCCGAATATTCCAGGAAAGGACAGTTACTGTCGTCATTTTTGGGTGTCTAGTTGGAAAATAACAGGGTAAAACAATATAGTGCCCCCCTGACTCTCATCCATGGGGGGGGGAAGGACCACCACGCAACACCCAGCAGGGGCCAAGAAGTGACGAGACTGCCAATGCAAGAAGAAGAAAGTTACGGCTCTATCCAGGGACCGTAATACCTCGATAGCTCTGGAATAAACTTGTGTGTAGAAGTAACGTGAAACGCACAACGGTGCATAAATCGAACAAAAGTGCCTCTTCTGACATGAATTATCCATCAATATGCACTTGTCGTGTTGAAAGGCAACTATTTTTTGTAATCCACGACACCGGTGTGTCAACTGATATACCAAACCTGTATGGGACAACCGGTCCCTCCAAACAGCAATGACATATTTTCTGGTACTTGCTATGAAGTACATTGCCATGATCCATCTTGTCGTCGAACTCGCATTTTTGTAGAGAATGAATCAATGTTTGTTTCCGGCACAACCCTCCTCTGAGGGGAAAAGGAAAAGATAAATCCCTGGGCCTTTGTTAGGGATATCAATCTATCTCTGCTTCTGGTCTCCTATCCTGACGCAGCTCATTTTCATTAGCGTCTAGCCAGTCCGCAGCTTCCGCCGGGTGTTCAAAGAAATGTGCCCTGCCCCTCAATGTAACCCTGAGTTTTGCAGGGTAAAGCATTCCATAAGAGGCTTGTACTCTCTGCAAGCGTTTTTTAATTTCCGAGAACCGTGCGCGGTTCTTCTGGACTGCAGCTGAGAAATCTGGGTAGAATGAAATCCGCGTGCCATTGTACTGGACATTCCTCTTTTCTCTGGCTAGTTTCAGGATAATTTCCCTGTCTCTATAATTCAGGAGACGGGCCAGTATTGGGCGGGGGGGGTTTCCTGGCGGGAGAGGTCTGGCAGGTATTCTGTGAGCTCTTTCCACCGCATACAAGTGAGTGAAAGCCTCCTTACCGAATATTTCAGCCATCCATTGTTCTATGAATTGCGTGGGGTCACGGCCCTCCACCTTCTCCGGTAAGCCGACTATGCGCACGTTATTGCGCCTGAGGCGATTTTCAAAGTCCTCAGCGCGGATATCCGTAGCTCTTGCTAGACGTGTGGTGGATTGGGAGTCTCTAAGCAGTGTAGGTAGTTTATCTTCAAGCTCACTGATTCTGCTTTCTGCTGCAGTGGTACGCTCTCGAATTTTCTGGATATCTTGTCTGATGAGACTAACCTCCTCCTTGAGGCCACCAAATCGTACTTGTAGATTGTTTACAGAGGCTGTACATTTGTTAACTGCTTTTAAGATGTCTGCCAGTGTGGGCTGTGCACCCCCCTCCTCCTCCTCATGTTCTTCAGGCTCATCAGGCATAGCCTCACTGTCCTCTCCCTGTGGCAACCTGGCCCCTGCTCCCTGTGCTTCCATACATTCTTCCTCCACAGTGTCATTAAAATCAGGGCATTCATTTAGTGACTGTGCTGCATCTAGGCCTGGTTTTTCAGACAGTTTTTGAGCATAGTACCTCATGTCCTTAGGGTGGTCAGCGGAGCCATCCTTAGAGCTTTTCAGCTGCTTGTGCTGTCCCTCCTTCAGCTTGTCACATTTCTGTGTGGACGGCGGGGCGGCGCCATGTTGAGGATCCATCCTGGAACTTTCTCCTCTCTGTCCACGGGTCATCATGCCCTCTTGGTACACCGGAGTGGGCGCGGAATGTGCAGGGGGTTCTCCCCGTTCGATCAAGCCAAAAACGGGGGTAATAGAGTGCCGGTAACCGGATCAAATCAGGATCACTGCGGGAGCTCTGTGACTAGACGTCTGCTCACATGCCGCGCTGGCCACGCCCCTGAGTTTGATTATCCCAATTGAAATCATTCTCTAGTGATTATTGCATCAAAGATTCTTCATTATATAAAAAAGGAATTTCATTTGTAACTTTTTTCTTTTTGGCTAATATCGTTCTGTATTTAATTTATCGTGGATAAACATGTATACCTGTTGGTAAAATTCCATTCTCTCACTGATCAGTCAACTCCGGTCATGTTGATTAGAAGACAGATTTATTACAAATGTATATACATAGGGATGAACTCACAGCAAGGAGTCCCGTGCAGAGTCATACAGGAACCCTTTACACATTACTCATTTTATAACAGTATTTGGCAAGCTACCATTGGCTAAGGCACACTGGTGACTCATGGTGCATCGTCAGCTTTATTGTCAAAAACAGTGGCCTTTCACAATATGGCCTAATATGGTAAACTTTTGCTAGTTCTTTAAATATTGTTGTAGGTGTTGGTCGGAACTAAGCAGATTGCATAAACAATAAGTCAGCGCCATTTTAGCTAGAAAAAAGCATATAAGGAACAAGGCAAATGTTGATATCACTTGTAATTCTTTAAATATTTCTTATCATTCCCTCCTCTGATATCTATATTTGCTTCCTCAATTTATTACTTCACTGCAGGTCAGTTCCACAACTGGGTTTTCAGACCTTAGCAAATCCTTGACCTTGGCAAGTCCAGTCCATTTCCCAAACCAACCTTCAAGCCAATTTGTGAATGGATCATCAGTACCTGAGTTTTCCGCTAATTCATTCGATAAAGCTTTCAATCCTTCGAGGGCTCTAGTTATGGTTCCTCCAGGAGCTGTAATGTTAGAAATAAAGGTGCAACACATACCGCCAAACATTTTACAGACCCCTCCTCTTTCTGCTAGGACCATATCTAATGCCATCCTATTCTGCCATGCCGTCAGAGAGGTAGGGGCTAATTGCTCTGTCAATCTCTTAACGGCATCCCTGGTGTAGTTTACAAACCTTTGTTGGTTATAATATATATATAGTTAATCCAGTCAACATTTTTGTTTACTGTCACCCACCAGAGAAGAGACTCAAATCCAGCTGCCACTTGATTCCTAGCTTTGAACTTGCTCGGCACTCCACGCGGAACCCCAATCTCATCTATATAGATCTGGGGGTCAAAAGATCCCGCAGGAGAGGTGTACCTTCTGCTCCTCCGGTGACCCGTCTTCCAAGGGGACTCTGACAGTAAGCGCAGAGGCATTGCCAGCTGTACCAGGGCACAATCCCCTCGGGAATTGGCTGGGATGCTCGCTCTGAGCCTCTTGTCTTCGCATAACCACCAGACATCCACCCTCTGGGTGTCGTGCTCAACCCAGTTGTCACCCTCTCCCTTTACTATTTTGTTAATCCTCTCCATGCAGTAGTCATCTGGTAAAGACCCCAAATCTTTGCCACTCTCATTCCCCGGAAGTGCAAAGCAAGCAAAGTTGCCAGGGTATGCCTTGACAGCAGGGGGTATCCGAGGTCTCTGAACCTGGGGAAACAATAAACTTAATGTGTGACAGGGAGTGTTGGTGTCAGGTTTGTATGGTGTTTTTTTTTTTTTTTAGCTTTAGCATACACTATAAACCATCTGGATCTGTATTGTTATTTAAGGGAAAAGACACTGTAGCCAGCTGGGGTCTGGCCCCTGCACAGACCAAGCAGTTCTCTTTTTTAAGGGTGTTAGCAGTATATATTAACCATTCAAGCCATTCATTCTTATCCTGGTATCCTGTTTCTAATGTTATAGCTTCTTCCGCTGTGAGATTGGCGAATCTCACTGTGGATCCTAATACCTCTATTTTAAATCGGTCCTCATTATCTAATTCTTTCTCCTTGTTTGTCTCATTCTTTGGTTTGACTTCAAGGAAGAATTTTCCCAAAGGGTCAGTTCCTGATATCCGAGCTCCTACACGGTATAACCTCTGATCTTCTAGTTTTAGGTCCTTCAGGGAAATCAATAATATATTGCAATTCTTTGGTTCTGTACAGGGAGAGTGGGCCGCTTTAGTTATGGTTAATCTATTCTTTAAATCTCCTGCTGCTGGGATCTCATATCCCCAATCCTGCTGCAGTTGTCCACATGACTGAATCCCAAATAGTACACCCGGTAGTTCCAGCCAGGTAGCACACGTATTTATCTGCCCAGGTCAGTTTACTTGCTTCTACCTTATCTCCACAATCTGTCATCTGGCCGAAATCCACCTGTATAGTACTGGTGGTTCCTTCAACAAAGGTGAGGTTCAATGCTCTTCCTGTCTCTTCCCAATTGATTGGTTCCACTATCCTCCCGTGTCTCCTACCTCCCCATATAGAGGCCTCTCCTAGAGTCACCAATGCTCCCACGAGGAACAAAATCCCTACCATCCTATCTGAAGTGAGGGGGGCCTAGATAGGGCCTTTTCTTCACCAAGGTTGAGACAAGCAGACCTTTTATCTGCCTCCCTTTGTAGTTGGACTTTCCCCCTCCTTCAGTCTCTCTTTAGTGAGGGTGTTGTGCATGCTTAAAATAGCTAGTGGGAGACAGTACATCCAATTTTTCCCTGTCTCTTCCATAGCCTTTTTTAGCTTGCTCTTTAATATCCCATTATGTCTTTCTACGAGCCCTGCTGACTGAGGGTGATATGCACAGTCATTCTTTTACTTCTATACCCATCACTTCTGTTAGGTGTTTTATAGTCTGATTTAAAAAATGTGGACCATTATCGCTATAAATCTTCTCTGGTATCCCAAATCATGAAATTATATCTTTTAGTAAGGCTTTGGATACTGTTAAGGCGTCAGCACTATATCTCTACCCATGTGGTCAATGCATCAATGATTTCCAAACAATATTTCTTCCTTTTCACATTTGTCTAATTCAATAAAATCCATGCAAATGTGTTGGAATGGATATTGCGGTGTGGGGAACTTACCTTTCCGTGGTCTTATACCTCCCTGAGCATTGTGTCTTGCACATATAATGCATTGAGAACAAAAAGTTTTTTTTTTTAGTAGTTTGTGAAGCCATAAGCTGTACATACCTTATTTAACATCTCAGTCATCCCCCTGTTTGACACATGAGTTACTCCATGTGTCAATACTACTGCATACCTAAATAAAGATTTTGACAATACCAGCTTTCCTTCAGGTGATGTGTAGATGTTATCTATTATTGTGCAACCTTTTGTTTTCCGATATTGTTTCTCCCCAGGGGATATATTCTGCTGTATATCAGTAAGGACTGTATGATCTATCTCTATGATTTCCTGTTCTGTCATGTGTCACTTCTGCATATCCAGTTACACTTGTGCGATCTGGATTTTTCGTACTGGAGCCATCAACAAAAAGTGTCATGTCAGGGTTAGATAACGGTACATCTTTTCAATCACTTTGTGGCAGTACCTTTTCAGCGATGGCAGCAGTACAGTCATGTTTATGACCATCAGTAGGAAGTGGTATTAGTGTGGATGGGTTTAATGTAGTACATCTCTGTATGGTTAAGTGAGGTTGTGTCAAAAGTATTGTCATACAGGAAAGGTGTCGTGCTGGACTCAAATGTATGGACCAACGGGGCACGGTCAGTATTGAATACCCAGAAATCCAAGCTCTACAAAAATTTGTCATGCCCAAAAAAGACATCATTTGTTTCTTTGTTTCTGGCTTCGGCACCTGGTGCAGGGCTCAAATTCTCTCCTCATCCAGGTGTCGACCTTCTTTTGAGATATTATACCCTAAGTATTTGACCTGCTGTTGCCACAACTGGAGTTTAGTTTTATTTACCTTATGCCCTTGGTATAACTGCCTGGTTAACAGCTTGTAAATCCTGTACCATTCTATTGCAGGGGCTATACCCTCCTCTGCTTCCTTCTTAAGGGGGTATCTCCTTCATCACCTTGCACAAAAACTTTACTTTCACATTTTTTTTTCCATCACTTTCAAATACTTCTCAGAATGCTTAACATATTGCAAAACATCTAAAACTGATGCAGTTCAGTAAGTAACCAAGTTTTTAACAATGTAATCCTTATGATCCTGTTTTAATCCATTAACAAAAGCTATCTTTAGCTGTTTTTGATATGCACTATTCACATCCTCAGCTTCGGGGAGCCCAGAGAACACTTTAAAAACTTCTCGTAGTTTATTTAATCACTGACACTTTCCTTGTCTTCCTTTAGTCATATTAATCTTTTGCCAGTCAGTTCGTTATACCCATCGGAGATTGCATCTCTGATAGAAGGCAGTCAACTGTCTGTCAAATCTTTGATATCAAGGGCCAGTGGTTCCCCTCTTTGTTGAGGGGGCACTGTGGTTACACAGGGGTCCCAATTTCCCTTTACTGATGCCCAATCTGATCCTAGAACCCTCCTTAAGGCCCTTTCCACTTCGACCCCGTTTAGCCTATAACTATTCCTCAGACCTTCCATATTTTCAATGATTTCTGGGGCCCCAAACTTAGGATGTTTAATATGCTCAGTAGCCTTCTGCACGTCACTCTCAGTCCATGGTTTAAAAACAGTCATAGTTAGGGGCTGACCGTTTTGTCTGTCTTTTTGTCCACTAGGGGCAGTTGGGCTTGGCATTTCTCTTTTTTTTTTTCTCCTTATTCCGCCATTTCTAATCTTTTACTTCTTCTTTTTTTTTTTTTTCATTGGGTCCTAACAATTTAAGCTTATCCACCAACTCCTGACACCCTTTCACAGTTAGTTTACCATTGAATCCCAACTTCCTTTCCCACTTAGCACAATATTTAACAGATTTTGGTTATTTGCTATGCATACATTTCTTATCTACTTCTAATGGGGAAACTATTCCCCATGTCTCTGTTTTTTTTCCCTTGAGTTTAGAATACAAGCATGGTAATTCTACTTTTGAACTTTGCCAGAATCTATATAAAACAGCAAACAAAGTCCAAACTCTCCAAACAGGAAATAAACATATACATATATATATATATATATATATATATATATATATATATATATATATATATATATATATATATATATATATATATATATATATATATATACACACATATATATATATATATATACATACACACATACACATACATACACATACACACACACACACATATATAAAACAACTTATACCTTTACCTTATTTACTACAAAGTACAGTTGGTCAAAACAAACAGTATTCTTAACGTTCTGATCAGAATTTTTTTTTTTTTTTTTACACACACTCACACAAAAAGAGGAAGTGCACTTAGGTGTCCGTGGGGGGGGGGGAAGGAGTGAGTGAGTCCAGTTTTTTTTTTTTTTTAACCACAAGTTTGCAGCCAGACAGATCATAAAGCAGGCCTTTTATCAACCTGTAAACCACCAGACTAGCAACCCTTGGATCACAGTAAAGCAAAAATATAAGACTCCCCACACAAAGTTAGCAGTAATGTTAAACATGAGGAGGAAAGAGCAAGAGTTAGTCTCATGATTTAACAAATGCAGCAAAAGGAACAGTGCAGGAAATATTGCTCTCGAGAGAAAAGAGAAAAACGATCGATCTATGGGCTAAGTGTTTCTGATCAAGTTAGATTGATTCCTGCTCGTACATTCACTTCCTGTTTGTCCCAACCACCACTCAGTTAGAAAAAAACCTGAAATGGCCACTGTGACTCTCTGTAATCTATCCATATTACGTGTAGTCACTATTCACAACAATTATTAATCATCTATCATCTTTCGGTACCTTAAATTTTTTTAATCTGTCTTAGACAGCGGGCTATGTCTATTTACCATAGGCAACGTCCCCAAGTGCCTCTGTCTTCGGCCCCTGTGTCACCCAGATCTTTTATGAACACAGTGCCGGCAAACTTAATAAAAACCCAAATTACCTTGAGTAGAAGAAAAAAGAAGAGAAAAGAAAAAATCTGTCTTACCTTTCACAGACTCGGAGGACTGGATCAGAAGACCAGGAGTAGAAGTCAGGTGTGGATCCCGGAACCGACCAGCCTCTTTTTACCACTTAACTTGAGTGGGAGGACCTAGGTCTCGGCGAGAGGGAGTCTGATACTCACTGATATTTTGGACGGAACCGTTCGATCCACCACCTAATCCTTACTTCCGGCTCGAAAGGACCATGATGTTGGTAAAATTCCATTCTCTCACTGATCAGTCAACTCCGGTCATGTTGATTAGAAGACAGATTTATTACAAATGTATATACATAGGGATGAACTCTCACAGCAAGGAGTCCCGTGCAGAGTCATACAGGAACCCTTTACACAGGTCATTTTATAACAGTATTTGGCAAGCTACCATTGGCTAAGGCACACTGGTAACTCATGGTGCATCGTCAGCTTTATTGTCAAAAACAGTGGCCTTTCACAATATGGCCTAATATGGTAAACTTTTGCTAGTTCTTTAAATATTGTTGTAGGTGTTGGTCGGAACTAAGCAGATTGCATAAACAATAAGTCAGCGCCATTTTAGCTAGAAAAAAGCATATAAGGAACAAGGCAAATGTTGATATCACTTGTAATTCTTTAAATATTTCTTATCAATACCTTTTTTGTTGCATTGTTGAATACATCTTATATGCTACACACGAATGCTTGTCATGGCTACAGTGCAGGACCCAGTCGAGGGCCTAATTCCTTGCCCCCCACTTGGTGTGTGGGTGGCGGGCTGAATTGCATTGCCCTCCTCTGTGCCCAACCCCTGATCCTCCTCTTTCTGGGGTCCCTATCATCACCCCCCCCACCGGTGCCTGCCACTCTGACGAGTATCGGGGGGTCTTTGGTCCCCCTTGGCATTTTCGGGGGTCCTTGTGCCGCTATTGGCTGTATGGACACCCAAGGGCGGCACTGCTTCTTGCCGTGCTAGCCCGCCCCTTGCCATTGTCCATGCCATGATCCACCTGGATCATGTTTTACCATCTGCCCTTCTTGGGTTTGGTGGCACTGTCACGCCGAGAATACTTGATGGGCAGCTCCCCCTGCCCAGATTATCCGCGTCACATTCGACACTGGTCATGTGACACGGACGGCTCCCCGCGCGGCACTGTGGGGCTTGTAGGCCCACAGAGCCGGTGACGGGTGCATGCACAATGGCCCTCTTTGTCCGCTCACACGATCGGTGACGTCAGACGCCGATCGTGTGTGTGGGGTATATAATGCCAGCTCCTCCAGCCCTTTCTCTGCTGGTTCTCAAGGGCGCCCACACTTGCTATTGCTGTATTTTAGGTAGGTCCCTCCTATAGATATCAGTTGCTATTGGTTGACTCTCCTTCATGGACATATGTCTCCATACTTTACAACCTTTTCATTCAAACCTTAGGTGTCCCTCCTTGCAGCACTGATATGCCTCGGATATTATTATGGCCCAATACTAATGGATCAACACACTCCCACTATGATTAGCCACATGGTGGTCTTATTGGTGAGTGCCTTCACCTTTGTTTTTTACACTACCTTTTTGTAATCAATCACCTCTTTAGGCCATTTGGTGGTATTACATTTATACGCTTACATATTGTTTGCACCTGTTTATTTTCTCTGTTTCAGTAACACTACATTTGAGACAATATCCATCCTGGTGGAATTTTTTCATCTTCCTCAGATCTTATAGTTACTCAGCATTTTGGGCGCCTTTGTGTTGTGTTTTGTTTTTACTATATACATATTGTAAGTATTCTGAGGCTATGTTAGCCCCCATACTTTGTCTTGGATTATAAATCCTACAAAGGATTCCTTTACAGTATATTATACATTGAACATACTCTTTTCTTGCTAGGTCTCCATTTGCCCCCTGCAGCCACGTATAGTTGCGGTGTAGGACCTCTGACTCCCCTTGGGGTGCCGTATGTCCTCTGGTGCTTGTTGTGAGTTCTAGGTAGGTACCTATGTTTCTCTCTGGGGGTCACTGTTATGGGCTCTGATCTTTTTAAGAGGGGGCTACCCCAGCCATGTCCAGCATTCATCTATTGATAGAATTACTGATAAATCAATATCGTTTTACATCTATTATTAGCATATATTGTTATATGTCTCTTTCTTTTTTTAGAATCTACAAAATTGTACAGGTATAATCATCTTTCCCTGAGGAAGCCAAAGTTGGCAAAACATGTAGGAAATAATTACCTGTTTAAGACCTGCCTCTCTACACACTGGCCGGTCTCCGCTGTACTAATTGCGTGTTTTTGTATAGTGATTTTACTTATTGCACCCTTGTACTTTGTACGCCCTTTTGTTATGTATATTAATAAAATTATACTTTTTAATTATCTCCATGTAACAAATCCTTAAATTCCTTGGCACCGCTATAATCCCCTATTCTGTCCCCAATTGTTGTTCTTTATTGATTATTGGGATGAGGTGCCGTATTCTATTGAGGACTCTCCAGCCACACTCCTATTTAACAGCAGGGTTTGTTCCTGTGCTCAACAAGAGTATCTGTGAGGGGTTGCAGTGTTGTGGCACCACCACTACTGCCTAAGGCCCATTTGTTCTGCCCCTGTTTAACAGGGGCGCGTAATTACAATTTTTGATCTAATATTTCACAGCAGGGCCTGTTCCTGCGCACAACAAAAGTATCTGTGAGGCTTTACAGTGTTGTGCCACCACCACCATACCACCCAACATTTTGAGAAGGGAATGAGGGACACCTACTAACAAACGTATATAGGCATAGGACACGCCCCGTGCCACACCCCATTAAAG
The DNA here is from genome assembly GCA_037953035.1 of Aquarana catesbeiana. Classification (NCBI taxonomy): domain Eukaryota; kingdom Metazoa; phylum Chordata; class Amphibia; order Anura; family Ranidae; genus Aquarana; species Aquarana catesbeiana. The sequence goes on from JBBHAA010001632.1 coordinate 576,199, forward strand.
GAGAATTAACCAAAAAAATGGTTAATTAAATCCAGAAGGACTTTTTTTACCACTACTATTCCTTTATATTGGCTTTTAAAATGTACAAATGCAGCAATTTAGAAAATGAAGAAAGGTTTAGCGCTGGGAAACACTTTTTGAAAGATAAAAAGTGCATTTTATATACAACTATATGGATCAGACCAAAATGAGGGACAAATGAGGAGGAAAGAGGGACATTTCTCCAAATCAGGGACAGTCCCTCGCAATCAGGGACAGTTGGGAGCTATGCCACCACCACCTAAGGCCCAATTTGTCTAACCCTGTTTAACAGGGGCATGTCATTACAATTCTTGATATAATATTTCACAGCAGGGCCTGTTCCAGTGCTCACAAAGAGTAACTGTGAGGTCTTACAGTGTTCTGGTACCACCAACACCTAAGGCCCAATTTTCCACAGAGTATATAGGGCAGGCCATATAGTATATACAGGCGGTCCCCTATTTTCAAACATCTGACTTACAAACGACTCCTACTTACAAATGGAAGGAGACAACAAGAAGTGAGAGGAAATCTACCCCTAGGAAGGGAAATTCTCTCCTGTTAAGAGTTAATATGGGAAAAAGGTGTCTCCCCACTGATGCTTTATCACCAATCCTTGTTTCCCTAATAACCCAAAATTTTCAAAATCCAATTGTCATTGGGACAGAAAGTGAGGTGAAATCTTCTGAACAGGGGCACAGACAGTAAAACAAATGTTACAGGGGTGATAACCCTTCCCTATGTTATCCAAAAGCTTAAAAAATGATTTTTTGTCTGGAGCTACACTTACAAAATGTACCTGTTCCAAATTACAAACAGATTAAACTTAAGAACAAACCTACAGTCCCTGTCTTGTTTGTAACCCAGGGACCGTCTGTATACTGCTGCTGTTCAGAGCAGTTTTAAATTACTTTTTTTCCTTTAGAAATGTCATTTTGCTCTCGGACTGTTCTAAACACGGGAAAAAGTTGACACTTTACAGGCATACTATAGACACCCCCCAGGCATGATATTTAAAGGAATATTACACATTTTTTTTGTTTCACTTTAACCACTTCAATACCAGGCACTTAGACACCTTCCCGCCCAGCCCAATTTTCACCTTTCAGCGCTGTTGCAATTTGAATGACAATTGCGCGATCATGCTACACTGTACCCAAACAAATTTTTTATCATTTTGTTCCCACAAATAGAGCTTTCTTTTGGTGGTATTTGATCACCTCTGCATTTTTTATTTTTTGCGCAACAAATAAAAAAAGACCGAAAATTTCGAAAAAAACACGTTTTTCTTTGTTTCTGTTAAATTTTTTTGTAAATAAGTACGCTTTCTCCTTCAATAATGGGCACTGATGGGCACCGATGAGGTGGCACCAATGAGGTGGCACTGATGAGGTGGCACTAACGGGCACTGATGATGGGCACTGATAGGTGGCACTGATGGGCACTGATAGGTGGCACTGATGGGCACTGATAGGTGGCACTGGTATGCGGCACTGATGGGCACTCATAGGTGGCACCGATGGGCACACATAGGCGGCACTGATGGGCACTCGTAGGTGGCATTGATTGGTATATATGGGTGGCACTGATGGGTACTTATGTGTGGCACTGATGTGTGGCACTGATAGGTGGGCACTGATGGGCACAGATGGGCACTGACAGGTGGCACCGATTGGCAATGACAGGTGGCACAGATGGGCAATGAGAGGTGGCACTGATAAAGCATTGCTGGGCAGATCTGGGCATTGCTGGGCAGTTTATTGACATAATAGTGCCAATCAGTGCCCATTTGTGGGCACTGATTGGCACAGATTGGGCACATGTGGATGGCCATGGGGTGCATACCTGGCCATCCACGTTGCCCCTTCCCTGGTGGTCCAGTGTGGTGATCTCTCCTCTACTCGCGTCTGTCAGACGCGAGTGAGGAAGAGCCGATCAACGGCTCTTCCCATTGACAGCGTGATCAGCCGTGATTGGACACGGCTGATCACGTGGTAAAGAGCCTCCGCCGGAGGCTCTTTACCAAGATCGGTGTAGCGGTGTGTCAGGCTGACACACCGCTCCACCGATCGCCGCGATGCGCGCCCACGTCATATGACGTCCAGTCAGGATAACAGAACCACTTCCCGGACGTCAATCCGCTATAGGGCGGGCGGGAAGTGGTTAAGCATTATTATAATCACTGCTCCCGAAAAAACGGCCGTTTTTAAAACTTTTTTTGCATTGATACATGTCCCCTGGGGCAGGACCCGGGTCCCCAAACACTTTTTATGACAATAACTTGCATATTAGCCTTTAAAATTAGCACTTTTAATTTTTCACGTTTGAGTCCCATAGACTTTAACGAAGTTTGCGTGTTCGCACAAATTTTGGATCTGTTCACATGTTCTGCCGCGAACCGAACTGGGGGGGGTGTTCGGCTCATCCCTAATTACTTCTAATGAGTACTGGTTCTGTTAAGAAATACAGGTAACCTATATCTTTCAAGTCATATCTGAAGTGAGCAGAGTTACCCTTGTGACAATCAAGAAGTGCGCTGGTTGTTATATACTCTTGATGTATGGTCATTTTTAATCTTTGTAAAGTGTATATTTTACAACATTTTCTTTTATTAGTCAATTTGGTATGGCTCACCAGACATGTGCGGTTCGTTTAGTTCCAAAATAAATATTCGGACAAATTTTTCGTTATTCGGAGATTTGGATATATCTGAATACCTGAATTACAGTTTAAATGAAGTTTACCGAATGCTCCGAAGAATGAAAAGAAATTAGTTGGAATTTCTAAAACTAGATTGGAAATTTGAATCAAATTTTAAATTAAATTCCAGTCAAATGTGAACTGTAAACGTATTTCTGAGATCAAAGACTGTGTGTGTTATTGGAGTACCATTTCGAAATAATGCTGTTTTTGTTAAGCCAAAGGTAATTTAAAGAGTCATTGTAATCATTTAACACTGTTATTGCAGCTCCCCATCCCCCTTCCCTTTCCATGCCCCTCCCGCAGGAAGTGTACCCCCTCTCTTGGCCTCCAGTGCCCATAACCCTCATCCTCCCCTCCTGTTCTGAACACTGCTCCTGCAACACCCCCCTCACTGTTCTCAGCACTCCTACCTTGCCCATTCTGGAAGGGGCACACTTTTTCTAGTAGATACAAACATTTAAATAAAGTAATAAATCATCATAGTTCACCTTTAGGGAGGATCATCCACCTTCATTGGATCAGAGGTGCAATAATAGGACAAAAGTGTACAGAATATCCACAGCAAGGGGGAATTCACCAAAACTCCGCCCACTGAGAGATGATAGGATGAAGAGTAGCCAGGACCTCTGACATCACAGCCTAAGGACAGGCTGTATAGTGATAGATTACAGACAAAGGACAGGCTGTATAGTGATAGATTACAGACAAAGGACAGGCTGTATAGTGACAGATTACAGACAAAGGACAGGCTGTATAGTGATAGATTACAGACAAAGGACAGGCTGTATAGTGATAGATTACAGACAAAGGACAGGCTGTATAGTGATAGATTACAGACAAAGGACAGGCTGTATAGTGACAGATTGCAGACAAAGGACAGGCTGTATAGTGACAGATTACAGACAAAGGACAGGCTGTATAGTGATAGGTTACAGACAAAGGACAGGCTGTATAGTGATAGATTACAGACAAAGGACAGGCTGTATAGTGATAGATTACAGACAAAGGACAGGCTGTATAGTGACAGATTACAGACAAAGGACAGGCTGTATAGTGATAGATTACAGACAAAGGACAGGCTGTATAGTGATAGATTACAGACAAAGGACAGGCTGTATAGTGACAGATTACAGACAAAGGACAGGCTGTATAGTGACAGATTACAGACAAAGGACAGGCTGTATAGTGACAGATTACAGACACAGGACAGGCTGAATAGTGACAGATTACAGACAAAGAACAGGCTGTATAGTGACAGATTAGCACACTACAAATGATATCTATCAGGGTTCAATGTATTTATTTGATATTTGAATACATAGTTTACATTTCACATAGTGTAAAGGATACAAAGTACACATCGTGGAAGTATATGTTATATTCATATCCAATAAAGTGACACTAAACTCCCTTCTCTTGCTCTCATCCTCCTCCAAATCAACATTTTTCTTAATTTTCTTGCTGCTGTAATTTAACGTCCTGATGGAGGGTGGCTACATTCGATCTCCATGGTCCCGCTCTATGTAGGAATGTAGCCACCCTCTCCTGCTTGCTCCGAAGATGGACTATGGGATTAGGGTTGCCACCTGTCCAGGATTCACCCGGGCAGTCCGGGTTTTGAACCATGTGTCCGGTTGTCAGGCAACCTGAAACCAGGACACATTATTCAGTCTGCGGCTCACCAAGTAACCAAGATAGTCACACACAAATCTGTTGCTACCCAGAAGCAGTGGGTGGCTGTCTGGGGACAGGTTCGGCATCACTGGGGGGGGGGGCAGGGCAATGATGCCAACAAGAGTGATTTGGCCAAACCCACTGTTCACTGCAGCATGCTATGCGCACCGCATTACTACTCTCCTTTGGGCAACCAAAGGTGTCCCAGGCAGCTAAACTCTTATGGCGCGTACACACGATCGGAAATTCAGCCAGCAAAAGACCGATGAGAGCTTTTTATCGAAAAATGCGACCGTGTGTATGCTCCATCGGACTTTTGCTGGCCGAATTCCAGCCAGCAAAAGACTGAGAGCAGGTTCTCAATTTTTCATTCGGAAAAAGTTCCGATCGGAAATTCCGATCGTCTGTAGCAACTCTGACGCACAAAATTCCTACGCATGCTCGGAAACAATTCGACGCATGCTCGGAAGCATTGAACTTCAGTACATAGTGGATGTGTATGGAGTATTTCAGGAGAATAAGGATATCATTTAGTGTAACTTTAAGTCACCACACGCATGCATAATACAACATGTACACAGCACTAAAGAAGGGGGAGCCCAGGGAGTGCGGAGACTTAGGGGGGTCAGGCTTCTGATGGGGTACATTCCCATTAATCAAGATACAGACTTTCACCAAATGACTGCCAGTGTCCACTAGAGGGCGTATTCTTGTCTGTAACTTGTGGATTTACACCTTCAAAGTCCAGCCCTGAGATCACCGTCCCCCTCACCCCTCCCCATCTATTACACTAGACATGCCTGTCATCCTAACATATTTCAGGCACTGGGAATTTGATAGCAACTGCAGGATGTAAGTAGGGATACCATCTCTGGGTAAATGGAATGGCAAGTATAAAAGTTACAAGACCGGCTCAACAGGATAAACAGTGTAAAGACATATTTGTATTTCATCCACGGTACATTGATCACTAATGTCACAGAGCAGAGGAGGCTCACAGGCTAGGGAATCACATGAACTCACATTGGGGGGGGGGGATTTACTAAAACTGGAGACCTAAACTAAAACACATTGGGGGATTATTTATGAAAGGCAAATCCACTTTGCACTGCAAGTGAACTTGGAAGTGCAGTCGCTGTAGATCCGAGGGGGTTATGCAAGGAAGATAAAAAACAGCATTTTAGCTTGCACATGATTGGATGATAAAATCAGCAGAGCTTCCCCTCATTTCAGATCTTCCCCTCAGATTTAGAACGACTGTACTTCCAAGTGCACCTGCAGTGCAAAGTGGATTTGCCTTTCATAAATAACCCCCATTGTGTCTGGACATAGAGAAAATAGAACTTTATATCCTAAAAGGGTGTTCAATGATGGAGGAATCAGATATATTATTTTTTAATGTATTTCAATAATATATATTAAAAAAATATATATATAATATATGTACACAGTATATATATGTGTATATATATATATATATATATATATATATATATATATATATATATATATATATATATATATATATATATATAGTGGGGACGGAAAGTATTCAGACCCCCTTAAGTTTTTCACTCTTTGTTATATTGCAGCCATTTGCTAAAATCATTTAAGTTCATTTTTTTCCTCATTAATGTACACACAGCACCCCATATTGTACACACAGCACCCCATATTGACAGAAAAACACAGAATTGTTGACATTTTTGCAGATTTATTAATAAAGAAAAATTGAAATATCACATGGTCCTAAGTATTCAGACCCTTTGCTCAGTATTTAGTAGAAGCCCCTTTTGATCTAATACAGCCATGAGACTTTTTGGGAAAGATGCAACAAGTTTTTCACACCTGGATTTGGGGATCCTCTGCCATTCCTCCTTGCAGATCCTCTCCAGTTCTGTCAGGTTGGTTGGTAAACGTTGGTGGACAACCATTTTTTAGGTCTCTCCAGAGATGCTCAATTGGGTTTAAGTCAGGGCTCTGGCTGGGCCATTAAAGAACAGTCACGGAGTTGTTGTGAAGCCACTCCTTCGTTATTTTATCTGTGTGCTTAGGGTCATTGTTTTGTTGGAAGGTAAACCTTCGGCCCAGTCTGAGGTCCTGAGCACTCTGAAGACGGTTTTCATCCAGGATATCCCTGTACTTGGCTGCATTCATCTTTCCCTCGATTGCAACCAGTCGTCCTGTCCCTGCAGCTGAAAAACACCCCCACAGCATGATGCTGCCACCACCATGCTTCACTGTTGGGACTGTATTGGACAGGTGATGAGCAGTGCCTGGTTTTCTCCACACATACCGCTTAGAATTAAGACCAAAAAGTTCTATCTTGGTCTCATCAGACCAAAGAATCTTATTTCTCACCATCTTGGAGTCCTTCAGGTGTTTTTTAGCAAACTCCATGTGGGCTTTCATGTGTCTTGCACTGATGAGAGGCTTCCGTCGGGCCACTCTGCCATAAAGCCCCGACTGGTGGAGGGCTGCAGTGATGGTTGACTTTCTACAACTTTCTCCCATCTCCCGACTGCATCTCTGGAGCTCAGCCACAGTAATCTTTGGGTTCTTCTTTACCTCTCTCACCAAGGCTCTTCTCCCCCGATAGCTCAGTTTGGCCAGACGGCCAGCTCTAGGAAGGGCTCTGGTTGTCCCAAACGTCTTCCATTTAAGGATTATGGAGGCCACTGTGCTCTTAGGAACCTTAAGTCCAGCAGAAATTTTTTTTGTAACCTTGGCCAGATCTGTGCCTTGCCACAATTCTGTCTCTGAGCTCTTCAGGCAGTTCCTTTGACCTCATGATTCTCAATTGCTCTGACATGCACTGTGCGCTGTAAGGTTCTATATAGACAGGTGTGTGGCTTTCCTAATCAAATCCAATCAGTATAATCAAACACAGCTGGATTCAAATGAAGGTGTAGAACCATCTCAAGGATCATCAGAAGAAATGGACAACACCTGAGTTAAATATATGAGTGTCACAGCAAAGGGTCTGAATACTCATGGCTGTATTAGATCAAAAGGGGCTTCTACTAAATACTGAGCAAAGGGTCTGAATACTTAGGAGCATGTGATATTTCAGTTTTTCTTTTTTAATAAATCTGCAAAAATGTCAACAATTTTGTGTTTTTCTATCAATATGGGGTGCTGTGTGTACATTAATGAGGAAAAAAATTAACTTAAATGATTTTAGCAAATGGCTGCAATATAACAAAGAGTGAAAAATTTAAGGGGGTCTGAATACTTTCCGTCCCTACTGTATATATATATATCCACACACCATAATCCCCGCCCTCCAGGGGTGGCCCATAACTCTTGGCAATATAGTGTGAATGAGCATGTTTAGGGTGGATAAACTTGACTGGCCTGCACAGAGTCCTGACCTCAACCCAATAGAACGCCTTTGGGATGAATTAGAGTGGAGACTGGGACCCAGGCCTTCTCGTCCAACATCAGTGCCTGACCTCACAAACGCACATCATTACTCTCCCTTTAATTCAAGAGTCTCCCTCTTCCCCCCTATATAAGATGTCAACCTTTACATACAGTAAGAATTTCCCCGTTTACATAGCAATCCCCCTTACATCAGTGTCCCCCCTTACATCAGTGTCTTTCCTTACAGCAAAGTCCCCCCTAATGTCAAAGTCCCCCTTTACAGCAGTGTCCCTCTTACATCAATGCGCCATCGTGCATAACTGTCCCACCCTTACATCAATGTCTCCCTTTACATCAATGTGCCCCCTCCCGTATTAATAGTCTCCCATTTACATCAAGAGTCTCCCTTGTTCCCCTTTACATAAGAGTTCCCCCCTTCATTAATGTGCCACCTTACATAAGAGCCCCCCTTACATTATTGTGCCACCTTACACCAGAGCCCCCCTTACATTAAAGTGCCCTCTTACATCAAACTCCCCCCTTACATTGCTAGTGGTCCTAACAACACTAGTTCCATACACTAGCTAGTGGTCCCGACAACCACCGATGGATGTGGTTGGGTTGAAGGACTTTCAGAGCACTCCCCTAGACTCTGAGCTGGCATTCCATAAGCTGCTCAGTACATTAGTGACCACACAGAGCTGACCTATAAGCTGCAGCTGCCAGTGACACACCACTGACCCCCTACTCATAATGGACCATAGATTTCATATGTTATACAGTAGATCGTATTTTAACAATTAAAGACAGATATGTTGATGAGCCAAAAAAAAAACATTTAAAACATCTAAAAAAGGTCTGCAGATGTGGCCAATTCCAGGCCGTTCTGGTAGACAAAGCAGTGACACGTCTAGAAGATCTTTCCCCACATTTTATTGGCCAATGATTATGATGGGCTACCAAAATGACTTATACAAATGTGTTATGCCGCGTACACACGGTCGGACTTTCCGATAACAAATGTTGGATGTGAGCTTGTTGTCGGAAAGTCCGACCGTGTGTAGGCTCCATCGAACATTTGCTGTCGGACTTTCCACCAACAAATGTTTGAGAGCAGGTTCTCAAATTTTCCGACAACAAACTTTGTTGTCAGAAATTCCGAGTGTTCCGACGCACAAAATTCCACGCATGCTCGGAATCATGAAGAAGAGCCGCACTGGCTATTGAACTTCATTTTTCTCGGCTCGTCGTACGTGTTGTACGTCACCGCGCTCTTGACGTTCGGAATTTCCGACCAACTTTGTGTGACCGTGTGTGTGCAAGACAAGTTTGAGCCGACATCCGTCGGAAATAAATCCACGGTTTTGTTGTCAGAATGTCCGATCGTGTGTATGGGGCATTAGAGGCAGGAAGGCACGGGAGAACTTTAACACTATGAAGAAGTGTCGGAGCTTTGCTTGTCAGAACGGATTGGAATCCAACCTTATTGGGGCAATTTTCAAGGCCGATGCAGGTATAAGAACCCCTGTGTGCCTGAACTTTTTATCTGCAGATTGTTTTTTGGTTTAAAGATGGAGCAATTTTCAAACATTCCTTTAACTCATAATGTGAGTAATAAGGCCGGCATGTTAAGAAATTGCACAATCCCTTCCCCCTGAGCTTTCCTGACGTTGTTGTTGTTCTCTCCTCCGTCTTTCGCTCTCCAATCTTTCTCTCTCATCGTTTTCTCTCTCATGTTTTTCTCTCTCCTGATTAAGTTCGATCTGATGGATGTAGTTGTACATAAATTTCTTCCTCTCTATCCGTTCTTTTTTCGGGTCTCTTGGCTGTTCCAGGCGGAAACTGACGTTCCTCAAGGCAGTGTCTATCACCATCAGGATTTCGGAGGATCTTCCCAGAGTTTTTATTTTACTCTCCATGGTATAATTCTCAATGGCCATCACCGTCTCCGCACCCATGAGTCTGAATATTTTCTCAACTTCCAGGTAATCTCCTTCCGTTTTGAAGGTGAGGACAATGATGGGAACGATACCTGAAGAAGAGGAACACAGTGAGCATCTCAAAGAATTCTCTTTAGCCAAAGGAACATTTCTAATAAGGCATGGCAGGCCTATGGCTAGGGGTGGTTGTCTATTACTGGGCCCATGTTACATTACATTCATACTGTGCCAATGAGGGCAACATAGAATGTTATTAGGCTATTTTCTTGGCAGTTTGAGTACTCCTCATTCACACAGCATAGAGCGAATCAGGAAAATTTTGCAATAACCATTTGTCTACCAGTGCTATTTATAAATGGTGGACAGTGATTTGTACCACTTGCTGAACGATATATGCATAAAATTGTCCTGTCAGCAAATGGTCATACCATAATCATGACTGCAGCATTTTTTATTTCCACCAGCGATTGGCTGATCACTTTTACAGCACTGCTAAGGGTACCAATTCGCCTGCTCATGGTGGTTTCTGGTAGGTGTCAAGTCCTGGGGAAAAAAGTGTGGGAACTCACCCAAGATTCCCGCCCCCCCACCTAAAAAATAAAAAAAGTGTTTGTGCGTGTGTGTGTGTGTATATATATATATATATATATATATATATATACACACACACAATGTCCTCAGGCCGTCTTTGTTGAATGTGCAAAGTGGGACCCAGGCCCCAGGCTGCTCACTCCAAAGTGCCCATCAATCAGCCTGATCAGTGCCTGTCAAATGCAGCTGTACCAGTGCCCAGCAATGCGGCCTTATCTGTGCCCAGCAATGCAGCCTCACCAGTGCCCAGCAATGCAGCCTCACCATCAGGGCCGGACTTATCATTGGGCTTGAGTGGGCTCAAGCCCATGGGCCCCGCCGAATAGGGGGCCCCGCGAGCAGGGCCGGATCCACGGCAAACTCCTGCCCACTAGCCAGCCCGTTTCGCCGGCACCACTGCTTATTATTTAACGGGGACCGATCGGGCTTGTGTACTCTCACTTCCTGGTAGCAGTGGAACGCAAGATAGGGCCTCCCATGTCTTGCATCATTTCCGGCTGATTACATCACGTCCGCCCTATCGCGCGTTCCCCCGCTACAAGGAAGTGAGGGTACACAAGCCCGATCGGTCCCCGTGAAATAAGCAGCAGTGCCAACAAAACGGGCTGGCTAGCAGGCGGGAGTTTGCTGCCCCCCTGAATGTTAGAAATCATGGGGCCCCCGTACATCCTACCTGATGGGGCCCCATTTGACCCAGTGGCAGGCGACATGACAAGTGACACCCTGCATCCGCTGACAAGTGACACCCTGCATCCCCTGACAAGTGACACCCTGCATCCGCTGACAAGTGACACCCTGCATCCCCTGACAAGTGACACCCTGCATCCACTGACAAGTGACACCCTACATCCCCTGACAAGTGACACCCTGCATCCCCTGACAAGTAACACCCTGCATCCCCTGACAAGTGACACCCTTCATCCCCTGACAAGTGACACCCTTCATCCCCTGACAAGTGACACCCTGCATCCACTGACAAGTGACACCCTGCATCCCCTGACAAGTGACACCCTGCATCCCCTGACAAGTGACACCCTGCATCCCCTGACAAGTGACACCCTGCATCCACTGACAAGTGACACCCTGCATCCCCTGACAAGTGACACCCTGCATCCACTGACAAGTGACACCCTGCATCCCCTGACAAGTAACACCCTGCATCCCCTGACAAGTGACACCCTGCATCCCCTGACAAGTGACACCCTGCATCCCCTGACAAGTCACACCCTGCATCCCCTGACAAGTCACACCCTGCATCCCCTGACAAGTGACACCCTGCATCCCCTGACAAGTGACACCCTGCATCCCCTGACAAGTGACACCCTGCATCCGCTGACAAGTGACACCCTGCATCCGCTGACAAGTGACACCCTGCATCCCTTGACAAGTGACACCCTGCATCCGCTGACAAGTGACACCCTGCATCCACTGACAAGTGACACCCTGCATCCCTGACAAGTGACACCCTGCATCCCCTGACAAGTGACATCCTGCATCCCCTGACAAGTGACACCCTGCATACCCTGACAAGTGACACCCTGCATCCGCTGACAAGTGACACCCTGCATCCCCTGACAAGTGACACCCTGCATCCCCTGACAAGTGACACCCTGCATCCGCTGACAAGTGACACACTGCATCCGCTGACAAGTGACACCCTGCATCCACTGACAAGTGACACACTGCATCCGCTGACAAGTGACACCCTGCATCCGCTGACAAGTGACACCCTGCATCCCCTGACAAGTGACACCCTGCATCCCCTGACAAGTGACACCCTGCATCCACTGACAAGTGACACACTGCATCCGCTGACAAGTGACACCCTGCATCCGCTGACAAGTGACACCCTGCATCCCCTGACAAATGACACCCTGCATCCCCTGACAAGTGACACCCTACATCCCCTGACAAGTGACACCCTGCATCCCCTGACAAGTGACACCCTACATCCCCTGACAAGTGACACCCTGCATCCGCTGACAAGTGACACCCTGCATCCACTGACAAGTGACACCCTGCATCCGCTGACAAGTGACACCCTGCATCCCCTGACAAGTGACACCCTGCATCCGCTGAGAAGTGACACCCTGCATCCCCTGACAAATGACACCCTGCATCCCCTGACAAATGACACCCTGCATCCGCTGACAAGTGACACCCTGCATCCCCTGACAAGTGACACCCTGCATCCCCTGACAAGTGACACCCTGCATCCGCTGACAAGTGACACCCTGCATCTCCTGGTAAGTAGGGATGAGCCGAACACCCCCCTGTTCGGTTCGCACCAGAACATGCGAACAGGAAAAAAGTTTGTTCGAACATGCGAACACCGTTAAAGTCTATGGGACACGAACATGAATAATCAAAAGTGCTAATTTTCAAGGCTTATATGCAAGTTATTGTCATAAAAAGTGTTTGGGGACCTGGGTCCTGCCCCAGGGGACATGGATCAATGCAAAAAAAAGTTTTAAAAACGGCCGTTTTTTCAGGAGCAGTGATTTTAATAATGCTTAAAGTCAAACAATAAAAGTGTAATATCCCTTTAAATTTCGTACCTGGGGGGTGTCTATAGTATGCCTGTAAAGGGGCGCATGTTTCCTGTGTTTAGAACAGTCTGACAGCAAAATGACATTTTGAAGGAAAAAACTCATTTAAAACTACCCGCGGCTATTGCATTGCCGACAATACACATAGAAGTTCATTGATAAAAACGGCATGGGAATTCCCCAAAGGGGAACCCCGAACCAAAATTTAAAAAAAAAAATGACGTGGGGGTCCCCCTAAATTCCATACCAGGCCCTTCAGGTCTGATATGGATATTAAGGGGAACCCCGGCCAAAATTTAAAAAAAAAAATGACGTGGGGGTCCCCCTAAATTCCATACCAGGCCCTTCAGGTCTGGTATGGATTTTAAGGGGAACCCCGCGCCAAAAAAAAAAAAAAAAACGGCGTGGGGTCCCCCCAAGAATCCATACCAGACCCTTATCCGAGCACGCAACCTGGCAGGCCGCAGGAAAAGAGGGGGGGACGAGAGTGCGGCCCCCCCTCCCTCCTGAACCGTACCAGGCCACATGCCCTCAACATTGGGAGGGTGCTTTGGGGTAGCCCCCCAAAACACCTTGTCCCCATGTTGATGAGGACAAGGGCCTCATCCCCACAACCCTGGCCGGTGGTTGTGGGGGTCTGCGGGCGGGGGGCTTATCGGAATCTGGAAGCCCCCTTTAACAAGGTGACCCCCAGATCCCGGCCCCCCCCCTGTGTGAAATGGTAAGGGGGTACATAAGTACCCCTACCATTTCACGAAAAAAGTGTCAAAAATGTTAAAAATGACAAGAGACAGTTTTTGACAATTCCTTTATTTAAATGCTTCTTCTTTCTTCTATCTTCCTTCATCTTCTGGTTCTTCTGGCTCTTCTGGTTCTTCTGGTTCTTCCTCCGGCGTTCTCGTCCAGCATCTCCTCCGCGGCGTCTTCTGTCTTCTTCTCCTCGGGCCGCTCCGCACCCATGGCATGGGGGGGAGGCTCCCGCTCTTCTCTTCTTCTCTTCTTCTTTTCTTCTTTTCATCTTTTCTTCTCTTCTTCTCTTCTTCTTCATTTTCTTCTCCGGGCCGCTCCGCAATCCATGCTGGCATGGAGGGAGGCTCCCGCTGTGTGACGGCGCTCCTCGTCTGACAGTTCTTAAATAACGGGGGGGGGGCGGGGCCACCCGGTGACCCCGCCCCCCTCTGACGCACGGTGACTTGACGGGACTTCCCTGTGACGTCACGGGGAATGCCACAGGGAAGTCCCGTCAAGTCACCGTGCGTCAGAGGGGGGCGGGGTCACCGGGTGGCCCCGCCCCCCCGTTATTTAAGAACTGTCAGACGAGGAGCGCCGTCACACAGCGGGAGCCTCCCTCCATGCCAGCATGGATTGCGGAGCGGCCCGGAGAAGAAAATGAAGAAGAAGAGAAGAAGAGAAGAAAAGAAGAAAAGAAGAAAAGAAGAAGAGAAGAAGAGAAGAGCGGGAGCCTCCCCCCCATGCCATGGGTGCGGAGCGGCCCGAGGAGAAGAAGACAGAAGACGCCGCGGAGGAGATGCTGGACGAGAACGCCGGAGGAAGAACCAGAAGAACCAGAAGAGCCAGAAGAACCAGAAGATGAAGGAAGATAGAAGAAAGAAGAAGCATTTAAATAAAGGAATTGTCAAAAACTGTCTCTTGTCATTTTTAACATTTTTGACACTTTTTTCGTGAAATGGTAGGGGTACTTATGTACCCCCTTACCATTTCACACAGGGGGGGGGCCGGGATCTGGGGGTCACCTTGTTAAAGGGGGCTTCCAGATTCCGATAAGCCCCCCGCCCGCAGACCCCCACAACCACCGGCCAGGGTTGTGGGGATGAGGCCCTTGTCCTCATCAACATGGGGACAAGGTGTTTTGGGGGGCTACCCCAAAGCACCCTCCCAATGTTGAGGGCATGTGGCCTGGTACGGTTCAGGAGGGAGGGGGGGCCGCACTCTTGTCCCCCCTCTTTTCCTGCGGCCTGCCAGGTTGCGTGCTCGGATAAGGGTCTGGTATGGATTTTTGGGGGGACCCCACGCCGTTTTTTTTTTTTTTTTTGGCGCGGGGTTCCCCTTAAAATCCATACCAGACCTGAAGGGTCTGGTATGGAATTTAGGGGGAACCCCACGTCATTTTTTTTTTTAAATTTTGGCCGGGGTTCCCCTTAATATCCATACCAGACCTGAAGGGCCTGGTATGGAATTTAGGGGGACCCCCACGTCATTTTTTTTTTTTAATTTTGGTTCGGGGTTCCCCTTTGGGGAATTCCCATGCCGTTTTTATCAATGAACTTCTATGTGTATTGTCGGCAATGCAATAGCCGCGGGTAGTTTTAAATGAGTTTTTTCCTTCAAAATGTCATTTTGCTGTCAGACTGTTCTAAACACAGGAAACATGCGCCCCTTTACAGGCACACTATAGACACCCCCCAGGTACGAAATTTAAAGGGATATTACACTTTTATTGATTGACTTTAAGTATTAATAAAATCACTGCTCCTGAAAAAACGGCCGTTTTTAAAACTTTTTTTTGCATTGATCCATGTCCCCTGGGGCAGGACCCAGGTCCCCAAACACTTTTTATGACAATAACTTGCATATTAGCCTTTAAAATTAGCACTTTTGATTTCTCCCATAGACTTTTAAAGGGTGTTCCGCGGCATTCGAATTTGCCGCAAACACCCCAAATTGTTCGCTGTTCGGTGAACTTGCGAACAGCCAATGTTCGAGTCGAACATGAGTTCGACTCGAACTCGAAGCTCATCCCTACTGGTAAGTGACACCCTTCATCCCCTGACAAGTGACACCCTGCATCCCCTGACAAGTGACACCCTGCATCCCCTGACAAGTTGTGACAGACCTAGCCAGAACAGAGGCTTTTGGAGAGGACTGTATGCAAGCCTGTTGCCTTTTGATTATGGGTCCTGGATTTTCAATGGAACAATACTCTTTGTGAGGTGAATGAGAAATCCAGTCTGAACTGTATTAATCGGACTCAGTCGTGTATATATGTATATATTGTATGGGGACTCCTTCCTGTAGATTTGTGTCCCTGAAGAGGGAGGGGGGATTCCTCCAGCAGCCCCCTGCTGATAAGACTGATTCATTCTGTTGGGACACATCCTGTGAGGAGATACTGGTGTCATCAATTCCAATTACCTGTGTTTATGTTACTTGAATGAGCTGATGACATTGTCCTCTATACAATGTAGGAGACGGGACGACTCCTATTGGAGCTGCTATTGTGAGAAATGTCCTGTGATAACTCAGTCTGGGCAATAGGTCATGTCTCAGTCACCTAGGCTGTATAAAGGATTAGTTAATTAGCTCATGTCAATTATGTTAATTAGCTTACAGTTCTATTGTTAGAGGAGGTTCCAACGGCATATAAAGTCTTGTAATTTTGATTCTAAGTAAAGTGAGTTCTTGGTAGCAACAAGCAAGTGTCGCCTTGTTTTGTGCTCAGAGAGGTTGGGATATCTGTATACAGACTGGGAGGAAGTGGTATATGACGGAAGCACTCAAGCAGAGTGTGGGACGTTCCGTGACATTGGTGGCAAGCAGCGGGAAAGCTTCCTGCAGTCTGGGAAATTTAAACCTCCACCTGGATCCAAGATCAGGATAGCAGACTTCAGTCACCCCAGCGGAGATATGGACCTGGCATCAGAATTCCCGGGGCTGCTGCGAATCATCCTTTCAACATACACCAGGACTGTGTCTGAGGATGAATACCTGGAGCTTAGGCAGCAAATTCGGGTGGAGCTCTGGATTGCAGCCCTCCGTCTCGCTGGTATAAAACAGGGCAAGTGCTTTCCAACCCAAGAGCAACGGGCCAGTGACCAACGGGCATTGCGGATGGCATTCCTGGGAGAGCAGCCCCAGGAGCAATGGGTGACTGAGTTGGACAGGTTGGTCCAGCAGGAGATAGAGCTGGACAATCGTTATCGGGCTCTGCAATGGCACGCAGAGGAGGGATATTTAGGGGAGACGACAGAATGCTCTCCGGAGGGATATGACTTTGGCGGCCCTGGATTGCTGTGGGAGAACCTTACAGATCTTTTTATGTTTGGCGATGAAGGGGAACCTGACCTTGAGGACCTGAGAGAATATAGAGAGTCTATGCTCGGTCTTGCAGGGGTCTCAGAGCTCAAACCTAATCTGGACCATTTGCTAAGGAAGGAACAGCATCTGGAAAGGGCATACAGGAAACTGCTAGAACAAGTTCAGCAGCATGCCAGAGAATCGGCAGTGGAAAATCCGGAGATTCCCGTCCCCAAACCTGAAGTGCTGACAACAGGGCAGAGCTCTGCTAATCTCTGCCCAGAAATGATAGCATCTTCTGGGTTCCATGGACAGGAGATGGTGAACCTCTATCCCCAGACATCAGTTGCAGAGACATGGGATTTGATAGACCTTTCTGCTGAGGAAAAACAACCTGATGAGCCTCCAGCAGAAGAGCTGCTATCAGGGCCAAAGTTCACTGTGTTCTGCCCAGCACCAACAGTGGCTTTGGCCTTCTTGAGAGAAGAGGTAGTCGGCCTTTCTCCCACAACACTGACAGGGACATGTGATTTTCTGCCAGCAGCATCTATGGAGTTAAAACAAACTTCTCCAGCTGAAGATCTGGTAACTGAACAGAGGGTCCAAGACCTCTGTCCCACACTTTTACCACTTCCAGAGACTGGGGATTTAATAGACATTTCTGTAGAGGAGGAACCACCTAGCAAACCCCCAGCAGAAGTGCTGGCAACCGGACAGAGGGTCCAAGACCTCTGCTCCACACCTGTGGCAGTTTCGGAGGCTCAGGGTGAGAAGGTGGCAATCACTTCCCAGCAGCAGATACAGGGGGAGAAGGGAGAGGAGGTGTTCGTTGTCCCTCCCCAACAGTTGGCCAGGGTGGAGGAAGCGGCCTTCCCTCCCCAGCAAAGATCAGTGTACCTGGGAGACAGTACCATCGACATGTCGTCCCAGCAGCCAGATGAGGGAATGGAAAAGGAAGCAGCCGGCTCACCTCCCCAATGGCAGCTACACAGTTTGGGAGTGGAGGAAGCCAGCCTCCTGCCCCAACGGTTAGCCGGAGCGGAGGATGCGGAGTCCCCAGCAGAAGTGCTGGCAACAGGGCAGAGTGCTACCAACCTCTGCCCAGCACCGGCAACAACTACAGAGTTCCAGGGAGGTGGGGCAGTCGGCCTCCCTCCCCAACAGTTAGCTGGAACAGATGGTGTGGGGTTTCCAGCAGAAGGGCTGGCAACAGGGCCGAGGACTGCTGGCCTCTGCCCTCAACTAACAGAGGATGGATTTCCTGTGAAGGTGGATGGGACTTCAGTCTCCACCTGTATACCTCAGGGATGCTGGGCAGTGGGCCCAGATCCCCAACAGCATTACAGAGTGAGCCCAGACACCCTGTCTTCTCTCCAGCGGCAGAAAGGATTCCAGGGAGAAGAGCCAGTCCAGGCCTCTCCCCAGCGGCAGATATGTTCTCTGAGAGAGGCAGAGGTTGGCTGGGTGAGTAATACTTTGTTTGGAACAATTTATTTGGGGTACAGGCAGTAGAGGACTGGAACTACTGACTAACTTCGGAGTCAACCCGTCTAGGGTCTCCTCCTGTGTTAGTCTCCTGCCGAAAGGGGAGAAATGTGACAGACCTAGCCAGAACAGAGGCTGTTGGAGAGGACTGTATGCAAGCCTGTTGCCTTTTGATTATGGGCCCTGGATTTTCAATGGAACAATACTCTTTGTGAGGTGAATGAGAAATCCAGGCTGAACTGTACTAATCGGACTCAGTCGTGTATATATGTATATATTGTATGGGGACTCCTTACTGTAGATTTGTGTCCCTGAAGAGGGAGGGGGGATTCCTCCAGCAGCCCCCTGCTGATAAGACTGATTCATTCTGTTGGGACACATCCTGTGAGGAGATGCTGGTGTCATCAATTCCAACTACCTGTGTTTATGTTAATTGAATGAGCTGATGACATTGTCCTCTATACAATGTAGGAGACAGGACGACTCCTATTGGAGCTGCTATTGTGTTGATATAACTGTGTGAAGCTCGGTGACCACAAGTCTGGGCGAAAGGTCATGTCTCAGTCACCTGGGCTGTATAAAGGATTAGATAATTAGCTCATGTTAATTAAGTTACAGTTGTATTGTTAGAGGAGGTTCCAACGGCATATAAAGTCTTGTAATTTTGATTCTAAATAAAGTGAGTTCTTGGTAGCAACAAGCAAGTGTCGCCTTGTTTTGTGCTCAGAGAGGTTGGGATATCTGTATACGGACTGGGAGGAAGTGGTATATGACGGAAGCACTCAAGCGGAGTGTGGGACATTCCGTGACACTATATATATATATATATATATTATAAAACAAATACAAATAAAATATTTCCCTATGACTATCAGCTACCTCTAGTGACCATAATGCAGTATTTTCCTGTCACACTTTGCTATTACAAATGAAAAAAAATTTGACCTGGAAAGAAAATAGTCTTATAACATTTGTTTTTGCCCCCCATTCACATAGGATGAATGTACATGCAGTGTCGCTGGACATATAGCTCTGCTTTTTTAGAAATATGCCCCTTATTGTCAAATCATATTTGGTAAAAATCTGCCCCAGTTCCTTCACTTAGCAGCATAAGGGTCATACGGCTGTCACTTCCTCTCTAGGACTCATGTGTTGCAGTGCAGGATTTTCTTCCCTGCTACAGCTGTCTGCAGTAATCCCACCCCTGGTGTCTGACTGACAGGTATTGTGGCCAATCACATGCTGACCAAAGAGATGGCAGCAAGGTTAGTAGAATGAATGGCAGTTAAAGGACAAGAGTAATGGAATCATATCACCAACATGAGGTCTTTATACAGGAAAATGTTACCTGTCATTTTTACGCAGTTTTCCATAAATGTTTTCACATCTTGCTTTTCTCCTGCTGATATTCGTTTTCTGACACTGGAGAAGAGTAGAAGAAGAACACAATGTTTATCCATGTAAATGAATAAAGCGACCCCTTAACACTTATGTGCACGCTTTAATGTGTCTTTAGTTTGAGTGAAAAATATATATTTAGTAAGTTTTTTTTTTTTTTTTTTTTTAATGAATGCCCTATCACCCTGTCACCCTGTGTGTCAGGACCTGGATCAACTGCTGGTTGCACTGTGGTCCCCAGAGCTACAGGGCGTATTTCTGGTGTTCACCAGCAGGTGTCTCCCAGCAGATGCCAGTAATTAGGCTCAACCTGATGCTGGCTGCTAGGACGGTACACTATATTACCAAAAGTATTGGGACACCTGCCTTTACAGGCACATGAACTTTAATGGCATCCCAATCTTAGTCCGTAGGGATCAATATTGAGTTGGCCCACCCTTTGCAGCTATAACAGCTTCAACTCTTCTGGGAAGGCTGTCCACAAGGTTTAGGAGTGTGTCTATGGGAATGTTTGACCATTCTTCCAGAAGTACTTTTGTGAAGTCAGGCACTGATGTTGGACAAGAAGGCCTGGCTCGCAGTTTCTGCTCTAATTCATCAAAAAAGGTGTTCTATCGGGTTGAGGTCATGACTCTGTGCAGGCCAGTCAAGTTCCTCCACCCCAAACTCACTCATCCATGTCTTTATGGACCTTGCTTTGTGCACTGGTCCAAATATTTTTTTTGAGGGGGGTTATGATGTGGGGGTTGTTTTTCAGGGGTTGGGCTTGGCCCCTTAGTTCCAGTGAAGGAAATACCAAGACATTTTGGACCATTTCATGCTCCCACCTTTGTGGGAACAGTTTGGGGATGGCCCCTTCCTGTTCCAACATGACTGCACACCAGTGCACAAAGCAAGGTCCATAAAGACATGGATGAGCAAGTTTGGGGTGGAAGCACTTGATTGGCCTGCACAGAGTCCTGACCTCAACCTGATAGAACACTTTTTGGGATGAATTAGAGTGGAGACTTCTTGTCCAACATCGGTGCCTGACCTCATAATGGAAGAGTGATCAAACATTCCCATAGTGGAGCATGCTTTGCTGAGGTTTTTCGCCTTCCTCTGGATCAACTGTGGATGAAGGAATGTGTATATGGGATTGTATTTGTTTTTTTGGTTGAACTAGATGGACTTGTGTCTTTTTTCAACCTGACGAACTATGTAACTATATATATGTGATTCTGCACAGGAGGGCCGCCCTGTAGCAATATATCTGCTATAGGGTGGTCCTTAAGTGGTTAATAAACTTCATTCTAACCATACTCAGTCTGATTCCAGTTTCCTAAGTATAGCTACACTGAACTGGTCATCCCTGCTGATGCTGGATACCTGCACTCCGTATCTCTTACACTATGTCAGGAAGTACTCTTGTTAGGGGGATCACCAGAAAAAATTAGAGAACAGAAATATACATGCTTAACAGTAATTAAAGAAAATAATGTTGACCCCAAACCATAAGATTTTCTTGTAAATACCAAAAAAAAAAAAACATGGTCACCTTCAGTTCTGAACATATCACCAGCAAACTTATCATTAGATCAGCCCACCATCTAATTCCTGGAAACCAATCTGCTCCAAGGATGCCTCATCTAACACAAGAATCACTTACCTGTACACAAAGATGGGGACAATAAAGTCTGAGGAATTTGGTTCAGCATCTTCGATGTCCTCCATCATAGCCTTGTAATTGTTTCTCCATTCAACTTTCTTTCCGATGGGGATGAAGTTTCCTGGAATTGACAAGGCACAGAGAATGCATCACACCAGAAATCTAGAGTCCAAAAATATTTTTTCCATTTAAATAGTTCAAACAAAATTTGCATGTACGGGCAATGCGTTTCAGGGGCGGGGCTAATTTAGGAGGGCAGATACTTCCCTTAAAAAAAAAAAATCTGCCAGGGGCGTGCCAGCGAGGAAGAATATATAGAGAGATATAGCGAGAAATATAGAGAAAGGGATAGAGAGATGAAGAGAGAGAGCTATATAAAGAGAGAGAGATATATTTTTAAACATAACACGCCTGAGCTCATCGTTACCCTGAACGGAAAAGATATATATATATTATATATCATCATATATTGTCATCAATATTATGAAATGAATAGTATGCCGTTTGCAATAAACTTTGCATAAAATATTACATTTGCATTTAATTTCAATGGTTCAAAAAAAGTCAGGCAACATGATCGGCCCTCACGCATGTTCACTTCATGTAATTTGGCCCTCTTTGAAAAAAGTTTGGACACCCCTGCTTTATCCATTCTACCATTTGCTTGTTGCACCTATCTTCCCCAATAGATGGCGCCATTTCCTCTTTACTGAACTTGTAGAACTTGTACTTCTTGTAAGTACAACCCCATTAATGCATCAAATACTTCTCCTCCTCCTCATAAGTCTGTACAAAGAACGTCTGCTGACTGCGTTTTGATTTGCGATGACTATTAGATTTGTTTCCCTCAACGTTAAGGGTTTGAATAGCCCTTTAAGCACAAACTCATGTGGTCCAAAGCCCAGAAACTGAAAGGGGAATGTTCTATGTATACAGGAAACAAATTTCTCAGCCACCAAAGAGTCCAAATGTTCCCATAGACAGTATCCACATATTTTTTTTGCTAATGCAGAATCGAAACACAATGATGTTCTCATAGCAATTAAGAATACAGTTGCATTTTCTTTACAGGACGTTATCACAGATCACAGCCATTGTGCCCATCAATTGCTGCCACTGTGCCCATCAATCGCAGCCACTGTGCCGAACAATCGCAGCCACTGTGCCCATCAAACTCAGCCACTGTGCTCATCAAACGCAGCCACTGTGCCCATCAATCGCAGCCACTGTGCCCATCAATCGCAGCCACTGTGCCCATCAATTGCCCCTACTGTGCCATCAAAGGCAGCCACTGTGCCCATTAATTGCTGCCACTGTACCATCAATCGCAGTCACTGTGCCCATCAAATGCAGCCACTGTGCCCATCAATCACAGCCACTGTGCCATCAAATGCAGCCACTGTGCCCATCAATCACAGCCACTGTGCCATCAAATGCAGCCACTGTGCCCATCAATCAAAGCCACTGTGCCCATGAATCACAGCCACTGTGCCATCAAATGCAGCCACTGTGCCCCATAAAATGCAGAAACTGTGCCGTCAAACGCAGCCACTGTGCCCATCAATTGTCGCCATTGTGCCATCAAACGCAGCCACAGTGCCCATTAAACGCAGCCACTGTGCCATCAAATGCAGCCACTGTGCCATCAAATGCAGCCACTGTGCCCCCCGCCGGCCTGCCATCTGCACTTACTTGTCTCAGTGGGACAGCTCCTCGATGTCTTCTTCTGTCCTCTCCACCCGTCCTCTGCTATTATTGGACGCCTGGCGTTTCAGCCAATCAGGTGACAGGTAACAGATCTGATTGGCAAAGAGGCGGTTTAGTGTTAGGAAAGCGAATATTCATTCGTTTTTCTAACTAAGCTGAGTGACCTGCGAGCACCCAGCATAGCGCTCGCAGGTCACGTTTTTTGACACCTATAAGAGCCTATGGCTCTAATCAGGTGCTTCAAAACCACCCCCCGCTGCTGTAATTCAGGCACCCATATATATATATATATATATATATATATATATATGATTTTTTACTTGGATATGTTTCATAGCAGAAAATATATATAGATTTTTTTTAATTGTCAGCATTTTTTTCTTTATAGCGCAAAAAATAAAAACCTGCAGAAGTGATCAAATACCACCAAAAGAAAGCTCTATTTGTGGGAAGAAAAAGGATACCAATTTTATTTGGGTACAGCGTTGCATGACTGCGCAATTGTCACTTAAAGTAACACAGTGCTGTATCGCAAAAAATGGTCAGGGGGGGGGGGACCTTCCGGAGCTGAAGTGGTTATACGTTTCTTCAATTATAATGTGTGTATAATTAATTCACAGTCACTTTTAGAGTTCCACTTTATAGAGAACCAGACTTAATTAGGTTTATGTAGGAATATTATACCTGGAATCATATTATTAAAGGCTTATATGCTTTGAATAATACAAATAATAATAATATAAAACTGGTACATTTGCCCACTTATTTACTTTGAGAATGACTCTGTAGATGAGAACCACAACTGAGATCTCACAGTTGCTGTCAACTGGCTGACCCCTATGGTGATGATTTGTTGCCCCCAAGCTCTGGAGTGTACATAACTTTAAAAAAAACAGTGCCCCACCGTGGCTTACATTCTTTTTAACTTGATGCTTGAAAATTTAATGCAGATTCAGACTAATCAGTAATGGCTCAGCTGAGCAGAACATAGTGGCCCCAAGGCACCGTGTTCTCCAATATGGCCGGATCCCACTTTTCTAGGCTCAGACATCAAGTGGAACCAAACCCTCCCCCTCCTCTTCTTTACAACCAATGAAGCTGCATTAACCTCTGTTTGATCTGCAGTATAACAGAGAACAAATCCAAAACTCTGCTGCTCTATTAACCACTTGGTGGAAACCAGTGCTCTTGGCTGGGATATTCATTCCTAGAACAGAAGTCCGTGATAAGTACAGACTGGCTACTCGGTGAGTTCAGAAATACAAATCCTACATTCTAAAAATCACAGTGCATACAGCTAACATGTTTCGGCCATAATGGGCTTAATCATAACCTCATGCTATGATTAAGGCCAGGGTTGCACAGATAATAGTATCAGTATCGGTATCAGTGCCGATACCGAGTATTTGCACAAGTATCGGTACTCGTGCAAATGCACCGATACCGGAAACCGATACTTTCAGGCTCGGGTCTTTGAACTGTCAGTGGGTCTCCCCAGTGTTAAAGAAGTCCGGTAATTGGAGCTGTCAAAAAAAAAAAGCAGCCCGCAATGTTTATTACCAACATTGCTCAGCCCTGAAACACTAACATAAAAAGAAACATTGTTTCTTTTTGTATATTTCTGTTTCTTCATCTGCAGATTAAAGGGATGAACAAATGTTCCTCTGTTTAACCCCTTAATAACCCCTAATTTACTCTAATCAGCCTTAATTAACTCCCTATTCTCCTCCATTTATCCACTTGTCGACCGGCTCACGCTGATATACATTGGCAGAATGGCAGGTACAAGCATATTACCGTACCTGTACATTGCCCTTTAAGAAGCGGTTTGCGGGCGCGTGCCCGCTGTGAACTCCGTGAGTGTGATCCCGGGTCCCGTAGACTCAATGTCCACGGGGATACCCGCGTTTGTCTCACGGAGAGGAAGAACGGGGAAATGCTGATGTAAACAAGTATTTCCATGTTCTGCCTAGTTCAGGACACTGATAACAGCTCTCTGTAATCGGGAGCGGTGATCAGTGTTGTGTCACACATAGCCCATCCCCCCACAGTTATAATCACTCCCTGGGACACACTTAACCCCTTCACTGCCCCCTAGTGATTAACCCCTTCACTGCCAGTCACATTTACACAGTAATCAATGCATTTTAATCACACTGATCACTGTATAAATTTGAATGGTCCCAAAATCGCACCAAAAGTGTCTGATCTGTCCGCCATATTGTCGCAGTCACAATAAAAATCGCTGATTGCCGCCATCACTAGTAAAAAAAATATTAATAAAAATGCCATAAAACTATCCCCTATTTTGTAGACGCTATAAACCAATCACAAACCAATCAATAAACGCTTATTGCGATTTTTTTTTACCAAAAATATGTAGAAGAATAAGTATCGCTACTACAACCACAACTACAATAGTCATATAAGAGTTCTAGGTCTATGGAGTGACCAACAAAGTGTTACAGAGCTAAGGGGCATCATCTGGATTTGACATTATTTGTTTTTTTTGGCTAGCCTGCCAGTCCCGTAGCCTTTGGAGCTCTCAGAATGTTACTCACCCAACTGGGCATACACTTCAGCTTTTTCAAAATCATTCATTTTGCTGCATCCTCTGTTGTCTACCATGGTGACCACTTTGGTAAGCGGATAGGCATTTCTGACCATGGTCAGTCCGTGGTTGGTTTCTCGGGCCTCAGCGTGTTCTTTCAAGCTCTCACCCTTTTCCAGGACGTACTTGCAGGAGTTAATGAAGGAAGATTTTCCATGTCCTGTGTAGCCAAACAGCTGTAGTAGGACTCTTGTGTAACCTTGACTGTCCAGATCTCCATCATCCAGCCTGAACTTCTTGATTTTGGCAACTAGCTGTCTAACATCCATTGCTGATAATTTTTTTTTTTTTTTTGTTTTGCTTTTTTCTCTATCTTTCTCAGTTATTTTTGTTCTATTTTCTGTGTCAGTTGCAGTCGTAGCAGTTGCTCGGTCTCAGATACTTTCACTTTCCATTTAGACAATTACTGGAAATGACTCGAGCTGCCGGGGTTGAAAAAAGACACAAGTCCACCTGTAATAGGGCGTACACACGGTTGGACTTTGTTCGGACATTCCGACAACAAAATCCTAGGATTTTTTCCGACGGATGTTGGCTCAAACTTGTCTTGCATACACACGGTCACACAAAGTTG